>OZ035876.1:60170502-60793059 GCA_964034865.1 Eristalis intricaria
TCGGTTGGATGACGTGGGTATGTGCAAGGATGTCGTCGCTCTTTAGTTCTCAGTCGTTGTCGTCCCGCATTGTTGGCTGTTCGCTTCACTAAACCGTTGTTGTCGTCATCGGTGGGTGCTTATCCAATTAACTGGTTGCTGGTGTCATTAAATGACACACACACACACACAACCACAGAAATGGGTCAATGTAGTGCATGGGAGTGTGCGCGCGTGTTTGTGTGACGTGATTTAGTCGCTTTACAACGTATCGCCTGTGTGCATCGGCATCAGCTTACGATTAAGGATAACGACGTCAAGATAATCATTTTCGCTGGCATCAAGTGGCCACCCACCACACACCAGGCCTCTCGAAGGAGACGCACACACAGGCTCGTCGTCGTATCATCTGCATGTCGATCAAGGGTCCCATTGAGTGGCAACTTTAGGCCATTCGCTGAGAGTTAAATAAAGTTGAAAACGGACGCATACCCCACAGAAAGGACGTGTGGATGAGGGATGTTATGAAAGTCGGTTGCAAGTTGCTAGCGACATAGACAGACAATCGAGTGCTCGGGCGGTTTAAGTTTCCGAAGAACATCCTCCTTTTATCCTTTCGCCGCGTCGGTTTCGAACAATGTGTGTCGAGTGATACGTCATTTTTAAACTCTAGTGTACGGGGTGAGGGGCACAGTTGCGGTTGAGTGTGCATACGGGAGTGTTTGGATGTGTGTGTGGTTTTCGGTTGATGTGGAATTGCATGAAAATTTCAATAAGAGTGCATCCTTGCGGATTTAAGGCCATTTGAATTTGGTTCGTTTCGGTTGGCGGCGTAGACAGGGGCGCACACGAGACGCGAGAGAGGAGCACGACGGGTGGAGGTGGAGGTGGATAAGGAGGAGGAGACATTAACGGCAAACGAGGATGAATCACATCCATTGGACTGCTCCGAGGTGAGTGGAATTGAATTATAATTCTGAACAAAGTTTATCCCCCTTCCGGGGCGATGGAGCTTCTGATTGTGAGTTCGTGAGTTTACTCAATCAATTCGATGTGGAGTGCGCTCGTGGAGAATGTAGGCCAATCGGCAGAGTTCGTCGTTGTCATCCAACGTCAATCGATTCGAGAAGCGGCGGGGAGGAGTGAGAGGAGTGCGGTTTTGCTGATTTGTGATGTCCTTGCCGCATTGCCTTTGATGTTGGGCCTTGTTTGTTTGCCATTGCGGTTTGTCTATGCGTGATATTTGCATTTGCTCATCACTCAGTCATCAGTGAGTCTTTGATCTGCGAGGGGGGTCGGTGGAATTTTGGGGCTGTCAAGACCTTTGAAGCCAAAATTCATGCATGAATGGGGAAAGTGTTGCTTACTTACACGGAGGTTTACTTGTCTTAAGGATACCGAATGTCTTTAAAGAATCATAAATACTTGCAAGCAAATCTCTGGAAGAGATATTTCCGAAACGTACTCGAAAATTGCACATGCCAGGGACTTAAACTTATTTTAGTACAAATTTAGTACTAATTTTAGTACTAATTTAATTTATCTAACTAATAGACTGTATAAAGTATCAAACATTTTCCATTCGAAAATGCAACATTTCTAATTGACATCAACCAACATGGATTGAGAATTTTGAGGCAGTTGGCTTAATATTGTGTCAGCTAGAGAGGCCTGTTGGCTGAGGCCCAGGTCCGTCCGGGCTGTAGCGGCACTAAAAGAAGAAGATTCCCAATTGCCTGCAATCGTTCCCACTGACCTTTGTGGGTACTCTAAGCTGATCTGATCTCAATTTGACTGGTTGCCGGCTTAAGCAGTTATAAAGTGAAGTCTCCTGATCGTAATGCCCGTTTCCCAGTGCTTCAAGTTCGAGTCACTTGCTATGAAGTGTCTTATAACTCAGGCTATTGAATTGATTCACGCTCTGAAATGAAGTTGCGACTGAGATCTTTCCTGTTAAGTGCGTGGACAGCGATCACAACAACCGCTTTCCACTTAGGAGAGAGGTGCGTTCGATTCACATTCCTACCACTTGAAATTTTCAAAGTTCGCTGATGTACATGACCGCATGACAGAGGCCTCTTTTAATTAAGAGAATGACCCCGCAGGGGGTTGCAAGGATTGAGGCCGGTGCCTGATTTTGTGCGCCGGACTTAGTTTCGCTGGATATCCACACGTCAACATTGTGAATATTCAGAAGGTTCTCAAGTGTTGGTTTTCGTTGGATCCTAATCAGCGAAATCACATTCAATGCAAACATCTTAAGGTTAAGCGTAAGACGTTGGCTCCGCAAACAGCGTCGACTAGATGAGGTTTACTAGCGCTGCTTGCTCAATAATCAGTTTTTGGAACTGAAGAATCTGCCCCTGGATAGAGAGCAGGTCCGTCTTTAGATCTAGATCAGCTTCCGGCTGCCTCGTCACTGGGATCGGTCCACCTTTGGCACTGTCTGAGGTGCCGTTCGCCTGCCCAGCCGGTGTAACAGCAAAGCACTGGCCTCGCATTTAGCGTTTGTATTTTTCTTGTTTGCCTCTATAATCGACCCTAGGAGGTTCCCGATAGTTTGCAGGCGAGCATACTTCAGTCTTTGATCTTTTTCGTCCATAATGAATATTCCTGCAACGTTGTTGAAATCCGCCGCGGGATGCTCAAACCTCTGACAACGAGCACGGTGGGGTTTGTGCTTCGTATTCCTTACTGTGTTTACTTTAAAAGGCACACAGCTACTTTCCTTTAGCCTCTCCAGTTTGCTGGCTGCGGTGACGTGGACCAAGAAGAATGGAAGTTTCATGTTCTCCTTTTTTGTTACCGCAGTGGTGAAGTACTTAACCCAAACAAAGTCGACGATTCTCGCTCGCTGCTCTTGGCGCAGCTCGCAGATGATATCCTCGGAATCTTTAGCAGGACTAACCCTCTTATGCAGCATGATCTGCACTTTTATACGAACAAAAATGACTTGAAAGCCTTACTTAAAGATCCTTTATAGTCTAAGTGGAAGTTACACGTATATGTACATAAGTGAAAAGAGGTTGTCAGGTCAGACCTGTGCAAGTAAGCCTCTCCAGCTTGCACGATATTTCACCATCTGGGTCCAATTACAAACGCCAAGTAGACTTAGTTCTTCTACACTTGTGTGCTTCGTCCAAATCTTTGCGGTGCACCTATTTACATATGTATCGAATGAGACAATAATTATGGGTGACACTATAGCCCGTAGAGGGCCAGGGCCTAGCTTCTACAGCAACCACTCGTAATGTGCGTGCTATTGTACTCTCACGAGGGGATGGGACTTATAGTTTTATGACGATTTCTTCTTCTGGTGGCGCTGCAGCCCAGGATGGACCTGGGCCTCAACCATCAAGCCTCTGGAGCTGGCACGATCTCTAGCCAGCTGTCTCCAATTGCGCACGCCAAATTGGTTGAGGTCTTTCTCCACCTGGGTGCGCCATCGGTTACGAGGGCGTCTTCCATTGCGTTGTCTCTCATATTCGGAGTCGAAGACGCTTCGGGTTAGAGCGGTGTAGAGCTATGCGCTCTACAAGACCTACCCATCAAAGGCGTTGAATCCGACGAGTCGTCTGGCTTGTGCTATACAGTTCATGGTTGAATCTTCTTCACCAAAAGCCATCAACGCACACCCAAAGATTGAACGCAGAACTTTTCTCTCGAAGAGACCAAGAGGTTCTTCAACTGTCTTTGAGATTGCCCAGGCTTTGGCGCGATAGAGCCGGACCGGGACCATCAAAGTGTTATATATTGTTAGCTTGGTCCTTCGAGACGGCGCTCTACTACTCAATTGCCTCTTAAAGCCACAGTGAATGTCAAGAGTTATTCTGCGTTTAATCTCGGTTCTGATGTTGTTCCTACTCTTCACTTGGGAGCCGAGGTACACGACGTCCTTCACTACCTAGAAGCTATAGCTGCCTATGGTGACGATCTAGCGATCAAGACGATCAAGACCTGCCAGCGTCTGATAATCAGAAAATCTAGGACGAACTGGAACGAATTCTGGCCGAGATGTTCTCCTCAAAGAGAAATTGAGGCAAAAGAAGGTCAGTGGTATATGTCGCAGCTATTCCACAGTCCCATGAAAGGGTGGCACTAACAATCATAACATGGAGACGCTACAGCACGTAGTTCCACAGGGCCTCACTTCTACAGCATCCATCGAGTAGAACATGCTATTGTTCTCTTAAGAGTGGACGGGAACTTCAGTTTTATGCCGACTTCGAACGAGGAAGAAAAGCTTAACTCTAGATAGGAACACTGTTTGTGCATAGTCAATGACTCGAAGGAGGTGGTGCCTAGATTTATGAGAGTCGTTCGATTCGATGAATGAACCTGGCAGCCATGGCGTCGCATCAGCCCACGGAAATGACAATACTCCAATACCAATTCAAATCTCATTAAATCTCAGAAACTCAGGCGTATGTGGAATATTTTTGTGCAACTAGTCTTCTTCGTCTCTGACGTGGATTGCAATGATTAGCAGTGTGGAATGGTTCCCATCTCCTCCTCGTTTCTGCAATCACTGACCTTGTTCTCGTGAAGAAGTTCAGTAAGACATCCGATGCCGCCGGAGGGAGTGATTAAAAGTGAGGCTGTGTGGCTTCTGCCGTTCGTTCAATTCCAGTGATACTGTGATTCACCCTTACTCTCTTAGTCGTGTCACATGCCATTGTAACACATTTGTCCCTTAAATGTCACATAAAGTGACTTAGACTAGTCACATGAGGCACGACTTAGAGAATCTTAATATAAATGAGTGATGCCCATCAAAGCCTTTGAATCCGTAGACGCCTAGCTAGGCTCATGTCGCTGTACAGCCCCTACCACCATCCTACCCTCAATGCAAACAAGCACAAGGATTGAACGCAGAACTTTTCTCTCGAAAAGGCCAAGCTTCATCTGCTTTTGAGATTGTCCATGTTCCGCGCCATAGAGCAGGACATGGATAAACGATCGTTTTCCAACTTCTCGCCGAATTCCTTCCAGGACTGCACTTTAGCATTCAAGCTGGTGAATAGTTTTGCCTAAGTTTCGTCGTCCTGTTGTCTTCTGATGATGATCGTACGTTTTTCAGTAGGTTAGCTTAGGTAGGGGGGCTGCTAGTGCATTCACCAGCACACTTAGATCATATTGGTCCATTGCGATACCCCTAGTCAGACTACTACCACTGATCCAGTGACAGTACCGTCAATTTGATCCCAACGGCAAATGGTGACTGGACCAGATTTGAAAACGAGATAAAAGCGTATTTACTTTGCTTTGCGTTTCTCAGTTAGATCGCTGTAGAAAGGTTACCCTTGCTCAAGCGAACTACCTTAAATCCTAAGACCACTTCAAGCTACTTATTTGTCTTCTCTTTCTCTAATATTTCAATCAAAAGCCTTCAACGAAAGATTAGTCTCTCTCTTCGAGCAGAGTATTTTGTCGCTGTTAATGAATATCATCTTGTCCCACTCAGAGTTAGTTCTCGATGCCAAAGTAGGTGAATGGATACAAGGACACAACCTTTGAGCTGTACAAAGATGTGGATATAGTCCGGAAGAAAAATGAAGCCGTTGACGGCACTGCCTTAGCCACATGCAGCCCGAGAGCACGAATTCTTCACCTGAGAGGGACATTGAAGCCGAGACTCTCGGCTCAAGAGGGATAGAAAGACCGAATTTCCGGTTTCCGTTCAAGTTGTTCTAGATCACTGAAAGCAGCATGCAAGGAACCATCAAGGATGGACTTAAGCTCGGACCATCAATGAGTCTCTAGAAGATGATATGATGTACTCGGTGGTAACATTGACATCTTGCATAATGCTGATGGCGTCTCCTTTCACAATCTTCTTCTGCATTCGACTGTCCCGCTTTCCGGTGCAAGACGACCCGGTCTTCTTACCCGAAATGCCGCTGGAAGGCATGTCTGAAGACTCTGATTCAAATTATAGTTCTCCTGATTGAACACAACAAAGCCCTTATTTCCACGGCAGAATGCGGTTTGATCACCGCCATTTCCCCACCAATTGGATATTTCCGCCAGTTCCCTCGACGACATTCTTGAAGCATACCATGTTGTAGATTTTCCGGAAGCGGTGCTCACAGGCCTATCCATTCCCGCACGAGCCGTCAGACTTGAAGACAGGCGACAAAATTGTATTGCCTCCCTCGTTGGTTGGTGGTCCCTGCTTGTTAGCTTGGTCCATCGAGAGGAGGCTCTATTACTCAACTGCCTCTTGAGCCCAAAGACACAACGATAAGCAAGAGTTATTCTGCGTTTAATCTCGGTTCTGATGTTGTTCGTTCTGTTCACTTGAGCGCCGGAGATACGAAGTCTAAGGTATAGTTGCTTATGGTGACGATCTAGCCATCAAGGGGATCAAGGCCTTCTAGCGTCTGATAAGCAGAAAATCGATTGATTATTACGAACTGGAACGAAAGCTGTCTGAGATGTTCTTCTCAAAGAGAAATTGAGGCAAGAGAAGGTCAGTGTTAAATGGTGCAGCTAGTTCCTAACCGAGCTCATCATTTCACAGCCCCTTGTAAGGGTGGCAATAACAATCATAACATGGAGGCTCTACAGCCCGTAGATCCACAGGGCCTCACTTCTACAGCATCCACTCGAGTATGACGTGCTATTATTTAGAGTGGTGATTTATTAGAGTGGGTAAATTGGGAATTCGAACCTGGCACCACCTGGCATAGGCGTCGACGCACCAACCGACTACGCCACAGCGACACACATGTGATGACAATATTCCAATGCTACTTCAAATATCAGAAACTCAGGCGTATGTGGAATATTTTTGTGCAACTAGTCTTCTTCGCCTCTGACGTGGATTGCAATGATTAGCAGTGTGGAATGGTTCCCATGTCCTCCTCGTTTCTGCAATCACTGACCTTGTTCTGGTGAAGAAGTTCAGTGCGACGTTCGATGACGCCGGAGGGAGTGATTACAAGTCAGGCTGTAAGGATTGACTAGTCACATGAGACGCGACTAAGAGAATCTTTATATAAATGAGTGATGCTCATCTAAGCCTTTGAATCCGTAGACGCCTAGCTAGGCCCATGTCCCTGTACTGCCCCTACCACCATCCTACCATCAATGCAAACAGGACCAAAGATTGAACGCAGAGCTTTTCTCTCGAAAAGACCAAGCTTCTTCGTCTGCTTTTGACATTGTCCAGCCTTCCACGCCATAGAGCAGGACAGGGATGATCAAGATCTTATATAGTGTTAGCTTGGTCCTTCGAGATATGGCTCTACTACTTAACTGGCTCTTGACCCCAAAGAAACAGCAATTGGCAAGAGTTTTTCTGTTTAATCTTGGTACTGATGTTGTTCGTTCTGTTCACTTGGGTGCCGAGGTAGACGAAGTTCTTGACTACCGCGAAGTTATAGCTGCCTATGATGACGCTCTGTTCTTGTTGTCGATGTTGTGCGTCCTTTCTCGATGAAAGCATATACTTCGTTTTGTCCTCGTTCACCGCTAGACCCATTCTAGCCGCTTTCGTCTCAATGTCAGCAGACGTCTCATTGACGGCTCGCTTTGGTCTGCCAATCACGGCAATGTCATCCGCGTATGCTAACAGTTGTGCAGACTTCTGGAAGATCGAGTCTCTTGTGTTGGCGTGTGAGTCTTGCACGATCTTTTCCAGGATGATGTTAAAGAAATCACATGACAGCGGGCCTCCTGGTCTAAGCCCTCTTTTGACATCAATGGTCTCGGTGAGTTCGTTACCGACCTTGATGGAACAGCAAGAGTTCTCCATCGTCATCCTGCACAACCTGACGAGTTTGGCAGGAATGTCAAAACTAGACATGGCGTTGTATAGCTCGTCCCTATGCACGCTGTCATATCCTTGAAATCGACGAAGAGGTGGTGGGTGTCGATCTGCATTTCTTGGGTTTTTTTCCAGGATCTGCCGTAGTGTGAAAATCTGGTCGATGGTGGAATTCCGCGACCTGAAACCGCACTGATAAGAAGTTCTCAGGTAATTCACGAATGGTTTCAGGCGCTCACACAAAACGGCAGAGAAGGTCTTGTAAGCGATGCTAAGGAGACTCATCTCTCGGTAGTTGGCGCAGTTGAAGTGGTCTCCTTTCTTGTGGATCGGGCTAGCGATGCTTTGCTCTGACCATATCTTACAGTTGAGTTGGTCCATCTACCCTACCAACTCATCTCCAGCTGCCTTAGAGAGTTCTGCTGCAGCTTCATTCCACCTTAGTCTCGATATCGCTACCTTGACTTCGTCTAGTTCGGAGGGATGGAATTCTCGTCGATCATCGTCCATTGTGTGGAGTGGAACATTCTACCTTAAAGCGGTATTGGGGTCTTAGCCTCCGTTTAACAGTCTACAGAAGTGATCTTTCCAGATTCTCAGTATTGCCTGCGAAAGTATGGTGCTTAGGTTAGGTTAGGTTTGGGCGGTTACCACCACTGTAGCAGTTGTGGCCCACTTAGATCCTGGTGACTTCCTTTGTGCTATCACTACTCCTTTTAAAAAGGGACTACGCTAACGAAAATAAAATGAATCTGAAGGCTGCCTAATGGTATTCTAGTGGCCTACTTTTACAAGTCCACTCCTGTGCCGAGTTACAGCCAATTTGTTTTCCTGATAAACTTAGCTATGTCTTGTATCTTTAAGTGTGACATTTCCTCTAGGTTACTGAAAAAGTAGTTGCCTAGTACAGCTTTTCTAGTTTTTGCAAGGGCTAGACAAGTGCCGAGGAGGTGAAGCGTATTATCTTCCTCCTCCTCGTCTCTAGAGCTTCTGCATTAATTGTTGTGGGAGGCTCCCATTATTCTGGCTTGGAAACCGAGAAGGCAGTGGCCGGTGATAATGCCCACTAAGTTCCTTATTACATTCCTGTTTAGTTTAGGAATGTATTTGTTTTGGATTATTTGGATTTAGTGAGGACCAAATAAGCCTCAAAGTCCTACATGTATCTAATTCCATCCACCTCCGATTGGCGGCGTTGTAAGTAACATGGTGTTTATTACTTGGAGTGAGGGATATGGGGTGTCCTGATTATTTGCCAGTGGCAGTCCCACCCCTAATCTTGCTAACTCATCGCCCCTTTCGTTGCCTGGAAAACCACCATGCCCAGGTACCCAGCATGGGGTTAGGTTGCATCTAACCGCTATCTTCCTAAGAGATAGACGGCAAAGTCTTACCATCTTCAATTTAATTGATGGTGTGTCCAGAGCCTTTATGATGGCCTGACTATCTATGTAGATGGCGATAGATAGCCCGTCTATCGGGTTTATCGACAGTAAGCGGGCAGCCTCTAGGATAGCTTTAACTTCTGCCTGGAACACGCTGGGTAGTCGAAGCAACAGTAAAAATGATATGTCCGGCGATTCCGCGAATACTCCTAGTCCGGTGCCCTCGCTTGTTTTTGAGCCATCTGTGAAGATCTCCAGGTAGCCTGATTTTCTTACCAGATCTTTTATCCAATCTTCTCTGTCTGGGATGAGTGTTTTGAACCCAAACTCGAAGTCTTAAGCGGGTGTTGTAGAATCTGTATGCGTTGGTAGTCTCGCATTTTTGATTATCTCTGAATGACTTAAGCTATGTGAACTGTTGCAGCGGTTGCACTCCGGTAGCCTTGGTAGCTACCAGTTTCCCATAGATGTCCATGAGAAGAAGCTCATTTCTGCTTCACCACTTGCAGTCGGAGTTGGTTTTTTCATATCTGCGTTTTGTCCTTGGGAAGTTGGAAGTTTTAGGGTTGATGTGAGCAATGTGCGTGGGCTTAGAGCGAATCTCTTCGCTGTGTATGTCCACCTATCCCGTTTCAAACCAGCTGTCTTGGCGCTGAGTGAAACACAGGTAAGTGAGAATACTGAATTATCGGATTTGAACCTGCCTACTTATAGCTTGGTGCCGCTCTTCTTTTTACACCGCGGTCTCGCCATTTACGTGCGTAGTGATGTAGCTTACCAAATTCAACCACAATACAGCCTCTGTTCCAATGCGGAATTCGATTTTCACTACTGCTTTATTTATAGAAGTCCAAGCTTGGATAGCAATTCAACTTTTAACGAATTTGATGCGCTATCCGATTCCATCTCAAGAATTGTATCCTTGTATCCTCGCACTGAAATTGCCATTGGCGGCGATTTCAATGTACACAATGCTAATTGGCTTCGGCATTCAGGCCAGACAACACCCGAGGGAAGGTACGTCGAAATCTTTGCTGAGGTAAACAATCCGACCCAGCTAGTAAATGAGCCAACACGAATACCTGACATTGCAGATCATTCCGCCAACACACTGGACCTGTTTCTCACCTTTCATCCTGATAAATATTCTGTTGACATACTGTCACCTCTAGGCTCGTCGGACCATTGTGTCGTATCAGCAAAATTCTCGTTATCACCACACATAGTTAGAGAACAAATTCCTAAAAGAACAGTTTGGCTGTACGAGAAAGCCGATTGGAACAAACTTAACAACTTCTTTAGGAATTTTAACTGGTCACTTTTTAACAAATTCAACTGGTCAACTGGGGTGAGACAAGATTAATGAGTCCGTTGAGAGAGTGGTCGCGTATCGCATTGGATGCCGAATGGAAGTGTGGAAAGGTAGAAAATTGTTGCGAATAAGTTTTGTTGCTTGAATTGAATCGGTTGACGGTGTATCATCAAATGCAACAACAAATGAGATTGGCTTCAAGGGAGAGAGAAAATAGACTCCCGACTGAAAAGACAAGACTGGGTGCTGGACTGGCGTAGGAGCACTTTCGCATTAGCGGCTTGAATGGACTGTGGAATGTGGATTAAGATGTATGACTCCGGTTTGCAGGAACATGAAAACATTGAAAGACTTCTCGCAAAATGAAGGAGGACGATGGTGATTTTCCCTTTTATTGTGAATCGACATCGCATGGTCCCACATTTGTGAACCGACTGACCGCACCTACAATGATAAAAACGAGAGATCTAAGACCAGTCTGACAGCTGAATACTAATTATGACAGTTGGAAAAATCAACAAAATACTCGACTCTAAAAAGGATCATCATCATCATCTTCTGTCCCGCATGATCCACTAAAGGGGGTAACCACGCACGAGAGATCTCCAGACAACTCGATCCTCCGCCATCGACTCTAACTCATCAGGGGTTATGCCCAAGCGTAACCAGGCCAGCTGATGGACTTGGCCCAACCATCTCATCCTGGGTCTGCCAAGTGGTCGCCTACCTGATGGATTAGCATTCAAGGCGTGACGGTGGGGACAGGTGTGCTTCGTGACTAAACCAACGAAACATAGCATTTTCCGTTCGGGGAAGCAGCTGCTCAACGTTGAATTCAACTCGTGCACTGTCGTGTTTCTCACCCTATCGCGGCGAGTAATTCCCACAACAGCACGAACAAATCTCACCTCAGCATCTTGTATTCGCGATCTTAATCTTTCGGTCATTACCCAAATTTCATGACCATAGGTGAGAGTTGCAACAAATACTGAGTTGAAAACTGCTAACTTGGCTTTCACACTAAGCTCGGCCTTCCTGTTTACAGATCTGCCAGGCTGTGTCAAAGCTGACACAGCTTGACCAATTCTACACGAAAGCTCAGCATAATCCCTCCCATCACTCGTGAAAAATATTCAGAGATACATAAGCTTCTCCTCCTGCTTCAATGGGACTCCACCAACATGTAGAGTGAATTGAACATGCGTTCTGGAAATTACCATAACCTCTGATTTGTCTACGTTAACCTTCATCCCAAAATCAGCACGTACGGCCACAAACCTATCGAGTGCGGGCTGGAGTTCCGTCTGGGAAGATGTGGGGATAGCTAAGTCAGCCGTAAAAAGAAGATGACATGCCTTCAACTCTCCCAATGGGAAACATTCCTGGCCTCGGCTGTGCTGCAACATCCAATCCATATAGACCATTAAAATGAGAGGTGACAAGACGCACCCTTGGCGAAGTCCAACGCCCACGATGAAAGGTGTTGATTTAGCATTGTTAACCGGAACACAGCAGCAACAGTTTGTGTACAGAGACTGAATGGCCCTCAAAAGAGGACCCTCAATCCCAAACTCCTGCAGAACACTCCAGGTTTACCTGGAGCAACTCGGTCATATGCATTTTCTAAAATCTACAAAACAGCTGTAGATGGGTTTGGCATACTCCCAAGCCTTCTCAAGTACCATTCTTAAAGGGAAAAGCTGGTCGGTTGTACTTCAGCCGGGATGCACTGTTCATTCCCCATCCTGGGCTCGACCATAGCTCTAGAACGAGCTTCCAACACCTTAGCGTGGACTAAAAAGGATTGCAAAGATTTTTAGTCTAAGGATTTCGAAAAATGCATACTCTTGGCGTTTCCCCTGAACAAATTTAAGTCATGTGCTATTCAATTTGAAACACCTTCCTCGGTACATTCGGATTTCGGGGCGTTTGTGCTGAGCCGAACCACGTTGTTGCTGCCATTCGTCTCATTTCGGGTTACATCTATCTGTGTCATGTGCCTGTTGTTTCAACTATCACACGCCGCTTTCATAGTTCATTAAGCGATGAAGCACTGTATGGATTTAGTTTTTCTCTCTGTATGGATTTAGTTCTTCTTCTTCTTCTGGCGCTACAGTCCGGTTCCAGGCCTCAGCCAACAAGCCTCTCCAAGCTGCCTCCAATTTCGAAAGCCAAATTGACTTGAGGTCTTTCTACACCTGTGTGATCGGTTGCCATTGGCTTTGTGGGCGTCCTCTACAGCGTTGTCCAACTGGTTCGGAGCCATAGACTCTTCGGACTGGACCAGTAGCACATTGCTTAACCATCGACTGAGAGATGAATCTGTAGACCCCGGTCCAGACTTATCTCGCTGTACAGCCTGTTCAAATCTCGGTTGAATCTTTCAAAGTTTGAATCCAGAACTTTTCCCTCCAATACCAAGTGCATTTGCACCCGCTTTTATAATTGTCCATGCCACCGCGCCATTCACTAGGACTAGGCATTTTTTAATTTTACCTAATCAATTGCTCTTGACATGGCTACAAATACGGCTGTAAGACTAAGAGACAGCCGTCGGCTTGTGCAATTCAAACCATAAGAGCCATATAATGGTCTACATTCCACCTTCTTTGGAAAATATTTCCCGCAACTCGGTCTCAAGCAGGGACGAATAGATATGTAGCTGACACCATCCGAAATAGAAGTGCTCTGGATGTATCCAAGCCGGATAACGAAACGGAAATCTTCGCGACCTCACCAGAAATCTCGACGTCTCTTCGACTACCAGAGAGCTGGTCTAGATGTTAACCCATCCAAAATGGAACTCGTACTGTTCACAAAAAGATACCAGCTTTAATCCCACCAAAGTTTAAGAACAAGCCTACAAGTGCTACAATGTCCCAAAAGTAGCAAAAACTGTTGGTCATTCGTAAAAAACGTAAAGAATTCCGCCTCGTCTTCAATTCCCACGCTCATTTACAATGACATTCCAGCTGTCAGCTCCTTAGACAAAGCTAATCTGCTTGCGGCTCATTTTGCAGCTAGCTCAACACTGCCAGATTCCAATTTGTCTCCACCTGTACTTGAGAGCGTTGATTTCACCATGGGACAAATCCACTTCCGCACTCGTAGAGTTGCAAGAGTACTGAAAGATCTCGACGTGCACAAATCCGCTGGCCCGAATGGTATTCCCCCTATACTTCTGAAGAGGTGTTCTTCTGTGTTGGCAAAACCACATCTATCCTACTCATTAGATCTCTTTCCGAGCAGATGGAAAACAGCATTTGTCCAGCCAGTCCCTAAAAAGGGCGAATCTTCGTCACCCACCTCGTACCGACCCATAGCACTTACGTCCCTTCTTTCTAAGGTCATGGAAACGCTGATAAATCGTCAGCTTATGAAATATCTTGAATCGCGGAAGCTTTTTAATGACCGACAATATGGTTTCCGCAGCGACAGGTCCACTGGTGATCTGATAACTTATCTCACCGAAAAGTGGAACCAGTCCTTGCACAATGCAGGAGAAAGCAAGATCGTTGCGCTTGATATTTCTAAAGCATTTGACAGAGTTTGGCATCAAGCTCTCTTGTCGAAAATGCGTGCCTATGGGATCGATGAATCTCTTCTTTTATGGATTAGAAATTACCTTTCGAACCGTTCAATTCAAGTTGTTTTGGATGGGTTCAAGTCTTATATCCACGGACTAAATGGTGGTGGTGTTCCCCAAGGCTCAGTTCTGTCTCCGACACTCTTTCTCATTTTTATAAATGATCTCTTGTCGGCTACTCCTTCGCTGATGACAGCACCCTTAGCTTTTCATATTCGTTCCAAGACTCACGACCCCGCCCTTCGGCCGTAGAATTGGAATGGCAGCGTATGTTAAGCACGTTGAATTCCGATCTTGACAGCATAATTAATTGGGGAAAAAACAATAGAGTGCAATTCAATGGTTCAAAAACTCAATGCTGTCTGCTGTCACTCAAGCGAACTCTTCATAATCAGCCATTATCCATGAATGGCGCTTGTGTCGATGAAACCGGAAAATTTTCCATCCTTGGTATGTCTATCAACACAACACTTAGTTGGAGCGATCACATATTTGAGGTCGGCAAAAATGCTGAGAAATGTTTAGGTTTTCTTAATCGATGCAAGAAATATTTCACCCCTTCTGATTTGGCTTTAATTTATAAGGCGTACATCCGCCCCAAGCTTGAGTAAAACGGTCATATCTGGTCTGGTGCCCCTAAGACCACACTGCAACTACTTGATAGAATCCAAAAGCGAGCGATAAAACTTAAAGAAGACAACAATATCGCAGAGTCATTAGACTCGCTGGAACATCGACGCACCGTCTCTTCTTTGTCCGTGTTTTATCGTTATTTCAACAAACGATGCTCAAGTGAGTTAGCCAACTGCATTCCACCTCTCCATGGATTCACCCGCAATACCCGTCTCGCCAGGAATGCCCATCAGTATACCCTTAAGCCTAGTTTCGGACGCGCAGTTAAATTCAGAGACTCGTTCTTCAGCCGCACTGCACGAATGTGGAATGCTCTTCCCAAACTAATATTTCCCACAGACTACAACCCGCATATATTTAAGACCAATGTGCACAGGTACCTCCTCTCCCTTTCTCCCTCTATACCTTCGGCCCGTGCTGTGTCTTGACCCCGGACACATAAGGCTATAAGCAATCCCTTGAGCACGCGCAAATTATAAAAAAAAAAAAAGCTGTAGCAATGTTTCCATGGCGGTTGTGGTGGTGGATCGCAATGCCCCTGTGATGCAGATACACTCTGATCCTTGAATACTGCTCATCGATTTAAGATTGTATTTGTTATTCAGTGCTGGCCACCAATCAAGGATACCGTACGTTAAGATGGGTCTAACAACAGCCGTATACATCCAGTGAGCTATTCTTGGTTTAATTCCCCAAGTGGGGACAAGGATTCTCTTACAAGTGTAAATAGCCGCTGTATAGTGCTTACAATCGAGTTAAAATTTCGATAATATGTATTTATTTTATAACATTTTCCGAACGTTTGCCAAGTCTGTTTTGCGGCAGCCTTCACTTATAGGTTATATGACAAAAACCACCCCGACAAGCTAAGCCGTGCTGCCGTCCTCCTCGTAGTCACCGAAGCCTCCCGCTTAGCCTGCTACAAGACCGGAAAGGATTTATGACGAAATGGCAAAGCTTTATGATTATTTTGGCAACTAGGTGGATTGCTAGGTTAGGTTAGGTTAGGTAGGGGGGCTGCTGCATTCACCAGCACACTTAGACCATAATGGTCCATTGTGATACCCCTTGTCAGACAACTACCACTGACTGACTACTCCAGTAATAGAAAATATTGACTAGACCAGATTTGAAAACCAGATAAAAGCGTACTAACTTCGCTTTCACTGGGATTCGAACCGGGATCCCGCTAACCAGGAGCAGGCACTCTACCAATTGCGTCATCCAGTCGTTGGCTGAACGATATCAATTGAAAGAAACGATCGTTCGAAGAACCTTGAGCTTAACCAACTGGCCTCGCAAACTGGTGCTCTTTCAGTCGCGCTCATCAAGTTGGTTGGGGTTCTTCTGCACGTGCAGCGCGATGTTAAGGAACGTCCCCCTAGACTCTTCTGGCCAGAGCCTGAGCACTCGCACTGTTTACCCCATTTTTACAATATTTTCTAGGGCCCTTCAAGAGAAATATTCGTATCCTTGAAAGGTCCAAGGTTCTGTGGATGACGATAAATGCAAAACCTTGAACGTTAAAAATTCTCTGAGTCCACTCAATAGAACGCCCGAAAGAACCCCGTTAGTGGCCAAGGCCCACTCACAGTTAATTAAATCCATTAATCCCAATATCGTTTACATCCCCGAAATGAATATGCAGCCAGCCAGCCACAAGCAGAGACTCACTCGGGCTAATCCGAATGTGAGCACATGTATGAAACAACATCCACTTTTTATTGAAACCACAAGAGCCCTTTGCATTCCACCGGAGCCCAGATGTGACATGGTTTTCCACTCACCTGCACGTCCCCTCGACTGCACGTGCAATTGGTCCCCGTCAGAAGGACACCAGTAGCGTAGCCCAGCGCCACCCTCTTGCAGGCGTTACGTAAGTCCACAAATTGACCCAAAGGCAAACGTTGACAAACCGGTTTCCTAATTAAATTGTTCCACAGAACTAAGTTCTCCAACTCTGCGCCGGAGTTTGCTCCGACTACAGACCGAGCGGATAAACCGGAGAGGAGAAACTTGAAAATTCAATGAAAAGCACGAGAAAAAGGATTCACATCCTGTGGCAGGCGTGTAACTTTTTGCAAAAAAAAAATGAGAGAAAAGAAAAGAAAAACAACGAAAACCCAAGTGAAAACTCTCGTCCACCGGAAGGAGGAGAATAATACGAAAAAATAAAAGTCCTTCATTCAAGTGCATAATTCCTTCATGAATTCCACACTTAGGCCTCTGCGTTGCAATTATCCTAAGTGACTTGCGAGGGCCCGTGCTCGGCGGCGATGGAAAGCTGGCAAAATAGAAGAACCTTCTGAAGTGCAAGTGTATCCGGTTTTTGGTCTTGCCTCGCTGTCCGTTCGCCTCGCGAAGGAGACGCACAACAATGGCGCATCCCATCGGCCGATCAACAAAGCACCATCGGTCCGTGCTTTGTTTTGCCGCCGTAATCGCTTCTGGCTGTTGACCATCAACAAACCGAAACAGTAGCCGCACATCCACACCCGCTCTCGCACTCATTCGCCACGCCAGATGTCCTTGGACGAAGATGCAACTGTGTTTCGGTGCGTTGCAGCTGTCTTTTGTGCGTGGAGGGGGTGGGGGTTGCGATGTAACTGAATTTGCTCCATCACTTATCCAATTACAAACAAATGTAGGACGCGCGCAAGAGATTGCGCCAATTGTTGTATGCACACGAATGCAGGGCGGCCGGACGGGTGGCACTTGGATTCAATCATAACTGGGCTGAGTGGTGGGTGGGGGTGGGACAAGCCCACAAATGTGGGACAAGGGCATGCAGCATTTATTGATTGCCCGATTGAAAAGTCACACAAAATGCAATACCCGACCGGCAACAATTAGTGCACTGCATTCGATGGGGCGGTGTGCGTGTGTTTGTCCGATTGATTGAATGTTTGTTTGGTTGTGTGTGTGTGGCAGAGAGAGGGTGAGGGACATTGAATATTGATATTTTTTATGTGTTACTCTTTCAGATTAGCGATATGATTGAAGACTTATGCAACAATTGACACCGAAGCAAGTTCCATGACTAACAATTGCCGGAGGACGACTTGTCAATTGCCGCCATTGCAACATGTTAAGAGTTTTGGGTCTGTTCATCGCTTGCACTGTTTTCATGATGTTCACACCACTTGTCAGGTAAGTGTAGAGAGATCGTGTGGAGTTTGAAATTCAGGCGGTTGGGTAGGTCGGGTCCACTTCAAAAAGTTACAGATGATGATGTGACCCAAGGATAGCAAGAGCTCCTGACGTCATGCTCAGAACTTTGCTCTTGAAAGGCTGATTCTGGCCCCTTTCTCTTGCGACATGGCTCATTTGTCGATCTACTCAACGTAGTAAATGTTTGCGGACTTATTTGTTGATCGCAGGCTTGCTGGCGATGCCAACTTTTTGCTGACTTCAATCTCCATTAGCCCTTGGTACATAATTTGGAGACGTTCTCACTCATTTGGCTTGAAGAAATAACTGCCTGCAAAGTGTCTATGGGCAGAATGTACCTTGTCCTAGCCCCAGGTGAAGTAGCACAGCCTCTATCTTTATCGGATAAGTTTTCAATAAATGATAAAACTTTTGATGACTGTCGACTTCTACTTCCCCAGCGAGAGATGATACGAACACTTTTTGCCTAAGTCAACCTTGAACAATAGGTTAGATTAGGTAGGAGGGTTGCTAGTGCATTCACCAGCACAATTAGGCCATGTTGGTCCATTGTGATACCCCTAGTCAGACTACTATCACCGATTGACCACTCAAGTGATGGTGCCGTTAATTTTATGCCACCGGCAAATGGTGACTGGACCAGATTTGAAAACCAGATAAAAGCGTATTAACTTTGCTTTCACTGGGATTCGAACCGGGGACCCCGCTAACTAGGGGCAGGCACTACCAACTGCGCCATTCCAGTCGTCCAGCCGAGCAGTTACAAAGCCGATGAACTCGCTACGTGTTGTAAATGCGTAAGTCCACCCTTCCTTGAAATCGAGAGGAGACACCCTCCAGCCTACAATCTTCTTAATATGCATACTTTTAGAATAACCAACCATAAGTGGATAGAAGGTTCCACTTGGCTGGCACTTGATTGCAAGCGATCACTCTGTCTACTCAGACTAAGCAGACCACAGACTGAGGACACTCATCGCTTCATAACCGAACACTGCCGCATACGAGCGGATTATGAGCAGAAGCTGCCTCGATGAAAAGGAGATAGATACCACAAACCTCCTCCTTTACGGTGTAGCGCGCTGACTTAGCCGCTGGTACTCACACCTAGCGGCCTACTATTCCAAGTTCCAGGAGTAAGTCGATCTGCGTGGTATCGCAATAAGCCTAAATTCGCCTCAGTGTGGCTGCTATCCGCAACCAGGCACTCTAACCGAAGCTATCCTAGATGGCAACGAATACAAGCAAAGACAGTTTCCACGTCAGATCCAATTTGATGCCGAGTCGAGAAATGTTGAAAAATGGTCCAACTCTTGTAATTGTGAACCAGTTTCAATTGGATTGGAGCAGAGGCACTGTTACTTCCTCCCGCACTCCTTGTCATTCCACAGATAGATGTCCTGTCTCATGCCTTGAAATATCAACAAACAACATATTCCATTGCCCGATTGTGTACACACACTCGTATCTTGACGAAGAGTTTGGAACGTCAACCGCACAAGACGCAAAGGACTGTTTGACACGGGCTCTCGGTCGGTCGTACATTCATGTGAAGTCCTTGCGTGGGTATTTCTGGTCTCCGGAGGGTAGTAAAAATCTCATTTCACACACCCACATCTCGTGCGGTTTCAACAGCTTCACCGAAACTGAATTAAATTACAAGTCGGTTCCCTCTTAGTTGTGGTCGACAACGACTCCTCTCTTCTCTCGGCCCGGACAAGTATATTCGGCTAAAAGCCTGCACCTCGAGTTTATCTTGCGAACCAACCGAAAGCATGATGAAGTGGCTATAAGCGTTTCCCCACATATCCGTCTCACACACACACACGCGCAGTGAGACAGAAGGAGGATCTTTCTCGTTTCTCGTTTGCCGTCACCTCGACAGCTAGAGCACTTCCGGCTGGCGGAAGACAAAAGCGCAATATAATTTCTCAAGAGTGTATCTGTGGACGGAATGTCCTTCATAAAGTAATATTTATGACCTCCGGCGTGGTATTGGGGGGGGGGGGGGGGGGGGGGGTACTGTACACGCTCGGCCTCTGTGTACAGATATGCAAATGTTGCTAAAGGATAACGCCTCTCCTCACCCGCTGATTATGCAAACGAAGCCACAAAGCAACATCACACAAAGTGAACATGGAAAAGAGGGTGCGGGGGGTGGTAGAGAAGGGAGTATGTGGGAAGGGGGGGGTTTGAGGAAAATTGTTAAACATTTTATGAAATCGTCCTTTTTTGATAGAGATAAACTTCAAATCCATTCCCGTCTGATTTCAGATGCAAGAGAAAAGAAATGCCAGCCGGTCGCTTGGAGAATGTTACGCAAACAATTTCGAAAATTCTCGAAGGTTATGACATAAGGTTGCGACCGAACTTCGGTGGTAAGTATCAAAGAGATATTTTTTTTTGATTTTTTCTTATCACAAAAACACACATTTTTCTCATGTTTCTCTTGTTTTTTGTGTGTGGCTGTTCGGCTCGCCTTTGTAGGTGATCCACTTCATGTGGGAATGGACCTGACGATAGCCAGTTTTGATGCGATATCTGAAGTGAACATGGTAAGTGCCGCACTCGAGGTTGATGAATAGTCTGCGATATGGGAGGGGGGATGAGCAGGAGGAAAAGGATGAGGCTGTGAAAAAGGGGGATGCATTCTTTTGTGCCACAAAATGACTAAGCAACAAATTCAGAGTAGGGTCGCACACACGTTCACGAAGCCAATGCTTATTGGCCTTGGAACGTGTGTTCCAACGTGAGTGGAACTTCTTTCTCCGTCTCCATGCGGTGCCATCAAGGTCTGTGTCATTTGTCAATCAAAAGTCGACAAATTCCCGGACGTCCTCAATGTAAGTACATCCATCAGCAGCGCACATTCACCTCTCTCCTCTTGGAGAGAGAGAGAGAGAGAGGGAGACGAACCAGCAAAGCAAACAAAAAAACAGGTCAGTCGTCTCAACGAAACCTCGTCTCACCTTGCTCTGCAAAACATTTTATTACACACATTCGCTCCTCCGACCGAGGTGACTGTTCAACCCCCACGCCTCAGTGGAATGGAATCTTATCAACACAACGACACCCCCTACGCTCTGGAGCGAAACTAGTTAAGTGCACACTAAAGCGCGCGCTGCGGCTGTGCCCTGGGGTGGGCGGTCGGAAGGGGGGTGAGAATGCGGGAGAAGCCGGAAGGAAAAGGACTATACAGCGAGAGGAGTTAATGTCGTTGTCCTTGGCACAGAATCAGAGAATCACAGAATCAGAGAATCACCTGAATCGGTTCAGTTTAAACCAGCCTCGTGAGAGAAGCATCCTTCTCCTCCTCCTCCTCCCCTCCCCCTCAGTCACAAACAAAGGGGGTGTCGGTGGGGTGATTTCTTCATTTTCTTGCAACATCGTACTAATGTTCCATTTCACTTGCATCTTTCTTCTTCCTCTCATTTTACGTTAACCCCGTCCCGCACACACCCACACAAACGAAAAAGGATTACACAATCACAATGTACTTGAATCAATACTGGAGGGATGAGCGTTTGGCGTTCAACGCCTACGGGCCCTACTACGATGACGATGCCGATGATGATGGTGTCAACGATGTGTTGACGCTGTCAGGTGACTTCGCTGAGAAAATTTGGGTGCCGGATACGTTTTTTGCCAACGACAAAAACAGGTGAGTGACTACGACGACGATGACGACAACGATGATGATGATAATGAGTGCTGTCCTGTGTGCACTTTGGTGTCGAGTTTTTGACTCGGTTTCTCATTTTCTCATGTTAATTGATTTTTGGGGGATTAGCTTTCTGCACGATGTGACGGAACGTAACAAACTGGTGCGACTGGGCGGCGATGGGGCTGTGACGTACGGAATGAGATTCACAACGACACTCGCCTGCATGATGGACCTGCACTACTATCCGTTGGACTCGCAGAACTGTACAGTGGAGATTGAAAGTTGTAAGTAGATAATGATTGAGTGGTCTTGTTTGAATGGTGTTTGGTTGGATGGACTTGTGAAGTGATCGCTTTTTATTCGCTTTGGAGGATAGGAGAACTGATGGGGGTTTGTTGGGTCGGAGTGTTGAAGGAGTCATGGTGGTGGCTTGGCAGACTTGCGAAAGCTGAGATGTTACAATTGTTGAACCAAAGGGGGTTTCAACCTTGCAATACAAACATATGACAATGAAAAGCTTAATCTTTGAAAAAAAAACTATTTGAGTGATCAGAGGAACGTCGATCTCTACTTTCGATCACCAACTCATGCTAAAATTTAGAAGCCCCATGGTTTGTTTGATTGAAACACGAACAGAGTCAAGATGTGTCTGTGTTCGATTGCCCTTTTCCTGCAAGATGGGTTAGACCTATTGTCTTGCCGCCTGTGTGCATACCTCCAGCTGTACCAAGTACCACTATTAAGAGATACAAGACCAGAGTAGCCAATAATACCAGTTAAAGACTAGACTACACCTTGAAGGTTAAATAAAAATTAAAATTAAGGATCTAATTGACCCTGACGAGGCAGCACTTGCAAATAGGGCTGTGCGATGTGCAACAGATCGTCTCCGTGTCGGAAATTCAGTCCTATCAGCTCTCCTCTCATTTTAAACATGGTCGAAATCAGTCCAAGTTCATTTTCGATGCGGAAGTAATTCAACTCATATAGGTTGTTGTTGAGTCTACTGTATATTGCTCTATGAACAGAAAATTAAGCTTCGTTTAAGTAATCGGCCCTAAGCTGTTCACCCACCTCATCGACTCTACGACAAATTCCATTTGCATCCAGCAATCTGAAGCTTGTTTGGCAGCTGTTTGCGAGTTCAAACGACCTGATCAGTGGTCTGTCTACGAAAACGAAGAGGAAGAAGAAACCACGATTCACTTCCTCTCTACCTGTCCAATCCTTGCAAGAACAAGAAATGATAACTAGGCAGCCTAGAGGAAATACCACACTTTAAGATTCAGGACATAGCTAAGTTTTATCGGGGAAACAAATTGGTTGTAGATCGGAGCAGGACTGGATAAGATAGGCGACTAGGACACCACTAGGTAGCTTACAGGTGTTAGTGGTGTCCCTTTGAATAAAAGAGGAAACAGTTTAAAGCGAGGGTAGGTGAAAATTTTCAAAAGACGCTAATTGTGTTTTTTTCATCGCTATCGATAGTGAAGTGAAGTTGGATTCAGAAAAAGGCTTAGCTGTGGCTTTGATTTTTATCCGTCAAAATATATGAAAAAGAAATTTATTTGTTCGACATTGATGTCAAAATGTATGAAAAAACGATTTTTATCGGCAGCCACTTTTCACTGCCGATATGGATTGCCCATTATAGACAGTTATAGGCAGTAGGTTGTGGTATCTGTTTTATGTGCAAAATCCTACTTCACTATTTATAGATTTTTGAAAAAAATACGGCTACTATGAGGACCGTTCCCACATAGCGAAATGGATTTTTACCCAGTAAAAACACCTCCATTCAAATAAAATATATTTCCACTACAATTAAGTTTTACACTCATATACCGTGTCTTAGAAGCACGGTAAATACTTATTTGTCTGATGTTGATAAGGCTAATGAACTTGCCAAAACATTTGAGCGTAACCATAACATAACACGCCATCTGGGTGATATACATATAGATACTTTGGTGAATAGTGCTGTTCAGACATTCAAAAGTAGTAACTCAGACACACCTGTAAATGAATATGTAAGTGAAGATGATATTGAATTCTTCATCAGTAATCTAGTAACGAGAAAATCTGGTGGGCTAGACTTAATAAGGAATGCTTATCTAAAGGGACTACCGAAAATTGGGATTAAGATGGTAGCTTTTATTGTCAATGCCTGTTTGAAAATGCAATATTTTCCAAACAAATGGAAGTTAGCTAAAGTAATGCCAATTCTTAAAGTTGGTAAGCCTCCAGAAAATCCTGGTAGTTACCGGCCAATTAGCTTACTTAGCAGCCTGAGCAAAGTTTATGAACGGATACTAAAAGAAAAAATATTGAAGATTGTTGACGATAGGAACATTTTTCCCAAAGTACAGTTCGGGTTTAGGCGTTATCATAACACTTCTCATCAAGTTAAGAGAATATGTAATCACATAAGAAGTAATCGTGCAGATGATAAATCGACCGGCATGATTTTACTTGACATAGAGAAGGCATTTGACACTGTCTGGCATAATGGTCTCATTTTCAAATTGAACAACCTCAACTTTCCACCTTATTTGTGCAATATAGTTCTAAGTTTTCTGTCTGATCGTTCTTTCCAAGTTCATGTGAATGCTGGTGTATCAGATTTAATATCCTATAATGCAGGTGTGCCCCAAGGGTCTGTTCTGGCGCCAATACTATACAATTTGTATACCTCGGATTTTCCAGAAGTACCTGAATGTGAAACTGCTATCTTTGCTGATGACACAGCTATATTTTCATCACATGAGTTCGCTCTTAGCATTGAGAGCAATCTTAAATTTGCGATGGAAATTATTTTTAGATACTGTGATAAATGGAAGATAAAGTACAATGAAGATAAATTACAAGCGATCTTTTTCACACGAAAAAGAAAAGCTTGTTTTCTTCCTAGTTCTAGCTTGAGGGTGAATGGAATCAACGTTGAGTGGAAGAACTCCGTTAGGTACCTTGGTATACATCTTGACAGTAAATTGAATTTTTATGAGCACATCAATCAGACCCTTAAGAAAGTAAACATTGCAAAGAAAATACTTTACCCTTTCATTAACAGAAAATCGTTTTTGTCCCTCCCCAACAAAGTAATCATTCTTAAATCTATATTCCAAGCAATAATTCTTTACGGTTGCCCTGTATGGGGAAATTCCGCTCATTGCCACATTAAAAAATTACAAATAGCACAAAACAAAGTTTTAAAAATGATGTTAGACCTACCACGTGATTATTCCACCTTAAAACTTCACAAAAGAACGGGTGTTGAACTGGTTTATAAAAGAATATTGAAACTGACGCATAAGTTTAATTATTCATGTGATTTTGCTGACAATCCGCTAGTCAATGAGTTAACAAATTGTAATTCCTTAAATGAATAAGGTTCAGTATATGTTATTATTTTATTTATTAATTGTTAATATACTTACAAATTCATATATTTATTTATTTACTTATTTACTGATTTATTTATTTATTTATTTATATATGTACTTATTTATTTATTTATTTACTTATTTATTTATTTATTTATTTATTTATTCATTTATTTATTTATTTATTTATTTATTTATTTATCTATTTATTTATTTATTTATTTATTTATTTATTTATTTATTTATTTATTTATTTATTTATTTATATATTTATTTATTTATTTATTTATTTATTTATTTATTTATTTATTTATTTATTTATTTATTTATTTATTTATTTATTTATTTATTTATTTATTTATTTATTTATTCATTTATTTATTTATTTATTTATTTATTTATTTATTTATTTATTTATTTATTTATTTATTAATTAATTAATTAATTAATTAATTTATTAATTTATTTATTGATTTATTTATCTACTTTTAACGGCTCCTTTGTGATATTTATTTACTGATATGAAACAACAATTTTCTTATGTACACATACATATACTGAAATATATTTTTATATATATTTTTTTTTATTGGAGGTTTTGTCGTCTTTCCTTCAGTTTGTTTGCTTTAATTCTTATTAATTTTATTTAGATTCACTATAAGTTAAACCCATTTTCCAGTAGTAAGATATATGATGTATCAAATCTCTGTAATAGATACTGTGCGATAACTAAAATGAATGTAAATATTTTATGACGAAATAAATATCTATCTATCTAAGTTTTACACGCACTCGGAATAAGTAGACTAAGTACATCTCAATCTCCAAGATCGAATCTATCTCTGTACCAAATTTCATCAAAATCGGTTCATTGGTTTAGACGTAAAAGGGTAACAGACAGACAGAGTTACTTTCGCATCCTACGCCCTGCGGTACATCGCTGCTATACAGTAAGTAAAGGAGGGGACCAAGAACACTTCCTTGTGGTACTCCAGCTTGTATAGATTTTAATAGGGAGTATTCTTTCCCATATTTCAATCACCGGGCTGTGATATCACAACGACTCCAATCCAGGAGATAAGTGGGTCACAACTCTAACAGCTGTCACAGTCACCTTAACCTAACCTAAGCGTTTTCACGCATTGCCTCTGATGTCGTGGAACAAAGTGTCGGGTAAGATCACATCTTTCAGGAATCTGTTTCAGAGGTTCCATAAGCAGTGAGCAAGGCAAATGTTAGATTCATTCTCTGCTTGAATCCACGGCACAGGTGCATTACAGACAAAGGACTGAACTGCATTTAAAACAGTCACGTACATAGTTTGATTGACGGCGTATGAATTACTTATTTAGTCGAGGATCAGGTTCGTTGATTTCTGCTCCTGCTTTAAAGACACTGCAATTGCACAGGGAGTGTATTTGATAGCTGTTGCGACTACGAAGAGGGAGGATTTTTATGCCTCCTTTTTCTGCAACCGCAATCCAACATAGTAGAGTCTCAGACCTCTGACGGATCTCTGTAGTAAGTAACCTCTTACGCTGCGATGTAGTGAATGCTGCCGAGATGTCTTGTAGGTGGCACATGAAAGCTGGAATGATTAGGGAAGGGATAAGAAGACCGAATCTGACACGAGACAGCTTTGTTGAAGCATCGTTCTCGGGACCAACAACAATGAAGGCAGTGCTCAAGCTCAGACCATGTATGAGTCATCGGCCTGAAAAGCGTTCAATCGATTTGCCAACACAGTTCTCCAGAAGATCTTAAGGCCAAGGGAATATAGCAGCTCGAGCTGTGAAATTAGCTCGGTGTTAATGTCCTCTCAAGGGACTCACGTCTCCTGAATGTGCCTGTTTTTGATCCTCAACTTGAGCCCGAACGAAGCGCTATTGAAGCGATAGTCTTCTCTTGTTCACAAAGTCTGTCGTTTCGACTGAGTTTTTAGAGGAAATTCGATATCAATAAATGTGGATTATCATACCGCGTCCAAACTGGCCACGAATTCAGATGAGAGATGGTGTCGAATTGCAAGTGTTCGACATCATTTCTCACAGGAATTCAAGCCTCCTTCAACAAGCCATAGCTTAGAGTCTGAATGATTGTGATTGTTGACTGAATGTTATTTGTGAACGAATGTCCAAAGCACTCTTAAGATTGTGTACACTAACTTGCCTCATTCCACAGACGGATACACAGTAACCGATGTAGTCATGTACTGGAAGCCGACACCCGTGCGCGGTGTCGAGGACGCCGAACTGCCACAATTCACAATAATCGGCTACGAGACGAACGATCGCAAGGAGAAGCTAGCCACCGGCATCTATCAGCGGCTCTCGCTGTCCTTCAAGCTGCAACGAAACATCGGATACTTTGTATTTCAGACATACTTGCCCAGCATCCTGATCGTGATGTTATCCTGGGTGTCGTTCTGGATAAATCACGAGGCGACTAGTGCGCGCGTTGCCTTAGGTAAGTCATCCTCCCCGCCCGCTAATTGGCATCCCCGTCATCCACATCCCCTTGCAGGCATCACAACCGTTCTCACAATGACCACTATTAGTACGGGTGTGCGAAGTTCCTTGCCAAGGATATCCTATGTGAAGGCCATCGATATATATTTGGTGATGTGCTTTGTCTTTGTGTTTGCCGCCCTGCTCGAGTACGCCGCGGTCAACTACACCTACTGGGGCAAGCGGGCGAAGAAGAAAAGCAAAAAAACGAAGGAAACTGACAAGAAAACTGGTAAAGTATCTCGGCGGGCGAGTGAGTTGTAATCCATTTGTTTGATGTTTGAATTCAATTTGCAGGGAAAAGCGATAAATCCGAAACGTGTTCAACTACCGAGGACATCATTGAGTTGCAGGATGTTCGCATGAGTCCTATACCGTCGCTGAGGAAGGGCAACTACAACAATACACTGGGATCGATAGGATCTGAGACATTAGATTTGGCTAAGTTTCCACCTAGTTTTAGAATTGCTAGAAATTACGGAACGAATCGAAATAATTTACGATATCGAGGGGCTAGAGGTAAGTTGGTCATTCGAGTGGATTTCGATAAAAATCGATCAAAGAGGGAGAGACAGAGATAGACAGCGAGAGGAGAGGTGGTGAGAGATATAGGGGGAGAGGGAGATATAGAGAGATAGAAGGCGATAGGGAGGGGGACAATGATAGAGGGAGAGAGATATAAGGGAAGACAGAGATGGAGAGAGAGAGAGGGAGAGAGAGATAGAGAGGGGGGGGGGGGAGGGAGAGAGAGAGAGAGAGAGAGAGGGGGAGAGAGATAGAGAGAGATGGACTAAGTATATAAGCTCATATTTCAATAAATGTAAACAACTACACGAAATCCCTCGTTGGGCGCCAGTTAATTGCCTCGACGCATGTCGATGTCGCATGCTTTCCTAATTCTTCTTTTGTTAACACTACAGTACCAGATAAGCCTGACCAATCAAAAAGCACAATATTCAGCCAGCGCTTCTCATTAGGGACGCTTCAACTGGTGTCCCTCTCCACTTGAGGTCGCCTTCGGGCTGTGGAGCGTTCTCTATTGTATTGGCCCACGGCTTCAGAGTTGAAGAACGGTCTAACTAAATTATCCACGCACTTTACATGGCCCAATCATCTTCGGCATTGGATTCGGAGACGCCTGGCTAGGTTCGCGTCGCTGTACAGACCATACAATCCGAGAATCTTCTTATCCGAAATGTCATGAACGCGCATAGGACCAAGTATCGCAACCAGAACTTTTCTTTCTAGGAGACCAAGGTCCTCATCATGTGCTCCTGCGACTGGAGAGGGATGCTCATGGTCTTATACAATGTCAGCTTGGTCCTTGGAGTGTGAGCTTATCTGCTCAATTGCCTATTGTGCCCAAGGATACAGCGGTTGGCAAGAGTTATTCAGCGTTCATTGTCAGAACTTGGGAGTCTGTGCCTTTGAGTGATGCTGTGGCCAAGCCATCAGTGCTGGGTGTAATTTATTTGAATACAGAATTGTTTATTTGGCCCACACACAAAGCTTCGCCTATTTTGGCTGCCTTCTCATTGCTTCGACCAATCACGTCAATTTTGTCCACGTAAGCTACCAATTGCACAGACTTTTGGCAGATCGTTCCTCTTGTGTCGGCAAGTGACTTTTGCTCGATCTTCGCAAGAAAGGCATTGAAGAAGTCCCATGATACACAGAGCATCGACATCGCTTTTTCGATTCAAATTCACGGCAAGCGGATGGGCGAGAGTGGCGTCTATTTCAAGAGCAAGGTCTGAAATGAATGATGAGCAAGAAGAGGACATTTATAGAAAATTTGTTTGATTACGGGCCGATTTCTGTTACATAAGCCCACGCATGCAACTGAGGTCCTGTGTAAAAATAACATTTGTTTGATGGTCTCTGCTGGCCTCCTTCATATCCAGATGACGTACATAATTGAGGACCTTGCATCAAAAGGCGGGCGAGTTAAAATTTAACATTTTGTGGGAAATCAAATACAGTGGCGTGGCGACCATATAAACAGCTTCCTGCCGAGTGACCTTTTTGAATTCCACTTTGCAACAATGTAGTGGTTACAACAAGCAGCATGAAGTCTGTTTCCTACACCTGCACATGTAAGAGACAAATTCTTCGAATACACAAGCCCACAACCTTCAAGTGAATCGGTTTCATATCGTTCCACTGCTCTAAGTTAGCATACACTCTGTCTTAATGCACTGAGCCCATTTATAATACAGTATTGTTGGTGTGAATGGGAATAAACCTTCGTGTAGATTTGAATTGTGAGAAGTAGCTTTCACAATCGACTACAATCACATTTAGTTGCACCTTGAGGCAGAAATTGAATTAATCTCATCAATAGTCTCTCCGGCTGGGGTGGCGTATACATAACATTTTTTTTTTCTTAATTTGCTTTTATTTGAATTTCACTGTACAACTGTTATAGGGTCCACTGATTGGTGTACTTACTTACTTATCAACGGCCAAGGACCCTTGGAGGGTCAGAGCCTGAAGTGAAGTTGCCTTCCATCGACGACGGTCCTGGGCACGCTGCTTCCAGTCCTCAAGATCAAGCCATGCAATACGGGCCGCGATGACTTGGTCTTTATACCGGAGGTTCTGTCTTCCTCTCCTTCTCGAACCTGGAAGCCCGGATTCGTAGAACCTCTTAGCTGGAGCGTTTACGTCCATGCACCCAATGTGGCCGAACCAGTGCAATCGATGAATTTTTGCCTTCTAGACCACATCTTTTTGTCTTATCCTCATTGACCATAAAACCAGCTCGCTTCGCCTGTTCTTCTATTCAACAATATCAATGTCATCTGAGGATCCCAAGAGTTGCACTAACTTGTGCAAGATAGTGCCTTCCTTGTTTACAGCTTCCCGCAGCACTATCTTCTCCAGTAACAGATTGAAGAACTCACACAAAGCGCATCTCCTTGGCGAAATCCGATGCAGGTTTCAAACGGCTCGGCAGTCCTTGAGCAGAAATGGACGGCGCATCGAGTATTTGTTAGCGTGGTGCGACACAACCTGATCAGTTTTCCTGGGATCCCAAATTTGATTCGATTGAAACTCGGCAAGTGATGGAATGAGTAATGCTAAATTTTCCTGTAGGATTCGTCAAGCTGGGTCAGTTTTCAAGTTATCGGTTTCCACTCAGAATAAGTTCCATCTCTCACCAATGGTCATGAAATTTGGGTGATGACCGATAGAATAAGATCGAGATTTCATGCTGCTGTGATGAGATTTCTTCGTACTGTGGTGGGAATTACTCGCTAGAATAAGGTGAGAAACACGACAGGGTGCGAAGAAATCAACAACAAGCAACTGCTTCTTCGAAGCTTCGATGGTTTGGGTACGTGGCACGCGAATGTCCCCACTATCACGTGATTCCTAGGAGGGCCTTGAATGCTATTCCATCAGGTAGGTGACCACTTGGCAGACCCATAATAAAATGGTTGGACCTAGTCCAAAAACTCGCCTGGCTACGCTTCGGCATAACTCCTGATGAGTTGTAGTCGATGGCGGAAGATTGAGTTACCTGGCGACACCCACCACCCCTTTGGTGGATCATGCGGGTTAGAAGATGATGATGATGACACCGTATCTCGATATCTGCAGGTTGCGTTCAATGATGCTATCAAATATTTATATGGGTTACGGATTGACATTTGACATCTGTCAAAGTGTTCTCTTAAAGAAAAAAAAATAAATTAAAAAAGAAAATAGCAATAAAATATTGAATTTTTGTCTAAAGTGAATTCCGCTAACACACTTCACCACTCTAAACTAAAATCAGAGTAAGTCCTAGTAGGTACGACTCTTAATTATTGAGTTCAAGCTTAAGCTTTAAGCTTCAAGAGAGCACTGCAAGAGACCTACCCGGACCAATTTATTACTGAGAAGCATCGAACCATTCAACCGTTTATCGTTATGTCGAAAGATACAATAACTGGTATAAACATTGACCAGCTAAAGAGCATCCTTGATGAAAAAAATGCAGAGTTGAAAAATGTATATTTTATTATTTTCTTATGCGGATTTTTAAGCTTCCTAGCAATTCACCTAAACTGTAGGTCCCTTCCACTCGTCATAGAACAATAGCACGCACAACTCAAGTGGTTGCTGAGAAGCTAGGCCCAGGTCCACCTCGGACTGTCGCGCCACCCATATTATTATTATTAAGGAATTCACCTAATTACATGTTGCATTTAGAGACTGGAGTTACACCCCTGTTCCTGAATACTCTTCAAATACATTTCGGTTATATTAATAAAGTCATGAAGCGATGAGGCAGGAAAAATGTCCGAGGTTGGTACTTGCGCAAATGCATAGATATTAGGTGAAGTGTGTCCAAGAATGGGAATCACTAGGATCAGAATGCGGTTACAGCTTCAATTTTACACCAAGCGAACAACAGGAATCCTTAAAACAAAAAAATCAACACCTTACTTCAGAAAACTGACCACAGAATTTTTGACAAATTTTTAAATGAAGCCCAGTCATCCCAATACAGAGCCTACTACAGCAAAATGAACCACAATCTACAAGAAAGGACTTATTTCTTGAATAGCTACTCAGTAGAAAAAATAAGTATGATTTTTAAAATAAGAGGCGAACTTTGTAAGCGAAGTTTCATACCGCACCGCCCGGAGCTTCCAATCTTATGCAACCTGTGCAATCTTAGAGAACGTGAGGATGTGTTGCACTTCATCGCGAAATGCTCTATACCTAAGGAGTTCCGCATTCATTTTTTCGGTGCTCTGACACTTGAGTTGGAGGAAGCAATTAATAGCTTGAACGGTGGCAGAGGTTGGGACTTACTCTACAACTACACAGTGAACGCATTGCGCTACAGGAACTGCATAGTTGATGAACGTTTTTAAGTAATTGGAGCATTATATAATGAAACAAACAGCATCTATATTTTTTCGTTTATACAAGTATTTAAAGTATTTTTTCCTTTTAATGTCAATCTGGTGACGGCCTCTCGGCCAACCCTTATAGACTGTTATAATAACGAAAACTGTAAGCAATCACTATTTTTGAAAGAAAATAGTCTAATTAACTAGCTAATTATATGGGTTACGGAGACATGATCACGTTTCTCAAACCAAAGATGCCCTTGGAACCTCTCTCGAACGTTTCATAAAAACAAGAGACTGCATTTTCTTGCATAATTAAATTGTAATAAAGACCCCAGTGGAAAAGTAAAACCTGTTCACTCTCTTAGAATCCGTGCTCTGATTCCATATACGAAGTTGTAACGACTATTATTAAATTTCGCAATAGGACTATGGAACTGACCAGCTTTGACTAAGACAAACGAGGACATCAACATAGGACTTTCGAACTCACTACCTTTGACTACACGAAATATCATAAATGACAAACGGTTTAAATGCGAGGTCCCTCTTCACTTCTTCTCTCTTTCCCAATTTCCCCGAACAATCCTCCCACTTCCTGTCGACTTTCTTCTTCTTTCTACTTTCAAATACGGTGAATTTGATACAACTTAGTGCTATAGAGACATATTTTTAAGAACCCACCCGCACTGACTCCGCCGCCCATGTAGATAGCTCAGCTTAAATGCCTGCACAACTTTTAATGGAATAAGTCTGGGCCAGTATAATCTCTTGAAATTGATACGAGATCTGTAGGTCGCTGTCCTACCTTTGGACTGGTGTCAGTCCAAAGGTGGCGCATGTAGGATTACCGTAGAGATCGACCGTAGATAGGTGGTAGCATCCATTTTTTTTTTAAATATTCCACATACGCCCGAGTGTGGACTATTGGCTAGACTTTTACTCGAAACCATCTCTTCAAGGAGAAATTATGTCATAGCTCAAGAAACACACTTAACGGCGATCCCTTCGACAAGCCACCGACCCTCGATTCAAATAAATCTTCACAGACGGATCGAGGACAGGTGTCTGCGAGTAGGATTGGTCTTATCCGCCGTGACGTAATGGGCCGGTGTGTGGACTCCTATGATGAGGGTGCCAAGTTGGCTCCCCAAATTGATCAACTTTCCTAATTCACGGCTCCACCTCTTTCGAGTTACTGACAATGCATGTGCCGCTTCCGACTGTCGCACCACCCATATTATTATTATGACTGGCTGTTCTCCGCCACATCGTCCGCGTGAATGTCAGTTTTTTTTGCACTAGGTACTCGAAAATGACATCTTTCTCCATTCCTTCGAGCCAAACGCGATTGAGTCCAGGGAAAAAAAAACCCGTATGTGTGCATTCAACTTTGCGGCATCGCATCGTCACCACTGCGGCACCGCTCATCAAAATAACGCATATGTGCATCGGGCCTAAATGTAGAGTATGAAAGCTCACCAGATGAATGCACACTTACTTTTGACGTTGACTGCAAGTAGTTCTTGTTAGGTGTGAAGAATGCAAGTTTTTGCACTGTTATGGTTCGATTTAGGATTGGCAACGTGGCCATTTGACAGCCTGGTCGGGAGGTTAATCGTTTATTTCTATAAATTTAATCAAAAAAATCGACCCAAAAGTGGAGCAAATTGTTGAAACATCATGCTCCCACATAAGTAGCTCAAGTTTCTTAATGAGTTAGCTTCCTTATTACGTTTCTACCGCCAAAAAATATCAAATTAAACCGTCTCGGCTAACAGAACATGGAGAACACCACCGAAAAATACCAACATCTTCGTAAAGTCACCGGGAGACGTCACCGTCGTTCGACTTCAAGTCAAAATGCATTGAGCAATATGTCAGTTACGGACCTGAAATCATTTATTGAGGGTTCTATGGCAGCTTTGCTCGATAGCGAACTCAGGAATGTTGCCACTAAAACTGATGTTGAAGGAGTAGCCTTAGAAATTCAATCGCAGGTAATGGAAGCCTGTTATTCTTCTTTGGAACGCAAAGTTGAGATGCTTCAGAGAAAGACGATAGAAATTAATGTTGTCGTTCATATGCCTCATGAGATCGGTGTTAACTTAAAAGCCGAGAGGACGTAAAAAAAGAACTGGACAATATGGGTAAATTGAAGGTAATAGAATAATGGCATGCCTACTAGTGTCCAGGCATGTTCCTATTCACGGCAATGTAATATAAGGGGTCCCCACTCTCCCTCTCTCTCTCTCTCTTTCTCTCTCTCTCTCTCTCTCTCTCTCTCTCTCTCTCTCTCTCTCCTCTCTCTCTCCCTCTCTCTCTCTCTCCCTCTCTCTCTCTCCTCGAATTTGGCGTCGGTCTAGTGATGGAGAATAAGACGAAATATTTATTTTGTTAGAAATTTGCGGAGATTTAGCAGAGGACTATTTGTTCCTCTAATTATTTCTGTTACATGAGTCCAACCAACCACTTGAGTTCCCTTCTGCGAGTAAGTCAATCTAAGATATATGTATGCTGACAATATATTTATACAAAATATATCTACTCAAAGAGAGTAGCTCGAGTCGCATGTAGACGATTCTTGCGCCAGGAGTTATATTAATCACTTCAGTAGTCTCTTCCGGACCGGTGGCGTATACGTAACATTTTTATTTATTTTATTGCCGTCTCTCAACGAAATGGCCAAGTGTGTTAGCTTCCAACTTTTGCCTTTGTGACATTATAGATAAGGGTGAAGCAGATGGCACTGGTTTCGAACACCTTCCGGACAAGGCCTGCCCTCCAAGGCAAACCATCTACTGAAGCAGCCAAATTTCTTCAAATTTGAATTTTCAAACATGTTGAACCATAAGCTTGATGATCAGCTTTCCCATGCGCTGGGCAATGTTAGCCACTCTGGCGACGGGCAGTTGGTAGAGTGCCTGCTCTTGATTAGTGAGGTCCCCGGTTCCAATCACAGTGAAAGCAAAAATAATACGCTTTTATCCGGTTTCAAAACTGGTTTAGTCACAATTTGCCGGGATCAAATTAAAGGCACTATCACTGCAGTAGTCAGTCAATGTGGGTACTACAACAACATGGTCTAAGTGTGCTAGTGAATGCACTAGCAGCCCACTACCTAAGCTAACCTTCTCCAAGTTGGCAGTTACACTGACGCCTTCCTCTCCACCTAATCGTCATCGCAATAATCACATGATCTTCCAGAGCTTTGCTTCTCGATTTAATATAAAATAAATACTGATCTAATTATCATTTCAGCAACCAGTAATCAAAGACCACGAATGCTGCATGCGCTAAAGAAGGGCGCATCCGCACTCAAAGCATCGATACCAAAAATCAAAGACGTCAATATAATTGACAAGTACTCCCGCATGGTGTTCCCGGTGAGCTTCTTAGCCTTCAACCTTGGCTACTGGCTCTTCTACATTCTGGAATGATAGCAGTTGTCGACACTTCACGCAAAGTAGCTCAGTGGTGTGTAGTGTTATAGAAAACCTTTCAAACAAAAAAAATGAATCAAAATCGAAACAAATCAACAACAATCCTCCCCCGCCGCGGGGAGAAACAAACGAACCAAAACCCGAATCGAGACAACAAAAATTCAAAAATCAAAAAACCAACCAACTGACATTTTGAACGAAAAAAATTAAAAAAAAAACGAAAATACACTAAAATTTAGAAACGAATCTTCAAAAGGACTGTGACACAAAATCGAAAAAAAATCTTCATATCAGCGACCAAAATATACAAAAAAAAAAACCGATCGAAAAATCAAAATTTGAACCAAACTACACGACGTGCAAAAACGAACAAAAAAAAACTATCTAAAATTTGCAAAAAATAATAAAAAAAATTAACAAAAACTTTATGCCAAAAATTAGAATTAATTGAAATAAATAAATAAACTAGAACAAATTTTGTATAAATCCAACTAAAAAAAAGAAAAAACTACTAGATACAAAAATGAATAAGACCCCTAAGGCATTGTTTTAACTCGCTGTTAGAGTCTATGAATAATTGTTGAAAATATATAGAAAAAGAAATTAAATTTAAATAAGACACTAGAAGAATATTAAAACTACAATTGGTAGCTATAAACAATGAACAATTTGAATAGAAATCTTAAATTCGCTTTAAGAATATCCTCATCTCCAGCCATTGGTTCTGAGACTTAGCTTAAGAATTGCTGATACTTTTCGTCTTTCCTTTGTTCAGTCTTATTTTCCGAAACAGAAACGATGTCAAGTTTATTTAAGAGATTCCAAGAAGAATGTGCGAATTCCATGATTTCCGAATTTTAAGACTCATTTTTATATAAAAAAAAAAAAAAAAAACGAAAGGTTTTAAGATTAATTCATTTTTTAGAGAACATATAGTGAGAAGAAAATTTATCAAAAAAAAAAAAAGATGAAATAAAAAAAATAGTTTAACGAACTTAATTGATTGATTGTTGAGACAAAAATTGTTTTAGGAACAACTAAGTGAAAAATCAATAAAAAGTGAATTCAAATAATTTAAATACCTTGTATGATCGTTCAAATTTTCAGATTTTGCGAGTGTCTTATATTAAGTTGACTATTGTCATTGTATTTTTTTTTTGTACTTCGGTTGGTGGAAATCTTCAAAACGACTCGTGTCCACATTGTAGTGTCAGATTTTTACTGACTAAAACCACCCTTCCCTTTTGGTTTTTCTTTACTACAACTAAGTTTCCTTATCTAATAGCTTACATACTACTACAGCTACTAGAGCTGGAGTCGGCGTACTCCAAGGTTTGGAGGATGGCATTGCAACAATGACCACGAAGTCTGATACTTAGCTTTCGAGCGGAGGTTGTTATATCTTCGTCGACGGTAGTTATCCCTAGGTCCCTTTGTATATCACAATTCCTGAGATACCAGGGAGCTTGCACAATATCCCGTATAATTTTATTTTGAAAGGACTGAATAAATCCTCTGTTATTGGCTTTGGTACAACCCCATAGTTGTGTGCCGTAAGTCCACATAGGCTTCAGTACTTGCTTGTGTAATAGCAGTGTGTTGTACATCCTTAACTTGGGGTACCATCCAAGTAACCAGTTCATTTCTCTGTACCGGTGTTCGAGCTCATCCCTTTTTCACATGGGCCTTCCACTTGAGTTTCGCATCGAGAGTCATACCAAGATATTTTGCTTCATTAGCGTACGGTATTTGTACAGAATTAATGTAAGCTGGTCGATTTTCAATATTTCTGCAGGTAAAATTTATGTGCGTTGCTTTGGTCTCATTGGGAGCAATGCGCCAGAATTTTTACCATTCGTTTATTTTGTCCAGAGCTCGGTGCAGTGTTTCAGTTGAGGACTCAACTGAACATCCCGTTGCCAGGATCGCTGTGTCATCCGCAAATGTAGCCACAAGTGTACCCTCAGCTTGAGGTAAGTCTCTAGTGTTCAACAGGTACAATGTAGGGCCAAGGCCACTCCCTTGAGAGGAGTCTCTCGGATGTCTTTAAAATCGCAGTATTCAGTTCAGGATTCTAGTATCTTAGACAATCTTGTCGGTAGAAGCCTGCTTAGTTTGTATTTTAGGCCTTCATGCCAGACATTGTCGAAGGCCTGGGAAACGTCAAGTAGGGCGGTGGAGCAGATCTTTTTCTCCTCGAATCGCTCGAAACCCGAACTGATGGTCCGGTATTAGTTGCTTCTCTTCGATACATTTTTGAATGCGTAAATTTTGGATATTATTGCTAAAAGCGATATGGGTCTGTACGACTATTTGTTGTTCAACGGTTTGCCCGGTTTTGGAACCATTATCACTTCTGCAACAACCCTCCAGGGGCATATAATAGCCTAAAGGAAGCGTTAATTAAGTAGAGGAGTTTAAGTAGCTCCTTTTCGGCAAGTTTTTCAGGATTTGTCCGATTATTAGATCACAGCCAGGAGCCTTGTTGTTTTTTAGATTTTTGATTGCCTGGCAGAGTTCGTTTAGCGATACTTTTTCAATACTAGAGCTGTCAGATATAGAAGTTACACTTGGATCACCTTCCAACATTTGTCCATCAAAGGACTGGAATGATTCCCCCAAATGTTCGGCGAAGAGATCCGTCTTTTCTTGATCGCTTATTGCCCACTCATCATTGATTTTCTTGATTGGCGCGGCCTGCATTTGGGGCTTCTTGATATTTTTTGCTGCATTTGTTAGGCCTTCAAGATAAGTCGATATCTCGTGGCTTTTAAAAACCTGCAAAGCTGTTTTTAGTTGGTCGCACAGGCGACTTCGGTATGTTTTATGTTGCGGGGTGCGAGACTGCTGCCATTTCTTGCGTGCTTTTCTTTTTTCGAGGATTAGTTCTTTTATTTCTGGCGGAAGATTTGTTTCATTTAATTTGTATATTTTTTTACTGCGAGGAGTATTTTTCCAGGCTGCTTTCTGGATGTTACTAATAAACTCTTCAAGTTCAAGTTCTAACTCTAAGGTTGTTTTTAAAGACCCATTTAGACTAGTGTTTTCCTCACAGTCAGTTTTGTTATGTCAAACTCGGCGCACCTTCCACTTTCCTTAATTTATTGCTGATGGTCAAGATTACAGGTGAGTGGTCGGAAGAGAGGTCAAAGCTGTCTTCTACTTTCACGAAGTTTGTAGGTACCCCTTTAATAATGAAAAAGTCTACTATGTCTCGTATTTTTGCTGTATCGGCGTTCCAATATGTCGGTTTCCCTGATGAGAGGAAGTCGACTCCGAGCTCCATACCGACTTTGTACAACAGTCTTCCTTTCGTTGAATTTTTACGCGAGCCCCAAAAGGTGTGTTTGGCGTTAAAATCATCACCAACGATGAAACTCGTTCCAAATTTCTCGAAAAGATCTACAAGGTCATCCCTTGTGGGCACGCATCGCGGGGGAAAATATACAGATGCTATGGTCAGATACGATGTCTTGTATTTTATTTTAACTGACACTGATTGTATTGCGTCAATTTCTGTTATTGTATTCATGAAGTGCTCTATATTGTCTCTAATAAATAAGGAGGATCCCCCTCTGGCTCTTCCGGAGGGATGAAAACCGTGGTACGCACAAAAGCCTCTTTCTTTTAAATGGGGACTCCTTCGTCAGGTGAGTTTCAGATATCAAGCACACTTCATTGCTTTTATTTGTTATTCCATTGACATTGCATGTTAATATTTTGATCGTACCTTCCATATTCATATATTGCGAGAAGATCTGTCTTGGTTACCAGGCTTAGGCTCAAGCTTGCTAAGTTTGTCAAAAATTATTTTATTTATCGCCGACTGCTCGTCAAGTTTAGCAAGAATCGTGGCGAACACTTGCGCAGCCGGGTCTGCCGAATCGGCAGGTTTTTTATCTATCGATAATGCTTGGGCTACGTAAGACTCTTTGAGGACTCTGGCTTATCCTCCCTTTTACGCAGGGTAGATTTACTGTTCCCCACTTTTCAGTTGTGGCCTCATTTACTTTATTATGTTCATTGCTTTCGTTTTTTTTTTAATGTTTTTAGTTTTAGTCTCTACGGCTTTACGTTTTGACGTCAAGCGTCATGTCTATTTTGTAGCTCTTTGGCAACCTCGCAGCCTCCATAATTAGCTGGATGTTTGCTCTTGCAATTTGCACAGATAGCCGTCGCCCTTTACTAATATCACACTTTTCAGAGAGATGATTTCCGGCGCACTTTACACATTTGGGTTCTTTTTGGCAATACGAACGAAACCTTGGCAACGTTTACATTGCGGTATCGTTCTTGTGTTCGTCCGCAGAGGCTCATTTTTCACTATTGACTTTAAGATGCTTTCAATCTTGTAGATATTATCAATGCATTCGTTTTTCTCAAATGTAAGCATAAATAATGTCAGTCCTGTTTTGACCAGGATATCCTCATCTTGTTCCGTTTTCTGCTTAATCTACTTTATGATGTTGACGGCGTCAATAATTTTCAAGCCTTTTGTTTTGAGGTCATCTATAATGTTATCCTTATTGCATGAAGGGTGAAGACCTCTGGCTTTGACACGGAGTGGCCTTTCTCTCTTTGTTTTGAAAGGTGTACCACTGTATTTTCTCTTTATTTAATTTTTGTGACAATGCTCTGTAGCTATCTTTCTTTTAAGCTCTTGGTAGAGAAGATCGATATTCATTAGTTTGAGCTCGTTATTTTCCTTCTCCAAACTTTTAAATTTCGCTGAGTCCATGCGGTTTTGTGTTTCCACATCCGGCGGACATCTTTTTTCGGAGATTCGTGGTCTTGATGGAAGGGATTTATTTAATGCAATAACTGGCTCTCCCCAGAATTATTAGAGCCTTTCTCCGAAGAGAGTGGATTCTCCAGTGTAACTGGGCTGCCACCTGGGGTATTTGATTTGTTCGTTTTGTTCATTGCATGTTTTATGTATACTTTTTTAACCCATATATACGAGGGGTGGATTTTTAGTCGCCTCTTACGACAGGCATGCCTACATCGGGTATATTCTTTCCCCTAACCCGAAGGAGAGGTCATTGTATGATGACATGACTAGTACTATCGCTTGAAGAAAGTGTTGTATGATCGCGTGGAACCACAACGTTAGTGAGTACGGGGAAAAATTTGCGCTGTTCTCCGACTGGTAGCACATTTCACTCTATTTTAACCAATATCCTACATTTCCATTCCCTCCTCTCGGACACATATTGTTGAATACGAACACAAAGCAAATTATTTCTTACTTTACTACAAGGTGGCGTGTGCATAAGAATGAGAACGAAGGGGCATCGCTGTCAAACTGATGGGTGGTTGCACTTTTGTTGTAAAAAATGGGATTTGAGTCAAATTGGTCTTAACTCCGCCTAATTCTTTGCACATTATTGGTGTAAAAGGAATATTAACAATAATTAGTGGTCAGACCATGCAGTTGTTATGTCAATACATCGCACCAGCAGTTGAACATTTCGTGTGTGGCTCGCGTTAGGGCGATATTTTTACAATTTAATAATAATATAATATTGGTGGCTCGACAGTCCGAGGCTGACCTGGGCCTAGCTTCTCAGCAACCACTCGTGTTGTGTGTGCTATTTTTCTTTCACGAGTGGAGGGGACCTACAATTTTATGCCGACTCCGAACAGCAACGTTGAGAAGCTTTTTCTAGACAGGAATCCTCTTTGAGTATTGTCAGTCACTCGAAAGAGGTGGAAGCCGTGAATTATGAAAGTTGGTGAATTCTGGTATCGAACCTGGCACCTTCGGCGCAGGAGTCGACGCACTAACCCACTACGCCACAGCGGCTTATCGACAATTTGGGAATGTTTATTAATCTGATCGATCGTAATCTGACTCACCTTAATGTCTGAAACACAATAGTACGTTTGCGCTGGCGTTGGCATTCAACACACACAATTCAATGGCCAAGCACAAAATACAGCGTCGACCTGCGTCAGTGAAAATTGAGAGACATAAGAGGATCGTAATAACACGTAAAACGTAGTCCATCGCACGTCAATATTCAGCATGTAGGAAATTTTTTGACAGAGGGGTGCGCTGTGAGAGAGATTTTCTTCAAAATTGACAGTATTTTGTGTCAACTGGTTTTTTGAGAAATGAAAACAGCTGATTAAAAATAATTTAACGACAAAAGTCATTTCAAACTAGTTGTATATGCAGAAAGGCGGAAATGTTTTTCATCTGGCAGATGAGAGAGAGACAGAACAGCTGACAAATTGAGTCTTTATTTCAACTCAGTGCGTCATCGCACTCTCTCCGTAACATGAAGTCGGCTGGCGCAGCGCACTATTGTGTTTCAGGCATAATTGCCGCCTGTCTCTTACAAGATGGCAAAGTATTTTAACATCCATCTTAATTGGTTTCCAGCACCCATCCTGTGACATTCCAGAGAATTGGAGTTCTGTCAAATGGAAGCTATCGAGTAGATGTGTCTCTCCGCCGCTCCATTGATTTTCGTTGATTACCCTCAATTGTTATATGCTCTAGTGCCAGCGATAGTTCAAGTTATTATTAAATCAGTTTTAATTATTTCACTGTGTTTAATTAAACAAACTCAATACAATATGCTTCGTTCGTCAAAATCTCGTCCGGGGCACAGTGCTCCCTCCGGTAGATAATCAGAAAAGAACAACAACAGTGATACCTTGGCTATTTCTACCAGAAATGAAGTATTACAGAGACGCCCAACTTCTACATCTCTTGACTCTTAAAATGTTTGACATTTCTTTTTTATAACGTGTTCATACACCAAATTGACCAATCAGAGGACGGCATTTATAATGCCATTTATTTCATGCTCAAATTAAGACTGGCGTAAGGGGTTTTTTTTCACTACAGAGGAATGGGTTAAGATTTGTATGGACCACGGTAATGGAGTACTCACTTATTGCCTTGAGCTCGACAATCGACAATGATCTGAGGCTTAGGCTGGATAAGGTTTAAGTAGGGGAGTGTGACGATTGAGCACTTCCACTTGGAGGCCTCAGTACCCATTGTGAATCCCTTCATTTGTGGAGAACACATTTTGTCAACTTATCCTGTGTCAGGTGATGGCTCAAGCCACCCCGTGCTCTTTACGAATCTTAGAAGATCCGATATACAGTGGACTCTGCCTAAGTCGAATTTCTCTCTTTCACCATATTTGGCATACAATTCCCTCAAGTCTCTATACAAAAATATCTCTCTTCGTCGAACTCCCTCTAACTGGAGCAAATCATGGTACCCCGTGACAAATTGGCTTAGAGGCAGTCCACTGTAGCTGCATTCGTTGAGTCCGCAGTCTCTGTGACGAATCTTTGGCCCAGCGAAGCTAGGTGCCGATTCTGGAGAGCTGGGCAGTGGCAGATCAGATGGTGGAATGTCTCGGTCTCTTCCCCGTCACCACAGCTCCGGCAGAGATCGGTGGATTCCGCATTCCATTTCCGGAGCATTGCTCCAATGAGGCAGTTGTCCTGTCATCACTCCCCACGCCGTCCAACGATGGAAACTTCTTTGTTTTGCCGGTGATAAGATCTGGGCACGTTGATCTTGCCGTGTGGCTGTCATCTCGTGTGCGCCGAGTTGAGTTGGCTTCTTTCAGTATGCCATTTTCATGCCATAAATTCATGAATATCTGTCAAAAAAGCACTCAAATTGGTCGATGGACTAGGGGGCAATCAGCTGTGAAGTCGATCATCTCTGTAATACTTCATTTCTCAATTCTACTGAACAGTTGTCAAAGCAAAGTGAGCTGATTATCGTCCAGCTCTGTTTAAAACTCGCCGAGTCGGAACAGAGGATTCTCTGCAAAATTGAGTTGGAAGTGGAGACAATGAAAAAAAGCATTGCCGAAATTGACAAACGAGTGTCACAGCTTGAATCGAATTCCTTTGTCACTGAGAGGCTTCGCAAAGAAATTATCTCTCTCAAATAAAACATCGACATTCGGGAGAACAAAGCTATTGCCGGCGATGCCCTTCTTTACGGAGTTCCTACTATGGAAAGCGAAAACCTGCCGTCACTTTTCAATAATCTTTGTCAAGCTATCAATGTGAACACTCCAACTCTACGTACTCATCTATTGCATACATCCTCGGCAAAAGAACCTGCCACTATGCTGAAATTCAACTCCGCATATGATAAAAACCTTATTCTGAAGTCAATATCATCTAAAAGTTAACAAAATGCGACTCCTCTCGACATTGGGATACCGTCAGACTCTCGTATACATGTGCATGCAGCTCTAACCAAACACAATCATATGGTTCTTCAGCATGCCCTTCGTTATAAAAAGCTAAAAAAATTGGTTGCGGTCTACTCTTCGCCGGGGCTTGTGTGTGTCATCAAAAATGCAAAAAGCAACGTTCGTGTTGCCTAAAGCTTAGATGATCTTCATCATGTAATCAATGGAAGCGAAATTGAAAGCTCTGATACTTGATCCACAGGACACAGTAGCAGCCAACGTCTTTCTTATTTTTCTCGTCGATATAACCACAATTCTAACCTCTCCAAATGTATCTCGGGGCTTTCATTTGATAGCGTCTTAAAGAACCGTTGCATCAATATGTTGCATAACATCATACACACACGTGAACCTCAAAACCTATGTTATGCGGTTACATAACGTTTTGTACATCTAATAGGACTAAGCTTATCTTAATACCGCGCTTCTCGCATCTTGCCTCTGAACGCCAATTCTTTGTCAACACCACTCGGCTCTGGAATGCCCTCCCACGCAACTTCAGTGAAATCAAAAATAAGATGAGTTTTAGAAAAGAATTAAAAACACATCCATCCACCTTCAATTAATTGAATTTTTTCCAAAAATGACACGTTGCTTATTAAACCGTGGATTACATTTTACCTTCTCTGTAGTCTATTAGATAACCACAACATTTTTAAAAAAGATATTGTATCTTAATGTGTAAGCACAAGAATTAAACAAAAAAAAATTGCGAAGCGGACGAATTGGCTAGAAAGTGGACCAGCTCTGTACTCTTTCCGGGTGGCGATCCACATCTGCGAAAGCTAGAGACATTAGCTCAAATGAAACGTAAATGGACAACTGCCACTGAAACAATGCGACTATCAAACAACGCTGACCTACGATCGATTCTAATCGATCGCTTAACCTGATTAAATTCAGCAATCTTAATCTTAGAGCTCTTATTAGCGTTATAACAGCACATTGCGCCTCTAGGCTAGGCCTTCCTTTCAACAATTTCTGCAGAAGCTGCATGAACGAGGATGAGGAACAAACCAATGAACACTTTCTATGCCGGTGCAGTGCTCTCTCACCCCGCAAATTTAGGCAAAAGGTCGAACGCCTCATAACAATCCGCATCAAGGCTTAATTCAACAAACACATCGGCCTGATTTTCGCCCACGCCCCGACAGAGGACAAAGATGACAACAGCAAGGATGACCTCTATTATCTCCTAGAAACGACTTACTATCATTTCTCCAGCTTTGACACCAAGGAGTTTTCAATGCAAAGCTGGATAAGGAAGACATCTTTGCCAAAGCCATCGGGAAACACAGCCTGCACGACACCACATCCGATAACGGACTCAGGCTGGTGGACTTTGTCACGGAACGTAATCTCTCCTAACTTCGACCCTCCCACACATTGCGGGACCCCCTTAATGCTAAATGGCAGTCCTGAATTCTTGGGTCTAATATTAGACACGAAGCTAAGTTGGAAGTTAAGTATCCAAGAATGTCGCATCTCTTTGCCACGGGACGTAATCTCTCTACAGCTAGCACGCGGTTCCTACACCTTAACACCTCTAAAGGGACCTGGCGAATCAATCAACCATAAACCAGTTTGATAATGTTGAGATCGACGTCATGGTTGTGCTGGGTTTTAGGGATAACACTATATAAGATCGTGATCACCCCTGCCCTGCTCTATGACGTGGAAGGCTGGACAATGTCAAAAGCAGACGAAGAAGCCCTTGGTCTTTTCGAGAGAAAAGTTCTGCGTTCAATCTTTGGTCCTGTTTGCGTTGATGGTAGGATGGTGGTAGGGGCAGTACAGGGACATCGGCCTAGCTAGGCGTCTACGGATTCACGGCTTAGATGAGCATCACTCATTTATATAAATATTCTCTTAGTCGCGTCTCATGTGACTAGTCAATCCTTACAGCCTGACTTGTAATCACTCCCTCCGGCGTCATCGAACATCTTACTTCACCAGAACAAGGTCAGCGATTGCAGAAACGAGGAGGACATGCGAACCATTCCACACTGCTAATCATTGCAATCCACGTCAGAGGCGAAGAAGACTAGTTGCACAAAAATATTCCACATACGCCTGAGTTTCTGATATTTGAAGTAGCATTGGAATATTGTCATCTCATGTGTGTCGCTGTGGCGTAGTCGGTTGGTGCGTCGACGCCTATGCCAGGTGGTGCCAGGTTCGAATTCCCAATTTACCCACTCTAATAAATCACCACTCTAAATAATAGCACGTCATACTCGAGTGGATGCTGTAGAAGTGAGGCCCTGTGGATCTACGGGCTGTAGCGGCTCCATGTTATGATTGTTATTGCCACCCTTACAAGGGGCTGTGAAATGATGAGCTCGTTTAGGAACTAGCTGCACCATTTAACACTGACCTTCTCTTGCCTCAATTTCTCTTTGAGAAGAACATCTCAGACAGCATTCGTTCCAGTTCGTAATAATCAGTCGATTTTCTGCTTATCAGACGCTAGAAGGCCTTGATCCGCTTGATGGCTAGATCGTCACCATAAGCAACTATACCTTAGACTTCGTATCTCCGGCGCTCAAGTGAACAGAACGAACAACATCAGAGCCGAGATTAAACACAGAGAAACACTTGCTTATCGTTGTGTCTTTGGCCTCAAAAGGCGGTTGAGTAATAGAGCCTCCTATCGATGGACCAAGCTAACAAGCAGGGACCACCAACCAACGACGGAGGCAATACAATTCTGTCGCCTGTCTTCAAGTCTGACGGCTCGTGCGGGAATGGATAGGCCTGTGAGCACCGCTTCCGGAAAATCTACAACATGATATGCTTCAAGAATGTCGTCGAGGGAACTGGCGGAAATATCCAATTGGTGGGGAAATGGCGGTGATCAAACCGCATTCTGCCGTGGAAATAAGGGCTTTGTTGTGTTCAATCAGGAGAACTATAATTTGAATCAGAGTCTTCAGACATGCCTTCCAGCGGCATTTCGGGTAAGAAGACCGGGTCGTCTTGCACCGGAAAGCGGGTCCTTGTATCCATTCACCTACTTTGGAATCGAGAATTAACTCTGAGTGGACAAAATGATATTCATTAACAGCGACACAATACTCTGCTCGAAGAGAGAGACTAATCTTTCGTCTAAGGCTTTGAATTGAAAAGTTAGAGAAAGAGAAGACAAATAAGAAGCTTGAAGTGGTCTTAGGATTTAAGGGAGTTCGCTTGAGCAAGGGTAACCTTTCTACAGCGATCTAACTGAGAAACGCAAAGCAAAGTTAATTCGCTTGTATCTCGTTTTTCAAATCTGGTCCAGTCACCATTTGCCGTTGGGATCAAATTGACGGTACTGTCACTGGATCAGTGGTAGTAGTCTGACTAGGGGTATCGCAATGGACCAATATGATCTAAGTGTGCTGGTGAATGCAATAGCAGCCCCCGTACCTAAGCTAACCTACTGAAAAACGTACGATCATCAGAAGACAACAGGACGACGAAACTTAGGCAAAACTATTCACCAGCTTGAATGCTAAACTGCAGTCCTAGAAGGAGTTCGGCGAGAAGTTGAATCTCAAACACGAGCAGCTGAAGCTTGGCCTTTTCGAGAGAAAAGTTCTGCATTCAATCCTTGGTCCAAAACCTTGACGGTTTTCGGAGGAGAAGATTCAACCGTGAAATGTACGGGCTGTACAGCGAGTCAGTCGTCTACAAACCCAACTTTTAAAATGTCTAGGCCATGTAGAGCCTATGTGCAAATCAGCTCTGGCCCGAACAGGCATCGACTCCGAACCCGTGGGACAACGTAACAGAGAATGCCCGCATTTAAGGTGGCGCACCTAAGTGGAGAAGGACCTCAACCAACTTGGCGTGCGACACTGCAGGCAGCTAGCCAGAAAGGAGAGGCTTGTTGGTTATGGCTAAGGTCCAATATTTATGTATGTACAAAATGCACCACCTCTCAAAGCACTAAAGAGTAACACAAACAAATCCAAAAAGGTTCTTTCCTTACAGGAACAACTGACTAGGCCTGGTTTAATGAAACTCTGGAGAATATCCTTTGGCACCAGAGGGGCACTGTAGATCAAGGGTCAGGCGCCACCTCCTTACCTAACTTAACACTGTGGTGCCATCCGTGGTGGGATTTTTGCCGAAGGCTTATACATATATCCAAATCATCCACGGCTGGTCAGGCACCCTCCATCACGAGGTAAGTAACAGGAACGGTACTACACATATTCTCATCTCCAGCGCTTGGATTGTTCAGGATTGCTAATCATATCAAATGAGATGGGTAATTGCTACAAAATAACAAATACAGTGGGCTCCCCCTAAGTCGAATTGTCACGGGATACCAAAGTTTGTTCGAGGTAGAGAGCGTTCGACTTAGAGAGAGGTTTTTGTATGGAAAGTTAAGGGAAATGAATGTAAAATATGGCGAAAAAGTTCGAGTAAGGGAAAGTTTCGACTTAAGGAGAGTTGGACATAGGGAGAGTACACTGTATTCCGTCCCGATTCGAAAACTAGTGAGATTAAAGTTAATGCGATTTTATCTGGTTTTCTAAAACCCCCCCCCCCCCCCTCCGCTATTACTTTATTTTGTCCAGAGCTCGTTGCAGTTTTTCAGTTGAGCACTCAACTGCACTTCCAGTTGCCAAGATCGCTGTGTCATCCGCAAATGTAGCCAGGAGTCTCTCGGATGTCTTTAAAATCGCAGTATTCAGTTCAGGATTCTACTATCTTAGACAATCTTGTCGGTAGAAGCCTGCTTAGTTTGTATTTTAGGCCTTCATGGCAGACTTTGTCGAAGGCCTGGGAAACGTCAAGTAGGGCGGTGGAGCAGATCTTTTTCTCCTCTAATGCTCCTTCAATTTCATTCGTTATTCTGTATACCTGGTCAATTGTCGAGTGTTTCGCTCGAAACCCGAACTGATGGTCCGCTATTAGTTGCTTCTCTTCGATACATTTTTGAATGCGTTTTAATAAGAGTTTTTCAAAACTTTTGGATATTATTGCTAAAAGCGATATGGGTCTGTACGACTTTTTGTTGTTCAACGGTTGGCCCGGTTTTGGAACCATTATCACTTCTGCAACCCTCCATGAGTCAGGAACATATAATAGCCTAAAGGAGGCGTTAATTAAGTAGAGGAGTTTAAGTAGCGCCTTTTTCGGCAAATTCTTCAGGCTTTGTTCGGTTATTAGATCACAGCCAGGAGCCTTGTTGTTTTTTAGATTTTTGATTGCCTGGCAGAGTTCGTTTAGCGATACTCTTTCAATACTAGAGCTGTCAGATATAGAAGTTACACTTGGATCACCTTCCAACATTTGTCCATCAAAGGGCTGGAATGTTTCCTCCAAACGCTCGGCAAAGAGATCCGTCTTTTCTTGATCACCTTTTGCCCACTCATCATTGATTTTCTTGATTGGCGCGGCCTGCATTTGGGGCTTCTTGATATTTTTTGCTGCATTTGTTAGGCCTTCAAGATAAGTCGATATCTCGTGGCTTTTAAAAACCTGCAAAGCTGTTTTTAGTTGGTCGCACAGGCGACTACGGTATGTTTTATGTTGCGGGGTGCGAGACTGCTGCCATTTCTTGCGTGCTTTTCTTTTTTCGAGGATTAGTTCTTTTATTTCTGGCGGAAGATTTGTTTCATTTAATTTGTATATTTTTTTACTGCGAGGAGTATTTTTCCAGGCTGCTTTCTGGATGTTACTAATAAACTCTTCACGTTCAAGTTCTAACTTTAAGGTTGTTTTTAAAGACCCATTTAGACTAGTGTTTTCCTCACAATCATGTCTAAAACATTCCCAGTCAGTTTTGTTATTTGTCAATCTCGGCGCACCTTCCACTTTCCTTAATTTATTGCTGATGGTCAAGATTACAGGTGAGTAGTCGGAAGAGAGGTCAAAGCTGTCTTCTACTTTCACGAAGTTTGTAGGTACCCCTTAATAATAAAAAAGTCTACTATGTCTCGTATTTTTGCTGTATCGGCGTTCCAATATGTCGGTTTCCCTGATGAAAGGAAGTCGACTCCGAGCTCCATACCGACTTTGTACAACAGTCTTCCTTTCGTTGAATTTTACGGGAGCCCCAAGAAGTGTGTAGATGAAGAAAATCGGGGTTTTATATGCAAGCTTGCGTATATATTGGAAGGCACTGGTTTGATTTAAAATCATTTCAAACTGCCGACAAAGGTGGACTGTCGTCTGAGGCGCTCTCTGCAGGCTTGCATGTTTGTCTGTCGCAAAGGGTCTTGTATCCAATTTGAGACCGACGGACAGATGGCGCGTATGAAAGTCTATCAATGGACCAGGGATGAAGACCGACGTTGACTGTCTCTTAAGTACGTCCGACCTATCTTACAGCCAGATAAACTAGATAACGTCTCGTAGTACATTAGTCTGTCGATGAAGAGTTCTGCCAGCACCTCAAGACCATATAACGATCAGGACATCCAACAACAACCACGTGGACAGAGTTAATCAGGGAAAATGTCGCGCAAATCGATTTGTGAGCATCTTCAATTTCCCGTGACTCATTTCGGGCAGACGCATGATTCAGATACGCACAAAGTAAACCCGGAAGCAGTGATTCTGCCTGCCAGAATTATGATGTCCCACAGACAGTTGGTTACTCATTCAAAGATCCCTCACATCGTCCCACTATCCATCCGCAACTACTGACGTGACGACTTTTCGACGTTCAAACCGAACCCGACTCTCTCTCGAATCTGCTTACTCACTCGTTGATACTCCGTTTCATTGATAAAACCCCCACGAAATAAGCATAAGTATGTATTCCTATTGATTGCCTCGCAAACTCACGCCGCCGCTCGTCCTCTCGGCTGCCATTCATCTGCTGCCACCGCCCATCATCGTCTTCCGTGTCGGGACGGGACGGGATCTCCTCTAGCAACACAGTTTCTCTTGACAATCCTTCTCGCTCTCTCACTCTTTACACACACACACACGTACCCATGGACAAGGATGGAAAGCAGCCCGAGAAGAAGAAGAAGAACAAGAAGAAAGTGTCCTTAGTTGAAGCTTTATCCTGTATAGACATTTTTCGAATGGAACAACCCGCAACCTACTCCTTTTTTCCTACTCGTCTCGTGCACAGTGCGTGTGAAGCTTTGCACGTGGGTGCGAAAATAAAGCCCCACTGTGAGTGGGCGGCGAACAGAGAGAGAGAGAGACAGGGAGAGACAGAGAGAGAAATAGTCAAGTCAACAGATGGAAACATCGCAGTTTGCCACCCGAAAATAGACAAAACAGGATAAGTGCCCTACAACAACAAGTCGCCCACACACCCGCCTCGGCGCGGCGACTCTCCCACACGCAGGCACACGCGCGCAGGCACAGGGAGTGGATACCCCACTGGGACAGAGCCTAGAAACTACGTGGAGTTTGGGCTAAAATTAGACGAAGCCAGACGAACTCCTTAATGAATCAATTAACGCATCGAACGGGGATGCTCTTGGTGAATGAAGAAAAAAAGGTTACGTATACGTCCTAGTGGACGAGAAAACGTCCCAATATCGCACACAAATTGCTTGAACGGAGTCCCATCGGATGAGAAGGACACGCCACCCCAACCTACACACGGGCGTCCTTCGTGTGATGAATGGAGGATGCTGCGGTGGCGGCTGTAGCGGTAATCGCTGGAGTTGACGACGACAACGACGATGATGATGATGATGATGATGGGAACACTTTAAGCTCCTCACACTCTCTCTTATGCGCGCTCTCAAAAAGCATTTGACTCTCTTAACTGCTGGCTCGTCACTTTTCTCTGAATGAAAATGAAAACGAAAACGAGACAAAGGCAACGGAAACGAAACGAAACGAAAAAAAAGCGAAGAAGAATGAAAACTCCCTCCTCCTTGTGGGCGAAGGATGCTGTACCACTTCACGGGCATGAATGGAATGGTTGCGAGTGGGGTCGCCAGCGTGCGCGTGTGTGAGTGAGTGAGTGCCTGCTTGGTCTGAATGAGGAAGCGACGTTCTTCGTTTTTCGTTTTTTTTCGAAACTCATTTGCTCGGAATTGTTGTGAGACGAAGGAGGAAAAATGAAATTTTATTTCATTTGGCAAACACACACGCAGGCACGCAGTGCCAACACCACTCACCAAAGCCGGGGTGGGGGAAGGAGTGAAGTATGTAGGTCAGAAAATGGTGCACCACTGTGAGTTCTTTCATCCTTTGGCGCTGCGCTGCTTGAATGCGAGTAGTTTTTGACTCTAATGAGGTTGCGTTTGTTTGAATGCAGATTCATTCGCAAAGCCCCCCATGCCCCCAGGGCAAGGAAAACGTAATTAGAACAGATCGCGAAGGATTCAAGAGGGTTTGCGATAGTTAAACCAGAGAGAATGGTTCAAGAATGAAGGGAGGTAGGCGTGCTGCGACGCGATTGTTAGCAGCGGCTGCCCTCAAATTGTGCCTGATTGACGAGGTTCTGACGAGGAGGGATGCATATTTTGCTGATTTGTACTCCTTCATTCGTTGTGAGTGACGGATGTGGAGTAGGTTGTCGTAGCGGAGGTCCTCGACGATGAGAGGGACCTTGCTGGAGTTTTGTAGAGCGTGCCTTTGGTCCTTCGAGCCGGATTTATTCATGATAACTTGGTCTTTATACCAGAGATTTGGTCTTTCTCTCCTTCTCGAACCAGTAGGCTCTGCTTCGAAGACTCTCTTAGCTGGAGCGTTGGTGTCCATGCGCTCGCTGTGGCCAAGCCAGTGTAGTCGATAGATTTTTCACTTACGGACCACATCCACATCCTGGCACAGCTCGTGGAGCGTCTCCTCCTCCATCCGCCTTCCTCGCAGACGAGTCCATATATACGACGTAGAATTTTTCTTTCGAAGGCACCAAGAATCAGCTCCGCGGTCTTGCTTATCGTCCAGCTTTCGGCTCCATATAGCAGTTTTGTAGAGCATGACCTTCGTCCTTCGAGTCAGGAGTTCTGACGCCAGTTGTTTTGACAAACCGAAGTAACAACATCGGTTGCCAAAGGCGGTTCCAAAGGCGGATCTCCACAGTGATGTCGTTTGTGGAGTTTATGTCTGCCCCGAGGTGGACAAACTTATTCACTACCTGAAATTATTCCTGTCGATTGTGAGGTTTTGCCCTAGGTGTGATGGGTCGCTTTCTGTTCGACAGCATATATTTCATCTTACCCTCACTGACCTAAAGACCAGTCCGTTTCGCCTGTTCTTCAGTCGCCTTGAAATCTTCCACTACGGGACGTTGGGAACGCGCGACAATATCGATGTCGTCTGCATATCCCAACAGTTGGACTGACTTGTGGAAGACAGTGCCGCCCGTGTTTCCAGCTGCCCGCCGCGCTATCTTCTCCAGTGCCCGATTGAAGAATTCACAAGACAGCGCATCTCCTTGCCAAAATCCGATGCAGGTTTCAAACGGCTCGGAAGTCCTTGAGTCGAACTGTACGGTGCATCGCGTATTTGTTAGTATGGTGCAACACAACCGGATCAGTTTTCATGGGATCCCGAATTCGGCCATCGTGCCGAATAACTCCTTGCAATGAATGTTGTCGTCTGCGGCTTTAAAATCGATAAAAGGTGGTGCATATTGATTTGAAACTCGCTGGTCTTCTCCAGGACTTGTCTTAGTGTGAAGAGTTGGTCTATTGCCGCTTTGCCGGACCGGAAGCCGCTCTGGTACCAAGCCACACAGTACGCTGGACATGATCCTGTTGACGACTTTGAGCAGGGATATACCTCTGTAATTGTTGCAAGAGGTAGGATCGCATTTTTTGTGGATGGGGCATACGAAGCTGATATTCCAGTCGTGGGGCATGCTTTCGTCCTCCCAAATTCTACATATGATCTGGTGCATGTTCCCTACCAGAGATTGGGATTTTGGATGCTGCATATAGAGGTCTAGTGGAGGAAGATATAGTAGAACCTCCAGACAAGCCTGCCCCAACCCCAACCAGAACCTCCAATCCCAAGCTCAACCCCAACCCAAACACAACTTGGACCTCTTTTTTTTGTCGAGTGTCAAGTTACACAGGTATAGGGCACGGGCCGCTTTCCTTGCTCTTTAAGTCTAGAATTGGTGAAATTTTCCAAAAATGTGTACCTTGAGATGTGCACTAACCCCCACCATCATGACCCACACTCTCCCGACATCCAGTGATTATAGGGCTGCCTAGGGAGACTGGAACTGAAAAGTATGAATGAGGGCTACTTGCACAGATGGAAGGACGGACATCGTTCGAATCTACATTTTCCAGAGACACATCTTCGCCTGTCATAAACTGCTGCCAAGCAGCGCAAACCGATTGAGTCTCCCGGAATCTCTCTCCAAGTCCGTCGCCGCCTTCGCAAACAATCGAAGAAGATTGGAGGCGTTGTCAAGAAGCCATCGAAGAAGCTGCCACTGATGTGATGGGATTTACGGCACCACCTAGAATAAGCCCATAGTTTTATAACGAGTGCAGGCTGGCACATGCAACGAAGCTGGAAGCCTACAAAGCAACGCTGCAACGAACAACGAGAGCTGTTCGCGAGCTCTACGAACACAGATGAAGGGACGAGACCAGGCTTCTAAGGGGAATAAAGAAAGAGCAGGAGAAGCACGCGATCGAGGAGAGCACGCCATCCATAAAGAGATATGAGCCCTGGTACAGGCACACTCTGCCCCCTCTCTCGTCTGCAGCCGCCAACGACGTCCCACGGGGGTTGGTTACCCCATCTTCGTTCGAAGGTGCTCGGCTCCCAGATTTCACCACGTGGAGGTGAGAGTAGGAGTTCGCTGATAGAGGCTAAGTGCAGACGCTTGTGCTTGCATGAGACGCCATATCAACGCTTTGAAATCCAACGCGAACCATATTTACTTTTTTGAATTTTACTGTGTTTTACTAGAGTATTATACACATTTTTCACTCGAACTTCTAGTGTACGTAGACTTTTGTCACTAAGTGTAAGTATAGTCCGGAAGTTTGACAGAGCTGGATGGTAAGTACCCGCTTCGACACCGCATCTCCTGAGACGTCTGTATATATATGACCACATATACAGTCGCCTCGCCCTAAGTCGAATTGTCATCGGATACCATAATCTGTTCGAGTTAGAGAGAGTTTGACTTAGAGAGAGGGTTTTGTATGGAAATTCGAGGGAAACGTACATTAAATATGATGAAAAAGTTCAAGTTAGAGAGAGTTTCGACTTGAAGAAAGTTCGACTTAGGAGGAGTCCACTGTATGTATATTCTCCCTCCCAAGCATCTCTTGAAGGGTAGATTGCATCGGTACATGATGCGAAGTCTAGCTTCTGAGGTTCATAATCCGCATCCGCATCAACCGAGTTTGATTGTATCCACTCGTGAAGGAACACTAGCACGCACAACACAAGTGGTTGCTGAGAAGCTAAGCCCAGGTCCACCTCGGACTGTCGCGCCACCCATATTATTATTATTATTATTGATTGCATCTGTATTTGTTGCGGAGAGCTGACCGCCAAACTAACTAAGATCGGCTCTTACTGCGGCTGTCAGATTTAGGGTCCAACGGATGGCATACCTATGTATCAGCGGACCGTTAAGGATAAGACCCTTCGCACCTCTGAATATAATCTGTAATGCTCAGCCGATATACTCAACAGGCAGACAGGCAGCGGGAAATCAGATTGATGTCTCCAGGACCCTTCTCTTGTCAATTGTTTTAGTACAGGAATAGAGGGCTATGGAAGTCCTTCTAATCCGCTGATGAAGTCTTCCCGTTCTTGATTCGGCAGATGGGGAGGAGGTGAAGAAGGAGAAACCGTGAATCTGTTAGACTTTCATACCGCCAGGAAAGCCAAAGCTATCAATGCTCTGTGTCAGTGAAGAGGGAAGGGAATAACCTCATGCCGTCCGAGGTGAAGCCGTCCACGTCAAGTGTTTCTCGTTCCCAGAAGCCTCGGCTGGGATGGTTCTCGATTGATTCAAACCAAGTGCCTCTATGACAAGCTTGTCGCGGATGCTTCTTCATTCGAAGAAACCCTTGCCAAGCCTTTCAAGAATCACTCAACGCCACAATTGGACTTACAGAGAACTTTGTTTCAAAAAAAAAAAAACACAAATGACAAACGCTATCCCCCTCTTGTCACATCCATCCGAGTCATCCCCTCGCATCCATTGTGCATCTCCAAGTGTCAACTGCAACACAATTCATGCACACACCACACGAACCAAAGCGAGCTTCGAAAAGGAAGAGATTCCAACTCCTTGTCTCATCATCCCGAGACGACAAAACTCTCCTCACCACAATCCCAAGTGCGAAGGGATGAATAATCTCCTCCCCACATCCCCTGCACGACGAGAAAACGCGTAGGTGTCTGTCGAAAAAACACAAAAGAAACGCACAAGTCCTGCGCAAAAGCTGCTCTCTTCTCAGCGAAGAGCGCCGCCATCCAGCATCCAAGCAAAAGCTCTCCCCACACACAGAGTCGCCATCAGACAACACGAATTCTTGCCTGTATAACATTGAAAAATTTTTAGTCGTTTCTACGAGTCCTTGCTGTGAATACACACGAAAATCAAAAAACCAAAAAAAAAACTCACATCCTTTTCAAATAATCAAAAAAAAAAAACCATGAAAAATGAAAAACTCTATCGGGAAAGTTAATTTTCTGGATTTGAAGTCGACGGAGTTCGTGGATCACAAAACCGTGAAGTGTTTCGCTTGAATTCAAAAAGGATTCGTGTGACGATATCCTCCCACCCGTGAAAAAAATCACATACACACACACACGCGCGAAGTAACACAGTCGCAGAACTAGTTCTCGGGGAAAATTACATAAAACCAAAGGCAAACAGCTGCTCTCGTCCTGTGAGCTGTTCCCCAAAATTTATCAGTATCCCTCGGCCAAGTGAAGTGAACTAAGAACAAAAAGAAAAAAAAAAATAATTTTTTTGAATCCTCCTTCAGAGTACACACCCAGTTTGGTGAAAGGATTTCGCTGCGAACTCGTGTGATATCCACACTTTTTTTTTCCAAATCCTGTGTGTGTCCTTTTCCCGTCTGTGATCCTTGTGTGGGCTTTGTGAAATTCTGTGCATCCCCGAGGGATAGAGAAAATATCGAATCCAGTGCGTGAGTGGGTAGTGAAAAAAAAGAAGAAGAAAATGCACACAAATTCAAAGTCCTCGACAAACAACTCTCGAGTACTATGAAACGGGGATACAAGAGAAGACGAAACGGGACATCGTCGCATCATTGCCTTGGCTAGGTCGTTCATCAGACGTCGCATCTAATTCGGTTCGTTCTCACACAAAAGACTCGAAACTGAAGACCTTAAGACTCAAGGAAGCGAGCAAAGCCGAGCTTCTCAACGATTTAAAGCCCACGCACACACACACACACACACACACACCCACTCACTGAAGGGAAAGAAGGTTGTGTACCTGTTTTTTTTTGTTGTTTTTGTTTAACTCATTTTCCTCCTCTTCAATGCAACAACAATAACCCGACGAAGACAACGACTACAACAAGGCAAGATCCTTAACCAAACCCAAAAAAAAAAAAACAACAAAAAGTAATTGCGCAGTGATTTGCTTCGAGGACATTCATACCTCGGTATACTAAGGATACACACTCTTTTCTGTGTTTTTTTTTTTATCTTCTCTCTCGTGTGTTGTTGTTGTTGTGTCGTCTTCCACCCACTCAGAGATTAGTTTTTGTGCGAATTTCTCGGGCCCCGCTGCTCGAGGAAACAGGACCCCAGCCGGACAAGCATCATGTATGGCTGTGTGGTCATACTCGCTGGATTTGGTAAGTTTGAACAAAAAAAACCCTTTTCAGGATGGACCACCTGTTTGGCGGAGAGCTGTGCCGCGGCGCGGCGCGACTGTTGGTTGGTGCGAACGAAGCGACGACGTGTCAAGGAGTGTCACTGTCACCGTGGGTGGACGACTTTGGGTGTTTTTTTTTTTTTTTACTCAGCCCACATACACCTACGTGAAGAAAATTAGATGTTCCCTATTTTATAGGTTCGTGAAGTGTTGTTGTGATTCTGTGTATTCAGCGAGACTCATTGTGTGCCAGTGTACCAGTAACGCCCATGCAATCCTGGATGGCGTCGACTCTGTTTGTGTGTGTGTGAGCTTATGCCGTGGGAGGCCTCCTGGAAGTTTGAGTGAGCTTTTCTTTTTCGGGGCGAAAATGATTTTCTCTATCCGACCGACAGATGGAGAGCGAGGGAGACGAGCACGAATCCTTCAAACGAGATGAAGCAGCCGACGAAGAACAAGGAGATGACGACGAAGATGAAGAAAATGGAGAAGAATTAATTTATATCCTCTGGGTGCAGTCCTACCGAGGGAAAGGATTATCTGCAAATGGTGTCGAGCTCGCCTCGAATTGTGTTTGATTTGTGAATGGTGCGCCACTGCAATATGGCCTGCAGGCGCCCATCGAAAATCATTCCAACTACAGTCCGTTTCGAGGAACTTTTCCACAAAAATACTCACTGTCCCATGGTGTGCCTGTGTGGATTCTCCTTGTGCTTAGGGTACCTACTTGTGATGGGAGACTCATAGGAGAGCCTTGAGAGGCATTCTGGTGTATGGACTTAGCAACTCAATGGAAGGTGGCATTGCTTGATTTTCTACTGCCCAGTGCTGCATTTATCCTTGGAAGTGAAGGGAGATTCCAAGCAAAGGGGTTTCCAAGAGATTTCCAGTTGCAGAGGTCCTGGTGTCCATTTGCGACTTTAAAATAAAACAAGACATTCGTTGACACGTTGGCACACAGACTGAATAGCAAACTGAATAAGGAGCAGAAAATATTCTACGTAGAATAAGGAATATTCATATGTTTACCATGACGTATCTCGAATGATCGGCTTCAACCCTCTCGATCGCGCGGTTTTCTCGTGTTGACGTTAACGGTGCTAAGCTGTCTCTTGACACCATCGCGATAATGAAATTAATAATAAAAAAATCAGATAGAATGGCATTGCCGTACTCCAGAATATACTAATAATAAGTAAGGCATTTATTTATATTTAATATAATAATAATATGGGTGGCGCTACAGTTCGAGGCGGACTTGGGCCTAGCTTCTCAGCAACCACTCATGTTGTGCGTGCTATTGTTCTTTCACGAGTGGAAAGGGACCTACAGTTTAATGCCGACTACGAACGGCCAAGTTTGAGAAGCTTTTTCTAGACAGGAAGTACTCTTTGAGCATCGTCAGTGACTCGAAAGAGGTGGAGCCTTGAATTATGAAAGTTGGGGATTCGAACCTGGCACCATCTGCTTAGGAGTTGACGCACTAACCCACTACGCCACGGCAACGCATTTATTTATATTTACTTGGATACATTTACCAGAAGTTCCCTGCTAATATAGTATCTCTATATCTTAATGCAATTTTGCAGTATCTATATAGTACAGTAACGTTTACTTCGTTGAGAAGGGACATCATCTCTTGCTCGGACAAGAAGCCTTGCCTAGGACTCAGTCTAGTCACTTGCCTAGAAAATGCATGGTATCTTCTCTTACTTCCAAGTTGCACATACTACAGAATATAGGGAGATCTTCTCTATGGGGGATACAATTGAGTTTTATTGAGTTCTCCACGGAGTTTAAATATTGTTGATATTTCGAGAATGGATGTCTTTGAAGTAGTTTTTATCCTCAAGATTACGGTTCAGCCGGCTATACGTACTACGATGTAGTGATCTCGTCGCTTCTTCTACAAACTTCATTCTAGTCTGTTCATCAGCTCTGAGTTCTCCCAGTTCCTAGCCTCCGCATTCAGCTTAACACCACACCCACACCCGAGCTAATTCCAGCCATTCTTCAACCATGCTATTTTGTTCCCAATCGCGTATAAGGCCATTATCTTTGAAAGTCGGTTGTCTGACATGTTTTTAACCCTTAGTATATAGTTAACCTGCAACTTAAGGGTTTTAATGAATGGCGGAGATAGGCCTGTCCAGCATGTGTTCCAGCATGAGCATATAGTTCGGAGAAGTTGGAGGGAGGTCAAAGGCTTTCTTAATGAAAAAACGTTGTAGTTTTCCACCTTCCTCATATGGCTTATAACCTCATACTTCTGCCGCGTAGAGTATTTCTGCCTCCGAAGCAGCTTCAGAAACTTTGAATTTACTGCTGTGCGTAATGTGTGAGTTGCTGAGACAGTTTTCCCACACTACGTTGATGACCGTTGTGGATTTCGTAAGTTTCTCCTTCCTGTGTGTTATCATACTAAGGCTACTTGTTAAAAGGATTCCAAGATATCCGTATTCATTTACCACTTCTAGACTTTCACTGTTTAAATGCCATTTTTCGTTGCGAGATACCGTCTACCACCTCTCTTTTTAAAAGGCGTTACCTTGGATTAATCCAAATTCACTACCAGACTCCATAAGCTGCAGTACTTATACAATTTATTAATCATTAATTGCAAGGATTCCGGTGAGCTAGACCAATGTCGTCACGTGCGAACAGGGGGACCTTAATGCGAGTTCCTGCAATTCCTATACTTCTTGGAAGAAAACCCACTATATTGTCTATAAAGAGGGAAACGGCTCAGCGACCATCCCTGTCTTACTCCCGACTCCGGCTGAAACCATGCTGATAGTGTCTCACCACTCCAAACCAGTATCTTCATAAAGCCTTTGTAAAACCCTTCAGAATTTCGATGACATTCCCATATTAACAACTTATAGAATAAGGCGTTTCTGTTCACAGAATCGAAGGCAGCCTTGAGGTCCATAAAGAAGACGTACAGTTATTTATTTCGGCTTATAAATATATCTGTAATGCTTTTTAATACAAAAATGTGTTCGACAGTTGAGTAGCCAGACCTAAAACCTGCGGGGAATTCCCTTAGCAGATTATAGGCCTCTATCCATGTGTTCAGCCGCCTCTGCAATATTGCTGCGAGGAGTGTACACGATTTATTTAAAAACGATATTCCCCGATAGTTAGCAGGATCCGATGTATCGCCTTTCTGTGGATGGGAAACAATCCGGGCATCTTTATCTCGTCGCTTACTAGAACTCAAGACACACACCTGCCAGAAACTATATTATATCTTATAAGATTGCGTAATGCTGAAAGAAGAAAATGGCTTCGTTACAGAATTGATGCCTTTTTATATAAAGTGAAGCTGTTAAACGCTGAAATTAAGCGACAAATAGCAACTTTCAGAAATATGCGTTGGAATAACTTACTTTCTACTTTTGAGAAGGCAAGTAAACCATTCTGGAAAATAACAAAAATCATTAAAAATAGAAGCTCGAATATTCCTCCGCTTAAACTAAATGATAATTTGTTTATAACTCCAACGGAGAAAGCTAATATACTTGCTGATACGTTTAGTATGAACCATAATATATCCATGCATCTTAGCGATTCAGCCACTGAGACTGAGGTTGCTGACTCTATTCAAGAACCATCCCGAACTCCAGTTTGTAATCCTTGTCAAACTAACACCAATAAAGTTAGTGAACTAATAAAAGGATTAAAGCCAAAAAAGTCACCAGGTATGGACAATATAAACAATATACTCTTAAAAGCACTACCACCCGCTGGCATTAAATATTTAACTTTCATTTTTAATGCTTGTCTGAGAAACTGCTATTTTCCTAATTGCTGGAAAACAGCAAAAGTTATTCCTATTGCTAAACCTGGCAAACCAAAAAATAATCCCGAGAGTTACAGACCTATTAGTCTCCTTAGTTGTTTGAGTAACCTTTTGGAAAAACTCATTAAGGAATAAATTGATAATTTCGTAATAGCTAACAATGTTCTACCAAGCTTCCAATTTGGTTTTCGTGCTGGTGATAACACAATCCACCAAGTATTGCGTATTAAAAACCACATATCTAAAAACTTTGGACAAAAAAAATCGACTGGTCTGGTTCTCCTGGACATAGAAAAAGCTTTTGATACGGTTTGGCACGATGCTTTATGTCATAAACTGTTCAAACTTAAGCTTCCTATACCGCTTATCAAAATTATACAGAGCTTTCTTAGTTCAAGAGAATACGTCGTTAAAATTAATAAAGACATATCCTCTACCCACTATATTCGGTATGGCCTACCTCAAGGTTCTGTCCTTGGGCCCTTACTATTTAATTTATACGTATCTGACATACCTTGCCTTGGTGAAAATATTCATGTTGCCATGTTTGCAGATGACACGGCGATTTTTTCGTCTGGCTCTTTATTTGCTGATGTATACAATTCCCTGCAAGATGCTCTAAATCAATATTTAGCATATTTCAGTAAATGGAAAATTAAAATAAATTGCAACAAAACTCAAGCTGCCTGGTTTTCAAGATGTAGGAAACCGTGTTTTTTACCTAATGGTATTAAACTCAATATTTTCTCAGAAAGCATTGAGTGGTCAGACGATTGTAGATATTTAGGAATAATATTGGACAAACAACTTACATTCCGTAAACATGTCAGCAATACGACTGATAAGGTCAACAAAATTGTCAGAATTCTTTATCCTTTGGTGTGCAGGAAGTCGAAGCTCAGTAACGATAACAAACTTTTATTATTTAAATCCATTTTCCAAGCTATTCTACTATATGGTGCTCCTGTATGGAGCAGTTGTGCTCGTACTCACAGAATCAAATTGCAAAGGTGCCAAAATAAAATCTTGAAAATGATGCTCAATCTTCCATGGCACCATTCAACCTTTGAACTTCATAACAACGCCAACGTTAAGACACTTGAATTTCTCACTGAGAAAATTAATAACAACTTCTTCATAAAATGTTCTACTTCTGAAAATCTTCTCATTTCACAACTTGCAGAACCATAAAATATTCATAATATAAAAATGTAACTAGGTCTGTTCGAATTTATTATCCAGAAACAAGTGCAATATTAGTTTTTAAGATTCAAATAAGGGGTTTTCCTTGTAGTTTCCCCTTGATACTTCATATTAACATTCAAAATCACTCTCCTGTCTTTATATATTTTTAAGATTATAGTTGTAAAGGAAATATTGTCCTAAGCCTCTAAACCACCAGTTCCAACATTAATTGTAATTATAACTGATTATCTACTGAAATAAATAAAATTGAATTGAATTGAAACTGTTGCGGCACTGTCCCTTGATATAATATGCTGTTGTATACATCAATGAGTTTGAGTAATGAAATTATCGTAGCCTTTTGGCAAGCTAGAAAGCATGGTAATAACTAGCAATTCGTCCTGTCGAGCTCTGCTAATTCTTCGAACAGATCAAAAAATTTGTTGAGATGTTCGCATCTTGAGATTCTTCTTCTTCTTCTTTATTTGGCGCTACAGCCCGGGGTGGGCCTGGGCCTCAACCAACAAGGCTCTCCAAGTAGTAGTCTCTGGGTAGCTGCCTCAAGTGCCCAACTAGCACGGCCTCTGGCTAGCCGTCTCCAGTGTCGCACGCCAAGTTGGTTGAGGTCCTTATCCACCTGGGTGCGCCGCCTTAAGTGCGGCCGTCCTCTTTGTTACGTTGTCCCACGGGTTCGGAGTCGACGCCTCTTCGGGCTGGTCAGTATTGTCCATCCGCTCTACATGGCTTGGACATCTTGGGAGTTGGATTCGTAGACGTATCCGGCCTTGAAATCTACATACAGGTGGTGGGTGTCGATTTGCATCTCTTGCGTCTTTTCCAGGATCTGCCGTATTGTGAAAATCTGGAGCAGACTCATGTCGCTGTACGGCCCGCACAGTTCGTGGTTGAATCCTCTCCTCAAAAAACCATCAACGCAAACAGGACCAAAGATCGCACGCAGAACTTTTCTCTCGAAGAGACCAAGGGCTTCCTCATCCGCTTTTGAGATTGTCCATGCCTCCGCGCCGTACAGCAGGACTGGGATCATCAAGGTCTTGTATAAGGTCAGCTTGGTCCTTCGAGAGATGGCTCTACTACTCAATTGCCTCTTGAGCCCATAGAAACAGCGGTTGGCAAGAGTTACTCCACGTTTGATCTCGGTACTCACGTTGCTCGAACTATTTTCTGCGGAGCCGAGGTAGACGAAGTCCTTGACTACCTTGAAGTTATAGCTGCCCATTGTGACGCTCTGTCCAAGACAGCATCTACCTCGTTTTGCCCTCATTCACCGCTGGACCCATTTTAGCCGCTTCCGCCTCGATGCCAGCAAACGCCTCATTGACGGCTCGCATTAGTCTGCCAATCACGTCAATGTCATCCGCGTATGCTAACAGTTGTACGGACTTCTAGAAGATAGTGCGTCTAGTTTTGGCGTGTGAATCTTGCACGATCTTCTCCAGGATGATGTTAAAGAAGTCACATGACAGCGGGCCTCCTGGTCTAGGCCCTCTTTTGACATCAAAGGTCTCGGTGGGTTTGCTTCCGACCTTGATGGAGCAGCGAGAATTCTCCATCCTCATCCTGCACAACCTGACGAGTTTGGCAGGAATGTCAAAACTAGACATGGCGTTGTATAGCTCGTCCCTATGCACGCTGTCATATGCGCCCTTGAAATCGACAAAAAGGTGGTGGGTGTCGATCTGCATTCCTTGGGTATTTTCCAGGATCTGCCGTAGTGTGAAAATCTGGTCGATGGTGGACATCCCTGGCCTGAAGCCACGCTGATATGGACCTATCAGGTTATTTATAAACGGCTTCAGGAGAGTACACAAAACGGCAGAGAAGATCTTGTAGGCGATCTTCAGGAGACTTATCCCTTTATAGTTGGCGAAGTCAAAGAGGTCTCCTTTCTTGTGGATCGGGCAAGCGGTACAGAGACTGCAGTCGTCGGGCATGCTTTCCTCCGACCATACCTTACAGATGAGCTGGTGCATGCGTCTAATCAGAGCACCTCCAGCCGCCAGGGCAGACCGTGCGCAACGGCAGCTTTGTTAGATTTCAGTCTTAATGTTGCGTTGTTGATCTTGAGCTCGTCTAAGTCGAGGGGACGGAATTCTCGTCTATGATCGTCCATTGTGTGAAGTGTTTCTGCCTGATATCGGTATTAGGGTCCTCATCACCATTTAACAGTCGGTAGAAGTTATCTCTACTACTAGTTGTCCATTCTAGTACCGGCAAGCTTCTGTCCGAACCTTACATCCACTGGATAACTGTTTCACCCTCTGGTAATACTTTCGGACATCGTTCCTGCAATAGCTCTCCATCTCCTCGATCGCGCGCTTCTCCTGCTCTTTCTTTATTCCCCTTAGAAGCCGGGTCTCGTCCCTTCGCCTGTGTTCGTAGAGCTCGCGAACAGCTCTCGTTGTTCGTTGCAGCATTGCTTTGTAGGCTACCAGCTTCGTTGCATGTGCCAGCCTGCACTCGTTGTCAAGCCATTGGCTTATTCTAGGTGGTGCCGTAAATCCCAGCACATCAGTGGCAGCTTCTTCGATGGCTTCTTGACAACGCCTCCAATCTTCTTCGATTGTTTGCGCAGGTGGCGACGAACTTAGAGAGAGATTCCGTGAGGATCGATCGTCAAAGATCCTAGCAGTCCGTTGCGATTGCCTTCCGACGTCAAACCTTGGTGTCCTTTTTCGAGTTGATCTCCGAGTTCTTACCTTGGTTACAACAAGGAAATGGAGTCTATGTTGACACCTCGGAACGATCGGACATCAAGAATGCTGGAGGAGTGCCTGACGTTCGTCGCAACATGATCAATCTGGAGACCGCCAGGTCCCTTTATGGATGTTAAGGTGTGGGAACCGCCTGCTAGCTGTAGAGAGATTACGTCCCGTGGCAAAGAGAGGATACTTAACTTCCAACTTAGCTTCGTGTCTAATATTAGACATAAGAATTCAGCACTACCATTTAGCATTAAGGGGGTCCCGCAATGTGTGGGAGGGTCGAAGTTAGGAGAGATTACGTTCCGTGACAAAGTCCACCAGCCTGAGTCCGTTATCGGATGTGGTGTCGTGCAGGCTGTGTTTCCCGATGACTTTGGCAAAGATGTCTTCCTTACCCAGCTTTGCATTGAAAACTCCTTGGTGTCAAAGCTGGAGCAATGATCGTAAGTCCTTTCTAGGAGATAATAGAGGTCATCCTTGCTGTTGTCATCTTTGTCCTCTGTCGGGGCGAGGGTGCAAATCATCGGGCTTGTTATGAGACATTCGCTTTTACAGACAGACCTTAAGACTTTTTGCCTAAGGTTGCCTCGGACCACAAATTCACATCCAAATAGGCGCCTCTCTCTATGTTGCAACTACCGTAGTAGATGTCACAGTTTCTCATCCTCTTTTTGCCCGGCTCATTCCACGGCACTTCCTGGATTGCGGTGATGCCTGCTTTGTAGCAGTCCAGGGCCTGCGCGAGTTCTTCGGCCGCACGTGGTCTGTTAAGGGACCTAACATTCCACGTATAAGCGTATATCTTGGAGAGACCATTATCGCTCCTTTCTGAGCCTCAGAGCCGATCAGGCTGCACTGTGGCTACAGAATAGGTCTAGAGATCTAGAGAAGCGAAGAATAGGATAGCCTCGAGGGCTGCTGTCGGTGTTGTTCTAAGACAACCTTTGGACGTGTCGAACGCCACATACGCCTTCTTTATTTGTTCATTTCAAGTGAGTATAGGTTAGCTAAGGTTGGTGTGATGCCACAGTATAGCAACCTTAGGCTGTCGAATCGGAATTGGGCGAATAGCTTTCTTCTCGGTCTTGATAGCCCTGGGCAAGTGCCGAGAAATAGGATGATCTTTCTTGTTCCTCTTCGTCGCTACAGCTTTTGCAGAGGTAATTGTTGGGGAGGTCTATACGCCTCGCTTGGTTGGTTATAGACAAAGTCCAGTAACAATACCTACAACCTTGCCTTTGTCTCTCCGGGTTTACGTAAAGGAGGGCTTAAGGTTTCTTTTTGGTTTGAGCGAGGGCCACATTAGTCCTGTCGTTCTACAGGTCTCCATTTGATGCCATCTTCCGTTGGTGGTCGTGATGGCATCTCCTATTGTTGGAGTCTTAACTATTGTAAGATGTGGGTGTTATGTATCCACTTGGCTGTATCATTGCCAGGGTTCAGAATTGGCTAACATTGCTGTCCTGTATCTCATTGATCGACTCTCAGGGAGTTTGTGTTCTGTTTTCGACTGTCTTGGAGTTTGTGTTTGAGACTTCACTGTTTCGCTAGAGCCTTAATGGCGGCTTGACTGCCAACGTAAAGGTCGATAGCTTTACCATCTATCGTATTCATACCGAGCATAGAATGGCTGTAAATTGTGCTTGGAATCCAGTCAAAGGGGGCGTGGAGAGTTTCTGGTGAGGTTGTAAAGACTCCAACCCTAGTTCCGGCATCTGATGTAGATCTGTCAGTGAAGACTTCCAGAGCGTTTAGTGCTTCTCAGCTATCCGTTCTTCCCTGCTTGGTATCGGGTTGCTGCAGATACTTTCGAAATCCTCGAAAAGCGTAAGTTGTATGATTTTTAAAATATTTATGTTTAGAGTGAATAACATCAGTGACTGCATTCTGTAAGTCATTCCGTCGTATTGGCAGCCGCGTGCTTGAAGCGGCTGAGGGCATTTATCTTCTGTTTCTAAAAATTGTGAATTTAAAGCTGACTGATTTTTCTTGGTTCATATGGTCTGCTCGTCGACGTGTGACTTCGTTAATTCCGACTGTGCGAAGTCGAAGAAACGAGCTTCAAAGTTGTTTGCGAAGTTCCAGGAACAAAAAGCTTTCAAATACCTCGTCACAACTTCTCTCGAGTCACAATGCTCAGACAGTTCAACTGCCACGAAAAGTCTTCTCGAACTTCCCAACACTTTAAGGCCTTCCATTTGGAAAAGGACTTGTGATTGTTTATGTGGTAGATTTGATGTCCTTACTTAGGTCTTATACCATGGAGTCTTATACCACAAAGAATTAACGTTACGCTTCAGAAACCTATGACTGACCTGAGGCTGATCTTGACTCTCTTTGAATCACAGTTCCGAGCAGTTGGAAGGCAACACCACACAGAGCTGGAACCAACAACCAAGAGTTCCAAAGCGTACTGGTACCACTTTCCAATCCTCTCTGCGATTCGAGTTTAAGACACAGCCTCCACGACGAACGATCCCACAATCGCTTGGTCAGTCTGAAATCAGACATCTCGTGATGCCAGAGTAAAGACACCACCTTCAGGTCGGGTGCCATGACGGCCAGAACCAGTGACCTTCTTGTGATGAAAATGAGATCCCCGCTAAATGAGTTTGCACAGTTTTTTCGACGAGCATTTGGTCATTCAAGAGCAAGCACTGGACTAGGCATGTTCCTAAACCAGATGCCCATGTACGAACCAGACGGTGCCATGTACGAACCGAGTGATTGCTCGCTGAAGGTCCAAATCCAACTTCGGACTGAGGGGTCGCGTCGTCTTCATCCTCTTTGTGGCCTCAACCATAAAGCCTCCTCCGCTAGCTAGTGATCTTTGACTAGCTGTCTCCATTTTCGTCCTTCTCCGATTGAGCTCGGCTGGATGGCTGAGTCATCGTCTGCTGCATTGTCACACTGGCTCTGAGTTCGTTCGCCGGATGCGGAAGATGTTAGATCAGCGACTTGATACTTAGCCTCGCCAAAACAACAAGTCTGTAGAGTCCTTGAATCCCCTCCAAAAGTGTCCACTGCCGCAGGGACCGATTGCATCATGGACTGTGATCCGCATCACACCTCCTTGATGACGTCGAGCGCACCCCAGAGGGCACTGCAAACGCCGCGTTGCCTGGATAACCTTATTAAAACGCAACTCAACCAATTGCAATCGCACCGGGTCATTGCAATGCCTCTCACCCGATAGGTCACAGCTGTCTACTTTTGCGAATCCAATTGACGTCCCATTCAAACGACGCCGCAGTCTCCTCCTCACTTCTTCCCCCTCTCTCCCTCTTATCACCTTCAAAGGTTAAGGAGGAATGGCAAAATGGAATCCAGTGCGGTTGCATTATTAATGTTCGCCGCCTGGAGGGCCACGGCAGCGATGCACCCAGTAGAAGAAGAGCTACTAAATGCGAATCGCTCCACGAAATGGGTCGAGGTTCTGCTTTATTGCATTCAGCCTTCACTCCCCCCGGGTACCCTCTCTCTCTCTCTTTGGGCCGCTGCACATGGACAAACTTTAAAGTGCAATCTCTGGCCCGCGCGAAATCTTGTTTTGTGATAATTAACTTTTTCACAGCAAGGACATGTGTGTCGTGAGTGTGTGTGTCAATGCATGAAATGGACGAGTGAGTGCTTGGCAATTGCTGGGAAACAAGATGTTTCTGGCGACTGAAGAGGTTCTTCTCATTTTTTTTTTGTTTTTCTTGTTCTTTGAGTCGGATTGTGCGAGGACCTCTTCAAGGATTACAAGCTCTGGGTCTCTGTGAGGGTCTCAGAAATAGACGCTCCATCAAACTCGGAGTTGGGCATTCCATTTCTTGGTCTGCATGCGTTAGGCGAGTTGGTTAATGAGCGGATTACGTTGGAGGTCCTTGGCCCTTTTTGAATATATTTTTGGGACACGAAAACTACAGGGGGGATGTAGCCGACTGATGTGGACTTTGTTTCGATAATGGTGCAGTTGGGGGCCAGTGGAATTTGTGGACAACATGTGCAGTGTCTTAGAATTCAATGAAAATTAAGTTAAATGAAATTTTGTATGAAGCTGAATAAGACTGGCACTTGTGAAACAGCAGTTCACTCACTAGTCAGCAATGGTTGCTTTTCTTGGTACAGAGGGTGCTTTTAACAACGTTCATTTGGGGCAATAAGCAACGCTCTAGATAGACTCAATGTCAGACAGTTTTCGAAGATGGATTGGCGATGTCCTATCCCGAAGGTGTATCCAGTCCGAACTAGGACAACGCAATATAACCAGGAAGATATTCAGGGGAACCACACAAGAGGGGGGTAATCTCCTCCCCTTCTCTGGACATTGGTAGTGGTCGAAATTCTGAAGGAACTCAGTCGTACAGGCTGTAAGCCAATAGCCTATGCAGACGACATAGGCCTAGTTGTTAAGAGAACATTTCTTCACACCGTTTGGGATATTATAAACATCTCACTAAATAAAACATGAAAAGCCGGACTGGACGTTGACCCGTCCAAAACAGAGCTCGTACTATTCACGAGAAGACGTATCGTACCTCCGATAGAGCCCCTGAAAGATGAAGAAAAAGGAAGTCAGCTTCAATAGCTAGGCCAAATACTCAGGAGGAATTTTAGATAGCAAGTTAAGCTGGAAATCAAACATTAAGAACGCTGCGGCAGCTGTTTACACATGTAAGAGAATCCTTGGCCCCACATGGGCCACTGGGTGTATGTATGCTCACTGGAGTTAGACCCATCTTAACGTACGGTATCCTTGATTAGTGGCCAGCACTGAATAAAAAATTCAATCTTAAATCGATAAGCAGTATTCAAGGATCAGCGTGTATCTGCATCACAGGGGCATTGCGATCCACCCCCACAGCCGCCACAGAAACATTGCTACAGCTTCTTCCCATGGACATCTATGGGAAGCTGGTAGCAACCAAGGCTATCGGAGTGCAACCGCTGGAACAGTTCACATAGCTTAAGTCATACAGAGATAATCAGAAATGCGAGACTATCAACGCATACAGATTATACAACACCCGCTTTAGACTTCGAGTTTGGGTTCAAAACACAAATCCCAGACATAGAAGATTGGGAAACAAAAACTTGTAAGAAAACCAGGCTAGCTGGAGATCTCCACAGATGGCTCAAAAACAGACGAGGGCACCGGACTAGGAGCATTCGCGGTATCGCAGGACATATCCTTATCCCTGTCTCTTTGACTGCCCGAACCATGTAGTGTATTCCAGGCAGAAGTTAAAGCTATCTAAGAGGCTGCCCGCTTACTGTCAATGAACCCGATAGACGGGCTATCTGTTGTCATCTACATAGACAGTCCAGTCAGACGGCCATTAAGGTTCTGGATACACCATCAATCAAGTCAAAGATGGTAAAACTTTGCCGTCTATCTCTTAGGGAGATTGTGGTTAGATGCAACCTAACCCTATGCTGGGAACCTGGGCATAGTGGGTTTCCAGTTAACGAAAATGCCGACGAGCTAGCTAGAACAGGGGTGGGTTTGCCAATCGCAAGTAATCAAGCCACCCGATACCGCTCTCTTCAAGTAATAAACACCTTGTTACTTACAGATGCCATCAACGCCGCCAACCGGAGGTGGATTGAATTAGATACTTGCAGGACGTCAAGGCTAATATGGCCTTCAATAAATCCCAAAAAAAAGCATACTCCTAATTCGAAACGAAATCAGCCATGTAGTTGGCATTATTACTGGTCATTGCCTATTCGGTATACTCGCAAGGAGAATGGGAACCCCTTACAATGACTTTTATAACAGCTGTATGGACGAAGAGTAAGAAGAAACTACACTTCACTACCTCGGCACCTGCCCAGCACTTGCAAGGACAAGGAAAAACACGCTAGGCAGCTATTCATTCAATAGCCTTGAGGAAATGTCTGGCATTAAAATTCTGGACATAGCTAAATGTATAAAAAAAAATACTAATTGGCTGCAACCCAGCAAAGGAGTGCTTCATCCAAGATGTCCCACTAGCATAGCAGTAGGTATCTTCATGTGATTTTAGTGGGTACCCAAAGACGAACCGGCACGTAAGCTGCCGATTAGTGATATCACAATGGATCCAATCAGGATCTAAGTGGACCAGAACTGCTTCGGTTGTGGCAATCACATAAACTTAACATAACCTAACCTGGAACAGAGCACTACTTAAATACACTTTATTGAATGGAACGTGCTAATGTGGGGAACATAAAGCACTTAATTTCTTACGAAAATGTCTTGTGCCTGTCAGTTTGTTTGAATCACAAACCTCCGTTCATAAGGTTCGGAGTAAAACTTCTTGGAACTAATTGTGGACTTGTTTAGAATTTTGTTCTCCTTCTTGAAACTTTTGACAATAAATCGCATTGTTTCACTAGCTGCTTTAACATTTTCGAAATTTGCGTGGGAGTTTATTCAGTTCTACAGAGTTCAATAATTTTTTGACGTTTGGCAAAAAAGATCTAAAGTCAAAAAAATAGATTTTGGGGTTTTTTGTTCGGTTTTAACTCAATTTTCTCTGTTATGGGGACTACCCCCTCAAAATTCACGGTTTCAAATTTGGACGATTTTCAATCTGCTAGTATTTTTTGTTTTAGTGGATATTTGGTGAAGCACTTAACCAGTAGTTTGAATTTCATAATTTAGGTACTGTTAGGTAGGTTACTCTCCAATGAAAGTTCCTGCTAACACCGCAACCATGCGCGGGTGTAGACTATCGCACGGTGTCAAGGGGGCTTAGTCCTTTAAAGTCGGCACAAGACATTGGTCTCCTCAAGGATCGGATAAACTGCAGAGTTTGTGTGCTCTTCTAGGCGGCAAAGTTCTTAACTTCATCTTGGAGTGTTAATATTCCAAGATCTCTGTGGATATCGTCGTTTCTGATACACCATGATGCATTAACGATGGTTCTAAGAGCCTTATTTTGAAAAGTCTGTATTGTGTTCATATTAGTTGCTCTGGTACAACCCCAAAGTTGTACGCCATATGTCCAAACAGGTTTTAGGATTGGCTTGTATACAAGCAGATTGTTGTCAATACTTGGAGCTTGGATTGTTTACCAATAAGCCAGTACAGATCTTTATATTTCATCTTTTTCTCTTTCTTCATCTTTATATTTCAAGTCCTTCCACTAGAGTTTTACGTCAAGAATCGTCCCGAGGTATTTCGCTTCATTGTCAAAAGGTATTTTGACACGATTTAAGAAGACTGGCAAGACAACTTGCCTATAAGTGAAATTCATAAGGAACAATTCGCCAGAGGTTCATCCATTCGTGTGTCTGATCTAGTGAACGTTGTTCGTTAGTTCAACCGTTTTGGCTGTTACCAAAATGGCGGTATCGTCAGCAAATGTGCCCAGAACAGTGTGTTCTTCTTGTGGTAAATCACAAGTATACAGTAGGCATAGCAGAGGACCAAGAACACTCCCTTGCGGTACACCAGTATTTATATTTTTAAAAGCAGACTATTGCTGGTAATTGAGCATAAATTATTGTTTATGCTTGTAACTTTGTATAGATTTATTTGAAGATTTAAAAAAGAAGAAAAAAAGTTTACATAATTTTTTTTTTGTTGTTGTTGTTTTGTGATCACCCAAAAGCCCTTACTTTCGGCGCCTCATGTGATTTCCGCTCACTGGAACATCTGATGCCGAAAATTCCAACGGGATTAGAAAGAGTACATGTTTGGCGCTGGAATGAACTAGGATTATTGATTTCGTACAAAAATTAACATAAAGGCGGACCTTTGAAATATTTTTTTTGAAAATCGCCCTTTTTTCAGCCACAAATCAAGTTAAAAAGTAAAGAAGATCTTCACCGATTTGATTTCTCCTATTTATTACCATAGCCATATATGTATGGAATAACGTATTAAAATTTGGATCCGATTCGATTAATAGTTTTTGAGTAACCTCATGCGTCGTAAAAACACTGTTTCGAGAAAAACGCGTTTAAAGTTTTGAGAAGCAAATTCTTGGGTATAAAACCTACCCACGTTCAATCATAAATCGGCTATAACTTCAAGAGTTTTTGAAATTTTCACTTGAAATTCAAAGGAAAAGGGTTGAATAGTTAAAGGTTCGAATTAAATAAAAAAAAACGATTTCATGAAACCGTGAATGGGGAGGGGGGTTCCCCTTATCAATCTTTCATTTGCTAAGAAAGACTTAATTTCCATCGTAATAATTCTTCTTCTTCTTTATTTGGCGCTACAGTCCGGGGTGGACATGGGCCTCAACCAACAAGCCTCTCCAACAAGCACGGTCTCTGGCTAGCTGTCTCCAGTGTCGCACTCCAAGTTGGTTGAGGTCCTTCTCCACCTGCGTGCGCCACCTTAAACGCGGGCGTCCTCTGTTGCGTTGTCCCACGGGTTCGGAGTCGAAGACTCTCCGGGCCGGAGCTGAGTTGTCCTTGCGCTCTACATAGCCTAGACATCTTAGGAGTTGGATTCGTAGACGCCTGACTAGACTCATGTCGATGTACTGTTCGTGGCTAAATCTGCTCCTCCAGATCCCATCAACGCCAACAGGAGCAAAGATCGCAGGCAGAACTTTTCTCTCGAAGAGACCAAGGGCTTCTTCATCCGCTTTTGAGATTGTCCACGCCTCGGATGATCAAGGTCTTGTATAAAGTCACCTTGGTCCTTCGAGAGATAGCTCCACTATTAAATCGCCTCTTGAGCCCATAGAAACAGCTGTTGGCAAGAGTTACTCTGCGTTTGATCTCGGTACTCATGTTGTTCGCACTATTTACTGCGGGGCCAAGGTAGACGAAGACTTTGACTACCTCGAAGTTATAGCTGCCCATTGTGACGCTCTGTCCAAGACGTCGATGTTGTGTGTCCTTTCTTGATAGTAATTTAGTCTTAAAAAAAAGTCAGACAAATTCATATTTAGTTTGGTACTAACGTCTTAAGTTTCTATCTTTCTGTCATTCAATTTCTGACTAAAGACCTTTTTGCTTAACTTCGAAGAATTATTTTTCGAAGCTCTATTGAAGTGTGGCTTCCCAATTTGCAAAATATTATTCACAACACATGTTCTCACATGCACACGTCATGTGCTCACGACTACTGCGCTTGTCCGCGAATAAGGAAAAGGAGATAAGAGAAATCAAATAACAACCTAATCAGAAAAAAAATAGTTATTTTGGATGATTCTGACAATTGGGACATTTTTGCCGTGAGATGAATTTTGTTACACATTTTTTTAGTTTGATATGTTATGTTGTTGTATAAGCTTGTTTGTTTTTGAAAAAAACAACTTTTATATTGCTTCCTTTTCACCCAGGAATATTTAATTAAATTTATCCAAATTAAGAAGATTTACGGCATATTAACAGGACTTCGAAACCCCTGGATTTGAAATCACTTTAACCTGATGGGAACGACGTATTGAGGTTTCAGTAGGGATTCATCAAATCATGCGATTTCGTTTCGATGGGAGCATGGCATACATTTGTGTTTTATTTTGACTGAGTTGGGTCATTTTCACTGCGAGCTACTGTATGTGTGCAGACAGAAAATGGCACCAAAAGGGTGGCCATTATAAGTGGTTTGATCAATCAATCAAAGTACTTTGGGCTTGTAAAAAACCCCGCTTATATTTAAAATTCGTTTAAAAGAAACACTAATAAAAAGACAATGTCCCTTCCAGAAAATACCAATGTAAAATATATCGTTTGAAAGAATAACGCTTTAAGAAAAACACGGATAAAAGAATCTGCTAACATTCGACCGCATGATCCACTACAGGGGTCGCGGGTTAAACCCCGCACGAGACATCTAAAAGCAACTCGATCCTCTGCCATCGATTCTCCCATCAAGGGGATGCCCAAGCATAACCAGGCGAGCTTATGGACTTACAACCATCTCATCATGGGTTTGCCACATCGCCTACCTGATGGAATCGAATTCAAGGCCCGCTTCGGAAGTCGTGATGGTTGGGTCATACGTGTTCTTAACCTTGAATTCCTCGCTCACTATCGTGTTTCTCACCCTATCCCGGCGAGCTATTCCCACAACAGCACGAAGAAATCAAAACTGACCCAGCTTGACCAATCCTGCATTAAAGTTCAGTATTACTCCTCCCATCACTCGTGAAGAAGAGTGAGTGACCCCGAGATAATTAAACATCTCCACCTGCTTCAATGGGACTCCACTAACGTAGAGAGCATTGAACAGGGGTTTTGGAAATTGCCATAACCTCTGATTTGTCCACGTTAACCTTCATCCCAGAATCAGCATATACGGCCACAAACCTATCGATACATTACGGGGGTGAGGGGGAAGTCACGTCATGTACACAACAGCATCGACTTAAGAGGAGAATGTATATAAAAGAAATTTAAGGCAAAAATGTATAAAAAAAACCTCCAAGAAATGTAATCTCTTAAATAAAAAGAGGACCATACTTATTTGGAATAATAACAATAAACAATGCTGGATAAAGTCATAAACAAATAATTCGAGAAGATTAAAAAAAATCTGAAAATAAGAAGACCCATTTTGGAGAATTTGCAATTCTGTTAATTCCAATTTCGGTGCCAGTACCAACTGGCGTTTCTTTTCATGTAAGAAAGATACATTTTTTAAAATAAATTTTTTCTTAAATCCATTTCTCGGATATGTGAAAAACTCGGTTGAAAGAAAAAAAGGTCGGGCACTTTGGAGTTTCTTATAAGCGAGTTTCTTAACGCTGAATATCGCAATCTGAGGGGTCTGAATAAGCTTTCCGAACTTTCCGAATCCTTAACTTCATCACAGCATGAAGGGCGAAGTTAAGACCCAAGGTATTTTATTGACATCGACTGAATTGCCATCATGAACAATAGGTGATAAGTCATTAGCGACGTTCACATCACATCATACGTTAGACCTTTGACCAATTTGATATAATTAAGTACTTAATTGTATTTGAAAGAAAAAACACTTTTTATTATTTAAACTAATAATCCTTTATTCATCTGTCTTCTTATGACACAAAATTACCACTGACACCGATGTGTAAATCGATCTACCCAACATCTTCCCAGATAGAAGATATTGGATACCGTTATGCATTGTGCTGAGAGAGCAGCAACGCACGCTCAATGTTGAATAGCTCAAGCAATTGAGCGTCGCGAGAGTACAACAACTCGCACTTGCATCTGTGTGGGGGCGAGTGTCAGAGTTACGCCTCTAAGGGTATTCATCACTTATGTAACAATATGATTACAAGATCTTCGATAACTCTCTCAAATGCTGTCTCCCATTGAGACTGTGGGTTGCCATGATTCACGATGCATTTTGCTGTTTTTATTTATTTAGTATAGAGTTTAATATTTCAATAACACATATAATAGTGTGACATTTGATTCATGTTTTTATAAGTATTAATTAAGTGATCTACATATAAATTCAATCAATTATTAATCTTTTAAAGCTTGACATTGATGGTTAATTTTTGATTTGATTAGGAAGTGCATTGAATAGTTTTAACCCCTCAATAACCCCTTTTATTATAGAATCTCCATACCGTTGAAGCCTAAAATCGAGGTTAGATCGTAGACTATATGGCTGGACTTCTCCCACGTGCGTTAAGTTGGATGTTAGATATTCTGGCAACATGTTCTGTTTAATCGTAAATACAAACATCAAAACATTGTAGGTTATCCGTTGATTGATTGCTTAGCCATTTTAGACAGGATAGCATCCATGAAGTTGGTGTGAAGACACTACATTTGCTTATTGTTCTCATTGCCCTCTTTTGCAGCACTTGCAGTCTGTTTATATGTTGATTACTACCCATAAAAAGAATTGTTGAACAAAATTCAAAATGAGACTTAAAAATTGTATTGTATATATAGAGAGCAGAAATTGCATATATATTTTTTTCTAATGCGTTTTAGGAGTGCTATTTTCTTCGATATTTTGTTCGTTATGTATGAAATATGATTATCAAAATTCAATTGATCGATAAAAAAATTCAATTGATGAATATGACATCGAGATTTTTTATTTCATCTACCTGCTCTATGGCTTCATTATTTATTTTTAAATTAATACGATCATCGCCGGTAAACACTATAGACTTTGTTTTCTTAACGTTGATTTTAAGCTTGTTTAATTGAAGGCAATCACAGAGGCACTTTATGTCACATTACATTTTTCCTTGAAGTTCATTTATATTTCTACCACTCACAAACATTAAAGCATCATCAGCAAACAGGAAAACTTTAAAATTTTTTTCTACATTACACATATCAACTATATAAGGTAAAAAAACAATGGACAAAGTATAGTCCCTTGTGGTACACCGAAACATGTTTTAATTTTATTTGATGTTGCACTATTAACACTTGAGTTCGGTCAGCTAAATAAGATCCAAGCCAATTTAGTTCAGTGCCCATTACACTAACGTTTTGGTTGTTTTTTTCAGTAGGACATCCCGATCAATTTGTCTCGAAGGCTCTTTGGAAACCCAAAAACAAAACTACAGTTTTGTCACTTGTATGTCGTTGTTCTCTTAGTGTCTTTATAAGCCAATTCAGAGACGATTCACATGAGTGGTTCGGAGATTGATGTTCTATTAATAGTTTATTAACACGCACATACTTGTAAAATTGCTCATAAGCACACTTTTCAACAATTTTTTCTAGAATTGGCATCTAGGTGTGCGAAGTCAAAGGGGTCTCCTTTCTTGTGGATCTTAAGCTTAAAGCTAAGAGCAATCAAACAAGCACCGGCATATCATTTTCGTAGGTTATTTACAGAAAGTGAAAAAGTGAGTTATTTTTAATTTTCGTATGAAGCAGAGTAAAGCTGTGGAAGAGTCTAGTAGGACTGTGATACAAATATCTCTTCTATCTAAAGCAGATGTAATTTCGGAGAAAATCACTAGGACAGTAGTCAGCATAACCGGAACTTTGGAAAGGAGGTCTATGCACTTATCTACTTGTGGGATAAAGAACAAGTAGTTGACTGCTGTCTTATTAGATCGTGCGTCTTTGATTTAATAATCCAATAAATCGTACACGTTCCAGTTCAGGTGGGAATAAGGACGGGATAAGTTGCTTCTACCGCAACATTCGTCTCCTGCGACGAGCGAACCCTTGTTAACAATACTAGATAGATAGTAAATGCCACCGTGAATGGGTCGCCGTGACGTAGAGGGTAAGTGTGTCGACTCCTTCGCAGAGGGTGCCAGGTTCGAATCCCCAACATTCATAATTCAAGGCTCCACCTCTTTCAAGTCACTGACAATGCTCAAAGAGTATTTCCTGTCTAGAAAAAGCTTCTCAAACTTGGCCGTTCGGAGTCGGCATTAAACTGTAGGTCCCTTTCCACTCGTGAGCAAACAATAGCACGCACGACACGAGTGGTTGCTGAGAAGGTAGGCCCAGGTCCGCCTCGGACTGTCGCGCCACTCATATTATTATTATTAGTATGACACCTGAAGCAATGGTCATCTCCTTCTCCTGAACCCCGTCAGCCTAGACAGCCGCTTGTCGCCCATACAACCTTCTACTCTAACCGCCATCAACCTTGAACTAAAGCATGTTCTTCGTGAGACCTTGATGGAATCTATGACTCAACCAACAAGCATCTCCAGCAAGCCCGATGTCTCCATTTAGTTCCCTAAACTCTTAGAAATATGAGGTAACAAATTTATTGAATCAGAGCAAAGATGCTGTGGTTGTGCCTCAGCGGAACTGAGAATCATAATCCCAATCTGGAATCGCTGGCAGCCTCAATTCCGATTTAAAAAGATTTTAACTGAGAAACCCCCCCTAAGACTTCAAAAGTGGCGCCCGACATTGGATCAAGAATGAAACGGGGTGGCCAGCAAATTCCACTATTTACCCCGCTGTGACCAGAAATTCACAAGACATCACGGAAATAACCAGCCACTCAGTCCGTTTGTCCAATGCGAGCTGTGCATTTCCAACGAACATCTTGGCTCCTTCGTGTGAATCCCCAGCATGACAAGTCCAAGTCCTTCCCACTCGATCTCGTTTGTCCTCACATTCAAGGCAGAAGCCTTTTGTCGCGAAAGACAATCCAAAAAAAGAAAAACAAAGAAAACAACAAGCGCCCTCATAGAGTGTCCTAATTCAAAGCAATTGTTGTTCATTATCCTCTTGTGTGTATCCGTCCGTGTGGCTGTGTGCGCGCCACCTACAACTTGGCATCCACACCCACGCCGCCGCCGCGCACAGAACACAAATCCAAATCAAGGCATCTCGCTCAAGTGTAATTCGGAATAATTGTATCTAATCTAGTTTTACTCCGAAAATGTAGGCAAACTCTTGGAAATTGGTCGAGAATACCTCGCCTCGCCTCGGTGTAGGCGGCTCAATTATGTTTCTTTTCTGGTTCGTTTTCTATTCCTGCTTTGCCTGCCTCGCCCACTGCTGAATTCAATTGGGAATTGCAGCAACAACAACAAACCCTTGAGATACCCCAACCAACATCCTCGCGTCTCTCTGAGGCGCAATAAATCGAAAAACAATTTCCATCAATCCCACCCGATGTCCCTAGTCTAGTTCTGTTTGTGTGTGTGTCCTTGCCGGAGCTTTCCTCTCTCACAGGCAAGAAAACTCTCCCAACTATCGACGTGGAGAGTCCCATCAGCCGAGTGTCGAGTGAAAAGTGAAATTAATGGCGGATCGTGCGGCTACGTGTGCTCTCTGTGACCAGAGATGCTGTCGTCGTCGTCGCCTTGCGGCAGCATCATCCCGGACACTCCGAAGTGCGCATGCGCTGGCCAAAGCTCTCGTTTTCATTCATCAATCTGAGCTACAGCTTCGTTTTCTGTGTCGAAGGTTAGGGTGCGCGAGGCTGACGGCCGCGCTCAGCGAAGGCGGTGTACAAGCTCCAAGCATTTTCGAATTGCGTATTTAGATGAAATCTGCTGCTGGCTGCTCTGGGATACATGCACAGAGAGAGAGAGAGAGAGGATGTCATCACGCCCTACCCCACGACGGAATTTTATGAGAGTTTGACTGCGCCACTGAAACGCTTGCGAACTTTCATCTTGACTCAATGAAGGATGCTCGTCGCGCGTGTGTGTGAGTGTGCGAGTGTTCCTTTGGACAGGCTCTTCATCTGATCTGATTTATATGAGTTGACGACGAGGCGAGGATGGGCCGCGGCCGGAGCCCGGATACCTTTCATTCTGCATGCGCTGCTGCCTGCCCTTGTCGAGGATGAGTCCTTGTCGGGCTATTAAGGCGTATCTGCGATTTCTTTTCCTTCTTATCCCCCTTTCATGGCTTGTCAGCATACGCGGCGGATGTTTTTTACGCTTTAAATTTCATTCAGGAGCCAGTGCGGTAAAAAAGCTTCTCTTTGTGTGTATGTGTGTGCACAGCCATTGGGTGTGGTAATTATCGGGGAGAGGATAAAAATGATGATGCGCTTGAGGTGCGCCTCTAATGAATTGATGATGTCGATTAAATCTTTATCCATCAGGTACGAGCTCGTTTCTAGTGAAATCTTGGGACATTTCCAATTGACCTTTCGCTTGGGCGGCAGGTGGAGAAGAGACGAGATTCTCACTTGTGGCGACGTGTCCTCTTTTTTCGTGGAAGGAAGTTTGACAAGGACACCAAGAGAAATGCCATCAGTTTATTTTTGAATTCAATCGGAAGTTGTCACTCATAAATGTCGTGTTGAGGCGACGAGTGACTGACTTCTGAGATCCACTTGACGGCACAGAGGGTGGGGGTGTGGCGTGTTGCATGAGTTGGTCAGTGGCTTTCACACTCTGGAACATGGGCTCTTCTTTTTTCTCAGAATTGTTTTACTTTTGTTTCTCTTTACATGTGGCTGCATGTAGAGCGCTTGGAAAACACTGCTCCAGCGCGAAGAGTCTTGGACTCCGACCAGTGGGACAACGCAATGGAGGAATCAACATAACCCCACTCGCTAGAGTGCAGAGGATGGCATGCGTATGCATTGGACTACCTCCGCCGAAGCATTACACATACTCCTCAACCTGCCGCCGGTAGAAGTAATTGGCAGACAGACAACAGCTTACACGGCGATTAGATTAAGATCACTGAGCAGCTGGAAAGAACTGCAGTCTGGATCCATAGATACAGACCTCACTCTACCTAAACTCCCCTTCGAGAAGAATTTCTCAACCAGCATACCGCCCAGATGCTGGAAGGTCCATTGTGAAGCTTCACAGATGGATCGAAGATGGATGCAGGTGTGGGTGCTGGTGTCTATTCCAAGGACCTAAATTTCCAGCTATCTTTTCGACTACCTAATCACTGTAGCGTCCTTCAGGCTGAAACTATAGCGATTAAGGAAGCCCTGTCCTGGCTGAAAAACAATGTAATATCGCGCACAGATATCGTCGTCTGTTCCGATAGCCAGGCAGCGATAAAATCTCTGGCTTCAGTCACCTTTAATTCGATCACTTCCCTTGATTGCCGCCTGTCTCTTAACAAGATGGCCAAGTATTTTAGGATCCATCTGATGTGGGTGCCGGGACACTGTGACATTCCAGAGAATTGCAAAGCGGACGAGCTCGCTAGAAAGGGCACAATCTCCGTGCTCTTTCCGGGTGGAGACCCACCCTCCACGCCTATCGCTACTATAAAACATCTGCTAAAGCTTGAAACGCTTGTTCAAACAAACCGCAGATGGATATCTGCCACAGGATGCCTCATTAACAAACAACTATGGCCTATGATCGATCCCAAGCGATTGCTTAGCTTGATCAGATTAAGCAGGCCAAACATCAGTTCTCTTATTGGCGTTTTAACAGAGCATTGTGCCATCGGAACTCACGCCTCTAGACTAGGCTTTCCCTATAATGATTTCTGTAGAAGCTGCATGGACGAGGATTAGGAAGAAGCCATCGAACACTTGATATGTAATTGCAGTGCGCTCTCTGTCATCGAACACTTGATATGTAATTGCAATGCTCTCTCATCCCGTAGATTCAGACTTCTGGGGGCCCATTTCTTTGTTAATCTGGCTGAACTGAGCAGCATCAGAATCAGCCCTCTTCTTCGCTTTATCAGATTGGTTTGTGGAATAGGTAGCCTACAACACAATGATCCTATGTACCGCCTAAGCCGTATGTACGGCTGTCAGCCACCTCAACCTAACCTAACCTTACACAGTTTATTAGAGCATTGACATTGCTGAGGAACGATAGATCGCTTAGCGGTATGAGGCTCATTCCAGAGAAACGCGTGTCATCAAACAAAATTAATTTTGGATTTTATTGACGTTTGAAGCTGACTACAACCAAATGCCGAATACTTTTGTCCACCAGTGTACATACAAATTAATCTCCTTTTCCCTTGGTTTTCATTTCGGTTTTATAGAAAAAAGCTTTTTGCAATGATCATCAAAAAAGCGCACGGCAATCGGATCGTGTGGTTTGAATTCGGAAAAAAAACTCTTTCTCACGTGTTTGCAAGCCTGTTCACGTATAGGGAAGCCTTCTTATTTGATTGTGTTCGCGCATGGAACACATGGTTATCACAGAACTATACAAATAAATTTCCAATTTAGCAAACACACAAGGAAACGTTTAGCGTCGCGGACGGAGTGACAAGAGAGTTTTACTCTGTTTAGGCGACGTCAACTGCAGCAACTGAACATGTCCCCTCTCTTCCTAAGCCAGACACATGTTCGATCACAGAGTTCGATCATGTAGCCAGCCAATTTCGAGGTTCTGTTGACCAAATTTAGACGCGTTATGACGTTTTGCCAGCAGTGGCCCTCTGGACTTGTACTCTTCGAGACTGCATTTGCGTCCACCACCACAGCCTATGCTTCCGCCGCTCACAGCACGCCTGCCAGTGCTTACTGGCTCCCTCCCAGATTACTCCTCTTTGTCAGACCCCTTTGATAGCCAGATTAAATCTCTTTTCAGTCGTGTGGCAGGAATTAGTGGAGCCAACAGCGTACGCGGCAGCAGAAAAGGCCAACGTGCGCCAGGGATCGGCAAGGCAGTTCCTCGGCTCCAGCTTTGTGCGCGATGAGAAACTGCCGCTGCGACCCGTGATGCGGTATGGCCCGAAATCCCGGCCATCCGCTCGTGGTGATCGCCGCGACGCGGAGCACTTCGGGCATCCCATGGACTCGCTGCATCCGTCACAAAACGTCGACGACCTGGGCGAGCTGTTCCACCAATACGACCCGCATCCGTCGGACTTCCCGCCCTTCCACGAGGAGGACTACATCGGGCAGGACATACCGAATCACCTGGCGCACGAGATCTTCACCACGGAGCCGCTGCAGCCGGGCAGCATACTGGACAAGTCCGATCCCCGGTATCGGGTGGTCGGCCGAAAGCCGATCGTGCGGACCGACCTGTACGGCGTGAAGGAGTACGGCGACCGGAAGACCGAGGCCCAGCGCGGCACGGAGCGGTTCCTGGGGATGATAAACTCGCGCGACAGGATCTTCAGGCAACAGACCCCGCTGGTGAACGATGTAGCACGAATAATGACAGCTGGCGAGGCGTCAGGCGGCGGTTGCGCAGTCGCAGCCAAGTGCACCGACACGCAGTGGACGTGCCAGGTGGCGTGCGCCTGCATCCCGCGCAGCCAGCGCTGCGACAAGATATTCAACTGCGAGGACAGGACGGACGAGCAGGACTGCGATGGCAACGACGACATGATCAGTAAGATTCTGATGACCTGCGAGTCCACCGGCGAGCACGCCATGTGCCCGAAGACTTACCGCTGCATCAACAAGGAGTGGCTGTGCGACGGCGACGACGACTGCGGCGACTACTCGGACGAGACGCACTGCGGTAAGTATTGCTGGCTGGATTCGCGGTTGAGGGCCGCTTGCTCAAGGCACTTTCCCCTTCTCTGTTGCAGGTCAACGCGTCAACTGCACGGACGACCAGTTCGGCTGCTCCAACGGATTCTGCATTCCGAAGTCGTGGGTCTGCGACGGCGAAAACGACTGCAAGGACTTCTCCGACGAAATAAACTGCCCAAGGACAACGTGAGTGACTGCAGGTCCCATTCCCGTTCCACTGAGGCTACGATTTTATCCTTTCTTGCAGCTGCTCGGAGGAGCACTTCCCGTGTGACGATGGCTACTGCGTCTCGCTGGCGTTCCGCTGCGACGGCGAGAAGGACTGCGCCGATGGGTCGGACGAACGCCAGTGCCAGGCGGTCATGAACAGCTGTCCGGAGGGCGAATTCAAGTGCCGCGGAGGCTCGGGAGGAGCCGGTGGGCCCAGCGGACAGTGTGTCTTGGCGCGGTTCCGGTGCGACGGCGACAACGACTGCGGCGACTGGAGCGACGAGGAGAACTGCCCCAAGAAGCCGACGAGCTGCACGGCGAATGAGTACAAGTGAGTGTGAAGTGAAGCGCCCGCGCCCGCCCCCAGGTCCTTGTGACTCGGAGTTGCTCTGATTCCAGGTGCGTCGACGGGACCTGCATCCCCAACCGATGGAAGTGCGACAAGGAGCAGGACTGCGACGGCGGCGAGGATGAGAAGGACTGCGGCAACATGAACGTCAGCCAGCCCTGTGCCCCCGACGAGTTCACCTGCTTGAATGGACGCTGCATTCTGGTGAGTATCCGCCTCTTGACTGAAGTGTCTGCGTGTCCTGACACCTCGTCTCGTTCCTAGTCTACCTGGCTGTGCGACGGCTATCCGGACTGTTCGTCGGCGGAGGACGAGGTGGAGTGCCACCTGGCCTGCGACCCCGGCCAGTTCCTGTGCCCCGCTAAGAAAAACATCACTAATCTGAAGTAAGTCGAGAAAACAAAAGCGTGCGGGACCAGCTTTCTAACACACCGAGTCTCCTTTGTAGGATCTGCGTTCACCAGAAGCATGTGTGTGACGGTCAGAACGACTGCCCCTTGGGCGAGGACGAGATGAACTGCCCCCGCGTCAAGGAATGCGACAAGGAGACCCAATGCGAGCAGCTGTGCGTCACCTCCTCACGAGGACTGGACGAGTGCGCTTGCCGCCTGGGCTACACGATGCATGCCAACAAGATGAAGTAAGCTCGCCTTTTGCCTTACAACTGAATTCCATCCCCTCTCTCCCTCCCCCTTCCAGCTGCACCGACATCGACGAGTGTCAATTCCTATCGACGCCCGTGTGCTCCCAGATGTGCCACAATACGCTCGGCAGCTTCTACTGCTCCTGCGAGAGTGGATACGTCCTGCGACCGGACCTGCGCACGTGCAAGGCGCTCGGCGGCGCGATGCAGCTGCTCGTGGCCAACCGCTGGGACATCCGCAAGGTGACGCTGAGCAACAACAAGTACACGGCCCTCGTCAAGGGACTTCACAACGCCATAGCTCTCGATTTCCACTACAAGAAGGGTCTGCTCTTCTGGTCGGACGTGTCCACGGACGTCATCAAGGCGGTCTACCTCAACGGCACCCGTGTGCGCGACATCATCAAGTGGGGCCTCGAGTCGCCAGGCGGCATTGCAGTCGACTGGATCCATGACCTGCTCTTCTGGACTGACTCGGGCACTAGGCGCGTCGAGGTGTCCAACTTCCAGGGCAACCTGCGCGCCGTGATCGCGGCCAACGATCTGGACAAGCCACGGGCGATTGTGGTGCACCCCGGCGAGGCGATGGTCTTCTGGAGTGACTGGGGTAAGTGTGTGCCTTGGGGCCTGGCAAGACTGCGGCTAATCGAATCCGGTTGAGCAGGTCCGAACCCGAAGATCGAGTCCGCCTACATGGACGGCTCGGGCAGGAAGGTGATCATCACGAAGGGCGTAACCTGGCCGAACGGACTGACTGTTGACTACCCTCGCCGCAAGCTATACTGGGCCGACGCCAAGCAGCACGCCATCGAGAGCTCCAACTTCGACGGGTCTGGACGCGTCAAGGTAAGTGGACGCGAGCGTGTGTTTTCCATTTCGACTCTGTTGCCACCCGCAAAACTTCCAGATCCTCAGCAGCCACCTTCCGCACCCCTTCGCGTTGACGATCTTCGAGGACACCATGTACTGGACCGACTGGAACACCAAGACCGTGTCGGCGGCCGACAAGATCTCCGGCAAGGGCTTCCGCGCGGTCCACGAGAACTTCCATTTCCCTATGGACGTGCACGCCTACCACCCCTCCCGACAGCCGGACTACCCAGACCGTTGCCAGAAGGACCGACGTGGCCTCCGCGGCGGCTGCACTCACTTGTGCATGCCGAACAAGAACTCGCGGCGCTGCGCATGCCCCATCGGCCTCACGCTCAAGGAAGACCAGTAAGTAGCCAGAGACACCACCTGAGGAGGACCGCCGAGACAAGCCTGTTTCGTTTCAGGAAAACCTGCAACAGTGCTCCGGACAAGCTGATCCTGGTGGCGCGCCGCAAGGACATCCGCCTGCGCCAGCTGAACGCGAACCCCAACCTGATGACGAACATCGACATGATCGTGCCGCTGGACAACCTGAAGCACACCGTCGCCCTGGACTGGTGCAGCGAAACCGACTTCATCTACTGGACGGACGTGGAGCGGTCCTCGATCAACAAGGCCCACCTCAACGGCAGCTACCAGGAGAAGTTGGTGCACGCGAACCTGGTCTCGCCGGCGGGCCTCGCGCTGGACTGGATAACGCACAAGATCTACTGGACCGACCCGGCCACTAATCGCATCGAAGTCGCCACCACCAACGGCAAGATGAGGGCCATCCTCATCTGGCAGAACCTCGACAAGCCCAGGGACATCGTGGTGAATCCGATAGGTAAGCCTCCACCGAGTCGTAAGAAGCCCGCTCAAGGCGCCTTGTTCACTTGCAGACGGAATGATGTTCTGGTCGGATTGGGGCGAGAGGCCGATGATCGAGCGGGCCGGCATGGATGGCACGGATAGGATGGTGTTGACGACCCTCCGTCTCAAGTACCCAAATGGACTGGCGGTCGACTACGACAACCAGAAGATCTACTTCGTCGACGGCGGCTTCAAGACCATCGAGAGCATGAACTTCGATGGAAGCCAGCGCAAGATCATCATCGGTAAGTGGTCCTCGTCACCCACTCACACAGCCGCCCCTGATGGCAATCCTTTCAGGCACCGGCTTGGGCCACCCCTTCGGCCTGGACATCAACGACAACAAGGTCTTCTGGACCGACTGGGAGACGAGGTCGGTTCGCGTGGCCGACAAATTCACCGGCAAGAACATGAAGACGATCATCGCCAACACCAGCGACCTGATGGACATCCGTGTGTTCCACCGCGCCCGCAGGAACGTGCAGAACACTTGCGGCACCAACAACGGCGGATGCTCCCACCTCTGCTTGCTGAACCCGACCGGCTACACCTGCGCCTGCCCCATTGGAATCAAGCTATCGGTGAGTTCGGTGTGTTTGCTCCATGGTGTCTTGATGTTTCTCCTTTCCGCAGGACGACATGGTCACGTGCCGCAAGGGACCCTCGCACTACATTCTCTTCGCCCACCGCACCGACATTCGGCAGATTTCGCTCGACTTTGAGCACATGATTGACGTCGTTTTGCCGCTGCCCCCGATTACGAATGCCGTTTCGATGGACGTTGACCAGAAGACCGGACTGATCTACTGGACCGATACCGCTGAGGATGTGATCAAGTGTGCTACGGCCGACGGCTCTCGTGTGACCCAGGTCATCGGACAGAGCTTGGACCACGCCGACGGACTCATCATTGACTCGGTTGGACGCACTGTAAGTTTTTGGTTAACTTGTGAGGGGGGCTTGACAGCCTGAAGTTTCGTTCAGAAAATCAAAGGGCCAGAAGCGGCCCACAATTTTAAGCCCAAATTAGTTGTTTGTTCAAAAACATGTGAAACGCTCGAGAACTGATCAAACATGATTCCAAATTGTAAAGTCAACATTTCATGTGTGTTCGAAATGAAGCCAGGTTTCCTAGGGTGTCTAAAATGGTTGTTCAGACACAATCAAGAACACAGAACGATGTTCAGAATCTGGTACAATTTGTGTGCTCGCTCAAATGACCCAAAAAGTGGGTCAAAAACGGTCAAAAACCAGAAGTGTGTTCAAAAAAGACTCTCAATTTGTAGTTCAAATTTTCAGAAATCATCAACAGCTTTTTTTCAGAAGCTGCCAACGATCCAAAACGGGTCAAATCTGTTGTTTTATTTTGCTGACATGTCCAGAAGACCTTGTTGTCGTTCAAAAACGTCGCAAAATGTCTAAACTTAGGCGGGAGGTGCTTTTTTCAAAAACAACCCAAAAATGTAAGCCCATGTTTGCGGTTTAAAAACAGCTAAAACAGACGGAATGTGTTCAAGTCGAAATTTGCAGTGTGTTCAAAACTAATCAAAATTTTCAGCCTAAATTTCACTGCAGGTGTCAAAAATGGCTGTTCGAAAACAGCTTTTAGCACAAAAGGTTGTTCAGAAACTGACCAAATTTTGGTATTCACTGTCTAGAAAAATCAAAATGTGGTCTTAAAACGACCCACAAATTCAAAATGTTGTTCAAAAACGACCCAAAATCCCGACAGTTTCTTCAGTAACTGCCAACAGTCCAGAAATATTTTTCAAAAACGGATCCATGATATGATTCAAAATGTTGTTCAAAAACGACCCAAAATCCCGACAGTTTCTTCAGTAACTGCCAACAGTCCAGAAATATTTTTCAAAAACGGATCCATGATATGATATGCCAAACAACGAGAAACGTCGAATGGCCCAAGATAATGTTCAAAAAAGACTGCGTGTGCTGTTTGTTCTAACGACCAAAACACCTTGTTCAGAGACAACTCTTAATTGTATGAAACTCGAAGGAGGTGTTAAAAACGTTCGTCCGAAACGGACAATGACCCAAAATGTTGTCGGGATCTGAGACAAATGCAGCCGAAGTGAACACAACTGATTCAAGGAAACTGATAGGCAGGCTGCGTTTGACTATGTTTGTATCGATGCGAGACGATCTGAAGAATGACGACTGGATTTTACAGGGGGCTTAGGAGTCCACGGTTGGAATCCCTATGAAAGCTACGTCGAAATGCTCTTATCGGGTTTGCAAATCTGGTCCAGCCACTATTTGACAATGGGATCAAATTAACGGCAGTATCAATCCGCTGTGGTCAATCAGTGATAGTAGTCGAGTCGAGGTTCCTGTTCCTCTATCAAATGGACCTGTCTGAGTGCTCCAGTGCGAAGTTTAATACCATCTGAAATAATGTCAGAAGAAAAGGAAACATCAAATTAAAGCCTTGCGTTCGACTATCGACAAATCCGTGAAATGTCCCCAGGCCCAGGCTAAGTACAATGCCAAAATGTTTGCTTCTGTTGACCCACCGTTGGATTTCTTTACGAACATATTGTGAAGAATTAGAGTGGCGCAGGAGAAGGAAGTTAAGTAGTTATGTCTAAGTTCTTGCATCCAAAGCAGGTTTCGAACCACTCGAAAGTCCGCATTTGTGCAAGAGCTGTGTAACACACCTTAATCAATTTTCCCGGGATCTCGAATTCGGTCATCGCTTCGAATAGTTCCTTGCCATGAATGCTGTCGTCTGCGTCTTTAAAACCAATGAAAAGTTGCAGTATATCTGGTCTTCTCCAAGATTTGCATAAGTTTGATGAAACCGCACTGGCACGTGCCGTTCAAAACGGCTTTATACATGCACACAGAACACTGGACAGGATCTTGTAGGCGACGTTGACCAGGAATATACCTCTAAAGTTGTTGCAAGAGGATGGATCTGATATTCCAGTCGCTGAAGTCGACGTAGAGTCTTACGCAAAGGACACCAGGTTCGATAGCCATCATAATTCACGGCTCTCGCTTTTTCGAGTCACTGACAATTTTCAAAGCGTACTCCCGTCGAGAAAAAGGATTCTCAAGAGCTTCGCCATTCGGAGTGGCCATAAAACTGGGTCTTCAGTTCCACTAGTGAAAGAACAATAGCACGCAGAACACAAGTGGTTGCTGCAGAAGCTAGGCCCAAGCTCACCTCAGTCTGTCACGCCATCCATATGCATGCTGTCGTCTTCCCAAATTCTGCAGATGAACATCGCCATTAGCCTTGAGGAGCCCTGATGGTAAACCATCTGAGACTGCGGCTTTGTTGTTGGGCTGTTTAATGGCTTAGCCGACGCCTTCAATAGCTGGGTGGGAGGACTACTTCATCCACTGGAGTTGCGATTTCCTGATTCCCTATCACTCCCTCCTGGGGAGGGCAGTTAAACACGTGACGGAAGTAATGCTTAAACACATCCGCTTTTCCCTGCGGGTCGTTACCTAAATTACCACCATTATTTCAAAGAGCCTTGGTGTCTTTCGTTAAGCCTGTAGCCAGCCCTTTGGCTTCTTTGTAAAAGGCCCGTATTTTCTGTTATTCGCTAGACTCCTCAATATCCATGGGCTGGGAGGATGCGAGAGACCTTTTCTTCAGGCTTCTCCCATCGTCTAGCTCGGTACTCCTCATGTGCCTCCTTTGTTTTTCCCCAGAGTAGTGCCGGGCTTTATTCGCAAAAAATGTGTTCGAATGTCTCATTACCCTCCAGGCACATCTGTCATCTCTTGTATTGGCAGAAGTTTATTTTGTTGAGGTAGTAGTTCAGGCCGCGGTGGTCAGTAAGGAAGCTCGTTAACATTAATATACTTTCCTTGTCAAGGCTCGCTTTAATTGCCTTAGACCACCGCCATTGGTTCAGTGGTCTAGGCGAGTTTTGTTCTATTCTTTAATCAAAGTTATAGCTACTGTTCAATAGACATTACCCTGTGGTTCAGGAGCTATGAATTCGAGCGAAACCCAGCGAATAGCGAACTCATCTGAAGATTCGTTGCCTGCGATCTATTTTGGAGTCCATTAGCTTCGCCAATAGTGCCTTAAGACTGTCTGAAAGGACCAGAGCAGATTCAGAACAAGTGCTCAATTTCGGGAATACACCATACACGCACTCTTGTGATATTGTCACCACGGAACTGCATGGGGCTGGTTAGCATGTCACGGTGTGTACATCATATTTGTCGATTCGACTTTCCCTTTCCCTTTGAACCCTCTTAGCTCGTTCAATCGCTGGGATCACTTTGTGGTTGCACTTACCTTTGGGTGTGGGGTCCCATCCAGCTTGCGACAGATGCTGCTCTTTACTCTCACTACAGGCACATTGCGCTAGTCATTCCGTGTTTTGCCGCCATTATTGTGCCCAAACAATGTACAATTTTGGGAGAGGCACTCCCAGTCCTGGCATATAGACGTCTGCTTGCCAAGAGTGCTCTAGTGTCACGGACTATGGCGGACTTACTCGACAAAAGCAAAGAAGTACCTTGTTCCGCTGCGCTGTTATCCCTTGTGAATGGTCCGAGGTGGTACAGATGCACAGTGTCAACTGGCCAGCGGGACGTGCTCTATGCTGTGCAGTTCCTCCTCAGATGTGCCTCCTCTCCTCTTTGGATACGACCACTCGAAGCACGATTCGATTTAGTTTCCTGTATAGTCCCTTAGATCCGGAAATGGAATAGTTTCCTTCACCCTGTTCCGCGTCTTCTCGACAGCAAAGTGTCCTACGTTGCGTCTTGCGTAATAAGCTAGAGCCTCCGCCTCGTCACTCCAGTCTGCGTTACTCTGAGAGACATACATGATGAATCGAATGGGGTTTCAAGCAAAACAGAGTACCTCTTCGGCACGGTACAGCGCCCAGTTCAGGTCCCCAATGTAGGTCTCTAAGGGAATGATGCCAGTACTTTAAGGATCCTTGAAGCTTCTTCAAACTTCCCACAATAGATTCCCACGGCGTTCGCTAAGCCCTTCTAAATTCAGTCTTCACAGTACCGAGATCTCAATTGAACCTTTCAATCTCAGAGAAGATCCCCAGTCTTTGGCATCTCGTTTGTATTGCGCTTTATTAGAGAGCTTCCCGCGTCCCTTACACATGGTGTCTAGATCCGATCTCAATCAGGGATCCCTGCATCTTGGTCCAGGCCACGATTCCACTTTTTCTAAAACTCCTCAAAACCGTTCGTTAAGTCTTATGTCACAGCTCAAAATCGTTATTCTCTTTCCACCTATTCAGATGTACTGGACCGACTCAGGCCGTCACACGGTCGAGGTGGCCGACTTGAATGGCAAGAACCGGCACCTGATCGCTTGGCAGGATCTCGAGGCACCGCGTGGCCTGACTCACGACTACCAAGAGGGTCTTCTCTTCTGGAGCGACTGGGGTCACTTCAGGAAGATCGAACGCGCGAACATGGACGGCAGCGATCGCTCCAAGATCATCACGAGCAAACTCGGTTGGCCGAATGGCCTATCGGTGGACTTGGTGCAGAAGCGGATCTTCTGGGTCGACGCTCAGCTGAAGAGCATCGACTCGTGCGACTACACCGGCAACCAGCGCCAGCAGATCATGTCGGCCCTGCAGCATCCCTACGCTCTGACCGTGACTCCGACTCACTTATACTGGACCGACTGGAAGTCCAAGGCGCTCCACATGGCCGACAGGAACAACATCTCGATCAAGTCCGAACCCCACGGGATACTCGTGCCAGTGCCCCATCGGCCTCAAACTGGAGGAAGGCAGCACCAAGCAATGCCAGCAGATGCCAGATGTAAGTGTCGCATAGGTGAGGCCTTGCATGTGTTAAGTGTTTCCTTGCAGGACTACCTTCTGATTGCTCTGCGATCGGGAATCGGAATGATCTCACTGAACACACCGGACTACATGGACGTTGTGCTGCCAATCAAGGGCGTCCACGGCGGCGTTGTCCTCGACTACCACTACAAGAAGTCCCTGCTGTACTTTGCCGACGTGAACCTGGACATCATCCGCCGGGTGAGCCTGACGAACTTCTCTGACAGCATCGCAATCGTGCGCACGGAACTCTTGACCCCCAATGGAATCGCTGTGGACTGGATTGCCGACAACATCTACTGGTCCGACACCGACCGCAAGATCATCGAAGTGTCCCGCCTGGACGGCTCCTCCCGGAAGGGAATCCTGACGACCGGCCTCAACGACCCGCGCTCGCTCATAGTCTACCCCAAGAAAGGGTGCGTTGATGGCTATTTCTTTGAATTCCCTCGATCCTCATCCCTGTCTCTTGCTCTTTCCAGCTACCTCTTCTGGGCGGACTGGGGCTCACCGGCGAAGATCGAGCGGTGCCTTCTGGATGGCACCAACCGCACGCCAGTAGTGACGAACGACTTGGGCTTCCCCACCGGTCTGGCCATAGACTTTGAGTAGGCTTCCGCAGACCCTGTCCCAAGCTGACCGCTAATCCTCCTCCTTTTTGCAGGACTCGCCGACTTTACTGGGCCGATGCGCTCCAAGACCGCATCGAGATGGTGGACTTTAATGGCAAGAGTCGCGCCAACGTCATCTCATTCGCAACTCACCCCTTCGGCTGCACTCTGGTAAGCATCGCCCTCACCCCGCCCTTCGTCTCACATTTCACCACCCTCTCCACACTTCCAGTTTGAGTCCTCGATCTACTGGACAGACTGGTACAACAAGTCGGTCTATCGCGGCCGCAAGACGCCCCGGCTGAGCTTCAGCAACATCTCCGAGGTCCGGCACTCACTGAGCGGAGCGCTTGACATCCGGTCGGTGTCCGCCAAGCGTCAGCCCGACGACTGGAATCAATGCTCGACGGACAACGGCGGCTGTTCGCATCTCTGCCTATTCCGAGGAAAGGACTACGCGTGCGCGTGCCCCGACATCCCGGACAAACGAACGTGCAGCATTGCGCCACGGTTTCTAGTGCCACGACGATCGGACGAGGCGCCCGAGTATCCGGACGAGGTGACGGCGGGCACAAGCCATGCCGAGGACGACTTCGTAGCCGACGAGCAGTCCACGCAGGAGCGCATTGTGATCATGGCCAGTGGCGTGGTCACTGTGCTCCTCATTCTGGTGGTCGTTGCGATTCTGGGTAAGTCTGTCTGAATGGAAGGAACGACTGGATGGTTAAATGCATGCGTCTTCTTACAGTGCTCGTGTTGAACTCGAAGAAGAACAAGCCGAAGAGGAACTCTCGTGGATCCAGTCGATCGGTGCTGACGTTCTCGAACCCCAACTACAACGTTGACGGCACTCCCATGGAGCCAAAGACTACAATTTGGAAGAGATTCAAATACGATCGGTCGCAGGTAAGTGGGCGAAGGAGACGAGAGTGTGGATGCTTAGGTGTGTATTAGAAAACAATCGCATTTGATTTGAAAGGAAAGTGATTTCATTTCGCACGACTTTTTGACAAGAATGGTGGTACAAGCCGAAAGTGGGAACTGCTTTATTAAGTCTGCTTCACTTAGACTTTCTGAAGGCGGCTGCCCCCATTTAATGGCGGGCCTGTGTAGCTTATGATCCGTGTGGCACACAATTCACCTTGCTGCCAGTGTCAACAACCCACCCACCACCAATAGTCTGACCCTAAACCATCCTTGTCCTTCATCCTTCAAAAGAAGGCTGTCAAGATAAGGTCTTCTTCATAACTTGGCTCTACAGCCTCTGGGCCTCAACCAACAAGCCTCTCCAACAAGCACGGTCTCTGGCTAGCTGTCTCCACTGTCGCACGCCAAGTTGATTGAGGTCCTTCTTCACATGGATGCGCAACCAGACGCGGCGTCTTCTGTTACGTTGCCCCATGGGTTCGGAGTCGATGACTCTTCGCGCTGGAACAGTGTTGTCCTTGCGCTCTACATAGCCTAGACATCTTAGGAGTTGGATTCGTAGACGCCTGACTAGACTCCTTTCGTTGTACTGTTCGTGGCTAAATCTGCTCCTCCAGATCCCATCAACGCCAACAAAGATCGCACGGAGAACTTTTCTCTCGAAGAGACCAAGGACTTCCTCCTCCGCTTTTGAGATTGTCCACGCCTCGGATGATCAAGGTCTTGTATAAAGTCACCTTGGTCCTTCGAGAGATGGCTCTACTATTCAATCGCCTCTTGAGCGCATAGAAACAGCGGTTGGCAAGAGTTACTCTGCGTTTGATCTCGGTACTGATGCTGTTCGTACTATTTACTGCGGAGCAGAGGTAGACGAAGACTTTGACTACCTAGAAGTTATAGCTGCCCATTGTGACGCTCTGTCCAAGACGTCGATGTTGTGCGTCCTTTCTTGATGACACTTTCTTTATACTTCGTTTTGCCCTCATTCACCGGTAGACCCTCTTTAGCCGCTTAAACGCCTCATTGACGGCTCGCTGTGTTCTGCCAAACCCATCAATGTCATCCTCGTATGCTAGCAGTTGTACGGACGTCTGGAAGGTCGTGCCACTAGTGTTGGCGTGTGAGTCTTGCAAGAGATTCTTAAGAATGATTTTAATGAAGTCACATGACAGCGTGTCGTCTTGCCTAAGTCCTTTTGTTGCATCTAACATCTCGGTGATTTCGCTATTGACTTTGCCAAAGTAGCGAGAGGGTTCCATCGTCGTTTTCTTCAGTGTGACACGGTTTGACATTCCTAGACTAGAAACAACGTTGTATACCTTGTCTCTATGCACGCTGCTATATGCGGGCTTGAAACCAGGACCTGCCGTAGTGTCAAGATGTGGTCGATGGTGGTCTTCGCTGTCCTAAGCCCAGGCAGCCGAAAGGACAGCGAGAAGAAGATCTCCTGCGGATACTCCTAGTCCAGAGGCTTCATCCTTTTTTGATTCGTCCGTGTATACTTCCAGAGTGGCGGATTGCCTGCCTTCATATTTTGCCGGGTCTTCTCTATCCCAAAGGTGCTGTATAATCTGTACGCATCGGGATCTTCGCATTCTTGATTAGTTCCCTGTGTTCTTAGTTGTGTGTGATTGCTCCACCGGCTTCATTCTCTCAGCCTAATCGCTACCTTGGTAACTGTCAGCTTCTCGTAAATGCCCATTAGACGCAGCTGAAGCATTGTTTTCATGGCGCCTGACGGTGTGGAACGAAGTGCCCCCGTGATGCAATTACACGGAGATCTTTGGGTGATACCTATCCTTTTAAGGTTATCCTTGCTGGCCACTAAGCAAAGATGCTGTGTGTTAAAATTGGTCTAAGGACTGCAGTACACAACCACTGTGCCATGTCGTCTGTACAACGTACCTACTTACTTATCAGGCATACGACTCATGGAGGGTCTGAGCCTTAGCAATTGCACCCTTCCATCGCTGACGGTCCTGGGCACGCTACTTTCAGTCCTCAAGACATTGTCTTGCATCCGCGATTAGTTGGTCTTTATACCCTCCTTCTCAAACCAAGAGACTCGGATTCGAAGATCATCATAGCTGGAGCATCGTTGTCCATGTGCTCGATGTGGCCGAGCCAGTGCAGTCGACGGATGTTTGCCTTCCGGACTAAATCCACATCCTGGTACAGCTCGTCGAATTCGCGGTTGTGTTTTATCCTCCATTCGCCTTCCTCGCAGACGTGACCATATGTCCGACGTCGAACTTTTCCTTCGAAGGCACCAAGAATTAGCTCCGCAGTTTTGCTTAGGGTCCAGCTTTCGGCTTCATATGGAACGACTAACAAAATAAGGGATCTATAGAGCAAGATCTTAGTCCTTCGAGTCAGGATTCTTGAACACAGCTGTTTCGACAAACCGAAGTAGTATCGGTTGCCAAGGGTGATTCTACGTGTGGTGTCATTCCAGAAGTTCACATTCGCCCCGAGAAAGACCAACGACTGTAAAACTACTGTCCTGTCCTTCAGCCTTAACGTATTGTCTATTCGTCAGCCTAAGTATTTGGGCTGACTGTGGCGGCTGACTGTGTGCTGTAGGCAACTGAACCTCGCTGCCTGGGTTCGATTCCCGGTACGACAAAAATAATTTTTCACCGCCCCACCTCATCCGAGTCACTGACAATACTCAAAGCGTGCTTCTGTCTAGAAAAAGCTTCTCAAACTTGGCCTTTCGGAGTCAGCATAAAATTGTAGGTCCCTTCTTGTCGTGAGAGAACAATATCACGCATAACAAGAGCGGTTGCTGAGAAGCTAGGCCCTGGCCCTCTGTGGGCTGCGGCGCCCACTCTTATTTTGACTGACTAGTGAAATTTAGTTCCTTATTCTCCAGCCTTGGTGAACTTACTGGAAGCATTCTGTGTCTTCTACTGAACAGTACGCGCTCTATCTTGGCTTTGCGTCCAGATCAGCTCTTCCTTTCCACTTTTCGACGCAATTTAGTCAACTTATTTGCACCAAGTTGATTGGGATCATTTTCCAACGGTGTGCACCTCCCACTGGTTCCGATTTAAGCTGCCTTCGGTGCCACAAAAGGTTAAGAAAACACTGGAGCGGCGAACAACTGAACTGCACTGCACGAAGAGAAAGCACGATTTGGTGGTCAAGTACCACAACCATAAGGTTCCAATTGCTTGTCGCATTGCATGGCATAAGTTGAGACGTTCGATCTGTGGACGTCTGAATAAACTCATGTCGCTGTAAAGCCGAGATCATCATCGTCTTCTAAGCCGCTTGATCCACAAAGGGCGACGCGGGGGGCGCGATCGGCGACGATCCTCCGCCATCGACTCTATGTTATCAGGGGTTATGCCCCAGCGGAGTTATGAACTCGGTCTGACCACCTCATCCTGGATATCCCAAGAGGTTGCCTACCTTACGGAATTAAATTCAAGTGGTGATGTGCCGCGTGACCAAACCATTGAAGAATAGACCTTTTCGTTTGAAGAAGCAGTTGTTCACCAGTGAGTTCCCCTCTCACGGCGAGTAACTCCCTCGAGTAACTCATCTCGGCAGATTGCATTCGCGATTTCGTTCCTTCGGTCAGTCCATCTCTGTCTACATACACCAGAATACAAAGGGATTGCGCAGCGTCGTTTAAAGCCTGCACTGCTTTTAGTGTGAATCCAGTTCGGCTTCTCTAGACGCTGAGATTCGTCCAGTTTTAATGGCACAGGTGCCACAGGGGTGTCTACTTGAGCTGTAGTGTAAGGGTCTGTACTAATAACTCAAAGGAGGGCTGAGTCAGACATCTTATCGGTACAGCTTTGAGTATCTAGACTTATTTGTTTAATGCGTTGCGCTGACCCAAGGATCTTCTCACAAGAAATTCTAGCTTAACCTATTATGCTGGCGAGAAACGTCGTCCCACTAGCTACAACTCAGCCATAGAATCAGGACCTGCCTCCTGCCAACAAATCTGACTGACAAATTGCTTAGACAAAAAATGATTAGCTTAGGCACCCTTTTAACACACTCCTCTCTCTCTCTCTCTCTCTCTCTCCACAGCACGAACGGGTGTATGAAGAACGAAGCCTGAACACAGAAACACCATCCACAAGCATTTTTGTGGCCACCCCCTCGCCAATTGCATCGCCAGGAAATAAGAAAACCATTCAACTCTCAACAATTACATAAATTCACTCTCTTCCGTTTTCGAAGTCTTCAAAATTTTGAAAACAAAAAAAAAATCTGTCTGCAAAATGCACAAAGAATAATGTTTCGTTCCAAACATTTCATTCAAACGTAACGAAAACTGCTAAAGTGAAAACAACAGAAAACAAACCTAGACTCTAAGTTTTCGAATTTAAGACATAAACAAAAGAATGAAAAAAAAAACACATCCTTCTCCCAACTTATCTTTCTCTATGTAAACGAAAAAAAAAAAGAAAAAACAAATCCAAAACTCTATAAAAACTTATTTAAGAAAAAACAAAAGAAACCAAAATCAAACCCTTGTATAAAATTCAGAAAATGCACGGTTGTTTACTAACACAAAAAAAAAACAAAATTATGGTAATTAAAAAATTACATTCAAAATTGTATTTAACAAAAAAAAATTAAATATTTTGGATAACCTTGAAAAATTAATATACGTATGTATTTTTGTACAATAAATTTAAATTCTAAAAAAAAACAAATTTTAGGCAATTCAAAAGAAAGAAATTATTTATTTTCTTCTCCTTAATTAAATTCAGGTTAATTTTATTTAAAAAACAAACAACCAACTCTGCACAAAAACAATTGAATCGAAATTATTAAACAATAACAAAGAACTAAGAGAAGCAACCAAAGATTCCTAAAAAAAAAACAAAAAACAAAGCAAAGAAAGAGAATATATAAAATATATGTTTTTTGTTGTTTGTAAATGAACGAAATCAAAACTAATTTGAAATAGGAAAATGTATGAGAGAATAAACACCAGTACCTTGTGAATTCTGGTAGACCTAAGCAGAATACTTAAGCATTTTTTTGTTCTCGTGAATTATGTATAAATTGTAAATAGGAAGAAATTGAAACTGATTTTGTTTTTTTTTTTTAGATTTTTCTTGTAAATAAATGAAAAAAAAAATAATTTGTTAAGTAAATGTATTCGAATTGGGATTCCTTGAGTGTGTGTAATTATTCCTAGAGCAACTCGAAGGAATCATTACAATTGAATGCAACTGTGAATTTCAGTGCCAAAAAATGAAATCCATTATACTTATAATTAGTGCGTAAGAGAACCCTGGTCCCTGGGAACCCTAGTTTTTAAGATCATGATTCATGTGGTTTTGGCTTTGTGAGGAATTTTGTAAATGCTTAACTGTCGGATTTGTGGAGTGATTGTTATGGGGTGGGATGGGGCTCTTGTTGTGTGTATACATGAATGAAAGGGGGTTTTCGAAAGGAAACACCTCAATGATACTTGAATTCAGAGTACGCCAGAAGATCGAAGACAAAATTTAATGCATTTCGGAATTGAAAATAATAATTTCTACCATCCCGCATCGGTCACAGACAAAACAAGACTCAAGCTTAATGACAAGGTGTCGATGGTTAGTACTTCAGCACGAAAATGGTGCTGGACTGTCCGAATGAGAGAGTAATGCTACACAAAAGAAGGAACAATCAACATGATTGACCTTATACTGCGCTTTGAACTTAATGTTCTTTAAGTAGCCTAAGAATCCACAGATTATCGTCACCGTGTGTTATCATCTTGTTCAAACTTTTAGATTTTGGTTTAATTCTGTATGTTCCCATTTTGCGGATACCCAAAACAACTCGTCGTAGGGAATTCTAAGAATAGTTACCTCGCATTTCATTTAAGCCCATTAAAGACGCATCAAATACTTGCAAATTATTAGATACCACATGTAGGTGCATGCTCTCATGCTATTGTCCTCTGGCACATACTTCCTTTCTGTTCAGCTTTGTGTCGCGTCGCAACGCTGCTTTGCATAATAATCGAAACAGGACATGCCTGTGGAAATTAATTACGTTAAAAAAGATATTATAATTTTAAGTGCACAGTAAATTGGGTAAAATTTCCTTTATAAACGACCTATCTAACGCAACTAGAATTATTAACATCGGGCTGGCAGCTCCTCCGAAAAAGGGAAACAAACAAATTCCAAATCCGGACTTTTCACTTCTTCACTTACCAATTGCTACCTTCTAAAAACATGCCTCACTGTTCAAAATTGGCTTGTATATATAGCAAACCTCGTATCGACTTTTGTATATTTTCAAAATTCGGATGTTTTAATAATCCGGAAACCCAAAACTCTGATGAACCGGAACAAATCAAGTTCGAGCTTTATAGAGTTTCGAATATTTAAAAAAATCCGGAGCACACTAAACAGTCCTTGAACTCCTAACAATCCCTCTTTTGTGTACATATACATCTAATTTTATTCTTACATAATTTCAATTATCCGGATGCTTACTAACTAATCGTTGCTTAACAGTATATTAATTGACGTTTCACGCTTCTGGCATTTGCCACCATTTCTACTGATCAAACGTGATAAATTTTCGCAGACTTTGAAAATCCGGAATATCAACTATATCCGAATCCATGCAATTTTAGCAATGCATGCCTTTTCTCTTTCGCATGCTTTCTTCCACCTTCATGTATCTGAGTAAGCATTCTGGTCGTTTTTAGGATATCATCATTATCCGGATGCCGGATTCCCGACGAAATTCCTGGATTATGAAATAGATTGTTCTCTGTTCTCGCTTGTACGAGAATTTGTGACAGACGCCATTACTTTTGCCTGTCTTTATCTGTTCTCGCTTGTACGTGAATTTGTGACAAACCCCATTGCTGTTGCCTTGTTTTGTTTGAATATTTCAATTATCCGGACAAACTGAAAAATCTAGATATTTCGATGAAATAGTATGCCACATTATCACACGCCTACCCAGCATTATAGAAGTAGTCTTACTAGTCGCATTCTCAATGGTATCCACCATCCATTCGGATTCATTGAAAATCCGGTGGCAGTACGTGCAATTGATGCCTGTTTCTTTTTTGCTTGTCCATCTAAATCAAGCCAATTATAGTTGGAAGATTATTTGACAAGCTTAGAGACTCTGCTCCTTTGCTTAAATTTTTGGAATCCGTACGTTTCAATTATCCGGATATCAGGGAATCTCATTATTCTCTTTCATTCATCTCATTAACACGTTCCTCTCACTCTTTGTCAAAGAAATTGTCAAAAAAAAAATACATATGTCAAACTCCGGACAACATCCTCGACATGTCAAACCACCTTAGACACACCACCTCCCTCCGCCTCAAACACACTCTTCCAAATCAAGGCAAATTGTACAACCTCCGTACAAAGCGATGACAAGAAATCCCTCACAATCGACCCAAAACCAAAAACATCTCTAAGAGATTTTCATGAAAAATCAAAAACAAAACGAATATTATCTTTGATATGCGCACAAGCTAAGTCAAACAGAATTGATCACCCTACTTGAAAACAAAATAAAAACAAAATAGTTAATGGTTGTAATCGTTTGTAAATACCTGAAAATGAAATAAAGCAAAAATAAACAACAAATGTAAATATGTAAAAAAAAACGAAAACAAAACTAAATTAAATATAGTAGCTTAGACATATCTCCATCCAAAGAAAAAAAAGCTAAAAACAACTCCACGACTTAACAATGATTGTAAAATAAGTAAACTCACAATATCCACCTAAGAATGGACAAGAGAAAAATATTAAACATGTAAATATTAATTTTAAGATGATTTTTATATAAAGATTTTATAATTTAAAAAAAAGGCAAGCAACCAAACAAAAACACTAAACAGGCAGCTACACAAAATACAAAAACGAAATTAGTGAATTAAGTAAAATGCATTTACATTCCAAGGAATTTAGTTATTTTTTTATTTTTTATTTTCTTCCACTTCCTCCTCTGTTTTCTTTTAAATCAAAATTGAAAATGATTAAATTTTTGGCAATAAGACTGAAAAAACAAAAAGAAGAATTAAACCCAAATTTAAATGTGATCACAAAATCATATATTAATTTTTTAACTTAAGGGAATTTTTTTCACGATTTCTTGTGTTTTATAATAGAAAACAAAATGAAACCGTTTTTTTTTTCGTTCTCGCCGAGATGTGTGATTTTGTTCACAGATGTATGTAAATATACGGTTCTACTGGGAGTATTAATTATGAGACTTTATCGGTGTGAGGTCTTAGTTGGTCAGACATTATGATGGTGGATTTTTTGAAGAATCTTGCTGTGAAGTCATTGACGATTGAGTGTGGTGGGATTGTGCTTGGAATGAATTGAGCTCTGTTAGCTCTGGAAGAGACAAGACGAAAAGTCACCTTGAGAGGCGGGTCTTGTCAGTTGGGTCATCTTCCACCTTTGACATCCGAGGCAGGTTGTATCGTCATGTCGCGATCTAGTACATCGTACATCTAGTTGATACCGTTGAGCAAGCTTTTATATGGTTGAGTTGATGAGCCAGACCTGAGCAGATTTCCACAATCTTTAATCTAGAGGAACGAACGCACAAAACCAAAAGAAGTGACCTTGGAGCTCATTCCAGCCATTCAGCTCAATCCTTGCGGTATCAGAGAATGAAAAGAATGATGGCGAATTTATGCTACTTGCCACAAACGCACAAGAAAATATCTCACTTTCACTGAATAGTCTTTACGAAACATAAGAAGGAGGGAGTTGAAGAAGAAGTAGATGTACGCCCAGAGGACGGAGTAGACGAAGAAGCACGTCTGCACCCAATGACCTTCTGTCAAAAGATATTTACATTTTCAGGATTATGTACTCCTTTGGAAAATTGATAAAATGCAGTTAAAATTTGAAAGCATTCAGAAACGGCAGTTGCCCTTTGACCCTTTTTCGAGGGAATGCACTTAGAATGGACAGTGTTCATTGTTATTGCTTGATGGATGAGTGGGAAACAGAAACCTTAAGGAGGATTGTGGCCTTCAAAGCATCTTCGGTCTCCAGTTAAATCCTTCAAACTTCGAAGAGACTGAGGCGGTTTTCTGTCACCTAGCTGTGCCCGATCAAGCATTTGGCTAATCTGTCTGTCTCGAGATAGAGCCAACCGATTAATTAGGTCTTCTCTTAATCGAACATGGGCCTTACATGCTGGTGGGTGGATGATGACGTCTTGTATTTCCGTAGCGGTAGTCTGGACGAGGTGTGCTACGACGATGTTGAATTTTCGGGGAGCAGATCGCAAATTCTTAAGTGTGAACCCCAAGCTGTGCAAATCATCGATTCGCACACGAGAGTGGTTCGATTGAATCTCTGCTCCTGGCACTACTTGTATGAGAGGCGAATATCTACCACGAGTAGACCAACAACCGTACCCTTTCGAGATCCAAAAACGATTGCCAACGCATGTCCTCTCTGATTCACCCGATCATTGGCCATCCTCTCTTTCACTCAAGAGGGTGGTTTATGTTGTCGTGCAATATCGCTCAACAACAGTGCATGTTCGCAGTCGGAGTTGCTCAGAGACCCTATTCCTAGAGGATGCACTTAGAATTGACAGTATTCATTGTTATTACTTGAGGGATTCATAATCCTGGCTAACGCTTATTGCAACCGCTTATAGTTTATCCAGAACTGAACGCGTTGACTAGGAGATTGTACTTAGCTTGGGGCATATGGTCCCAATTATGCCTACCGCCATCTTCACTCTCCACCGTTCTGCGCCAAGTTATCTTCGAACCGCCAGTTCTTCTGCCGCTCTGTGTTAAGGCGCTCCATTGCTTACCTCATTTGAGTACAGAGCTGTCACCCTATCGCAGTGATCAATCCACTGCCACTTCCACAATAGATGCCAAAAGATGTGATGTATAGCGAATGATCATCTTTGCGAGAGAACGAGTCAGGAACTAATAGGCATCTCTATACAAGGACCTTCGATTTGAAGACCCATTGTAGTACCATCCTAACTTAACTTTTGGGATACCAAATTGCTGGACGTAACTGGGTTGACCGGGATAGTGGTGATATGGGATACTCTTAACTTCTTCCTCATCATGAGGAAATTCTCTAAGCCTTCCTACGTTCTCATCCAATTGACAGTGCCCAGTATTGGCGACATAAGGAAAAGTATGCACTCGTGGCTAGACTCATAAGGCACCAAGTTTCCTTACCTTGTCATTGAAACCCAAAGCTACACGGACGTTGTGAACTCTAAACGGCGAGACGTCCCGTCAGTGACTCTTGCAGAAGCGGGGCTTGTCATTTGTAGTCATGTTCTAGCTTTGGCGGCCTTTTCTCATGTTGCCTTGCATCCGTGATGGCTTGCGCTTTGCAGTTGACGTAAATTTGAAGACTTAACGAAATGCTCGTGTAGTTAAGCATCCATCTCAAAATTAACGAACTCACTTAAGAACCTAAAAAGCTTCTACAATGACATCTGGAAAAGCTGGAGAGATGAAGAAATACACTGTGGTTACCGTGGAAACTTGAGGAGGAGCCACTGGTCAGTAATGTGCAGTCCAATGTTACAAATCCATGAGCTGTATTCGAAGTTAGGCCTTGGTTCCCTCTTCCAAGTCACTACTACATCTCATACGTTTTCTTTTCATTCCCACCCAAGTAGCATCTAGAAAAGCGCTGCAGTCGCTTGGCATGCTTAACTACAAGACAAGGTACCACAAAAATACAAACCGATGTAGTCATTCTTCTACACTTCGCTTAGGATCTAATTGAATGACGCGATCTAACAGGCCTTTGAGACCTTCAGATGGCTGTATGAGAACCATTCTGTTTGAAAATTTACACAATCAGTCGATACACAGATAGCTGAGAATAGTTTCAAATCGTCTGCGAACATCACACGATCCGTACTCTCACTGATGAAGAGAGGAAAGAGCAAGGCCTCCAAAAGACTGCCTTGTGACACACCAAACTCAACTTCTAAAGGGAAAGAATGCTCAGAAAGATTTGATTTCAAACACTTAAGAGAATATGTTTTAAGCCCCATTTTCTAAGTGAATATACTGAAAGTCCATGAAGGTGGACCATGTGAAAGACTGCAAAGTCAAAGTCCAAAAATGTGTTAAAAAGACATAAATTCATAGCCATGGAGCGATCACTCATAAATGAATCTCGAAGTTTCAGAGCTAACAGCTAACTGACTGAGTATTTGTTTTCTCTTCTCTGACTAATTCCAAGGCAACTGTCCAGCTCACTAGCGTTAATTTTCCTACATCCTTGGATTTTCCAAGAGCTTGCTAAGTGACTGAATATTTGTTTTCTCTTCTCTGACTAATTCCAAGGCAACTGTCCAACTCCCTAGCTTGAGACCATTTCGTTAATTTTCCTACATCCTTGGATTTTCCAAGAGCTTGATTAATGCTTGAGCATTAGGAGAATTCCCATCCAACTAATTTTCAAAAAAAAAAATTGAACCACAAGTCAACCCAAATTGCCAACAATAATTTCCCTATAAATTCCAACCAAAAGGAAGGCGACCAACCCCTCAATAATCAGATTCGATTTCACAGCAATTTCAATCCATTCGTCCAGTCATAGTGTACCGCACGTATAACGTGTCAACATTGATTCCTTGACACTTTGAGTGATTTGCTTGCCAACAAAAGCAATTGAATTCCAAAAACAAAAATGCACCTCAAAATGGAATTTCTGCATACTACGCAACATTGCCTTTCGATTTAATTCGCCAAAGCAATCCCTCAAACTGTATCGAATCGATTGTCAGAAAAAAAATGTATCAAATTATAAAAGTTAAGAATTATAGATTTTTTCTTTTTCAAAAATTAAAAAAAAAAAACACAAACCCAAAATTCTAACAAGACTATAGACATACGATTAGTTGTTAAGAAATTATACAACAATTATTTAATTGTAAAATTTGACAATATAGTATAAACTCAAAAAAAAAAAAGAAATACCAAAAAAAAAAATTAATTGAAAATAAATTTGTAAGAATGACTAATGTTAAAGTTAAAGTAAACAAATAAGGAGAAAATCTAAAATTAAATTGTATAACAATTAAACTAAAATTGAAGCTCTTAGTGAATAATTCTTGAAAGAAATTGAACAGTGAAACAAAAAAACATTGCGTCACAATGAGCAAACAATAAACAATTGCTAAACCTTCCATAAAACAGAAGAGTGTACACTAAAACGAAAAGAAAAAAAAAACAAAAAGAAAAGAAGGAAATCAAATACTAAACACGTTGAGGGAATATTTGTTCATGAAATTTATTTTTTTAAGAACGTCATTCATTATTGAGTCTTGTCTTTAGTCTTTTTCTTTATTTTCTTTGATCGGATGCTGTCTCTAGGTGCACTATTGTTGAGTTGAATTGTTTTTTGCCTGTCTCTACATCCTCGGACCGCGCTGGGTCTCGACTTTGGACACTTTGGTCGTGCAATTTATAAAAAAAAAGTCCAAGCAGAGGCTGCATTTTCGACCCTGGACACTTTGGTCGTGCAATTTATAAAAAAAAAGTCCAAGCACGAGCTGCATTTCCTGGGAGCTAAATGCCCGAGTGTTCAACGGGGCACCATGATTCGCCTTTGAATTGCAAAAGTTTGATCTCAGTCTCAGTTCTTCGTTTGGAGTAGGATTCCTGGCCTCTTGATGTACCTTATACCACCAAGCTTACTTCTTGCTCTTCTACTGGCGCTAATGTCCCTGCGTATCATCTTTACGCAACTGCATCCAACTACGCACTTCAACTTGGCTGAGGTCACTCTCCACTTATGTGAGCCTTCGGTTTCGTGGCCATTCTCTGTTGCGTTGTCCGACTGCTGACATAGTGTTGTTCGTGAGCTCTACAAAATGTAGTCACCCTCGGCGTTGGGTCCGTGGAAGCATGTCAAGGCTCATACCACTGTACACCCAGTAACGTTCGAGGTTGGATCGTCTCCCTCAGAACACAAACAAAGGCCAAAGGAATTAGTTCACTTAATGGTTACAATTGGAAACGCCCATTTGCTTTCCAGTAAGGACGTAATCGATGTCGCCACTTATAACTTGCAGTACGCAGCATATTCATTGGAGAATCATCCACTGCCCGGATAGGCGTTTGCTTCAACGATTCGTTATTAAGGTACCGCTAGCATTGTCTCTCAAAAGAAGCATAATTTGCTGTTCGAAAGAGTTGAGGTCTGCTCAGCTCACTTAAATTTCGGTTAATTTTCTCAGAAATTAGAGACTCATCTACAAATCCAGTGTCTATTGACTCAGCTCCAATTGTCAAACGATCTTGTGTTGCTCATTTGCCCACGCGGTACAGATCAGGTAAGGTTAGGTTAATCTGATTGCCACAACCGAAGCAGTTCTGGTCCACTTAGATCCTGATTGGATCCATTGTGATATCACTAATCGGCAGCTCACGTGCCGGTCCGTCTTTGGGTACCCACTAAAAACACATGAAGATACCTACGGCTATGCTAGTGGGCCATCTTGGATGAAGCACTCCTTTGCTGGGTTACAGCCAGTCAGTATTTTTTTATAAATTTTGCTATGTCCAGAATTTTGATCTCAAACAATTCCTCAAGGCTATTGAATGAATAGCTGCTGGGCAGGTGCCGAGGTAGTGAAGTGTAGTTCGTCTTCCTCTTCGTCATTACAGCTCCTACAAAAGTCATTTTAGGGGCTTCCCATTCTCCTTGCGAGTGTGCCTAAAAGGCAATGACCAGTAATAATGCCAAATACATGGCTGATTTCCTTTCTATTTAGAATTAGGAGAGCGCTTGTTTTTTGGGATTTATTGAAGGCCATATTAGCCTTGAAGTCCTGCAAGTATCTAATTCCATCCACCTCCGGTTGGCGGCGTTGATGGCATTGTAAGTAACAAGGTGTTTGTTGCTTGAAGAGAGGGGTATGGGGTGTCCTGTTTACTTGCCATTGGCAAATCCACCCCTGTTGCCTGGAATACCAATATGCCCAGGGACCCAGCATACGGCAAGGTTGCATCTGACCGCTATCTCCCTAAGAGATAGACGGCAAAGTTACACCATCTTTGATTTGATTGATGGTGTATTCAGAGCATTGATGGCCGCTTGACTGTCTATGTAGATGGCAATAGATAGCCCGTCTATCGGGTTCATTGACAGTAAGCGGGCATCCTCTCGTATAGCTTTTACTTCTGCCTAGAATATACTACAGTGGTTGGACAATCGACGGTACAGATAGAAGGATATTTCCTGCGATGACGCAAATACTCCTAGTCCAGTGCCACGTGGTACAACAGATCCTCAGTTTCAACCGACTTCATGGAGGTCGTCATACACCTCAGATCTTGTCAATGACCTCATGAATTAAGGGTTCCGTATACCGAGACTTCATTGAGAGTTTATGAGTAAAAGACAAGTAGTTTTGACTCCTTTGGTTTGGGCCAAGCAACAAACGAGGAACATCTAGGAAGATTGAAGGACAAGAGACCCATTTAGTTAATCTGTGCTCAGTCCGTCCGAGCCCTTGTCCATCTGACAAATACTAGTTTCTTGGCAGTGGCATAAGAACAGAACGACTGAACCTGAGCATCGAGTTCTGCCATTCCATACGAGCAAGTAAATTCCGCAGGTACTTACCGGTCTTCGATAAACGCATACAGCCATGTGAAGAGCTCCATGCAAACAATTTGTTTGTTCTTATAATTCACACACTCTCAAGCGGTTTTGAATGTCCTTTCAATGGTAAGTTAATGAAATAGAAATAGAAGGGTTAAAAAGGAGATACCGATGCACATTGGACATAAGTCTCTAATCATCATAATGTGAGGCAAACATAGAGTTGCATAAAATTTTCCACATCAGTGTGGTACGGCTAAAGGAACCCTTCGTCCAAAATTCGACTCGAAAGTAAACTGATGGGCATTCCTAGACGCCCGTGTATTTCATTCATTTCAGCTGAACATCGCTCGTGGAAGTATGTATAAAATAAAGAGTGACAGGAAACATGACGACGGTATTCAAGACATGGAATTGTTTCAGTGATGGATCTGTCTCCCATCATTTTGAAGCCTCTTTTCTGGACAACCTCCAAAAGTCGCAAGTGAGTTGGAGGAGACCCACGTCATAATTGCATATTACAGCCAGATCCGCTGGGGAGAAACTATGGCGAAGGAGACCCAAACATTTTGTTGCAATTTTAGCGACATCCAGTATGTGGTACCGAGAATAGAAAGCTGTCCAGTTTCTTCTACTCAACCGGCACTCTTGGAAAGTGTGAACGGGGGTAGATTTAACATTTGAAGGCTAATTACTAAATCGAGTCAAGTATGTGACTATGAATTTCAAACTCTCAAGCTACGTCAAGATAGAAATGGATCCAATGCCTGGACCTCATACTCAATCGTCCTTGCCCCCGTTAAGGGATTATTTGTGTTGTCCGCACGTTTGGCATTCATGAGGCAATCTCTTGAGAGGAGGTGGGCTAAGAGTACAAACATCTATCAAAAGCTAGGCGACCAGGACTGACTTGAGATGCAGACGAACAAATGTAAAACCTCTCTCACTCTCACACCTCTCTCATCTTAGGTAGAGGTGCCTTGAAAGACGCACTCAAATAATGTGGCGTCTGAATATGGGGATCTGAGCCGCCTCGACCATAGCTGCCTTTCATGGTTTACGGTCCAGGACACGGCGCTTCCAGTCATCAAGCCCAAGCTTCCGGCACGACATACTCTTTGTTTCAAACATTGGATCGGCGTCGTCTTTACGAACGTCCGCACTGAAATGATGAACCGAATACCGTCTACGCATCTTCTGGTGCCAAAAAATCTTCAAGGCTAATTATTGACACTGCACCTTATTCGAAATTTATTTCTCAACCTCAACCTACTTTTGGATCTTATTAACAATCCATCGCGTTTTTGGAATAATGGTAATCGACTGGAGCCCATGGGCTCCTGGTCAATAATCACATAAGGACTCAAAGGTATTTTCTTCAGAGATGTTCCGAAATTATTTACGGTTCCCCGTCCAGCCACATCGCATCTCCTTCTGTTCATAGAAAGCCACGCGTACGTGTTCTGTGTGACTTGCCGGAAATGAGAGCAGAGCTAATGAGCTCCGTTTTCTCTCGTTTTGGGATGCATCTTGTTAGTCCATTTAGTTAGTCATTTCTGAAAGTCTTTGGTTCTGAAACAAACAAGACTTATGTTGACCCCGATAACCCACCATTCTTACGTCGCCCCATCAACTGCCTGATCCGGGACTTGTTAAGGGAATACCTCGGAAGACTGCAGCTGTAAGGGCAACTCATCCATATCAGAGCCTTTTTCTCAAGCGAATGGGTCTTATATCGGCCCTGGGCCGCGGGCCTGTAAAGTTACAACTTGACTCTCAAAAGATCGGGTCATCCATCTCATCTTTGTCTGGCAGTTTCTTAAATCGTTCGGTCCACCATATCAGTAGATGCAGACCTTAGCCAGAGGAATAAGATTCACCACGGCAGCCTGTATTCAGAGCTGACATCAGTTAGACTCTTCTTCTCAACTCAAACTCAACAACATGTCCCCCTGACGACAGCCTAACTAGTTACTCCGTCAAAAACTACTAATTTTTTCTTTTGTATGTTCTCGCTTGTCACACCTCTGAAACGACTCACCAGTCCATCCCGCATCCCACACATACTCATGTAAAAACAGATGCAACCAAAAAAAAAGAGAATAAATATTTACAAAAAAAAATTGCACGTTATAGTGCAATACAGAGGTAAAATTTAATTAAATTAAAATTAACAATTAAAATAGAATATATTTATTTACATAAAACCAAGCAGTTCCATTCCAAGTATGAATCAAGAGTATAGCATGTAAGTCATCAGTTGCAAGAAACACTTCCTAGCGTCGACATGAAAAAAAAGAAAAATAGTTAAAAAAAAAACAATTTAAGAGAAAAAAAAAATACGACACAAATTAGGTATTTTTAAATTTATACTTATTTCCCTTAAGAATACATATAAACAAATATTTTTTTACATACACATCCCAGACAGATAAAACAGCTGATATAATATATATATATATATATATAAATAAAATTATATAAAAAATAAAAACAAAATAGTTAATAACGCCAAGGATTTTTTTTATCTATGAACAAGCAAGCAAATAAATGTTTAAATTCCACAACAATAACATAAGTCATTAGTACAAGAGAGAGCGATTTGCATGCAAAAAGTTTATTTATTTTATATTTGTAAAAAGAGAAAAAAAAAGAAGAAATAAATATTTTTTATCGTGCAAGAGGATCAAAACTACGAACGAGAGGTCTTGCACGAATGATAAAATGCCTCCTTCATGTTGTGCAAAGATCTCTCATCGAGTAGCCCCCCTCTGTTGCGTCACCCACGAAAATGGTTAACTACAATAGAGAAAATAAATACAAAAAATCCATTTCAGGTAGTTACTTAACATAACTAGGAGTCATAAGCAAGTACACGACGTTTTTAATTTTTTTTTACTTTGTGGGGAGTTTTTTTTAAGGTCACTGTATGATTTTTACGAAGGATTCAATTTATAAGAAGAAACAAAAAAATCAAATGAAATATACATTAATTATAGATATAATAGCGAATAAGGTGATACAAATAAGAACATTCAAACTCGTATATTTGAATTGATGTGAAAAGCGAAATCGTGAGAAGAAATAAATGTATTTTAAATGTTAAAAAAATTAATGTAGTTTTAATTGCTTATGATCCGTTTTGTCCCGCGAGTAGAAGGACTGTACCCTCTGTGTACATCGAAGGAGCTTGTATCATTGAGCTGAATAGCATCGAACCAAAAGTCATAACCCCAGCACTCAACGAGCTCGGGATCAAGAAGTCTAACATATTTGCTTACTTAAGGTGGCGCTTCAGTCCGGGGTGGACCTGGGCCTCAACCAACAAGCCTCTCCAACAAGCACGGTCTCTGGCTAGATGTCTCCACTGTCGCACGCCAGGTTGGTTGAGGTCCTTCTCCACCTGGGTGCGCCACCTTAAACGCGGGCGTCCTGTGTAACGTTGTCCCACGGGTTCGGAGACGGGTTGTCCATACGCTCTACATGGCCTAGCCATCTTAGGCGCCTGACTAGACTCATGTCACTGTACAGCCCCTTCTGTTCGTGGATATCTGCTCCACAGAACCCATCAACGCCAACATGACCAAAGAGCTTTTCCTTCGAAGAGACCAAGGACATCCTCTTGTCCATACGTCCGCGCCGCACAGCAGGACTGGGATGATTAAGGCCTTGTATAAAGTCACCCTGGTCCTTCGAGAGATGGCTCTACTATTCAATCACCTCTTGAGCGCATAGAAAAAGCGATTGGCTAGAGTTACTCAGCGTTTGATCTCGGTACTGATGCTGCTCGTACTATTTACTGCGGGGCCAAGGTAGACGAAGACTTTGACTACCTAGACGTTATAGCTGCCCATTGTGATGCTCTGCCCAGGACGTCGATGTTATGTGTCCTTTCTCGATGACAGCATATACTTCGTTTTGCCCTCGTTCACCGCTAGACCTATTTTAGCTGCTTTCGCCTCAATGCCAGCAAACGCCTCATTGACCGCTCGCTGTGTTCTGCCAAACCCGTCAATGTCATCCTCGTATGCTAAAAGTTGTACGGACTTCTGTAAGATAGTGTCTCTTATGTTGGCGTGTGAGTCTTCCACGATCTTCTCCAGGATGATGTTAAAGAAGTCACATGACAGCGGGCCTCCTGGTCTAAGCCCTCTTTTGACATCAAAGGTCTCGGTGAGTTTGCTTCCGACCTTGGTGGAGCAGTGAGAATTCTCCATCGTCATCCTGCACAACCTGACGAGTTGGGCAGGAATGTCAAAACTAGACATGGCGTTGTATAGCTCTTCCCTATGCACGCTGTCATATGCGGCTTTGAAATCGACAAAAAGGTGGTGGGTGTCGACTTGCATTCCTTGGGTATTTTCCAGGATCTGCCGTAGTGTGAAAATCAGGTCGATGGTGGACTTCCGTGGCCTGAAGCCACGCTGATATGGACATATTAGCTTATTCAAACAAAACGGCAGAGAAGATCTTGTAGGCGATCTTCAGGAGACTTATCCCTTTATAGTTGGCGAAGTAAAATGAGGTCTCCTTTCTTGTGGATCGGGCAAGCGGTACAGAGACTGCAGTCGTCGGGCATGCTTTCCTCCGACCATACCTTACAGATGAGCTGGGCCATGCGTCCAATCAGACCATCTCCAGCTGCCAATCTCAGCGTTGTAAGACTTGTTAGTCATGATATTGCTATCTTGACCTCGTCTAAGTTGGGGGGACGGAATTCTCGTCGATCATCGGCCATTGTGTGGAGTGGAACATTCTGCCTGACAGCGGTATTTGGATCCTCATCGAAGTTTATCAGTCGGTAGAAGTTATCTTTCTAAATGCTCAGTATCGACTGTGACTCTACTACAAGTTCTCTACTTTTTTGTCTCGGCAGGCTTCTGTTCGAACTTTAAATCCACTGGATCCACGGACACCGTTCCTCTCCATCTCCTTGATCGCGCACTTCTCGTCCTCTTTCTTTTTTCTCCTGAGAAGCCGGGTCTCGTCCCTTTGCCTGTTTTCGTAGAGCTTACGAACTGCTCTCGTTGTTCGTTGCAGCGTTGTTTTGTAGGCTTCCAACTTCGCTGCATGTGCCAGCCTGCAGTCGTTGCTTGTTATAACATCGAACCCAAAATCATAGCCTCAGCACTCAACAGGGTCTCGACCAACAATCATCTCCAGCCAGCTCGATCTTCAGCTAGCTGCCTTCAGTTTCGCACGCAATGTTGCTTGAAGTCCCTTTCCACTTGCTTGCGCCACCTGCGTCGCTGTCTTCTTCGAATGCACCGTCCCTCTGGGCCGGAATATTGGTTTCCATCCGCCCTACCTGACCTAGTCATCTTAATCGTTGGATCCTCACTCTTCTTGCTAAGTCGATGTCGCCTAACAGCTCGTGCAGTTCGTCGTTATATCTCCTCCATCACTCACTATCTATGCAGACGGGACCGAAAATCACCTGAAGAATTTTCCTCTCAAAGCAACCAAGAGTACCTTTGTCCGATTTTGACAAGGTCCATGCCTCTGCGCCATATAGCAGGAATGGGGCGATAAAGGTCTGATTGTTGTTCGAGAGAGTGCTTTTCTTATCAATTGCTTTCTTAGTTCAAAAAAGCAGTGATTGGTAAGAGTTATCCTTCAGCACAGGTGTCATTGTCTGAATTAATAGCTGTTCCTAGGTAGACAAAGTCTTTGACTACATCAAAGCTATATCTGTCTATCGTAAAGCTCTGTCTGAGACGTTGTGGTTGGGAGTCCTTTCTCGTTAACAGCTTATACTTGGTCTTGCCCTCATTTACCATTGTTCGCGGCTTCCGTTGCAAAAATCACAAAAGTACCATGTCATCACGCTGTGTTCTTCCGATAATGTCAGCATCTTAGGCATATGCGAGTAGTTAGAAGGGCTTCTGAAAGATTGTTCCTCTGGCGTTGGTTTGCGAGTTTTGAACAATTCTTTCAAGAATGATGTCGAAGAAGACGCACGACAGCGCGCCGCCTTGTCTAAATCGTTTTTTGACATCAAGGGTCTCGGTTAAGTCTTTACAGTCCTTGATGGAGCGGCGTGCATTCTCCATCGTCATCCTACGCAAACGGACGAGTTTGGTAGGGATGCCAAAACTAGACATTGTTCTGTATAGCTCGTCTCTATAAATGCTGCCATACGCGGCCTTAAAATGGATGAAAAGGTGGTGGGTGTCGATCTGTTGCTCCTGGGTTTTCTCCAAAATTTGCCGTAGTGTGAATATTTGATCGATGGAACCAGTGGACTGGCCTAAAGACCAGGTTCGGCTTTAGATGATAACATGGAGAAATCTTTAGAGGCTTTTATTCACCAGCATTTTTTCGCATCTAGGTAAGACCATGTTCTGGCAAGTGGTCAACAGAGTCATACAACAGGGAGGCGAGACGGCGCAGACGAGCTCTTGTGGAACGCAGCGATGAGTGATCTTCTACAGGCCTGGTTTGGAACCCGGCTTTCAGCACTTCCTCCGAACGTATTGAAAAAGTTCAAAAGCCATTCACCATGTATATCTTCTTTAAAATGAATTGGAATTTTCACCCTAGCTACAAAGCTACACTGCGCGAAATTTATATAGAGGCAACGCAATAAATTTGACATATGGCATGGGTTTCAATTGAATGCAATGACCGTTAACAAAACGGTATTTTTTCACATTTGCTTTTGTGCTAATGAGATCGTGCGTACCATGTTCACTGCCACATCAGTTGTCGTGCTCAACCATCAGGCGTGTTTTTGAGAAGAACTGTAGTTTTTATAAATTTTACTGCGAATTTAATATAGAGGCGACTACAATTTTTCGAAAAATATCAATTTTTGGGTAAGTGTTTCGGTTACAGTTTAGCAGAATAGGTATTCACAGTTATTTAGAGCTCTTAAAATTTACGGTACCGAGCTAAATAACTGTTTGAAAATAATGGGACGTGGAAAAAAGCTCACCCAAGAGGAAAAAATTGAAATCCGACTCCTAAAAGAAAATGGCTATTCCAACCGGCAAATTGCTGTTAAAACAGGAAGATCCCCTAAAGTTGTAGACCATTTTATAAATTTGGGTGAGAGCTATGGAACAAAAGGAGCGCCAAAAAGGTGACAAAACACCAAGAAAAACTAAATTGTTCAAGAAGCACGCAAGAACAAACTCTATGCTTCCCAAATAAAGGCGAAATTAGACCTTAAAATTGGTGTACAACGTGTCCAACAGCTATTGCAATCAACTCCAACATTGGTTCTCACCAAAAATCTGAAAAAAAACCTGCACTTACTCCCGGGCACAAGGAAAGTCGACTCTTGTTCGCTAGAAATCACATGTCGTGGACCACAGAATGGAGACAATTGATTTTTAGTGACGAAAAGAAGTTCAACTTAGCTATTGAAATAGCTATTGACATGATTTGCGGGATAAACCGGAAGTGAGAATGAGCCGCAACTTTGGAGGAGGCAGTGTGTGATATGGGGAGCTTTCAGCTACAACGGAAAAATACCATACATCTACGTTCCTCCAAAAATAACTCTATGAAATATTTAGAAATGTTGGAGTATGTCTTAGATGAATTTGCGGATGAAATTGGATGCGAGAATTTCATCTTTCAACAAGATAATGCTGCGGTCCATTCTGCCAAAGTGGTAAAGGAGTATTTTCTTAAGACAAATACACCTGTTTTCGAGTGGCCATCGCGATCCCCCGATTTGAATCCAATCGAAAATTTATGGGGAATAATGCCAAAAAAAGTTTATATGAATGGGAGGCAGTACAACACAGTCCACGAACTAAAACAATCCATTCAAGATGTTTGGTGGAACTTGGATACTGAATACCTTCATTCTCTTATAAATTCGATGCCTCGCAGAATTTTTGAGGTCTTCAGCAACAAGGGGGGAAGTACCCATGATTAACATACAACATTTGAAAAACAAATTTAAAAATAAAAAATAACAAAAACCTACTAACGCACTAATTTCTTTAAAATTGTCGTTTTTGATCAAATTTATTTTTGTTCCGTACTTTTAGTCTATCGTTGGGCAGACATTAAAGTATAACAAAAGATTTTATTCGGATGTATGATCTTACTTAATTATATATTATGCCTCTATATTAATTTCCCCCAGTGTAGATGCCAACTGCTTGGTATAAAATCGCTATCAACTAGACGCACTATTCATGATGTTATGTTTGTTAGGGATATACTATGCAGTCATATAAAATGTTCTTGTCTCTTATCCACGATTCAATTTCATATGCCCTCTAGGTAACTCCGTTATTTGAAAGGTTTCACAGTACAGAATGTGGTAAGAACGAACCATTAACAAGAATAATTCGCGTTTACAACCTATTAAGCCTTTTTACTTTTTAAAATGTAGTGAGATCTGAAATTCATTATTAACTTATTATTAAATTATTGTACAATTATAAAATGTACACTTCACAAAATCTGTTAATAAATATGTAATTTTTAGATTTTAAATAAATAAATAAATAAATAAATAAATAAATAAAAATGACAGGGTGCGGACAAAAGATATTGCCATCGCGGCGTCTGGGAAATCAAATACAAGATCAAGGATGTTATGCAGTCAGCCCTTTTCGAACTAGAAAAATTGTCCAGAGAATGCGGCCCACGTCTCAACCCGTCGAAAACAGAGCTAGTTCTTCTCCTGCCTTCGACCCTCTCTTAATATGTGGAACCCCTTTAAATCTGAACGACAGCCCACACTTCCTGGGTCCAGTACTGACCACCAATCTAATCCGGAAATCGAATGTAGTCTCGACTTGCGATTACATTTAAGGTTGGTTGCGGTCAGTTTACAGCTCCCCCTGCATACAAGACAAGAAAGATAAGATCTAAGAGTATTAAGACGCAGCCCCTCTCACGCTACCACGCTCTACATTTCCAATACAGTACCCAAAACATCCAGGGAAAAGCCTCCTTGCTGTAAAAAGGCTACGGGATGCAAATGGGGGAACAGCCTGGCATGGTCCACTGGCTGTCCATGCCCATTCGCTATTTGTTGCACTGCACTCCAAAAGGCAATCAACTGCAAGCCGCTCGATCTGGTGCAACGGATGGCATAAGAATCAAGAACTCCCTCCACAGCTCTGAATAGGCTCCTTAATCTCCCACCGATAGACTTAACCTAGACACAGACAGCAGCCGGCACAGCAATGAGGCTTCAGTCGGGGCTTAAGTGGAATGTACTCCGGTCGAGACACTCTACTCTATTCCTTGGCTGATATAGGTCCATCCCCGATGACAGTTCGTCTCGTCTTCGAGAAGGACTTCTCAACCAATCCAACCATCGCCCCAAAGATCATACTAGAGCTCCGACCACCAGCCGCCGGATGGCCCTCTGCGAATATTCATTCGAAACGGCGAGCCTTATTTTAACAGCTGGATGGCATTGGTAACATTGACAGCGTATAGATCCATATTTCGTACACGGTAACGAAACGCCTCAAAAACTGATTCAGATTGCGACTAAACATCGCCCGGCAGTAGTCTCACATGATGTGGTCACACAGGAGCTGATATTTATCATATTTATAGGAGCTGACCACTGACAGCCTTAAGGACCAGAAGTGTGGCTATGTATCCTATCATGGCATGCCGCAGATTCACTTCATTTGTTATCTAGCCTCATCCATCTCCACGCTGACATTCCAAATAATCCACTACAAGACCACCACTATTACTCTTACGCGACGATACGTCGCTCGTCGCGACGCACTGATCCAACTCACTGTCCCCTTAACAGGAATCGCATTCGCATCGCTCTCTGAATACCTTCACGTGTCACGGTGATCATTATATTTTCACCGAATCAATTCGCTCCAAATCATTTCGCCGAAATTGAATAGAGGACCCTTATTATCCTGCCACGCCGCCAACGTCGTCGCTGCCATTCCAATTCAATCCAATTCAATCGTCTACGTGCAGGAACTTTCTCGCGCGCACACACACACTCCCATTCACTCCCTCTCACACTCCATCGATTCGGGGGAACATTAATCTGCGGCCAGCACCGAACACTGAAGAGCTTCCAAGGGGCCGGCTTCAAATTACGCGAAAAATAAAAAATCCAAAAGTGCCCACAGTTCGGGCAAAAACTTCATAAATAAGGCAAAATCGGAGTGAGCGAAAAAAAAAGAAAGCCATCCGCAATAGGAATTCTGCAGCAGCACCACCGGCGACGTCGACGCACCAGCAGACGACGGACGACGATGAGGACGGTGGCCGGAGCGGGGATAGAGAGACGCACATTTTATAACCCGCTGCACTGGCTGCGCGGAGTACTATGGAATGTTGTTCCATCAAAAATGGAGCGCATGCCTGCACCGGACTTGCTTCACACGGCCCGTGCGACTTGCCGCTAGCCGATGGCAGGGCGTTGGGGGCTGACTGGTGATGCTGGTGTCCTGGCGACAATTAAAATGACTGGACAATGTCCTGCGAATAACTACGCCACTATTTATGGTAGACTCGTTATTATCCTCCTCGCCATCGTCCTCATCATCAGCGGCATCGTTGGCGTGCTCATCAGCACGGCCCCCGATGAGGTGGGGGCAATTAAATTGATAATCCAGCCGATACAGGCACGGAGTGGAGAGTGCGAGCTCGGACGCTGAACAGACAGCCAAAGGGTCTCCAGGAAGCCGCTGATTTGATGGCTGCCGACCGGTTGGTGGAGGCCTTTATAAATTTGAGAGATGAGATGATTTAATGTCGACAGCTGTCAAGGAAGTATCTGCTTACAACTTTGGCATCATCGGGTATGGCCTGCTGATGGGTTTCAGTACGCATGCGTGGCGTTAAAGGGATGACCTTAATTTCGATTTGAGGGCATTTGTGCAGTAGAAAAAGGGGGTGATGTTTAAGTCACCTAATATTGAAACGAGTGCTCGAAGCATGGTCAAGAAATGTTCGCTATCGGCTGAAGTCTGAATTAAGGTTGCCTTCCATATTTTTATTCGACATTATTGTTTCTGAAGATTGGAAGATAGAGTGGGGCCTTCTTTGTGGATTTTCGACCTTTGGACTTTCGACTTATTCGAATTTATAAGCAGCTTACCACTCAAAACTCTGCTCAGACTACTTTGAGGTTAAAATAGGGGTACCACAAGGCTGTGTACGTAGTCCGTCTTAGAGAAGATTGGGAAAAAAGATCTGGTAAGAAAACCAGGCTACCTGGAGATCTACACAGATGGCTCAAAAAAAGACGAGGGCACGATTAGCGGGATCGCCGGTCATATCCTTTTCCCTTGTCTCTTCGACTGCCCAACCATTGTATTGTGTTACAGGCAAAAGTTAAAGCTATCCAAGAGACTGCCCGCTTAATGTCAATGAACCCGATAGACGGGCTATCTGTTGTCATCTACATAGACAGTCCAGTCAGACGGCCATCAAGACTCTGGATACACCATCAATCAAGTCAAAGGTGGTACAACTTTGCCGTCTTTCTCTTAGGGATATAGCGGTCAGATGCAACCTTGCCGTATGCTGGGTCCCTAGGCATATTGGTATTCCAGGCAACAGGGGTGGATTTGCCAATGGCAAGTAAACAGGACACCCCATACCCCTCTCTTCAAGTAACAAACACCTTGTTACTTACAGATGCCATCAACGCCGCCAACCGGAGGTGGATGGAATTAGATACTTGCAGGACGTCAAGGCTAATATGGCCTTCAATAAATGCCGAAAAACAAGCGCTCTCCTAATTCTAAATAGAAATGAAATCAGCAATGTAGTTGGCATTATTACTGGTCATTGCCTTTTAGGCACACTCAACTATGTGATCACTTCAAAGATCACTACTTGGAGATGTTAAACCGCAATCCGACTGGGTTTTTAGACTATGGATCCGTCACTACACACCAGGGACGCACGTGGTCTCATTCACCCGGAAAGAGTAAAACAATCAACGACGAATGTAATGCAGAATCTGTCCAAACAGATTCAACATTGTTTTGAAGCAGAAACTGCTGAATTTGGTGTAGTTCCATCGAGACGCGGAAAATTCACTAAATTTGGCTACTCCATCAAGCATATTCTCCTGACTCGCTTCCGCACTCGAAGCGATATCTGGGCGGTAAGAGGCTTGTTTTCCGGCGTAACAGTCGACGTAACAACCTACAACGGCACCGGGACGAGTCCTAATATGTCGGAGACAGTCCTTTTTCATCATGTGAAGATCGTCGGTTGCAACTTCCCTTGTGACATTTTAACAACTTTCGCATTCTTCTCTTCGATGACCTATCATGGCAGACCCCCACTGTACAAGAGATTCTGGGAGAACTTATCGGAAAATGTCAAGAGCTCTGTCATTTTTCACTGCATCCTCATTCATCGCCGGCCGAGTTCCCGTGAGTGTCCCGAGTGGCAGTGAAATGATCAAGAAAACTGAAGGCAATGCATAAATCCATCTCCACCTGCGGTGACAGGACGATTGAATCCCTTTTGTAGAAGGCTCCCTTACCCGGTGACACAGAAACATAACTCCCCCCGCGAGCTCACATCCTTTCGAATGCCCTCGCTCTACAAAAGCCGAACGTCACTGCATCCACCAGCGATGAACAAACAAACGAAAATAAAAATAAAAAAAAAACCGTTTCCGGCCATCACTCAATTAACCCCGTCTACGTGAGCAACTCCATTCTGCGAGTGCTCAATTCGCTGTCATAAAAGTGCATCATTACTGGCCATCGTGCCACGCACTTACCACCGAGTCACGGCACAGAAATTCTTAGGATTCCTCGTCCTCCTCGCCCCCTCACCGGGGGATGGGCGAAGCACAGAACGATGACGCACGCTCTATCGTTGCGCAGCGGCAGCTCGAAGTTCATTTGAGTGATCCTAGAAATAGACGCGAGGAACGGCCAGCCAAGGTCCTTGGAATTCAGCGTTTCCATCATTGATACGAGTGAATTGCAAAATAATTCACACGACTGTTGAAGACCCAACAGCGTGCGCGCCGCTGGAGGGAACGACCGCGACGCTGGCGAGGGCGGACCTGCAGGCTCTCGCTACGTAAAAGGAAAATCAACTCCGCCGGCCGGGCGACCGGGCACCACCACCACCATCCTCAACTGGTTCTGAATGATTCTGGAATCTTGATCTTGGAATGCGAATGCCACCGTGCCATGGCGGCCGAGGGGGAGTGTGCGCGAGTACTACGTCTGGCAAGGCGAGTAAGTGAATAGTCTCTCTCTCTTATTTTCAATCGACCACCAGAATGCTGGCCAGAGCGGCGAAGTTGCTGATGGGCGGGGGGGTCGGAGGGAAAGGTTCGCATCCTCACCATCATCAGGTTACGACACACAAAGCCGGCGCAGAGGTGGAGCAGTGGAGCAGCACAGCGGAGTGTCGGAGTAGCGCAGTAGGGCCCCTGCGAGTCCCTTTTTTGGAATCTCTCCATTAAGCTGCTGATGCTGCTGCTGCTGCGGACGGCTCGGTTCGGTTCGGTTCGGTTCGGTTGCGCTTTTGTCCCAAGCCCGGTGCCTGGTTTTTCGTGAACCACGACAGTCAGTCACTTCCAGGAATCCGTGTGGAGGAGAACAAAAAGATTCGTCCGCCGCATGCAGGCCATTTCGCGGATGGGCATAACGAAAATTATTTATTTCGACTTTTTTGTGTTTGGTTCTTGTGCTGTGCTCTTTGTCCTGCGCGCCAGTCGGTGGTGCTGGTGGTCAATGGAAGACCGCACAAAAAGGCAGGAGGTAGACGCGGTCGACGACGACGACGACGTCCAATATGAGTCCCACCACCACCACCATCACCGCCGCTGAATGTGGTTTTCCTTGGGCCGTGGATGGCAATTCTTCGCAGGTCTTCGGTCTTTGCCGGCCGCAGTCGTAGTCGCTATCGATGGGAGAGCGAGATTTGAGAGAGCCCCATGTGAACAGGCCGTGGGCGAGGGGGAGGGAACGAAATGATGATGCACTTGAGTAATGAATTTTCGGGTTGTAATCGCCTTGAGAATGTGATGAGAATGGGCATCGAACCATTGTCTGGGGTATATTGTCTCTTCATCGCCTGACGACGATCCGAAGGACGGAGCAGAGGCAACGAGACGAGAAGGATTTCGATGCTGGCGGCATCCTGTTTGCGAGAGGTTGTGGTTTGTTTTTTTTGTCCCCTGGACGAATGTCTATTGTGTGAGGAATTAACGAGATGGAGCGCACTTGTTAGACTTTTGAGTAGAGGGGTTGTGGGAGGGGGGGGGGGGGGAGGGGGGATTTTGGGAGAGAAGAACTGGGCGAGGAAAATGCGGAAGGATTGGAAAAAATTTAAGGAAATCTCGGGCTTTTCTCGGAAGAAACACGTTCTCAGAAAAGGAACGTCCCGGATGAGTGAAGGACAATTGACTTAACTCGCTAGTCTAAGTGCACAGTGGATTACATCGCGAGGACACCCGTAAACCTAGTTGAGTCGCTCTGAGACCATTCGCGCCGCCATCACCAACTGTCCACAAACAGGAGCCCAATTGGAACGTAATGAGCAGATGGTCGATGTGTCTTTTAAGTCGCTGAGGTCATCGAAGAGGAAGGCTGCAAGGGGGCGACGTCTGAGTCTGCCATATCCAATGGGGTTCGTAGCAGATGCTAAAGACGTTTTCTTTCTTCCGCCTGCTCCCTCATCAGTCAAAATGTGGATGATGACGTGTTAAAGGATGAACACGGATCTGCAGAAGTCAAAGATGAATGCGCAGAGCCTTCTCGACAAGGGCCTGTGAAAATATAAGAAGTTTTCAAAGAACATGTGGGTCCTAGATTTTACCAAGTCAATGTTGATCTGTTGCTCGTTAGTTGGACAGCCTGATGTACCTTCAGTTATATCGAAGTCTTCTTGCGTACCTGCCAACGTCGCCTGAGGTGGGATGTCTCTATGGTCCGTTACCCACAATTCGCGAATTTGGAGCACTTCCACCGAATTCCTTTAGAGATGAGCGACAGCAAGAAACTTATTTCCTTCATTCAGGTCTCTAACTCTAGCGAGTCACGAACAACATGAGTGATTGCTGCAAAAGCTAGGACGGGCTATAGTGCCTAGATTTGCTCATTCCTCCGAGTAGATGTTCTGCGGTAGCGATCGGCATGGATCGCAGAACTCAAGCCGGAATGAATAGTTTGCAAATAGCTAGTTCTTCCGCTTCACAATTCTCTCCAATGGCATAGGGTCCCGGCACCCACTAAAATCCTTGCCATCTCTCAACTCGTTTATAGATCAAGGAAGTCCTTGGGATAAATGCGATTGCGACCAGAGATTTGACCGCCGCCTGGCTGTCAGATCCGATGACGATGTCTGTCCTTGCTGTTGCATTGTTTCTTAGCCAGGAGAGAACATCCTTTATCACTATAGTCTCTGAAAGGCTCCATAGGCATTTGTAGTCGGAATGTTAGAGCCTATGAGTAGACGCCCTCGCCTTTACTCATCTTCGATCCATCCGAGAGGATAGCAGAGAACCAGCTGGCGTCTGATGGAGCTCTCGCATAATCTTGGAGGCGACGTTGCTTGAAAAATCCCTCTCGAAGAGGAGTGTAGGTATCTTGAGATCTAACCTATATCAGCGTACGAGTAGAGTATAGAATCCCGACCGGAGTTCTTTCCACTTAAGCCTCGATTGCAGTCTCATCGCTGTGCTGCCTGCTGTTTGCGTCTCGATTAATTCTATCGGCGGGAGATTAAGGAGCATATTCATATTCAGGGAGTTCTTAATTCTTACTCATGCCATCCGTTGCAGGCCATCGAGCGGCTTGCAGTTGATTCGCTTATGGAGCGCAGTGCAACAATGAGCGACTGGGTCTGACTACTGGCATGAACAGCCAGTGGACCATGCGATGCTGCCTTGTGCAACATTTGGCCTGCTTACAGGAAGGAGGCAGGAGGCCTTTTTGAAACGTCCCTGGTTGTTATGTGTAGTACTACGGTAACATCTTCGATGTTGCTCTTATCTTCCTTCTCTTGTGCCCATGTCCAATCTTGTCATTCAAGATCAAGCTGTCTTGCATCCGCGATAACTTGTTTTTTATACCGAAGATTCTGTCTTCCTCTCCTTCTCGAACCAGGAGGCTTGGCCTCGAAGAGCCTCTTAACTGGAGCATTGTTGTCCATGCGCTCATCGTGGCCGAGCCAGTGCAGGATATGTTTACTCTTAACCGTATTCCCTAGTCCTTTTTCCTATTTCAGACAGGGCTGACTGCATAACTTCCCTAACCGGGGATTTGTATTTGCCAGAGGCCCCAAAAGTAACATTGTCCGCATAGGAAATGCCATTGCAGCCAGTTGTTACACCGATTTTTCCAACTACGCACAACCTCGTCCGGAAGGGTGGAGGAAGGCCGTGGTCTTGTTATAGGTTTTATTTTTGTATGGGCGTAACGCGATTAACCTCCCACCACCTCTTGAACCACGACAATAAGATGGTAGTTCGCTTTCTATTTTTTGGCCACAATTTTATTTACTTACTAGCTTACTTCCTAGCTCTGCAATCTTTGCTTAACCTAGCTTACAACTAACATCCGATTAAATATTCTCTGGACCAGATTCCTAGTTCAAAGAGGAACGAAGACGTATTTTCCAGATGCCGCTGTAAAGCTAATGGCTATGCTGCAAAAGCCCCTTCCAGAGCCGGTAAAAGTTTCACCGCAGCGTTTCACAAGAGAGGAGATAGCACGCCGCCCTGTGGCATGCCTCTATCAGACATTCTTAAAAGGTACGTAGATAAATCGGTTGCCCTGACGGCCTACTGGCCGCTGCTGACTAAGATCAACGTGTTCGGTCCATTGTACCCATGTTTGAGGGGATTAAGCTACGGTAAGACATTCTGTAGTTCTAAAACCAGGCGGATTCATGGTGTGAATCTTAGGCACTTGAAGAAAAAAAAAACAAGATCTAGCCCGAACTGGACTCGAACCTTCAAATGCTTTAGTGCTATGCTGACACGCTACTATCGCGCCCTGTATCTGAATGGGAGGAGCCACACTAACACAGAACTCGACAGGCAGCATCTGCGAAAACCTTTCCGAAGTGACCTATGCCTATAACAACATAAGTAGTTCGTGAGGACTTGCCCTTGTTGTTGAATCTCTGGCGGTCTTAAGCCCCCAGTGAATCGTCCGTAACCAGCTAGCCCTGTCCCGTTCTGCCGAATGTGCGCACTTCAGAGAACTTGTCCGTTCGGCCGAGGGGTGCGAACAGCGGTCTTGATATCCTGCATTCCATGTTCTGCGCAATAGTCCTCAAAAGCCCTCGCCGTAAATGCAGTACACCGGTCGGTCACTATTCGTCTAGGCACACCAAAGAATCATGCGACCTCGCTTATTACGGTGAGTACTCCTTTCGTGATGGTTGTCTTGACTTCCCTCAGGACGACATACTTTGCAAAGCTATCGATAATTACAAGGACATACCTGGTCCCTCTCTTTCCTCGCGTGAATTGCCCGAGGTGATCCATGTGGAGTGTGTCGCACGGCAGTACACATTCCGTCTTATGCAGCTCTCCTTCAGTCATCCCCGCTTTGCTCTTGGAATATGCGCAGTCCACGCATGCTTTGATGTACTCCCGGACAAAGTTGCGCATTCTAGGGAACCAAAATGTTTCTCTTACCCGAACTAGCGTTTTCTCCTCCGCCAGGTGCCCCACGTCATCGTGAAATAACCACCCACCTTTCAGTGTCATCCACCCGTTCGAAACAGCCTTAGTCCCCTCAGCTTGAAATCACTTTCGTATAGCTTCTGCCGCCTAGTTTTCTCCGGTGATTGTTTTTTCGAGATCGCCCGTAGTTCCATGTCTTTCCATTGCATTGATGCCAACCAATGTGAGTGTTAAAAACGAAAAGCGAATCCTCTTCATCTCCTCATCTTCTTCAGCTGGTCCTCAGTTCGTCTCATAATATGCACGTCCATTCCGAATTCCAACTCCGCTTAGGGACAGATGAACTCAGGCATCTTCCTCTTGTTGATAAAAGAGCAACAGTTTAGTTTTACTTGTCCTCGGGCTTGCGTCCAGTTATTAACTAACAATGCTTCATAAATCTCTAGACGATGCCATTGAATGGAGGCAGTTCCTACGGCATGCTTCCACGTGTGGCATTTATTGCGTTACCACTGACGTGTATCACCAACTCAGCTTTTCACATTTGGCGATGATCGCTTTGAATTTGGATACTTTTCGACAGAAGCGTCTTCCTTCACGCCTTGAATTCACGGTCGCTTCTATCGTCTAAGACCGAGCTACTTCGCTCCTGTGTAAGCCTTTTTCTCTAAGACAGTGGTAAGTAACTGGTGTATGTTGGCAGTGGGCCACATTAACCTAAAACCCTTCTTAATGTGGCTCTGCAGGGTTTCTTCGGGGACTACGCCTTCTTAACGCCGACGCGCATCTCAGCCTCAAAACAAAACTCTGAACTAAATTACACCATTACTTCCACCTTGTCAACTTCTCGGCCACAAGCACTCCTCGGTGCATCCCCTATTGGCACACTTGAGACCATCACAGACCATCCCTCATCTGCTGGTCACCTCAACCGCAACACAACATGTTGCAAAGCGACGCCACGCACTTGACTGTACTTGCATACGCCATGCAACACCTGTCGCACGGCTGTGGGCCTCATCCTTTGTATACACGCCACACTGCCCGCTCCAGCACCCGCATTTGGTCGAACAGCAAACAAAAGAAATGACAGATGCACCTGTAACGTGCAGAGACAAAGGAGAGTACAGTCATCGCCGCGCCGTCTGTCCTCGAGGAGGAGGAAGCCGCATTCACTTAATTACACGAGGATTCGGATGCTCTTACATGCCGTGTCATGAAGTGTGTGGGAAAAGAGACGCGACGCGTTATGCGGCAGCACGTGTTGCATTACATCCCTCGCGAGTGGGGGTAATGATAGTACTGTGCACCTGCTTTTGGTTGAGGAGTGATTATCACCTGGACTCGTTGCAGTAAAAGAGAAAGGATGTTTTTTTACACGAGTGGTAACCGCCGCCGACCGGGATCTTTGAAGGATTTGAGGGCATCAACTGAGCCTTGGGGCAGGGCGTGAACTTAATTAGTGCTGAGATTTCGAGCGACGTGTCGCGCTGGAGGACTCTCTGGGGCGCAACGGAAGTGCTTGTCAGAGAGACTGTGGCCCGTGAGAACATTTAAGGCGACACGCGGTGAGAATGAATGGGGAATCTGGCAAGTGGGTGTGTTGTCTTAATGGCTTGGTAGTGGTGGTGCTTAGCGGCTCAAGGTTTCGGTGATATGTGAGAGCCGAATTGAAGTCAATCTTTAACGGGCCACATGCTAGAGGATGGTTCCTTGCGTGGCATGGTTGAGCTAGGGACTAGTGTTGGTCCTCAGGTAGGTGAGCCCCTTCAGGGACTGCTTGATGTGTCTCAGCACATCATCTGAATGACACGGACTGCTGGGAAAACGTGGATGCAACGTCTGAATCCAGAGTACCTTCCATATAGCTTATGCAGCCTCTAACAGTCAAGTTCGTTGGAAGACCTTTGATCAGTAGACCCAATCATGCAAGAGTTTAAAGTCGCTAAACAACATTCCGATCGGGTTTTCCTTCCTGCGCCGCCGACATCATGTGATGTAGACCAGTGGCAATATGGCCAAGGAGCCATCAGAAAAGCCATTTCACTCAGCCTTCAAGAAGACACCAGTAGTTCGTTAATCAGTCAGTGCCTCATGTATGGCACTTCGGCTTTAAAAACTCGTAACATAGTGCCAGGGATTTATCGAAGGAGTCACAGAAGATCGCTGCAAATGCTTTCACTACTCGTTCCTTCCATTGTAGCTTGGCCGTATGTTTCCTCCTTTCAAAAATTCCGCCTATCTTAGTCCAAGAGCCGAGGAGGCCGCACTGTTACTGCACAATACTTCGAAGGGAGGAAGAGGATGGCCTGAAGCGCTGCAATCGGGGTGTGTTCTAAGACAACCTGTTATGCCAAATAGGGAGCATATAAAGGGCGCTGCAAAGAAGGACGTGGGCTGATGGGGCATTTAATGAATTGAATGGAATGGGCAAGCTGATGAGAGGGTTTTTCTGGGGGATTGTGGCGGCACTTTGAAGTTGAAGACAAACGAGCTAATTGAGCAGAAATGTTTCCCGATCGATTCGCAGAAACACGGTCCACCGTAAACATGTTTTCTACTTCGAATGCCAGTTGAGTGGCAGTCGGATGTACAGCATTCGACTTAAAGGCAGGAGTAGAGATTCGGGGGGGATGTGCGTAAGACTTGCTGCAACCACCTCTCAGGGGACGTCGAGGTGATACCAAAGTTATTTCCTAATGGTCGATCGACGCCACGATCGTTTGAATTCGACTTGCAAACATGTAATGCACTTGGACGGATTTATGAAGCCCGTCAGGTGGCAAATCTCACTTCCTCTTCTGTCCTTAAGGAAACCAAATCGAGACACAAGCTACATCCATTCCCAGCTTTTTACAAATAAAGAAGCTGATAAATTGTCAGCTAATGAAATATCTTGAATCGCGAAAGCTTCTTAATGACGGGTACAACGGTTTCCGCAGCAACAGGTCCACTGTCGATCTGATAGTCTATCTCACCGAAAAGTGGAACCAATCTTTGCACAATGCAGGCGAAACCAAGATCGTTGCCATCCAAAGTTGTTTTGGATGGATTCAAGTCAGATATCTACCAAATAAATGATGGTGTGCCACAACCCCCGTGGGACGTCGTTGGTGGCTGCCGACGAGAGAGGGGGGAGAGTGTGCCTGTACCAGGGCTCATCTCTCTTTATGGATGGCGGCGGAGGAGCTGGAAACTGTCTGGCCAACGGCATCATCCGAAACTCCAGTCAGAAGGAGTTACCTGGTGCGCAGTCCTTCTAGAGCTACTGCGACATTTTCGGAGCACAGGTCTAGAAGGTTCTTTCCAGGCCAGGTCGGAGCCTTGGAATTGAGATGGCGGCGGAAGATCCCTATAGTTTTAGGGACAACGGCGGCGCTCACAGCCTCAGCGAGGTAACCGACTCCGGATAAACCCGGACCCTCCGCCTGAGGGTTAATGAATAGAGCCTGGCCTCCCAGTCGGGGGTAGTGCGTGGTTTAACTCCCTCAGGTAAAAATATAATGGTTCAGAGATAACCAACCGCCTCGGATACGGACGGAATTTATGTTGACGACCCCAGCAAACGTTACAAGGACAACGATTTTCGGTTCTGCACGTGGAATGTTAGGTCCCTTAACAGACCACGACCACAGCCGAAGAACTCGCGGAGACATCACCGCAATCCAGGAAGTCCGGTGGAATGGGCCGGCCAAGAAGAGGTTGAGAAACTGCGACATCTACTACGGTGATTGAAACAGGAAGAGGCACTTATTTGGATGTGGATTTGTGGTCCGAGGCAACCTTAGCAAAAAGTCTTAAGCTTTGTCTATAAAAACGAATGCCTCATAACAACCCCGTATCAAGGCTAAATTCGGGAACATCAGCCTGATTTGCGCCCACGGCCCGACAGAGGACAAAGATGACAACAGCAAGGACGACTTCTATGATCTCCTAGAAAGGACTTACGATCAGTGCCCCAGCTTCGTCACCAAGATCGTTCTAGGAGATTTTAATGCAAAGCTGGGTAAGGAAGACATCTTTGCCAAAGCCATCGGAAAACACAGCCTGCACGACACCACATCCGATAACGGACTCAGGCTGGTGGACTTTGTCACGGGATGTAATCTCTATGTAGCTAGCACGCGGTTTCCACACCTCAACATCCATAAAAGGACCTGGCGGTCCCCTGATCAATCAACCGATTATGTTGCGATCGACGTCAGACACTCCTCCAGCATTCTTGACGTCCGAACGTTCCGAGGAGCCAACATCGACTCGGACCATTTCCTTGTTGTAGCCAAGGTAAGAACTCGGATATCAAGAGATCAACGGCGTCGAGAAAGGACACCACGGTTTGACGTCGGAAAGCAATCGCAACGGACTGCTAGGATCTTTGACGATCGATCCTCCCGGAATCTCTCTCTAAGTTCGTCCCCGCCTGCGCAAACAATCAAAGAAGATTGGAGGCGTTGTCAAGAAGCCATCAAAGATGCTGCCACTGATGTGCTGGGTTTTACGGCACCACCTAGAAAAAACGGATGGTTTGCCAACGAGTATAGGCTGGCACATGCAGCGAAGCTGGAAGCCTACAGAGCAATGCTGCAACGAACATAGGGAACTGTCCGTGAGCTCTACGAACGGAGACTTAGAGACAAGACCCGGCTTTTCAGGAGAATGAAGGAAAGCACGAGAATCGTGCGATCGAGAAGATGGAGAGGTGCTACGGTAGGAACGATGTCCGAAAGTTTTACCAGAGGGTGAAACAATTATCCAGTGGATATAAGGTTCGGACAGAAGCCTGCCGGGACGAGAATGGACAACTAGTAGTAGAGTCGCAGTCGACACTGAGAATTTGGAAGAACCATTTCTGCAGACTGCTAAACGCCGATGATGACACCAATACCGCTTTCAGGCAGAATGTTGCACTCAATATGGACGATGATCGACGAGAATTCCGTCCCCCCGACTTAGACGAGGTCAAGATAGCAATATCATGACTGAAGTCTAACAAAGCTGCCGGTGTGGACGGACTGTCCGCTGAAATCTTTAAGGCAGCTAGAGATGATCTGGTTGGGCGCATGCACCAGCTCATCTGTAAGAAATGGTCGGAGGAAAGCATGCCCGACGACTGCAGTCTCAGTATCGCTTTCCCGATCCACAAGAAAGGAGACCCCTTTGACTTCGCCAACTATAGAGGGATACGTCTCCTGAACATCGCCTACAAGATCTACTCTGCCGTTTTGTGTACTCTCCTGAAGCCGTTTATAAATAACCTGATAGGTCCATATCAGCGTGGCTTCAGGCCAAGGATGTCCACCATCGACCAGATTTTCACACTACGGCAGATCCTGGAAAAGACCCAAGAAATGCAAGTCGACACCCACCACCTTTTTGTCGATATCAAGGGCGCATATGACAGCGTGCATAGGGAAGAGCTATACAACGCCATGTCTAGTTTTGACATTCCTGCCCAACTCGTCAGGTTGTGCGGGATGACGATGGAGAACTCTCGCTGCTCCACCAAGGTCGGAAGCAAACTCACCGAGACCTTTGATGTCAAAAGAGGGCTTAGACCAGGAGGCCCGCTGTCATGTGACTTCTTTAACATCATCCTGGAGATGATCGAGCAAGACTTACACGCCAACACTAGAGGCACGATCTTCCAGAAGTCCGTACAGCTGTTAGCGTTCGCGGATGACATTGACGTGATTGGTCGAACACAGCGAGCCGTCAATGAAGCGTTTGCTGGTATTGAAGCGGAGGCGGCCAAAATGGGTTTAGCGGTGAACGAGGGCAAAACGAAGTATATGCTGTCATAGAGAAAGGACGCACAACAGCGACGACTTGGCCAAAACGTCACCATAGGCAGCTATAACTTCGAGGTAGTGAAGGACTTCGTCTACCTCTGTTCGCAAGTGAACAGTACAAACAACACCAGTACCGAGAGTAAACGCGGTATTACTCTTGCCAATCGCTCTTTTCTTGGGCTCAAGAGGCAATTGAGGAGTAGAGTCCTCTCTCGAAGGACCAAGCTAACATTATATAACACCTTGATCATCCTAGCCCTGCTCTATGGTGCGGAGGAATGGACAATCACAAAAGCGGATGAAGAAGCACTTGGTCTTTTCGAGAGAAAAGTTCTGCGTTCAATCTTTGGTCTCGCTTGCGTTGCTGGTTTTTGGTGAAGAAGATTACAGCGAAGAAGATTACAGCTGTACAGCGACATGAGTCTAGTCAGGCGTCTTCGGATCCAACGCCTAAGATGGCTAGGCCATGTAGAGCGTATAGAAAACTCAGCACCGGCCCGGAGAGTCTTCGACTCCGAACCCTTGGGACAACGCAACAGAGGACGCCCGCGTTTAAGGTGGCGTACCCAGGTTTAGAAGGACCTCAACCAACTTGGCGTGCGACACTGGAGACAGCTAGCCAGAGACCGTGCTAGTTGTTGTAGGTCCACCACGGACTGTAGCGCCAGATAAAGAAGAAAAAGTGCCGCAAGGCTCTGTTGCGTCTCCGACACTGTCTTTATTTTTTCTTGTTTTTATAAATGATCTTTTGTCTGCTACTTCTAATCCAATCCATTCCTTCGCTGATGACAGCACCCTCAGCTTTTCATATTCGTTCCAAGACTCACGACCCTGCCCTTCGGCCGTAGAATTGGAATGGCTGCGTATGCAATGCACATTGAATTCCGATCTTAATTGGGAAAAGAAAAACAGAATGGAATTCAATGCTGTCTGCTGTCACTCAAGTGAACCCTTGACAATCAGCCATTACCCATGAACGTCGCTTGTGTCGATGGTACCGGAAAACTTTCCATCCTTGGTATGTGTATCAACACAACACTTAGTTGGAACCATCACATATTTGAGGTCGCCAAAAATGCTGCAAAATGTTTAGGTTTCCTTAATCGATGCAAGAAACCATTCACCGCCTCTGATTTGGCTTTTATAAGGCTTACATCCGCCCCAAGCTTGAGTACAACGCTCATGTCTGGTCTGGTGCCCCCGAGACCACCCTGCACCTACTAGATAGAATAGAATTCAAAGACGAGCGATAAAACTTGTAGGAGACAACAATATCGCAGTCATTAGACTCGCTCGAACATCGGCGTACCATCTCTTCATTGTCCGTATTTTATCGCTACTTCAACAAACGATGCTTAAGTGAGCTAGCCAACTGCATTCCACCTCTCCATGGATTCACCCGCAATACCCGTCTCGCCAGGAATGCCCATCAGTATACCCTTAAGCCCACTTTCGGACGCACAGTTAAATTTGGAGGCTCGAATGGAATGCTCTTCCCAGCCTAATATTTCCCACACAACACTACAATCCGCAGATGTTCAAGACCAATGTGCACAGGTACCACCGCTGCATTTCTCCCTACCCTTCGGCCCGTGCTGTGTCTTAACCCCGGACACTTAAGGTTATTAGCTCGTGAGTGCGCGCGAATAATAAAAATAAATTTGACGGTCCAATCAGTCCACAAGACCATCTTCCAAATATTTGAGATGTTTTGACCTCTATACCTGGACGTCTTGTACACACGCTTGCTTAGTTACTCACGTCTCAGGCTAACGACCCTTGGACCATGGACTGACTGAGTGCCAAACTGTGTTGCTCGAATTAGCACCACCTCCCCCAGTACAGACGGGATGATCTCCGCTGTCAAAGCAGCAACAAGGCGGTAAGTCTTGAACGTATCCCCGCTGAGCTCCTACGATGAGAGTCACCAACGGCTGAGCGGGTACATTTAAATGCTACGTGCTGCATAGAGGTCCAATGAGATCCAATGAGACTGCATATCTCCTTTTGGTGATAAGCGATGTGCGTCGAGTGAACATCCTTACGAGAGAACAGCCAACAACGGCGAAAGTGCGAGTGGATTGGCAAGATAGTAAAAATGGGTGACAACTGTATAGCTAACCAACTGTATAGGAAACCCTTAAGACAGGACAGCAGGTGACCTGGCGGGCCGAAGGAAACTAGGCGCGGAACGGTGGAGAGTGAAGCGCGGGAGTGTCGAGCACTTGAGCACTACGAGCAGAAAGGAAGAGAAGATCACCGGCTTCTCCGGAAGGAAACGATGGAGCCTGAGAAGCGCGTGGTCGAGGAGATTAGATACGTTACAAGAGGAATGACGTACGGAAACTCAAGCGGCAGGTAAGAACGTGTGTTATAAGGATGGCACCATTGTAGTGTCATTGCAGTCGGTACTGGGAATATGCTGTAATCATATCTGCAGGCTCCTGTCAGGCGATGACGGAGAAGAGCACCACTCTCCCGACTACAGTTAAGTTACGGCAGCAATCTGACTTATGTCCAACAAGGCCGCTGGTACCAATGGAGTGGCTGTCGAGCTTTTCAACGCAGTAAAATGTGATAGAATGAAAGTACGCCCGATGGATGGAATCTCAGCACCATTTGCCCGATCCGAATGAAAGGAAACCCTCTAAGCTCCGTCAACTGCAGAAGGATACGTCTCCACAACGTCTTCCCTGTCAACGAACTCTATCGGCCCTCTAGCTACGTGGATTTGGTCAAACAAGTTTGAGTCCTTCGTCTCAGATGGCAAGGTCATACTGGGACACCAATGCTCTGACGAATAAAGTCCTCAACACCACCACGCGGTAAAGGAAGACAAGGCTCTGGTTTCCATACACAGCTGTAAAGGGACCTCCATCAGCTGGTCCACCCAGAACTGTATGAAAAAAGGATCATACACATAGTCGCTTTGACGATCTGTTTGCCGATTGGTGATCCTTCCGTCCTGCGCTGTAGATCCTGACGATGTCTCATAGCCAATTGTGAGCTGTTTCATGGTCACCTCTCTCTCCACCCATGTTCTTGAAGCTGCAAGGGGTGTGAGCGAACCTCGTACATTACCTGATCCCCACGTGGGCCATCTCTGTTTGAGTTGATGATCGACAGGCTCCTCTTCCTAGTCTAGTCCATGACCTCAGTCAGACGTTGAATTCCTTCAAGCTTCCATCGTTGACATTGTATGGGCAGAGAGACTTTTGCCAGCATGTGCCATCCATCCACCCCGTGTGTCCTCATGACTCATGCACGCCACAGTCCCCCCCCCCCCCTCCCCCCTTCCCACTCTCCTACCATCCATTCAACGTCTGTCGCGCACTGCGGTCGGCCGGTTTCGCGTTCCACTTTAACTCGCAAAATTTAACGCCTTCAACCGCAGGTCTACTCCTTCAGCAGTTATAATCGCATTTATCCTCGGCGCCTCCTTTGTCATGATTAAAGTGACGCCGCATCCCCGGCGTTCTTACCGCAAGAAAATTTCAATTATCTCGCCAAATTTTCTCCACCAAATCCGACGTCGTTGCCACACCAAGCCGAGCCGCCGCCGCCGCCGCCGTCGACGACGACAAAAGAGGAACACTGTAAAATTTGGGTTGGCCCATCACCCTTAGTGTTCGGCGAATTACTGCAGCAGTCCACCGCGCCGCCATCCACCGCAAAGCCGGCTACAGTTTTAATGACATCGCCAGCCGCTCTGGATGATGATGATGATGATAATAACAATACGGGAACGTTCGCCGCAGCAAGTGGCGGCGGCGGTGGAAGTGGCAGCGGCGGCACTGCCACGCATCACCGGCTCTGATGAGCATGATGAGATGCCACTTGGCGGCGCAACAGACATCGACCGCCAGAGCCGCCACCGTAAAACACATGTCCGACCATTTTTACGAACATCGCAGCGCAGCGCACTGATTTGGTTATTGAATCGCGCGCTCTGGCTGACCACTGGACAGTCGGCGGCCGTGTCCAGCCATATGGAGTGCTGCCCCCCCGTGGCCACTTCAAACGGCGGCCGATGGTGCAATTTGCATTCAAGTGATCCTTTCAGTCATCTTCCTTTTGCGCTGGCCATTCTCGGGCCGAGAGTGGAATTCGGCGATTCCAGGAATCGAACCGGCATTTATGAATGAATGGCACACGGAGCCATGTCTGTCATAACGATCGTCATCACGATCGCCGATCGCGCGGGCTGAATTGATTCGCGAGTTAGCAGCGGCCAGTGTGGACGGCTGTCGCTGTCGTTGCACTGATTGACGGACAAGACGAGACGAGATGAGTTTGCTGAAATTTTGCGTGTTTTTGTGTGTGTTCGTTTTGGCCAATGCGAGCACGTCTTGGACTTGGTACGTCGGTAATTTATGGCGCAGCGCGCAGTGCGATCGCGGCGGGGTCGACGATAAAGATCGCTGGTCGAACAGGATGCCTTAATGGCGGATTGTGGAATTTATTGGATCGTAAAACGTCTGGTAATGTGATCGGTGGTGGAATTCTTCGTTCGATTCTAATGGCTTCTCAATTAAACTGGTAATCGGTGGCAGTGATGAGCTGCGGGAACATCAATATCGCGATGTCCGCAGGTGAATGAAATCGCCGCGAAGTGATGAATGCAAATTCGTCAATGAATTTCTGCGCTGCCACAGGCAGGCCGATATGAAGTCACACAAGTCGAGGCACTGACCATGACTCCGGGTGGAGGTGATGGGAGATGGTGGGGAGGTATTGCGACCTACCGATGGCTAGTGGGAATGTAGGATGTAGTGCAACAGGTCTGTCTACATCCTGGAGAGTCATGCCACCTCCGGTTGTGGTGTCGAGAAGTCCAACCGTCGATGGAAGCCCTTAGGTGATGGGATCTGGAGGAGACGAACTGTACGCGCTGAGCAGCGACATGCGTCTAGTCAGGCACTTACGGATTCAGCGCCTAAGGTGCTTGTGGATATGGACAGCTTAGACCCAAGTCGCCAGTGCATCAGTGGGACAGCGCCAAGAAACCGCTGGCACACACCCACGGAGAGGGACCTCAACCAACTTGGATAGCAAAACTAGAGGCAGCTGGCTAAAGATCGGTGGTTGGCGCTGATCCTGTCCCGGTGCCTGTAGACGAGGAAGGCCAATAATCAATGGGACATAACATCACGATCGAGAGCTACAATTTTGGGGAAGTAAAGGAGCTTGTTAATCTCGGGTCAACCGTGAACTCCACAAAGGACATGTTACTGGAGACCCGACAAAGAGCTACTTTGGATTGTCGAAACAACTGTCGCCTCGACCGGCCACACCTGTGCTTCACACAACTCACATTTGGCCAGTCCTGCTGATGGAGCCAAAACCTCTACAAACAGCACATCTGCAAAATCGCGCCATAGAATGAGAATTTCTGCGTTGGATGTAGGATCTCATCTGCGAGGAAAGTGCCTGGAGGAGGAGACACAACCGAGAACAGTAAGTAAATCTAGATGAAGTCCGCCTTGTTCCATCGATTGTATTGATAACAATGCTCCAGGCCCTCTGAAGTTTTCCACTCCCAGCCTCCTGGTGACTGGAAGCACCGTACAACAAAAACGTCAGCGATGGAAGGCAGCTACTGCTCGCTCAGGCGCATACCCTCAATGGTATCGCAGGCTTCAAAAGACATGACTCTATTCGAATATAGTCGCACGAACAACTTCAAATATACATCTCAACCTTTTTAGGAGCACCAGGTGTCCAGAAAGTAATTTCAGCCCATACCGAAAAGAGTTTCTGGACACTGGTTGTCCAGAAAGTAATTTCGGCCCTTACCGAAAAGAGTTTCTGGACACTGGTTGTCCAGAAAGTAATTTCGGCCCTTACCGAAAAGAGTTTCTGGACACTGGTTGTCCAGAAAGTAATTTCGGCCCTTACCGAAAAGAGCTTCTGGACACTAGGTGGCCAGGTCCAAACCTTAGTTCGCCAACTTTGCACACTGTCAACACTATTATTTCTGAGGGTTATAAGGGATGTGCAACATCGACAGATGGAAATTATACGGATCCTTTGGCTATGATATCTTATCTTAAACATCTTGAATACGCTGGCGTTGTTTGTCTACATTGGACCATCTCTTGAAAGAAAGTCAAGAAAGTTTACAGCTTTCTGAGATTTATTCTAACGAGCAACTGTGCATGAGAATGGGCCAAGTAGAGATGGCGTGTAGGTGTAGTTGCCAACTTGTGTCCCACGAGGCTTTAAAGGACATAAGCAGAAGCATTAAAATCTAATGCATTACAAAATCCATTTGGACGAGGCTTGGGACTCATGGACTGCAGCATGAGACATCGCTTGTCTTAAGATCCCAGGAATAGAGGACACTCCAAGAAACTTCATGACATCACGCATCCAAGAACGCAATACAGTTCAAATTCACAAGGACACACGATACCGAGCACAAGACCCAAGGAAAGAGGTCAAGGAGATGATCACACCCGTCACCTTGAGAATTCACAGTTACTCCGAAAGCCGATCGAGAGCCAAAGAAAACTTTGAAATACCCAAGCCCGTACATGTGGCCCATAGATCCACGCCCCAGCAGTGGCATTAGATTTTATTTTATTTTCTTCATCGGCCAATGATTAATGGCCGCGTCTATTCTTAGTTATTTTCGGCTGCGGTTGCGGCGGTGGCGGCGGCGGCGGTGGATTCATCATCATCATCATCAACGGCAGCAGCAGCAGCCGCCGCAGAAGGCACCGGGAATGGATTCTAATGGATTTGGTATGCAGAATGGACGCGCCGAATTATTCATGCCAAATGCGCAGTTTTTCCGAGCAGCACTGCGACGCAAGCGTGTCGAGAGTCGAGAGCCGTCAGTCGACAGTCGATAGTCGAGAGTCTAATCGAAACAGCACCCAGCGGACTTGTTGGGACAATTAACATTGCAAATCGGTCGCCGCTCAATGTTGGTAAACAAAAGAAGCCTTAGCGTGTACTCGGACTTTCTCTGTTTACGATATCCACGGGGGCACACACACCACCGCAAGTGGGTCAGAATCAATATCAATCAAGTCGACATTCACGGCAACACATTCCCCGCGCATCGAGAGTGGACTTGAGTGCGGCGGCGGCCGGGCAGATACCGCACCAAGTTTATGGCGAATTTGAAATGCAAATGGGCGTTGGGAGCGCAACTCCTGGGCACATTCAGGTTCTGCACTTCTAAGTGGGTTTTGTTTTGATTTTATCGGTCGCTCAGCGCGGTCCAATGACCCGCTGATGTTATGTAAACACGGGCAGGGTGCGTTCATGTTGTGGCTGTGGAGCCATCATGGGTGTGCGTCTGGATTGGAGTAATGGACACCGTTGCAGCATCTGAGAGGGAATGGGTGTCAAGTGGGTTAAGTGGCTCTGAAGGAGTGCAGTGTTGACCTGATTCTGGAGCTGACTGTGGACCATCAGCCAGTTGGCTTTCGCATGTGGTGACTCAAGGCACTCAACAGTCCTGAGGTGTTGGCAACAGGCGCCTGGTCTGATCGCCTCTCAAACGAAAGTACATCAATGTGGCAGCCATTTGCCACTTGAAACTATTCCCTCCACGGTCACACCAATCTTCGAAGCAACCGAAATCACTCGATTGCCACATCGTGTTCCAGCACTGACATCAATCACAAAACGCAAGATCATATCGGCATTTGGAATTCCAGCGAAGTGCCGCCTCCCGACAGAGGCAACCGTTAAACTGCGTGTGCATTAACTGAATTAGTTCCTGTGCTGCGACGGTTGTCGTTCTGTAACGACATACCTGACGAAGTTTCCATTATCGTTCCCCCTTTAGGGGGCCTCCACATCGACTGCAGCAGCGTGTGATGTCGGAAAACTGAGGAAGCAAGGAGACTCGTTTCCTCAAATGGGTGTACTTCGATTTACGTTCATGTGCTTTGTGTACGGTTATAAATGGTAAATAGAATCCCAACGCGAGGCGTAGCCCTGGCACGAGATTCTGTCTCTTAGGGCAAATCACGTAGCGGTGCCGCTTCCGGAATGGATACTCTCTTCACATTTCAACAAAAGTACGGGAAGTCGACCAACGCGCATCAGTTATCTATCGATTTTGAAGTGACATGTGGAATCATTTGCTGTGGAGGACGGTTGGATAAAGTAGTCGCGAAGGGGAGAGAGTGTGTACGACGATAGAGCCACGGCTCAAGATGGTTGCGAGAAGGATTCGACTGCAGAAGGGGGTCACCAGAGGATGACGAGGGGAGCAGAGAGGTCGACGGGACCAGAGGGCGACTTCAGGGAGAGAAGTTCATGGCGGCCGCATTCGAAGACACCTGATTGATGCTCCAAATAATGGTTTAGAATGACGTCATCGAGGCACAAGATGAGCACTCGCGCGAAAGTCATTGCATCGGAAGGAAAACAAGCACAGTTCGTCATTGTCCCGTGTAAGAACGTAAAAAATGAAGGGATTCAAAGGGGGGTGGGGAGGAGAAGGGGGGTGGAGGGGGAGGGGAGGGGTTGTGGGGAGAGTGAGCAACAGCTATAAGAACCGCCAGGACAGCCATATATTGAAACCTATCTACCTGGGTCGCCGTGGCGTAGTGGGTAAGTGCGTCGACTCCTACGCAGAGGGTGCCAGGTTCGATACCCGAATTTTACCACCTTTGATAATTCACGGCTCCACCTCTTTCGAGTCACTGACAATACTCAAAGAGTATTTCCTGTCTAGAAAAAGCTTCCTCAATTTCGCCGTTCGGAGTCGGCATTAAACTGTAGGTCCCTTCCACTCGTGAAAGAAGAATAGCACGCACAACACGAGTGGTTGCTGAAAAGCTAGGCCCAGGTCCGCCTCGGACTGTAGCGCCACCCATATTATTATTATTATTATCTACCTAACCCACTCAACCGATATCGGCCAGGATTCTTGACAAACATTACAGACGCCACATCTTGTAGCACATGTGTGTGATTAATAGGTCTACATTGTCTTTTATTTTTTGTTCACGCGTTCATTCATTCTACTGTTGAACCCTTATCCGTCCACCCTGTGACTTTGGGTCACTGTTTCAGTTTCGAAAGTAATTTTCACAAATTTTTGAAAAACCAATCCCATTCGAACTCATTGACTTTGTTTCCCTACGGAGACACTACGTAGAAATGAAAAAAAAGTTGAGACTTCCAGTTAACTCTTTCTCCACAAACGTCAAGTGGATTGCTGGGCAGTAGGTAACTCTTTCCGCTGAAAAAGATAGGTTGTACTTTTTCAAAATTAATTTTTATCTTCCACGTCAGAGATAATGGATCATAGAGATATCCAACTTCGGCCATTTTTACCCCTAGCCCACAACGAAGATGTAGTGGTAATCCCTTGTATTTCACTTATACATTTACAACGCTCGTCAATTCACCACAATATGGCGGCCGATTCGTGAATTTTGTGGGAAAAAAGCGGCAGATTCATGAATTTAGTGGGAATCCATGTACTTTCCATGTAACGTACATGGGTATGTTGTTCGGAGGGTGTTCAAAAGTTGACTAGTATTTTTAAGGGAATTTTCTTACATTGTTATATGGACTTTCGTGAATAACAATGTACTGCAATGTCCATTTAACTGGAACTATTTGACCTAAAATTAATTCTTAAGTGTATATACAGCCTATTCATAAACCATACCTGACAAATTAACTCAAAAAATGAGGTCCGCTTTAAAGGCTTAATTCATGAATTTTGAATAAGAACAATCGCAAGATATTGCAACTATTACTAATGGTTAAAAAGGTTGTCAAAACTTCTTATTTGTGATTCACGCTTTAATAACATTTTTATTATTGGTTAACTGAACTTGTGAATGTATTATTAATTTTTATTCATATGCAAAAATGCACACTATGTTGTGCATTCATTAATTATGTCCAAGTATTTCAGATTGTAACTTGCTCAAAGTTTTAATGACTCGACTTCATGAACATAAGCTTTGTTCGTTCGTTTACCCCTCCATACTGTGTTGAAAATTGAACACCGAAATTTGAAAAAACGATCAAATAACGAGCTAATTTTCAAATAAGAACTCTAATTGACCCCATTCCTAAGGTGGGGAAGGGTATCAGCTGTCTCCACCGCTGTTCTCAAGAGCTCACACGTATTCACAGACAGGGGACAAAAAGCGTATAAAAAACGCTGCCAGATGAAATCAAGGGGCAAGGGAGGTAGAAGTTGGATATCTCTATTATAGGTTATCTCTGTTCCACGTACTGAGATAATTGGCAAATATTCGTAACTCACGTTCCAGATTTGTCTCAATATTGAGACTAAACTCGTGAGAGGAGAATATGCCTGTATCATCAGCGTAAATTGCTATTTCACATTCTGGGAGCCTTGGGAAGTCAGAGGTAAATACGTTGTACAGCACAGGTGCCAGGACGGAACCCTGTGGTAGTCCTGCGTGGAAGTGTTGAAGATCCCATGCTTTGCCGTTAACATAAACTATGAATCGTCTGTTGGCAAGAAAACTTTGTATGATTTTGACTAGATACAGAGGCGATACCAAGTCCAATCATTTTGTAAGCGACGCCATCATGCCAGACGGAATGAAATGCCTTCTCGATATCTAAAAGATCTAATCCACTGGATTTGCCCAGATCAAAGTTCTTTTTGACGTGTTCACATATTCTGAGCACTTGGTGGGATAATAATAATGTTTAAAAAGGCAATCAACACAAACAGCTAACACAAAGGTCTCTCAATTTGAAATCCTCATACAACGTACGTGCAAGCATCCGGACCTATTAAAAGGGTATTTGAAGTCAACAGAAGCGAGACAAGAATCGAATAATTTATGCAGAAACTTGGCGAATGATTTAAACGCCGATGGACCACCTCAACACGATGTAGCTAGTTGGAAAAAGGTGCAATGAAAAGCACAAAGAATTTTAGGATAATAATGAAATCACTTTTTCTGTTGAGCTACAAAATATTTGAGCTGTCCCTGCTGTCGCTTCCGTTCAATTTTTTCTTTCCGCTCCGTAATTTCTTCATGGTAAAACCACAATGCAACCCTATCCATATTGAGCACAAATCACTAAAATCAAATCACCAACAAATTTGTATTTACACTTAATAAATTTCTTTAGAATAATTTTTTAGTTTGACATGTATTCTGTCGCCGTGGCGTAGTGGGTTAGTGCGTCGACTCCTACGCAGAGGGTTCCAGGTTCGATACCCGAATTTACCACCTTTCAAATTTCACGGCTCCACCTCTTTCGAGTCACTGACAATACTCAAAGAGTATTTCCTGTCTAGAAAAAGCTTCTCAACTTCGCCGTTCGGAGTCGGCATTAAACTGTAGGTCCTTTCCACTCGTGAGAGAACAATAGCACGCACAACACGAGTGGTTGCTGGGAAGCTAGGCCCTGGCCCTCTACGGGCTGTAGCGCCACCCATATTATTATTATTATGTATTCTGTCAAATTTAAAACGATACTCGATCGAAAGTAGGAAATTTTGCAACAAAATGCTTGGCATAACCGGCATTCGATTCTACTCTCATACATGGTACCAATGCAGTGTAGAATCGGAAACAACTTTCGAATAGAAACAGAATTATAATCGAGTTACATTGTTGGACCCCAGAACACATATAATTGTTGCAGAATTCAGTTCAAATATTTTGTGCTCTTGTAAGTTGTTCCGAATAGAAGTGTGTGTTCTTAATATTTTTGTGAATAGTAGGTTTGTTGTCGTGAATTATAGGAGATTTGTAAGACAACTAGATTTCGTACCCGGCTTTGCCCGGGTTTGTTTCTTTAACCGGTACCTTACCTGTAGTGAAAATATAGTTTTTTTTCAAAATATCCTGAAGAAATGTGTTTAAAATAGTAAAACGCCAAGAAAATTAAACTTTATCCAAACTTTTTGCGATAATGTGATAATTAAGAAAAATGTAGAGAAAAGTGTTCCGTTGTAGATGCAGTGAAGGCGATTTTGAATAAAATTTTACTTTTTTTTTTGTTACTCCGCACTTTTTAATTTAAAACAATAATCAGACTGCTCGAACCAGAACTCAGATGAGAATTTGAATTTTCTTTTGTCATTGATGCCCATCCCAATCTCTCATTCACATCCCTACTCATAATCAGATAATAGAGATATCCAACTTCTACCTCCCTTGCCCCTTGATTTCATCCGACAGCGTTTTTTATACGCTTTGTCTGTGAATACGTGTGAGCTCTTGAGAACAACTGATACCCTTCCCCAGCTAAGTAATGGGGTGAATTAGAGTTCTTATTTGAAAATTCGCTCGTTATATGAACGTTTTTTCAAATTTCGGTGTTAAATAAGATAATTTCAACACAGTATGGAGGGGTAAACGAACGAACAAAGCTTTTGTTCAACAAGCCGAAATTACAATGTGAGATACTAGGACATAATTAATGAATGAACAACATATTGTGAATTTTTGCATATGAACACAAATGAATAATGCATTCACGCGTTTAGGTAACTAACAATGAAAATATTATTAAAGCGTGAGTCATAAAAAAGGGGAACATCAGCCTGATTTGCGCCCACGCCCCAACGGAGGACAAAGATAACAACAGCAAGGATGACTTTTACGATCTCCTAGAAAGAAAATACGATCAATGCCCCAGCTACGACACCAAGATCGTTCTAGAAGATTTCAGTCATCTTGGCTACCGTCATCGGGAAGCACAGCCTTCACGACAACACGTCCGAGAACGGACGTAGGCTGTTGGACTTCGCAACGGGCCGAAACCTCTTACACGGTACCTTCACCTCAACATCCACAAAGGGACCTGGCGGTATCCTGATCAATCAACCGTCAACCAGACTGATCACATTGCGATCGACGTCAGACACTTCTCCAGTATTCTCGATGTCCGAACATTCCGAGGAGCCAACATCGACTCGGATCACTTCCTTGTTGTAGCCAAGGTAAGAACACGGATATCGATAGGACAACGGAGTAGAGCAAGACCAAAACAGTTTGACGTCGGAAAGCTAAAATCGCAATTGACCACTAGCAACTTTTTCGATCGAGTCTCCCTAAAGCTCTCAGAGAGTCCAACCCTTCCAGACGAGACAATCGACGAACGATGGATCCGTTGTCAAAACGCCATCAGAGAATCTGCATCTGATGTGCTGGGTTTTCAAACGTCACCCCAAAAAAACCCCCTGGCTTGACAACGAGTGCAGGCCGGCACATTTAGCGAAGCAAGCAGCTTACAAGGCGACGCTGGACAGAAGGACGAGAGTGGTTCGTGAGCTCTACGAACTTAAAAGAAGGGAAGATCACCGGCTTCTCAAAAAGAAAAAGAAAGAGCATGAGAAGCGCGCGATCGATGAAATGGAGAGGTGTTACGGCAGAAATGATGTCCGAAAGTTCTACCAACGGGTAAAACACCTATCCAATGGATACAAAATTCGGACAGAAGCCTGTCGTGACGCAGAGGGACAACTCGTAGTAGATTCGCAGTCGATACTGAGAATCTGGAAAGATCATTTCTGTAGACTGTTAATCGGCGAGGAAGACTAAAATACCGCTGTCAGGCAGAATGTTCCACTCCACGAAATTGACGATGATCGACGAGAATTCCCTCCCCTTTGACCTAGACGAAGTCAAGATAGCGATATCGAGACTTAATTCGCATAAAGCTGCTCAACATGCACCAACTCAACTGTAAGATATGGTCGGAGGAAAGCATGCCCGACGACTGCAGTCTTAGTATCGTGTGCCCGATCCACAAGAAAGGATACCCCTCCCACTGCGCCAACTACCGAGGGATAAGTCTCCTCAACATCGCCTATAAGATCCTCTCTGCCGTTTTGTGTGAGCGCCTGAAACCATTCCTCAACAACCTGATATGTCCTTATCAGTGCGGTTTCAGGACGGGGAAGTCCACCATCGACCAAATCTTCACATTACGGCAGATCCTGGAAAATACCCAAGGAATGCAGATCGACACCCACCATTCGTCGATTTCAAGGGCGCATATGACAGCATGCATAGGGAAGAGCTATACAACGCCATGTCTAGTTTTGACATTCCTGCCAAACTCATCAGGTTGTGCAGGATGACGATTGCGAATTCTCGCTGCTCCACCAAGGTCGGAAGCAAACTCACCGAGACCTTTGATGTCAAAAGAGGGCTTATACCAGGAGGCCCGCTGTCATGTGACTTCTTTAACATCATCCTGGAGATGAACGTGCAAGACTCACACGCCAACACTAGAGGCACGATCTTCCAGAAGTCCGTACAACTGTTAGCATTCGCGGATGACATTGACGTGATTGGTCGAACACAGCGAGCCGTCAATGAAGCGTTTGCTGGTATTGAAGCGGAGACGGCCAAAATGGGTTTAGCGGTGAACGAGGGCAAAACGAAGTATATGCTGTCATAGAGAAAGGACGCACAACATCGACGTCTTGGACAGAACGTCACCATAGGCAGCTATAACTTCGAGGTAGTCAAGGACTTCGTCTACCTCTGTTCGCAAGTGAACAGTACGAACAACACCAGTACCGAGAGTAAACCCGGCATTACTCTTGCCAATCGCTGTTTCTTTGGGCTCAAGAGGCAATTGAGGAGCAGAGTCCTCTCTCGAAAGACCAAGCTGACTTTATACAACACCTTGATCATCCCAGTCATGCTGTACGGCGCGGAGGAATGGACAATCTCAAAAGCGGATGAGGAAGTCCTTGGTATTTTCGAGAGAAAAGCTCTGCGTGCGATCTTTGGTCCTGTTTGCGTTTACGGTTTCTGGAGGAGAAGATTCAACCAACAGGCGTCTTCGGATCCAACGCCTAAGATGGCTAGGCCATGTAGAGCGTATGGACAACTCAGCTCCGGCCCGGAGAGTCTTCGACTCCGAACCCGTGGGACAACGCAACAGAGGACGCCCGCGTTTAAGGTGGCGCACCCAGGTGGAGAAGGACCTCAACCAACACTGGAGACAGCTAGCCAGAGACCGTGCTAGCTGGAGAGGCTTGTTGGTTGAGACTCAGGTCCACCCCGGACTGTAGCCCCACCAGAAGGGAAAGAAGACTTACGTTTGACTGAAAATGCATGACACATCTTATCCAAAGTATCAACAGCCCCTTTAGTTGAATTGTAAAACGTGTTAACTTCTGGTTTGTTGTTTTTGTCAATGCCCATTGTTTGGGTATGATGCATCGGTGACAAGAACACAACTGATTAGTTTTTTTTTTTTGGGACATAACTCACTAGTCAGTTACGAAAACAAATACGCGTCGGACAAGATTTTTAAAACATTGAACTTTTAAAAAATTGCCAAAAACGGTGATTAAAAGCCTAAATGCCCCTCCATATGCTTCAAAATAAATTATAGCCGGATCTCATCCGCCGTGAGAATGAGAACAACAGAATCTCAAAATGTTGAGCTATTTTGAAAAAAAAATTGTTTAAAGCTAATTATATGCATTAACTTGAAGACTCCAAGTAACTTGAACAAATGACTCCAAGTGATATGCATTTCTTGAGATGTGTTGCAGATAATGGGAAAATAAATTTTTCGGCTTACTGTGGAATGGACAGTTATGAACAGTTATGGACCCTCTCGTCACTTCAATTTTCAATTTTCGAATTAATGCCAGCTTTTGGTGCATTCGGCCCCACAGTGCGACGTACTGAATCCCTGTTGGAATCGATTCTAAGTTGAAACCCGTTACTTCAGTAATCAGTCTAGTTGTAAGGAGCTTTACTGACAGGCCTGACTGTTGCTGAACAACGATTGATCAAAAAAAAAATATGCTCGGTGGCCGGATTGGTAAGCAAGTTCAAACTCTGTTGACTCTCTGGCATACAACTATAGGCCCTCTCCACCGGAAGCGAACAATTGGGGGATTGCTGTAGAAATTAGGCACATGTCCTTCTTCAGCTGTAATGCGATGTATCTTATTCTGTAGTTAGGGTACGACATAATGGCTTGACGAGGTGAAATAGATAAGGTACATAATGCTTTGGTCAACAGACGAGGTGAAGTTCAGCAGAATAATGTCACGGAAGTTTCGAGTCAGTCGAGATTCAAGTGGGAACGTAGTGCCTATTCACAGTTTCTGGCTAAAGAACCGAGGACAAATTGGACATTTTCTTTAAACAAACCGCATCACTTCATATCCTGTTTCCGCTCGCGCACGCATGCGCAACCACACACCTCTCTGTGACACTAGGTCGGAGTATGCACTTCCCCTAGTCAGTTTAGCCAACTGCAGATTGCAATGAAGTGATTTAGTTGATTGATACCCACGATAGAGTGTCGTCGTGAAGTATAATCGCTTCATAGCAGTCTGCAATTGGAAGCGCAGTGAAGAAACCAGTCCGCGTCGGCCTAATTTGATGAAAGTGGCCTCCTTCATAGAGGGAGTGCACAACAGAGGCAAGTGCTCACCATTGCCATAACTTCCCTAGAAGTCATTAGCAAGAAGGTTCACTTCACTGGTGCGTCAGCCATTGCCGCCAGTGTCCCATAATGACACCCGTTAAGGGCCTAATTTGGCTGGCTGATCTCCTGGCTCTGAATAACCATGGGAGACGCATAAATCCTTCGAGGGAGAGGGTTAGTTTTGTGATGAGCAACCACGTGGCACGTGGTGTTTTCTGTCTGCCTATCGTCGTTGGAATTTAATCGGAAGTTTGATTCCATCTAGTGACATGCATGACTTCTCCACATCGGGGGACAGATGCTGTGGCAGAGGCATGCAAGTCATGCACTTGGTGGCACTATGGCACTGAGACTTCGTTGATAATTATCGTAACATCACTCCGGCCGGCACACAAATGAATTGAACGATTAAATGATTAGCCGCCTCATTAAGAAATGGCCAGCAATTTAGGTCAGTTATTGAACACAGTGTGTAGGCAATTTAATTCCAACTGGCTGTAACAAATTATAATGCATATCTCTGATAGACAAAACAAATCGTTTGAATGCTTGCGCAGTGCCTCCTTAATCGTAACTATTTCCGCCAACGAGACGCTACAGTAGTCAAGAAGGGGTAAAGAGAGGCACATATCCCGATTGTGATCGTCGATTAATTTAAGTTTTGGCATGGTGGGCGACTCAGGCGTTGAACTGTGGGGATTGACAAACCATTTCTAGCTTGATTGCTGGAACTGAGAATAAACGCGAATATTCCAATACAATCGGATTTTCAGAATTTCATTATTCGGAAACAATTATCCTTACAGAGAGGAATGGGGCGCAGATAACGTTCGTAACCAGGCTGCAATAGAAATCTACACGGATGCGTCCAAATCGGATGAAGGCACAGTTTCAGGTGTATATGCTAGGTTCTCTGACATTTCACTGGCTCTCCGTGAACTGAACCACTACAGTGTATCTGCAGGCTGAAAAAGACAGCCCTTCATCACTCAATGAGTCCGATAAAAGGTAGATCTATCTTACCCTCAAAGGCTCTGAGATGTGGAAAACTCACCCCTGGGCAAAAGGGTATTCCGTGTAAGGAGATAACCCACTAAGTAGTAGGAAGGTGCCGGTACGGATACGCTACTGACAAAGTATCACCAGACACCCCAACCCTCACTGTAGACATTAAAATCATGACTATTGACAGTCACCATAAATGACACCAACCGTTGGTGCCAAGAAATAGATACGTGTGTGGTAATCTAAGCAAAATACGGCACAATGCTTTAGAAGCTGCGCTTGGAGAGCCCTACAATCACTCCCTTTGGGTTCGTTTTATTCACTATTGCTCAACTTGCCGGAAAACTGGGAGTTGATCAACTGCTGAGTTGGCCTCAACTCGCGGTTTAACCGACAATTTGAAGATTGGTTTTGTTAAGTCCCACACTGTACGGGACCCCATTGGTGCTAAGCGACAGCGCTAATTCCTTGGCCTACTAGACACGAAGTTATGCTGGAAGCTAAATGCTGGTCTCAACGGCTCTCTTCTGCTGTAAAAGGGCCATTGGGTGCAAATGGGGACGGCAACCCCGAATGGTTCACTGGCTATTTATATCGGTAGTCAGACCCATACTGCTATATGGTGTCGCAACTTGGTGGACCGCACTCGACAAGAGAATAAACATCACCCACTCCTTAGAGTACAGGAGATGGCATGCGTATGCATTAGCGTGGCGGTAAGGACTACCTTCGCCGAAGCATTAAGCCTACTCCTCAACCTGCCGCCGATAGAAGTAATTGGCAGACAGACAACAGCTAACACGGCGATTAGATTAAGATCGCTGAGCAGCTGGAAAGAACTGCAGTCTGGATCCATAGATACAGACCTCACTCTACCTAAACTCCTCTTCGAGAAGAATTTCTCAACCAGCATACCGCTCAGATTTTACTGGGAGTCTGAGCACCTGACGCTGGAAGTTCCATTGTGAAGCTTCACAGATGGATCGAAGATGGATGCAGGTGTGGGTGCTGGTGTCCAAGGACCTACATTTCCAGCTATCTTTTCGACTACCTAATCACTGTAGCGTCTTTCAGGTTGAAACTATAGCGATTAAGGAAGCCCTGTCCTGGCTGAAAAACAATGTAATATCGCGCACAGATATCGTCGTCTGTTCCGATAGCCAGGCAGCGATAAAATCTCTGGATTCAGTCATCTTTAATTCCAAGACTTCCCTTAATTGCCGCCTATCTCTTAAGGAGATGGCCAAGTATTTTAGCATCCAACTGATGTTGGTGCCGGGACACTGTGGCATTCCAGAGAATTGCAAAGCGGACGAGCTCGCTAGAAAGGGCACAAGCTCCGTGCTCTTTCCGGGTGTAGACCCACCCTCCACGCCTATGGCTACTATAAAACATCTGCTAAAGCTTGAAACGCTTGCTCAAACAAACCGCAGATGGATATCTGCCACAGGATGCCTCATTACCAAACAACTATGGCCTATGATCGATCCCAAGCGATTGCTTAGCTTGATCAGATTAAGCAGGCCAAACATCAGTTCTCTTATTGGCGTTTTAACAGAGCATTGTGCCATCGGAACTCACGCCTCTAGACTAGGCTTTCCCTATAATGATTTCTGTAGAAGCTGCATGGACGAGGATTAGGAAGAAGCCATCGAACACTTGATATGTAATTGCAGTGCGCTCTCTGTCATCGAACACTTGATATGTAATTGCAATGCTCTCTCATCCCGTAGATTCAGACTTCTGGGGGCCCATTTCTTTGTTAATCTGGCTGAACTGAGCAGCATCAGAATCAGCCCTCTTCTTCGCTTTATCAAAGCACTGATTGGTTTGCGGAATAGATAGCCTAAGATCCGCGTGGTAACACAATGGGCCTAGTCTGCTGTTCGTATGCGTGGCAGTCAGCCACCTCAACCTAACCTATCGAGTAAATGAATTCTGTTCCTCAGAGTTTGCATGTCGAGAAAATGATTCTTGTCAAAAATTATCCCTCGGCATAAAAATGTAGGTCCCAACTATTCGGAAGACATTTATATCCCACAGACCGGGAGTTGGTGCTGGGCTCAGGTCCACTGCTCACTGACTCACCTAACTTCGATTCCTGATTAGAGTTTGAAGATCCAGAATGCTCGGACTTCAGAGCGCGTTGAACTTTTAGCCTTCTCCAAAAACTTCCGCATGCGTCGTTGAAGGCCAAACTCCTTCATAAAGCCATCTCAAATACGCACACTAAAAAAATAAATAAATAAAGAATAAATACTTACAAGTGCCAAATGACAGCGTGTAGGACTACCTGCACTACCAACTCCCAAAGAACCTCCACAAGATAGCTTACCATTCAAGAACCACCTGAAAACGAACACCAACCAAGGAAAAAACCAAATCAATTACTTTTGCATTTTTTTAATATTTTTTTGCATTTTCCTTTATTTTTTGATTTTTTATTCTCAATTTCTTGTATTGTATGTTTTTTTTTATTTATTTGTTAATAGTAAGAATATCTTAGAACGAAGCTTATAGTACGAACTTAAAACTAGGACTTTATTAAGGCTCCTTAACGTCAAAAACAAAATCAAAAAAGAAGAAATAAAACGCAAACGTCAAAAAAGCAAAAATTGTTCACTACGATGTTTTTTTTTTTTTTTTTGAAAATTTAAATTCATTTGGATTGGATTGGTTTGGAGAATTTAAAATTCGTCCCATTTACAGGGAAACTCGTAAGGTTTTCGTTAATTAAACTTAACAGAAAAAAAAAATAGTTAAGAATATGGAGGGGAGTATATTTTTTAAGCCATTTCCGATTGAATTTGAAAAAAATTAATTCTTAATACTGAATAAAAAAAAAGAAATTCAAATATACGAAAGAAAAAACAAAAAAACATCGAAGTTCACATGTCTCCTTTCGACGACTCACGCCTCTTCATTTTCATCCATCGTAAAGCAAAGATACACTAACAGTTATATTTATATAAAAAATAAAAATAATCATAAACTAAAGATAAGTAGAAAAAAAAAACAATTTACTTAAATTTACAATTCTTTTCCAATATAGAATAATGTTTTATTTTTGTTTCGGATGAACAAATTATTCTCGCCTTTATTCTTGTGTGTTAAGCAATTCATTACTGTTCACAATGTTGTGTCTTCATATTTTTATGTTTTTGTTTTTGATCGTTCCTAAAATTAATTTAAGCGTATAAGTAGTAAATTTACATACTTTCTTTTTTATTCTTTCTACAAAAAAAAAAAACCAAACAAATGATGAAATTGGCTGAAGAAAAGACTGAACTTTTTGTGTGTGCGTGTGTAGATCTAGGTTCTAGGACGCACAACAATCTGTGTGTGGTTTCAATGTACAATTCATATATATTCTTTTTGTTTTTGTTTTTTTTTTGTTTTTTGACTAAGAAAAGATTGTTGTCACATTCGACCGTACACATTTGTAGGGTTTTCTTTTCTTTTTCTTTTTGTTTGTGTGTGTGTGTGTGTGTTTGTTTTGTTAAAATAAATAGTTTTACACGCTACACTTGAAGAGCTGTGAGAGCATTGAAACAAGAAGGGACGTTTCTTTGGTTTTGTATTTGCTGGACAAGAGTGCGTGTATCTTTTTTCCTTGCAACAGCACTCCTGTTGGGGATTATGCTGTGTGTGTATGTGTGTGTTCGTTCGTTTTTTTTTTTTTTTTTTTTTTTTTTCGTCTATCGGTAATAGGGAATGACTATGTGGTATCCATGAAACTATAAGAAGAATTTTTCTATTTTAAATTGTGTTAGTTTAAAGCGAGGTCTTTTTACAACAGATCCCTTCTCTTCAGTCTCACTTGGACGAATCTAATCTAAGTCCTCAAAGTGTAACGACAAATTTGTGACTAAATTGATGGAGATAAACATGAGCTAGAAGCTAGAAGCTCTTTGACAAAAAAAAAACATCAGCACAAGCTATTCTTGCTTGTTGACATTTAATTTTTTTTTTTGTGTTTGTTTTGTAAAGCGTAAGGAAATGTCTTCCCCTCGATATACAGGATTGCATTTTTGTATTATTTTTTTTTATTCTATTTAAACATATTCTCGTTTTTTTTCTTTTTAGTTTTTCATTTCATTTTACAATTCTATTTCTTTCGATTTTGCATGCAGTCAATTTTTAAGTTTTCTTTCATTCATCGTATCGTTTTGTTTGAGCGAGGGATTCAAGTTCCATTTTGTTTTTGTTTTGTTGAAATTATTACTTATTTTTTTTATTCTTTCACTTTTCATTTCGAATTCATTGAGATTAATGTACATTTTCATTTATCGTTTAAATACGTATTTTTATGTATTTCATATCTAAATTGCATGCAACTAAATAATTAAAAAAAAAATAGTATTCATTTATCATTTAGAAACTAAGCACGGGGCGGTGTTGAACAATATTAGTTGTTGAACAAAGGCCTATAAAATATAACAGAATATACATATACAAATTCACTTACGGACTAAATGCATGCAATTAGAATTTTAGTTTTTTTATGTGTGTTAACATACTTCTCAACTTGGGTATAACAAATATTTAAATTTTGAAATAAACAGAACATAACTTGTTAACAGATTTTTCTTTTTTCTTTTATCTTCTTCTCTTTTTTTTTCTGTCATTGATTCGGATCTGATGGGATTGGGGGGAGAAGAGGAGAGGGTTATTTTTTTGTTTTTCTATTCGTTTTGTGTTCGTGTCTGACTGCATGGTTTATTTTCCTAATTTACTAGTGAACTTGCCAAGAAGTCTAGTCGGAGTTTGTTTTTGGATTTGAGAGAGAGAGTGTGTGGACAGTCAAGTGGTGGATGAATGGGTGATTGTGGATTGTGAGCAGGATGTGTGCTTCAATTCGGATTCATGTTGTTGATTTTTAGTGATTTTCAGTCGAAGCAGACTTGGGAGGACTGAGACATAGCCACGGAAAGATACGCCTTGCTTGGCGGAATTTGGAGAGCTGGCAGGCACCTTGGAGCTCTGGCATTAAGAAGACATCTCTGATGACTCCAAGGACGGACAGACTCTAGAGTACTCCCAGGAGAAGGCATCTCTTGTCGAAGAAGCTTCAGAGGACTGAGGCATTTCCAGGAGAAGGTATCTCTTGTAGATGAAGTTTCGGAGAACTGACATACTCCAAGACGAAGATTTCGGAGGATTCAGACATTTCGAGAGGGCTTGGCTTGTCGAAGAACCTTTGAAGGACAGACACATTCCAAGGGGAAGGCATCTCTTGTGGAAGAAGCTTCGGAGGACTGAGGCATTTCCAGGAGACGGCTTCTCTTGTGGATCAAACTTCGAAGGACTGACACATTTCCCGGAGAGGGCATGTCTTGACAGACAGAGGACTGTCATATTTCCAGAAGACATCTCTTATCGTTGAACCTTTGGAAAACTTCACACAGATCGTTTTTTGCCTGAGAGGAGGTCCTGTGGCACTGTCCATGATCCGCTTCTCTTGCCTGACAGACTCTGCAGATCTGACGTGGTCATGAGAAGGCAGTTGTGTCTATGCATTGTGTCTCAACTTCTTCTTCGTGGCGTCTTTTCGGTCACTTTATCTTTGCAGTCGGCGCTCTTCTTTGTCCATTAGTTCTTCTGTGAAGGATCACAGGAATGACTGATTTCAGACATGACTTATTTCATCAGCTCCGCGGGGAATTTGAATCGTTGTCAGGTGTCTTGAGGTTGAACTTTGGTTGTTCTGCCTCACTTCTAAGAGAACTTTCAGTCTCATTGTGAATGGATTTCCTTCTGGTTCCCCCAAGACCGACGAGTATCTTCAGTTTGGACTGTTTTCTGTGTGGACTGGCTTCAATTTGGACTACGTTGAGTTTGGTTGACATCGAAGAGAAACTCTCGAATGTGGATGGACCCCTACTTCTTTCCTGCGTCCGCCTTGGCAGACATCGATGGGAACTCTGAACCGAACTTGCACTGGATTCATACTCCTTGTGAGAAATCGTCTGAAGCATTCTTCAGGTGACGTTCTTTTGTTCAGTCTGGCCCTGTTTCAAGAGGAATTTCGCTCGTTTTCAGACCCAGACATCCCGCCCTTCAATTTGAAGCCACTTGACGCAAGGGATGAGTCCATTCAACCGTGGTTCCAGAAGCATCCTCGGCTTGTGTCTCTTGTGGATCTTCTCTGTGGGACATGTGCGGTTCTGCTCGCATCGATTTCATCTTGACGGGACTTTTCAAGCCTCACCAGCACGAAGTAATCCTTCAGTTTCGTCAAGGACCCTTTGTGACGACGAGACCGCAATGATTCCGTACACTGGAGGGATCTACAACGATGTGATTTCTGTTTAGCCAGTGCTCCTCTTCAGTCAGCAAGGTTCCGAAGTGAATGTCAGAGCTGGGGAACTAGCCGTTCCTCCCTCCTCCTCCTAGCGGCTCCACAGTCGATGTCGGGGCCAGAGTTGATGCCAGAGCTGGTGGTCTAGGCGACTTCCTGGCCACGGCGAGGGTTCACAGGCGATTTTGTGGAAAATTCGATGCCAGGGCTGGTGGATGGTCACGGCGAGGCTCCTCAGTCGAGTCGAGGCAAAGTTGATTGCCACCAACGGGTCTCTGGATGCCAACTCAGCCCCCGTCGAACAAAATTCAAATAAATCTGAAATCAATCACCAATTGAACGCAATTTATGCATGTGCCGCGGTGGTGTGCTTGAAACGTCGGATAAGAACTTTAATTCAATCAAACATTTGAAGACTCTTGAGCGCTTTTGAATGTGCTTTGAATTTCAATTTGTGCTGGTTCTTGGGTCAATATTACGTTTCTTCTGTGTGTGATCCCTCTCCTCCTCCCCCCTCATCCTCTTGACTGAATGAAATTTCATGATTTGAAGAACATTCCCGAAAACTTATCTAATCTCTTAATTTCCTTATGCACCTCTTCTCTGAGTGAACTTCACAGAGCACCGTGCCCAGCATGGGTCGACTCGAAGAAGCATAGTGTGCAGCGGGAAAGGGGCAGCATTTCTTTTCCCAGAAATCCAATTCGAAAGAAATTCTAATTGTAACTTAAGAGCTTTCGAGTGCCGGCCACGATGCCGGGAATGTGAATCGGGAACCGTCGCGTCGTCTGTCGTTCTTTTGAACGATTACACAATGTCGGTGTAATTTCGACTCATTTGCTTTGTCGTTCTTCTTGTTTTTCCACACTGCACACCGCGTGATGGCTGACTTCGAGATCACCTTGATCACCGCGATTGTTGATCGTGTGTGTTTTGGACTTTGTGGGGGGGGGAGGGGGGGATTCTAGTTTCTTTTGGAAAACTTGTCTCTTTTCTTTTCTATTGTGGACAGTGTTTGGAAGTTTTTGATTTTCATTGGCATTGATTTTATTTTTGTTTGTTCTTGTCTCGGTCGTCTGGGGGATTTCATTTTCGTCGGCTGTTGAGACGGAATTCGAGGGAAATTCGTCAGACTTTCAAGCACACGAAGGAGTATGTCTGGGGGCAACGGCAGGCGTTTGAATGGACGGTCGGGGTTGTTTCTATGAAACTCCTTGAGAGGCGGCTTGGTTCAGTCCTTACTTGTCAGAGATTGAGTCGATTAGGCGGGGAGGTATCTGGGGACACTCATGGGAGAAGAAGGTTCCACACTCGCTTCCGATGCAGAGTTGATGCCAGAGCTGGTGGATCACGGTCACGACAAGACTCCACAGTCGATGTCGAGGCCAGAGCCGGTGGATCGTGGTCACGACAAGGCTCCACAGTCGATGTCGAAGCCAGAGCCGATGGATCGTGGTCACGGCAAGGCTCCACAGTCGCTGTCGAGGCCAGAGCCGGTGGATCGTTGTTACGGCAAGGCTCCACAGTCGATGTCGAGGCCAGAGCCGGTGGATCGTGGTGACGGCAAGGCTCCACAGTCGATGTAGAAGCAAAGTTGATGCAGCTTGCGGTTTTTTCTAGGCTTTATGGCTTCCTTGGCATCGCAGAGTCGTTCTCTAACTCAGACAAAGTGTCTATCACCGTCATTGTCACAGTTTAACTTGTCCTTAAGCATCTGTGGTTCTGTCCGGAGCAATTGGCATCTCTTTGGGTCGATCTATTTAATGACTTGAGTCTTCAATCGACTTTGGGCATCACCAGATGACAGTGGTAAACATCCGGTTTAAGGATGACTTGTTGTTGAAAATGTCCTCAATTTCTATGTCGTCTCCTTCGGTTCGTCTATTCAATAAATTTGAATGTGCTCCATCCACTCTTGGATGAGATGACAGAGCTTAACAAGTGGTTGGAAGCTCATCTCCTTCACTTGGTGTGGTCACAGATGCGCCTTATTTTGACACACATTTTTGTCGAATTTGAAATGGGTTCCACAGTCGATTTCGAGGTAAAGCGAAGTTTGACAATTCGACAGCTCTGCAATCTGCACAATGTTCCATCAAGTCATTCCCGAATTCACGTCAATTCCGCTTCACTCATCCAAAAAAAAAACGTCCATCACAACTCACTTAACATAAAAAAATCAATGTCCTCTCAAAATCTATTCTATAGCAGATATGTTTGCATTTCTATATGTATGTACGTGTATCTTAAAAAAAAAAGTTCTACATCTAGAATGTTAATTCGCTGGCTAAATTAACGGAAATTTTGTAATTTTTAATTGGTTTCTTTCATTTGCTCCTTCAAACAACACTCAGCTTTTTTGTTTCTCTTTTTCAAATATATACACTAAAGTGCAAATGCATAAATTACTTCACAGTCTATTTTTTGTGGTTGGTTGGGTTTGTTTTTTTGTTTTTTTTTTTTTTGTTTTTGTCTAACTCTTAACTATTGTATTTTGTGTGTATTTACAAGGATTTTTTTCTTAACTTTTCTGAAATTCTCTGTTACAGACTATTTCATGGTATGAATTCAATTCGGGGCGTGGCTTGGTGGGTGGGTGGGATGGTTGGTTGGTTGGTTGTGTCGGGATATAGGATTTTGTGTGTATATATAGATGTAAAAAAAAAAAGAAAAATTATATTTGTATACATATATGTATAGTAGTTATTTTATATAAACAAGAAAAAAAATTGTATGTATTATTATAAGCGTGTGAAATTTTCAGTCTATGTATGGTAATTTTTTTTTTCTTCTTGATTATTATTTTTTTTTTTTAAATTAAGAATATATTTTTTTTTAAACTATTCTTTGCCTAACTTTAAAAAAAGAAAAGGAAAACGAAATTAAAATATTTCTCATTCTGAACTATTTTGGATCTTCAGTTTTCATAATTTACATTGTTTTTGTTTTTTTTCTTCTTTCTCTCTTAAAATATGATCTGTCATTTGCAGATTTATCAGTGGATTAACGGATATACATACATGTCCGGAGGCATTTCACAAACAAGAAAAAATGTCCTTCTAAATCTGTCTTCTCACACGTCACTCCCTGCGGCTGTTGGAGCAGTGTACGCTGCTATTTCACGTCAAACAACGCAAAGAGATGGTGAGAAATAAAATAAAAAAAAAAACTTAAACCAAACAATTTTCATCGCCGTTGAAGAGGTGAAAAATAATAATAATAATAAACAACGACATCTATTCTCAGATTGACTTATTGACCTCGCACATATTTTATACACTCTTTTTTTTATCCTTTCCTTTATTTAATGTGTACACCATTCTCTTTTTTTTCATTCTGTTTTACTAATTTCTTTTTAGTAAGTTTCTGTTTATATATGTATATAAAAAAAAAGATTACAATATATAGTATTTATATATAATTATATAAAAAAAAATCAACTTAGTTATAATTCCTTTCCTTCTTCTTGTTTAACGATAATCATATATAATATTCAAATATTCTTAAGTATGTACCAAAACTAATTAAAAAAGAAAAAAAAAATAATAGAACATATGGAAATATTATCAACTTCGAATTTATGCTCGCTCGATTATATACCTTTTCCTTATTTTATTTTTTATATATTTTTTTTTTCTTGTTTATGTTTAATATCTAGAAAAACAAAACGGGCATAAAATATATGTTTGAGCACCAACAAAAATTTAACTTTTGTGAAAGAAAAAAAATATAAACACTATTTATAAACAAAAACAATTTGTATGTAAAAAAAAAAAAATAAATGCTTCACTTTCTTAGCTAGTTAAAAATATATGTATTTCATATTCATCGAGAAGAGTTATTTTTGTTTTGTTTTTATTTTCTTTTCGTTTCCTCTTATGCGCACAAAACTTTCTAAACTAGAGCTTGAAATTCAATGTAATATTTTTTTTTGTTTCTTTTAATTTTGTGTAATACGCAGATTTAAAAAAAAAATTAGTAATTGTTTGTGTTTGAAAATTTCCCATTCGATTTGAAGATGATGGTTGGTTTAACTTGAAATTTATTACGAAAGATGCATGTTTGTATATCTGGTTGGTTTGTTGTTGTTTTATTTATTTTTACTTTGTTTAAATAATTTAATTAGGTTGTTGTGTGTGTTGTGTGTTGTTGTTTTTAGTTTATTTCGTATTGTTTAAAGTATGATTTTGTTGTTTTTGTTTTTCAAAGACTAGTCTGAAGTCTGAAGTCTTTAGCGGATAGACTTAGAATTTGATGTCGTGAATATCCTTTTGGGCATTCGCTTGCATTTTGCAGGTTTGCGTTAGATCAGGTAGAATAGAATTTGGATTGTTAACGTTATTACCATTCATTGTATGATGATGCTGCTGTTGGGCCTCCATCACTAAGTACGGCTGGAGGCTGCGACTGTGCTCTTCGAATATATGCTCCAGTTGAATCATGCATTCATGGAGGTATTCCTGTAAAGAGAAAATTAGTTGTTGAAGGGTTATTTGATGTGATTTGGATGCCTACCACTAAATGAAAAGAAAAATAATGGACATGATTTGTAGTAGACACATAAGGCAACCCATACACAGCACACTTGTAAGCACACTTCGGTGTGAAGATTGGTGTACCTCTACATCGACTATACAGTCACTGAAAATTAAAACATTTTTAAACTGCTAACAGTGTGGTATATCAAAAAGCGGCTAGTCCATACAGGGGACACACACTTTACGACGCCAGCACGTGTGTGACCCGCTTAAGCATGTTCAATTTGATGCGAAATATCTTGAAAAGGTAAATTGTAACCAACGGACAGTCTCCTTATTTTATTCATTTGTAGCATGGAACTCCAAAGGACACCAGAGACACACAAGTTTCACAAGTTTAAGTGACTTCTTAGGCTACTCTAGTGGTTTTGAAGCTACTCTAAGCATCATTATCACAATGAAAAAATTTCGCGGTTCAAGGCCAAGTTTTGAACACAATTTCTGGCCCGAATTCCACTTGTTCAATGCAGCATTTCATCGCAGACGAAAGTCAGCTTGGTCTTGATTCCTCTAAGGCCTCTAAGGGTCGTAAGTCTGCTAAGTAAGGCTCTGGACATCTTCTCTGGACTTTGAGTGCTCTCTCTCCCCGAAGGAAGTCTTCCCTAGTTGCATATTTCGCCAAATACTCGGCCAAAAGAAATTACCTTCTTGACTATAGAATCAAGGAACAGACCAGTGCAGGCTCCATCAAGCGCTACCAATCAAGTTCCAACCCAAGGGACAGGACAGGCGACGAAATTGAGAATTATAGGCCTTCCATTATGTTCTGTCAACTCTTATGTGAGCCATCAATAAGAGCCAAATGGAATAAGAACTAGGCATGGCTTCAGTCCATGAACATTAATTATTGAACATTGAAACATCCTCATACACACCAGAAATGTGAAAAGCAGTTGTCTTCAGGCTCTAGAAACAACAGCCTAGTACAGAAGTGACCCAGAGCTCAAGACTGATTGTAAAGACCTCCGAGAGTCCTTCAGCAGGAATTTATGGCTGGGCGATAACAACATAGAATTCTTCATTAAAGCCAGAGTTCTGTGAATCTGCGCAGTTGAACTAAAGACAATGACTCAAGAATCTTATAAAAAATTTGGGCGGGGCTATAGTCTAAGGCGAATGTTGGTCTAGATTCTAAGCCGTCTTGTGCATGTCATTATTCCCTCACGAGCAGACTTTGCGACTTGTTTAGCCAATTTCGAAGTTGAAATTTGAAAAGTTAGTCCGATCACTGTCAACGACTAGAGAGAGGTATGAAATGGAACCCCTCTTAAGACCGGACGACCTGGCGGCTCAAGCAAAACTTGGCACTAAAGTGCGAAGAGCAGTTGGAGGAGAGTTTAGACACATTGTCAGAAATATAACGCGATGGCCCGTAGACCCCATGCCGCGTAAGGGAATACATAAGCTAGAGGCCGTGACTTTAAAAATTCAATCTCAATCTCAATACAGAAGCTAAAGAAGAAAAAAGAGAAGTGAGGCCGTGACTGTAAAAATTAGTAGAGTAGCAATCTCCGCCTCTTAGCAATCAATTTTGTTTATTCGCATTTTCATGGACCGTGAATGACATGTTAGTCCTGTTCTTTGCAAGTTGTGTCTGAATAAAGGATGACGAAACAATGGTAGACTTTTCAAATTATTCCGGCTATGTTGTGCTAATTCATACTTAATGGCGTGACTTTCTTGTCTGAATTGCAGGTCGCAACAAAATATCTCCAATGTACACAATTCTGAGCCCAGTTCTTGCCGGCCTCGTTTATTTACTTTCCTAAGGACCTCTTGGAAGTTATATTGGGCCTTCCTATTTATCTGTTTCCTTAGAGGCTCCATTGCAGGGCTTGACGGCAGATATAGTTGTTTGGTGCTCTCAAGGTGGACTTATTTTTCCTGATTGCTTCTCCAATATGGTTGCTTGGACCGATAACCAAATTCCAGAGAGACGCGCAGTTGGTTGAGTGCCTGCCGCTGGTAAGTCCCAGGTTCGAATCCCAGTGAAAGCAAAGTTAATACGCCTTTATCTGGTTTTCAAATCTGATCCCGTCACCATTTGCCTGGAGTGGTCATTCAGTGGTAGTAGTCTGACTGTTGGTATCACAATGGGCTGGTGAATACACTAGCAGCCCCCCAACCCAAGCTAACCTCACCATCATCTGCTGGAGTCATTTCCTTCAATTTTGACCAAGTGACGCGTCACCTTCATCGAGTTGGAACATCACCTTCAGCCACTAGTCTAGAAGTCCGCCGAATACAAGGTACATCGCCTTTCCTCTGACAAGCGATCTTTGACACTACAGTGACTCCTTCCAAAGAAGAGTCCAACAAGAATTTTCTCTTCACAGACCGCATGTCTAACGACTTCGAAGAAGTTCCCTCCGAACACAGACCAGCCTCTGCACTCTCATTCTGTCCCATCGCATGTCAAGGTTCATAAAGAAAGTTGTGCCCACGTCATATGCAGCCTGCAAGCGAATGGAAATCATAAATTAAACTCGGTCTGCTCGCCTCTGACGTCCAGCTTCCTGTGCCACTGCCGTTGGTCACAACTCGCCATCACAAATTAGGAGGGACCTACGTCGTCTACGTCCTCTGCAGCGGTTCAGTTTTATTGTTGACCCATTGAATGAGTTGTCATCTGTCAGTCCCCTCTCTCTCTCTCTTCGCGATGCTTTCATCTTCAATGAACTCCTCCAAAGGGCAAGAGGAAAGTCAATATGACAAACAAAATTTCTCCAAGACACGACAATGGGGAGGATAAGCTGACGACAGCGACGATGGCACGGTGACGGAGCTGGTGGGACAGTGGATGCCGATGGCAAATGAAGATCATGGCGATGACGAAGACGGCCAAGCTCCACACACACGCACGCAGTCGTTGATCTTTGTTAACTTTCAAATTAAACAAAAAAAAAAGAACCAGCCACGCCAGCGACAACAACAATGCATGTGCGACAATGAAGAAGAGACGCCGGTTTTCTTATATTTTTTACGACATTTTTGCAATCTGTCGCCGCGCCGTCAAAAGTTTTCCATATTCAAGAATGAAAATGATATCATCTCGTGACCGTCTTCCTCTTCTTCCCGTGCAGGGTCATCGCGCACAACAGCCGGTTCGATGGCGGGGGTGCGTGCGTGCGTCCACACAACCAGACGCAGCCCCGTTTTTGACAGAAACTTATTTATGCAGCGTTTCCATCAATTCGGCGGTGATCTGTGCGTGGTGCCCATCTTGATTGGCGAAGGAATCATCCGTCGCCTTAATTGAGGGATTACACAGGCCGATGTCAAGTGACAGGAACGTCGCCGACGCGGTGGCAGAGGGGAACCAACAAAAAAAAAAAAAAACGGAAATCATGTGTGACTCAGCAGAGCGGGCTGCAAAGTGAGGGCGCACTGAATTTGTATTCATTTCTGGCGTTTTGTTTCTGTTGCGGGTCGGGTCTCTGTGTTTACCCTTTATGTAATTAATGTAAATTGCTGCTCGCAAAGGGCGACCGACTATGGGTGACCTTGAGCGTGTCAAGGGATTCCTTTGAACTCTCCCAGGCACCAGGAGGAGTCAATAAAAACGCCACAATGAAACCGAATTAAGTGCATATATCATCCACAGTCAGCCGAGCCGGTGGTGGTGGTGGTGTGTGCATGGGGTGAGAATTTGACAAATGTTTCGGGGGTTTGATGGATTCTTAATGGATTTTTTGATCGCCCTTGTGCTGGGTAGAGGGTTGGATGGCGATATGCAACTTTTTTGGTAACCACGAGGCCCTTATGCTGGATGCAGGAGGTTGCGTGGAGCACATAAATGACTCAATTAACTGGGATGCGACTTGTTGGTTCATTAACTTCATTCGGGCGCCGAGGGTTTTCCTCGGCCGCTCTGGAGGAGACAACGATCGACCCTCGGAGTGGGCTCGGATTAATTCAGGTCGCAGGCTAGTTGATTTTTACGACGCGGAGTAACACACAATTGTGTTTTGTCGTTCAGGGAATAATTTCCATTCCTGTGTTTTACTCCGTGCGTCAAGTTTCAAATGGGAAGCACTTTACGTCGAAATTTATGGGATTTCAAGCCCGCATGGCCCTTGTCGGGCGTAAGATGATGACTGACGGTTGCACTTGGTTCTCAAATTGTTCGAGAGATGCTGAGGGGATGGGGAATTGAAGCAGCATTCGAAGGGAAGGGAATCATTGTTGTGTTAAAAGAACTATAAAATGGACACTTTCTGGTGGGATTAAGTTTCAAAGGCAAGGAGATATGGAGACAGGTACAGGAACTGGGAGAAGTGCATCACAACAAGAGCAACCAAGGAGAGAGGAACAAGCCCTGGAAACCGATCAAGCCCTTCTAGCAGCAATCCTGCTTCGTAAGAGGTCAGAACAATGACAAAAAGTACGGAAAAATGTTTCTTAAATCATGACGAAGCATTAGGCAGGCACTATTTCGGCACACTATCATGAGCAAATGGATGAAACAGCCCCGTGTCACTGTACTTTCACAGGTTTGCAGCCTTATCCTCTCATTTAACAGGAAACCACTCTCGTTCTCTCTGCGATACTCAGGCAGGCGTGTGTAGATGTGCTCATCGTTGCCATCAGTAGAGGTATGAGTACGTTCGAAAGACCTTCCGATTTTCAACAAATTTCCTACCAACTTCAAATGGCGCCCGACAAGAGACCAACCAAAATCATACAAATCTGAACTTTATCTCGAGGTATGGACACTCGCAGAGAATAGTGGATGTATTTAAGCAGCACTTCCAACAGCTGCTTAACGGGCTTGTCCAGGAGAGAGTGATAGGGAATCAAGTAATCCCACCTAGCTTTAAAGAACTCGGCACTACCGTTAAACGGCTGAAGAACAACAAAGCCACAGGCTCTGATGGCTTAGCATCGGAGTTCTTCAAGGCCGGTGGGGATGCTCTGGTAGGGAACATGCACCAGATCATCTGTAGAATTTGGGAAGACGAAGCATGTCCGACGACTAGAATATTAGCTCCATATGCCTCATTCAGAAAGGCGATCCTACCTACCTCTTGCAACATCCATAGAGGTATATGGCTGCTCACCGTCGCCTACAAGATCCAGTCCAGCGTACGTCTAAGGCCGCAGGAATCACCACGTGACAGTGCGGCTTACACCAAATCCTCACACTAAGGCAAATCCTGAAGAAGACCAGCGAGTTTCAAATCGATGCTCGCTACTTCTTCATCGATTTTAAAGCCGCATACAATAGCATTCATCGCAAGCACCTATTCTAAGCGAAGGCCGAGTTCGGGGTCTCGGGAAAACTGATCCGGTTGTGTCGTCGATGCACCCTGCAATCCGGCTCAAGGACTACCGAGCCGTTTGAAACCTGCACCGGATTTCGGCAAGCAGATGCGCTGCCGTGTGATTTCTTCAATTTGGTACTGCAGAAGATAGTGCGGCGGGCAGCTGTAAACACGGAAGGCACTATCTTCTACAAGTCAGTCCAACTGTTGGGATATGCAGATGACATCAACGTGCCCAACGTGTCATAGTGGAAGCATTTAAGGTAGTTGAAGAAGTGGCGAATTGAACTGGTCTTAAGGTCAATGAGGAAAAAACCAAATATCTGCTGAAGAAGAAACATTCCTTCGCACACCACTTTAGACAAAAAAAAAACATCATGACCGACGGCTACAATTTCGAGTTTGACTACAACCTCGAGGCAAATGTGAACTCCACGAATGACATCACTCTGAACATCCGACGTAGAACCGCAAAAAACTGAGCTGACCTGAAAACAACTGCGCTTAAGACTCCTGGCTCCAAGAACCAAGATCATGCTCTATCAAAACTTTCATTTTGCCACCCCTGTGACATGGAGCCGAAAGCTGGGCGCTAAGCAAAATTGCTCAGCTGATTGTTGGTGCTTTCGAAAGAAAAAGTCTACGTCGGATATATGGTCCCGTCTGCGAGGAAGGCGAATGGAGAAGACGGTACGAGCTGCACCAGGATGTGGATGTAGTCTGGAAAGCAAAAATTCGTCGACTACACTGGCTCGGCCACATCAAGCGAATGGACAACGATGCTCCAGCTAAGATGGTCTTCGAATATAAGCCTCGTGGTCCGAGAAGGAGAGGAAGACCGAACCCTCGGTATAAAGACCAAGTTATCACGGAGACATGCATTTTTTTCTTTGCTCAAGGGATTGCTAATACCCTACTGTGTCCGGGGTCACACACAGCACGGCCGAAGATATAGAGGGAGAAAGGGAGAAAGGGAGTGGAGGTACCTATGCACATGGGTCTTAAATATTTGCGGGTTGTAGTCTGTGGGAAATACTAGCTTGGGAAGAGCATTCCATATTCGTGCAGTGCGGCTGAAGAACGAGTCTCTGAATTTAACTCTCCATCCGAAAGTAGGCTTAAGGGTATACTGATGGGCATTCCTGACGAGACGGGTATTGCGTGTGAATTCATGGAGTGGAGGAATGCAGTTGGCTAGCTCACTTAAGCATCGTTCGTTGAAGTAGCGATAAAATACGGACAATGAAGAGACGGTACGTCGATGTTAGAGCGAGTCTAATGACTCTGCGATATTGTTGTCTCCTACAAGTTTTATCGCTCGCTTTTGGATTCTATTAAGTAGGTGCAGTGTGGTCTTGGGTGCACCAGACCAGATATGAGCGTTGTACTCAAGCTTGGGTCGGATGTACGCCTTATAAATTAAAGCCAAATCAGAAGGGGTGAAATATTTCTTGCATCGATTAAGGAAACCTTAATATTTTGCAGCATTTTTGGCGACCTCAAATATGTGATCGCTCCAACTAAACACATACCAAGGATGGAAAGTTTTCCGGTTTCATCGACACAAGCGCCATTCATGGATAATGGCTGATTATGAAGGGTTCGCTTGAGTGACAGCAGACAGCATTGAGTTTTTGAAGCATTGAATTCCACTCTATTGTTTTTTCCCCAGTTAATTATGCTGTCAAGATCGGAATTCAATGTGTTTAACATACACTGCCGTTCCAATTCTACGGCCGAAGGGCGGGGTCGTGAAACTCGGAACGAATATGAAAATCTGGGGGTGATGTCATCAGCGAAGGTATGGATTTGATTAGCAGAAAAGAGATCATTTATAAAAATGAGAAAGAGTGTCGGAGACAGAACGGAGCCTTGGGGAACACCAGCATTTATTTGGTTGATATCAGACTTGAACCCATCCAACACAACTTGAATTGAACGGTTCGAAAGGTTATTTCTAATCCATAGAAGAAGAGATTCATCGATACCATAGACACGCATTTTCGACAAGAGAGCTTGATGACAAATTCTGTCAAATGCTTTAGAAATATCAAGCGCAACGATATTGCTTTCTCCTGCATTGTGCAAAGACTGGTTCCACTTTTCGGTGAGATAAGCTATCAGATCACCAGTGGACCTGTCGCTGCGGAAACCATATTGTCGGTCATTAAGAAGCTTCCGCGATTCAAGATATTTCATAAGCTGACGATTTATCAGCGTTTCCATGACCTTTGAAAGAAGGGACGTAAGTGCTATGGGTCGGTACGAGGGGGGTGACAAAGATTCGCCCTTTTTAGGGACTGGCTGGACAAATGCTGTTTTCCATCTGCTCGGAAAGACACCTAAAGAGTAGGATAGATGAAAAAAGCTTACGCAGTGGTTTTGCCAGCGCAGAAGAACACCTCTTCAGAAGTATAGGGGGAATACCATCCGAGCCAACGGATTTGTGCACGTCGAGATCTTTCAGTACTCTTGCAACTGTACGAGTGCGGAAGTGGATTTGTCCAATGGTGAAATCAACGCTCTCAAGTACAGGTGGAGACATATTGGAATCTGGGAGTGTTGAGCTGGCTGCAAAATGAGCCACAAGGCGGAATTCGCTTAGTCGTGACGAATGGAAGCAGCGTGCCGAGGACCCCCGGAAGCGATTGCTCAGGCTCTGATCCTCCCTTGGTCGCCGGCCTGACAAGTAAGAAGTAAGTAAGTGCAGGTCAGAATTAAGAGTTCTGCTGTCTGATGTGGCTGATCAACTCATGGTAGATGATTCCCGGCCAATCTCACCAAACACACAGCAATACCTTGGCCACCACCACTTCAACTAGATTCCATCAGTCAATCAATTGTAGTCACATCTAAATCTACTTCCAACACCTTTGCTCTTATTGGCACGACACTCTTGTCCGTGTCCGTGTCAGAGCACTTTTCTAGTACACTCCCAGGGTGCCAAACTGATTTGGGAAATTTTTGCTAGTAATGTTCGGAGTCGCCCTGTAGTTTAAAAGTGTTAATTACTTTCCAAACATTATTTCCTTCTTCTTCAGGTGGCGCTACAGTCCGGGGTGGACCTGGGCCTCAACCAACAAGCCTCTCCAGCTAGCACGGTCTCTGGCTAGCTGTCTCCAGTGTTGGTTGAGGTCCTTCTCCACCTGGGTGCGCCTTCGGTTCCGTGGGCGTCCTCTATTGCGTTGTCCCACTGGTTCGGAGTCGAAGACATTATCTTAGCAACCATTTTATTGTTTTGATCTTTCAGCAAGGCATGTGATCTAGGTCTATACGGGCTATGTGGGATCAGTGGGTCTTTCGCATTTGACGCTGTCTTATCCTTTAAATGTGTCTTAAACATACTTCACAATTATCTAGTTCACATAAGTTTTTGATATCTGAGTGGATATTCTCGGCCAATACACCACTGATCTTGCGGGGTTTATGCAGTGTAAGGTTTGAGTAAGATATCATCTCTAAGAGACTCCTTACGATTGAGATCTGTTTTTTCTTTTTTTTATCACTGACAGCCAATCTTGGAAATACAAGATTACAATGTTAATCCACTTCCTTGTCAATCTCTGGAAATGCTGCCAATAACACGGGTGCCTTAGATAAAGTATCAGTAATTAACAGCTCCTTTTCCTTTGGCTTATAAGTAACGTTTAAATTGTAAGCCTGTAACTTGAGCACAAGTCCTTGGAGTCGGGTCAAACCTGTCGCTAACATACATCGAGTTCATTTTTGAGCTTAGTCTTGTTCAAATGGTTTCGAATGGTTTTTTGTGCAATGGCTTCCCAGAGGATGGTGCACCTTTACCAAACTTTAACCATTGAACATTCTATTCGATTTATCGTCTCTCCTCTCATAATCACTTCTTCAGGGTTGTGGTAGATGCTGGGCCCATAGCCACCTTAGATCGTAGCCACACATTATTATTGCCCAGTTCTTTAGTTCAAAGCTCGTGAGTCAATTGAAGAATTTCCGATCGAGCTGATGCTGATATCCAGTTCAGTCTGGAAAAATGGAATGGTTTCTGTTCAGCCCTAGTCGTCGAACTCGCTAAAATTCTTCCCCACACGTCTAATCACCGTCATCCCACCACAATTCTTTGCTCCTTCCTTCAAGGCAAATGTCTCTCTCAGCAAAACTGGATGCCAAATCATTAGCATTCCCTTAGAGTCAGGTGCCCCAATGGCCTGCCTCCACTCCAAGTGCATCTGAATCGATTTCCGACGAAATAACTTGACCAGCTCCAAGGCCAATGAATCATTCCATTGACGTACCATCCCGTCCCATCCCAGCACCTCCATCAAATCGTGCCATTTGACTCGCAATCTCTTCAATTGAGTTGATTTATTGATCTCGATGTTCATTCCTCCAGGCACCGCGCCTCATCGACGACGTTCGTCTGCATCACATCCTTGCGAATGCGGCACGGCGGAGCCCATTGCTCTCGCTTTGAACTTAAAGTGAAGAAAAGCAAGCAAAGCAAAGCTGCGCCGTGTTCCGCATCGGCGGACTTCGGGCCAACATTTGCCGCAGCAATTAAGATTAAAAAGCTAAAACGCCACACAGTCGCTGTCGCGTCGCCGTCGTCGTTGAACAATCAAGGCAATCAAATTAACTTTGAATTCGAATATTAGTTCCTTGGGATTAATTGCTGATTGCAGAGACATTAAGCAGAGCTTTCTTCCTCTGCGATCGTGTGTGGTGGCGGCACTTGATGTGGACCGCTTGCAAATGGGGCGTGTGCGTTCGATTTCCGATGACGACAGTCGGTCGCGAAATCGAAACGTGCCCAAACCGAGGATAATCTCTGTTTTTTTATTGGCCCATCTCTGACCAGAGTGTCAAGCAAGAGTTTGCATTCAAATTCGCCCGCAATTTCGAACGACATTAAAGCAAAGAGTGGGCGGCACGGAGCACGGAGGGATGACAGCTACGCTTTGCAATTAATTTTAAATTTTATCTTCCAGCTGGGAGGAGGAGGGGCATGAGGATGTGTGTATCCTTGGGAGCGACACTGGCGTGTGTCTAATTTAATTTAGTGATCTACTCGTCGCCGCGGTGTACACGCGATTAATGGGTTCATTGTCACCTAGACTGCGATGACAATTGATGGCGTGAGTGTGAATCAGAACGGAACCGTTTAATTATGATGCTCCTCTCGACGGGCGGCGACGAATGAATACACAGACTGAATGGAGCAGCTGTTAATTTAATGACAATCCATGTTGTGCATCGAGAGAGTAATTACCTACGATTCGAGTTCGACACGAAAAAGGTGTTGCGTCACGTGGGGGAGGGGGTTTTGATTTGTGAATTGCTGGGCATGCAATTAGTCTGGCTGAAGCCTGCACGAATGGGCAGTGTGAAGGTGATCTCGCAAAACGGCTAGAAATGGGGGACGAGCTCACGAAGACAAGGAGGCGATGGTCTGCAAAAACGAGCTCACAGACCCAAGGAGGCGAATGTCCGGGAATGGTGGGCGAGTTCACGGAGCCAAGGAGGCGAATGTCTCCCCAAACGGCCGGGTATGGTGGACGAGCTCACGGAGCCAAGGAGGCGAATGTCTCCCCAAACAGCCGGGAATGGTGGACGAGCTCACGGAGCCAAGCAGGCGAATGTCTCCCCAAACGGCCGGGAATGGTGGACGAGCTCACGGAGCCAAGGAGGCGAATGTCTCCCTAAACGGCCGGGAATGGAGAACGAGCTCACGTAGCCAAGGAGGCGAATGTCTCCCCAAACGGCAAGGTTGCGAATGTCTCCCTTAACCAGCTTCTTCCAAGTTCACAACTCCTCCTCCCGATCATCAGATCACTTCCACTGCACCACACTGTCAAAATCAACAGCAGCAATGCTCTGCCACTCGATAAATCTTCTTCTTCAAATAATTATCTCATAAAAAGTTCACACGAACAAAGCTACTTGACGTCTAATCTGCGCTTTTATGGTTTTTCGCAGATCTTCGAAATTTTATCTGCAGTCACCAGACAAGGTTCTAAATTTCTTGTTCACACAGTGACAGCATTTATTTGGTGTACGGTTAGGGGGGGTGATGACTCATTTAGACCGTGTACGTAGGTAGGTTGTCTTCTGAAACGTGCCGTACCGCGCATGAATTTGCACAATCTTATGCGGGTGATGGGGTAAATCTTTAATCAAGTTCTAACCAATATTTTACGATCGATTCGTGAATTCATTTGTTATTCGAATTCCGCGAAGTCAACAAACAAAACAAATTCTTCGTGGATGAATTTGCTGAACGCATCCGTGTCATTTTGACGTGTCCAAATGTAGAAGCTATCGCTTACTTACTCATAGAGTGATAGAATTCACTTAAAGTTAAGATAGCGAAACTTAACGAAACTCAACGAAACTTAACGAAACTGAACGAAGTGCATGTTCTGACCAGCGTATCATTTCTGCATATAGAGCGACTGTTGTTTGAGTTGAGTGAACTCTCCACACGTCCATACTGCAAGTACAATTTGTAAATATCATCCAACTTCGTTTTTATGATAGCCGTCAGTGACTGGCGAAAGTGTTGAGACACATTTTTGGCCGTTTTGTGACATTTTCTATTTTCAATAGGATGATTAAGTGACCGCCGAAAGCGTTAACACACTGTTGTGCCAGTTTTATCGCATTTTTCATTTTTCGATAGGATGATTCATTTTGCGCCACCTTGTAGTTGCGCATAGAGTAACAGATTTCCTTCAAACTTATGAAAACAAAACTTAACGAAACTCAACGAAACTTAACGAAACTCAACGAAGTGCACATTGTGACCAGTGTATCATTTCTGAGTATAGAGCGACTGTTATTAGAGTTCACTTAACTCTCCTACGGTCCATATGCTAGTAAAATGGCTCAAAATTCAATGACATCAAAGTATTCATTCAAATTCCCAAAAAATCTCTTCACTCACCTGTCTAATGCTGGTTAACTCGTTCAATCGCTTCAAGAGGAAGCGCAGATTCTTCCCAGTCCTCAGATGCCAGTTGAGACCGCTCAACGCAGCTGCAATACTCGATGCCGCTATATTGCTGGCAGAGTAAACCAAGAAATAATGCTCTGAAAAGACAAAACAAAAACACACAATAAGCATCAATGTGGCAAAAATTCTCAAAAAGAACATCGTCTACCTGCACAACCCAAGCCCAAGGATCACTTCAGAAGCAGATTATTTTCCCTCGTTCTTTTTTGAACAAAAAAAACTCATCTCTAGGTACACCCTCTTTTGCGCAGACTGTACACACAACAGGAAACAGATGGAGATTCAATTATGCCACCCGCATATCCTTCGGCGAAAGTGAGACACCCCCAGCCGAGGCAGAAAGGCAAAAAAAGGAAACAATTATTCCAGCATGGGAAAGATGATTTTCATCCGAATTATTGCTCATTTTCACGGGTGTCATGGGTGCCATCCTTCATGCGGATTTATGTGGGTGAAAGTGAAGAGCAGCAAGACTCCCATCCGCAAATTAGATCACAGCCGGTGTGCTGCTGTGGGAGGCGGCGTTATCCTTTTCTTCACTTTCCACATAAATGGATGAATTATTATTTAATTTATCGCTGCTGGCTGATTGGGAATGGATTTTCTGCTCGGCTCACCATCTGTTTATCGGTTCAGCGATCAGGCAATGCGAACACCACGACGCGGCGACGACGAGAGGAGGTCTTAATTAGGAGCGCCGCAGAGCTACACTCATCCGGTGAAGAAAAAATAGAGTGTATCACATTGCGGATCTTCATTAAGAACCGCTCGAGACCGTTCGATCGAGTTCGAGCCGTTCACAATTGACGATCGAGGAGGCGGAGGATCGGTGCGAGATCCCACACTTTTCACACATTTCTCAATTGGATGGGGGTTCGGTTTGATTATTTATGAGTGCAATTTGCTGTGGGACCACCGCGCCGCCGCCGTCGGAGGAGGAGGATAACTCTGTCGCAGATGGCTCATTTGTGATATTTAAAATGCCATAAAATCGAGGCTTGAATTGTGAAATATTTAGAAATGATCGCATCCAGTGGAGATCAGTGCATGATCAGTGCACGATCATTGTCGTCGGAAAGGGAGCCTGGTTCGTAGGTTCCCTTTCTCATTTAGGGTCCATTTAAGGAATGATCATGAGCCTGACACCGGGGTCAACTCTGCCGATCGATCTGATCTTGCAGTCATGCCGGAAGAGATGATCACATTTTCTGTGACCGGCTATCAGTGAAGTCATTTAGAAAGTATTGCCGTTCAACGGAGGGCCAAAGTTCGGCGTGATCAGTTTCAATTTGAGATCACAGCCGCAAGGCAGACGAAAATCTGTCTCAATTTTGAGACCATCTACGAGGCGCCAGTTCGAAAACCTAATAGAAGAGCAGGCCGATGGGTGGGATTTGGGGTCAAGAAGTGGATGATGTACGCACTTCCATTCTGATGATGAGTTAGATTTCAGCACTAAGCGACTGGCATGGTGATGAGCGCAAGAAGGACTATGCAAGCGATAACGCATAAAAAACAGGTAACACACAAGGCATCGGGTTCGAAGATGGGATGAAAGGATATCTCGCAAGAAATACAACGACAAGCAGAACATACGAGCTTTCATCAAGATCTCAAAAAGTCTGACAGCCCATCCCAGCCTCTTTGAAACCCTGGTTATCTTGCAGCCCAGATGAGACTGTCCGTTTTTTTATGTGAAGCCAAAAACAGCCGATTCCTGGTGTCTGGAAGTATCTGCAAGGACGAAGAGATATGTCCATAAACTGTGCAAAAATGTGGATGTTGCTAGACTCAAAGTTTTTCAACTGGGCGCCATTTATTTTGTATAAGAGGGAAATTCCAAAAACATTTTTGTAAAGCTAAATGCAAAGACTTCGACACCGAATCCGTGGGACAAGGCAACAGAGGACGCCAGCCCTTAAGATGTCGCACCGAGGTGGAGATGAACCCTTACCAACTTGTCGTGCGACACTGGAAGCAGTAAGCCACACACCGTGCTAGTTGGAGAGGGATGTTGGCTAAGAACCAGGTCCACCCCGGTCTGTAGCAGCAAATAAAGAAAGAAGAAGAAACGTAATGATCAGTCGGCTGCAGCTTGGAACGGCATCGAGGAGAGGCTAGTCGAACTAGAGGTCGTGGATCCAAGACAAGTTGGTCTTGATGACTTGAAGAAACATGCCCGGGATCGCTCAGGACAGGAGGCAGCTTTATGTCAACTTTAGAACTTTTTCTTTTCCTTATCTCCTGCATTCACTATCCACGGCTACGCGACATCGCTTTATATTTCTGGCAGTTTGCCTCGACACTCCCCAACTGCCGTCAGTCACTCGTCACCGTTCTGCGTCAAGTTTACAAGTCTTCTGCTGTCTTGAGTTAAGGGTTTCCATTGCATACCTTGGTTATCTATACCCTTGTCAGCTGTGTTGTCCAATCCACTGCCACTTCCGCCGATGTATAGTGACGCCTATTGGTTATTGGCTGGTTCTCTCGTAGATATGTTTCCTCGAAGAACATCAGTTATCACCAAAGGGAAGATGTAGACTTGTCTTACTCCACATTGGACCTTTATGCAGCACGGGGAATTTGAATGTAGCCGCTCAGTCGAAATTGTAGGCTCTTCTCGTAGGAGCTCAGCGGAGATGCGGACAAGACCCCTCGCCTTGTTGCTGCTTTAACGGCGGACATTATTTCATCTGTACCGGGGAAGGTGGCGCTAATTCGGGCAACACAGTTTGGAACTTAGTCAGTCCATGGGTCGTTAACGAGAGACGTGAGTAAATAATCAAGCGTATACACAAGACGTCCAAGTATAGAGGTCAAAACGTCTTCAAGATATGAAAGAGGATCTTGTGAACAGATTGGACCATGGATGGCTAAGGCGCTTGTGCCTCGATTCCTCGTTTCCTTAAGGAGAGGAGAGGAGGTGAGATCCGTCCAAAGGCACTAAATGTATTCAAGTCGAATTCAAACGATCGTGGCGTCCAGCGACCATTAGGAAATAACTACAGTTTCACCTCGACGTCCCCAGAGAGCCTGCATCAAATCTGACGTACATCCTCCCCGTCTCTTGGTCCAATCTCGACTCCTGTCTTTAAAGTCGAATGCTGTACATCCGACTGCCACTCAACTGTCATTCGAAGTAGAAAACATGTTTACGGTGGACCGTGTTTCTGTGAATCGATCGGGAAACATTTCTGCTCAATTAGCTCGTTTGTCTACTTCAAAGTTCCGCCATAATCCCCCAGAAGAACCCTCTCGTCCGCTAGCACATTCCATTCAACTCATTAAATGCTCCAGCGACACATGAGATGTTCCCCCAGAAGCCTATCGCAACTCATTCCGAGCAGCACCCTCGCGAACGGGGGCAACCTTGAAGGACTACTGACAAAATCAGCGAAAATGGAATTCAATACAAGACACGAGACTGACCACCACCAGCACCTCCGTCGTCCCAGGGTCAGCCTTGAATGCTTATCTATTAACTGTAAAAAGGAAGTAGCCCCTTAAGCTTGATTTACCACAATCGCTTGGCTTTAATCAAATTTCGAAGCAAACAAAAAACAAAACGCATACCTTCTCGGCGAGGTGCTGTCAAAAAAATTCCCCAAACAGCCCATTATCTCTACAACTCTGCTCGATTTCCTAAGTAGAAGCCCTGCCAAATCTCAAATTTCTACAACACGAAAAAAATGAGAGGGAATTTCAAAAGAAACCTCTGCAAAGCCGGGCGAGACCGACATCAACAATGTGAGACCGGTGAGTGCTGCGGGAGCAGGGGCAGGGGGGCTCTAGTGACGGCGGCGGCGCTTGTGCTCTCCGCCCGAAAAAAAAAAAACAAAAAAGAGGAAGGCACCTCTCTGCGGTGCATAATTAAATCAAATTGACACCTGAGATGTGTGTGATGTGTTCGAACGAACTCAAGAGTGCCAAAAAGTTGTTTTCGTTCGTCTTCCTTTTTGTTTTTTGTTTTTCAGTTGCCATTGAATGCCACCACCACTACCACCAGCACCGTCCGACTTCAACCTCGGGGGCAGACATGCTACAGTGTGTCCGGGTGCGTGTGTAGCGCGCGAATATGCGGAGGAGTTCAGAGTGTGGGAATAAATCGCTGACCAAGCAGCAGCGGCAAGAAGAATGTTGCCAAGAATTTCCTTCTCTCTTTCCCCGCACACGATAAGTGATTTAGGCTTCCTCTTCTTGTGTTTGTCCTCCCGCTTGCCGGTCGTTGAAAGGCGGGTGTGGAACGAAGAAGGGACCAAGGACCAGAGGGAGAGAGAGAGAGGGCGCGCATAAACTCGTTACCGTTGAAATGAAATGCATAAATTTGTCGACTTAATTTCTTAATTAACTCAAATCGACGAGGGAGAACACATTTCATATACTTTACGGTCAACCGAAATGCGACCGAGAGTGCATTTCGCATGGCACTTCACCTCGTCGAGGGTGCTGAAGGGCGGGGTGGACTAGGAATCACCATCATCATCAATGAGACAGAATGCCGTCAATTTGCATGTGTGCGACCCCGACAAGGGAGCAAGGGAGCTCGCCAAGCGGGGTCAGCCGGGGGGGAAATGAACAGACGACCACCTTTGGGCTGCTTTTGAAATTTGATAATTGACAGTTTTTTTTCGCAGTCCCTTTTTGGTCTGCTGTGTGGGGGATGGAGGAGGATGCGCGGGGGAGCTGAGGGACATTGGTATCGACAATGGCGCTGAAATTGGTTATTTTTTTTTTTGCATTTTTTTTAGGTCTGCCTTGTTGGCACATCGCCTTGAGTGCTACTGATGGCGACTGGTTTTGGTCATAATTTATATTTAATTCGAGAGAGAGCGGGAGGGAGTTATGGAGCGTATCGGAATATGATACAATATTTACGGTAATTGGTTAAGATGTGTTGAAATTGATTTTAAATGAAAAGAGCGCTTCCTTTGATCGGAAAACGACACTATTTGCTTTGAAAATCTCAAGTCGTTCTCCTAGAAATGTTCGCATGGCTTTGTAGATTCCTGAGATTTATTCCCTCCTTTTCTGCAACTCGTACATTGTGCTCGAATGCGACTGTACTCAAAGGATTCTGTCCGGGAAGTCGCAGTCACATTTATTTCTTGTACTTTGATGCCGATTTTTTAATGGACTTCATTCGCCGTACACTTTGAGTGTGCTTTCGTGCAACTTTTCAGGCGACCAGAATGTAAAAGTCATTCAGTTGCACATCAAATTTTGGACGATTTTTCAATGTGCGTAGGAAGAAGTGTGTGTTGATGCATTCGCCGTGACCCACTTGAAGACCCGCCGAGTCCGAAAAGGGGATATTCGGCTCGGTCCTACTCAGTAAACGTACGGTAAAGTCAGATGCCCTTCATTGCCGCACTCACAACAAGTGATGGGCGAATTCGAATGATAATTCGAGAGTTAATCGATTGATACATCTCGATTATCAAAATCATTCGAATGACTACTAACTAATTACTAACTCGATAAATGTCCCTCATCAAAATCATTCGAATGAATTCGAATTTTCTATTTTTTTATTTATGCATCGAGAAATGGAGTACCTAATACTTTAGTTAATTCCCTTTACACTTTTCACAACATAACCAGAATGAAGGTTATGGTCCTGATTAGACCTTCTCGACAAGGACTACTTGTTACTTGTTTTCGCGCTGATGTAAGACAATTATCGAGTTATCTTGTGTTAGTAGTTTGTAGTAGTCATTCGAATGATTGTGTGAATAAACATTTTGTTCTAATCGATTATGACTCGAATGCTCATGGAATGCGCACATCTCGAGCGATCATTCGATTATTTAAATATCTCGATTTTTCAAGTCTCGAATCTTAAAATCATTCGATTATGCATATCGCTACTCAAAACTATTATATATTCAACCGTACGGACACAAACCAACACCTACACAAATGGATCTTTAAGCAAATTAACCAGTTTGTGAACAGAGTGGAGGGCGTTCAAGGAACAAAACTACAATCCTCGAGAACAGAATAAAGCTGACCAAAGGGTGTTAAGTTGAGCACTAACTGGACACGGAGCATGTAAATGTCACCTTCATAAAATGGGCCTCGTTAGTACAGAAATTTGCAGACACTGCAGCCAGGCGAAAGAAACTTTGGAACACCTACCAATCGACTGACTTCACGACTTGTCAGAGAAAGATTCAAAGTGATAAACAGAACGTCGATAAGTTCCATCTAGGAGAGTTGTTAAATTTCTGAAGGCAGCTCTTAAATCCTAGACCAATAGAAGGGGGTACTATAGATCTTTATAGTCTATTGGGACACACCCCGAGCTTTTCAATTCAATTCAAGGGGCCAAATCCGGAGTTTCATCAGCGGGATATGAGCGGAGGCTCTTCTAGGTCTGATAGGCCATGGGAAGTGTCAAGTCCTTTATAAAGTCTGATAGATCTTCCACAGTCCACAATAAAGTTCCAGTCCTAGTCATTGCTTAGCTTCCTAGTCTACTTTCTGACAAGTGCATAGGATGGCCTTGTTCACAGATGGTGGAAAATATTTTATTCCTCTTTCTGAAACTCTACAGACAACGACGAATGTAGATCCCATCGCCCTTGTTATACCCTGGCAGCGACATTGTGTGGCAGTGATTCTGCTCACTCCTACTGGTCATTTGGAAACCATGGCTTTTATTCGAAAAGGGCCATCATTCCAGATTTCGTCGTGAGGACACCTTTGAGTAGTAAGCCCCCATTGGGAATTAGCCTGTTCTAGTCTAGATAATTTCCCCACTCTTTCCCTTATCTGAAACAAAGTTCCACAATTATTCACGACGTCAAATCCCTTATGGCTGCCAGACTGTCTATCGAACACCACCTTCCGCAAGCTTCGTGCCTACCTTCACCCCATCGTACCACCGTGATCGCACCGTCCCTGCTTGTTCTCCATTCATTTGCCACTACCTCATCCAGTGGACGTCTCACAACCTCATTCCCTAACTTCTCAGGCAAAAGAGCACTTGCATTGACTACAAACATTTCAACGACAGACATATGATACAAATGGACACTGCATCAAGCCTTAATTGTGTACATCACAGCAAAAGTAGCGACCTTATAATTTATGTTCTCCCTCCACACAAAAGATCACAACTTTTTGAAAGTCATTCATTGACAAGGCAAATAGCTCAGATCCATCTATACAAAAATGCCAGATCTCTCTATCACCAACCTCAAGGAATGAAGTTATTCATTCCAATTCCATTTCATGGATTTTGTGTGTGTCTTGCTTTCTCTTTCAACTGATTCTTTTCCCCACTTTACCATTTTCTATCTAAAACTCGGTCACTTCTCGCTTGATTTACAATCACCTACTCACTCTACCTCGAATAGAATCACAGAGGCATGAACTACCACCACAGGGTTCCCACTTACCTCCACCATCTTTTCTTGCCAAAAAATCACTTCTCCTCGTTCTCGCGCAAGGGCAAGAAATTTGTACACGAATTCACATTGTCACTCCCAAAAGGACAGAAAGGCATGGCCTACCGCAGGGTTCCCATTCTAGTCCAGCATGTTTTCCCTCCAAGTATATCCTTCTTATCTGAAGTTATTTTAGTTCTACCCGAATTCGCTACTCAATCTCGAATGGACGAGTCTATTTCTTCAGAAAGGATTCTTGTTTAGGTCAGCGATATTTTTTTTTCCAATTCCTTCGGTTCTTGCTTAAATCGAGCTTGTTTGTTTTCAAATTTGCCATTACCTTGTCACTCCCCTTCGAATAGATGGTTAGACATGGTATGCCACAGGGTTCCGGAATAAATTCCCTATTTTTGTTTGCCAAAAAAAGTTCCGATTTCCCTCAATCTCGCTCAAATTGAAGTCATTCCTCCCTGAATTTGCCATCACCTTGGTCGGCTGTCTCAAACTCACTGTTAGACAAGGACCACCACAGGGTTCCCACTCATGTCAACCACCTTTTCTCGCCAAGAACGTGTCAGTTCTCCTGGCGGGTCTTTGACTTGAAAAACTGCAGTGATTAGTAAGCGTCCGTTCACCTCTTTCTGGACATTTACCACTCCGTTCTCCGACCAAAAAAAAACCCAATCAATCTCGACCGAGAACATTTGACAGAATCCAGATCAGGAATCAGGACATTTCGCTTGCTGTACTTTCTCCTCATTAAATTGTCAATCTCCTCGGCGGACTTCAGTCACTCGAAAGTCAATCACATAAACAGACCGGTTTCGGCTTCGGCTCCTGTCCAACACGGGCTGATGCACTTAATGCTTTATCTCGAACCACTCATCTGCCGATTACCGTGCGATTAATGTCACCGCTCATGTCCGAGAGTCGCTCACAATACATCAACAACCGAACGATGTCAACTTTCTCATTCACCTCACTTTCAGTCGCTCAGTCTAACGTGCGACCATCGGCAGCCCTTAACCTGTCCCCACCTCGATCCTCGGCTAAGTCTGAAAGTGAAATTGAACCAGAATCTCTCGCATGTGTGAACCGGAGCCCCATGCCAGGGGATTACGTCAATCTTTGGTTTGTCGCCTGACCCTCGAACGACCTTCTAGATGAGTTCGAATTAATTGAAGGGACACACCACGCGGTGGGAACAATAGTCAATCATTAGCCACAGACAATGCCAATGCCGATTAGACTTCAAGTCACAACACAGACGAGGAGGAGGCACTGCCCCCCTCTCAGAAAATAGGTAAGACAGTGAAGAAAAGAGGAGAGAAAAAAAAACCCACTTAATCATGTCGGGCACCTTTGGGTCGCTGTCAGCGCTATTACAGATACTTTGTCGAGCCACCAACAGCCACCAGGCAACAGCCAGCCGTCGGACGCGGAGAGGAAGTTCTGCAGATGGTATGCCTACACCGGACTATTACACAAGTCGTTTGTGTGTGTGCTGTTGCTGCTTGCGAGCGAGATTTAATTTGTCCGGTGATTAATGAAACGAGTTTCATCGCATTAGATAAATTAACTAATTGAATCGTAAGCTGTTTAGGATTACGGCGCGACGCCGCCGCCAACTGACTGACTGACTGACGGACTGTCGGACGGATGGACTTCCTTCTTTCGTGGGATTTTCTTCATTCACTGTTCATTAGGAGAACCGATTGAAGTTGGCGAGTGATTGAGCATTGACTTCGCTTCAGATTCGATGCTCGCCCTTGAGAGATGTGAAAATTTGGAATCTTGTTGCGGAAGGTCTTGGAGGGCGATGCGAGATGTGTGAGATATGCTCGAGACTCGGACTGTAAATCATTCAAATTGTGAAACTTTGTTAAAGACCGGCGGGACTGAGGGTCTTTGGCTGGGCTTTTTTTTTCCTGGGTTTCTCGTTGAATTTGAGGTTCAGAGGAGATCCAGACTAGCTTGGCTGCAGTTTCACTTGTCCTTTCGTTGAAGGAGAAGTCGACTTTGTAAGGAACTTGAGAGCGAAAGGAAGTTGAATATCAAAGTTTTGCGCAAGCATGTGCCAAGCCTTGAGACAAAATCGGCTAGATCGAGCCTGCTGTTGATTGATGACAGAGCGAAGTCACAGACTGTCACAATAGGGGCTGTAAATTCGTGTGAATCAGGACGTCTGGAAGGCCTTCTTGGAGATGTGGCCGATAAACCTGTCCAACCGTCGGAAAGGCCTTGACACTGAATCTCAAAACAGACGAGCTCTACTGTTGCACCATGGACAATGCGCCGCCAAACTTTGTACTCAGCGGGGACAATAGGAACAACGACTCAATTGCGCAGCTTTACAGTAGGAGGCGGACCAGGGCCTAGTTTCCACAGCAACCACTCGTGTCATGCGTGTGCTATTGTTCTCTCACGAGTGAAAGGGACCTATAGTTGTATGCCAACTCTGAACGGCCAAGTTTGAGAAGCTTGTTCGAGACAGGAGTACCCTTTGAGCATTGTCGGTGACTAAAAAAAATAAAATTTTTAGTCGTACAGGGAATCGAACCCAGTCAGCGTAGGGGTCGACGCAGAAACCCTCAACGCCGCGGCCGCGCCACTTATCTATGAACTAGCTACTGACGCTGACCTTATACTGCCCCAATATCTCTTGGACAAGAACGTCTCAGCCACTTTTTCTCGAGAAGACAGATTATTAGACGCTAGATGGTCTTGATTCGATCGAAGCCATCCTCCAGCTTCCCGGATCTGGAAGTTTTTTAGAAGAACTTTAGGTACGCATGATAGAAGCTTGTTCCTCTATCTTGGCTGAGGAATGACGTGATATCGAAAAAGGTTCTGACAGCCAGGCTATCATAAGATCAATCAATGTAGGCTCTATTCACACAAAGACTCTCGGCCAGCGTTTGGGTTCACCTCATGGACGAGGCATGGACACACTGGGACACTTTGATTTTCCACAAAATTGCAGAGCCGATGAACTCGACCTACGGTCCAAGCGTCTCGCTACAGCAAAACATCTTCCTGCGCTCTATCCGGCCTACACTCAACTGTTAACTCTTAAATAGCCTAAGCCCGCCAGCTCTTAAGACTCGGACTCAAGAGCAAACTCACGGCTGTTGCCGCGTCCAACGGCTGGTGGCGGCTGGCTGGACTCGGAGACACTCTGTCATTGGAGTGAGAATCAGCGCGCCTTTAGGATTTGTCTCCCTGGAAGGTAATGCCGATAGGACCCTGGTTCTTCGGTAATTTTGCTTGTGACAAGGGAGGAGATTGAACAACGAACTGCCGGCTGCCAGCGGAGCCAATGGCTAAGGCGACTTGGCTTAAAAAAGGGGATGGACAGTTTGACAAGTCTTAGACTCCGATCACGTTTAGGGTAACACACGCAAGAGAATAAGGACTGCAACCAGACATGCTAGATGAAGCTGGAGAGGGTTCATTGATCCTTATGACAGATTGTAATCTGACACATACGCTTGTGCGAAGCTAACACCACGGAAGCCCCATATCTGAAAGCCTCGTTACTAGCTACGAACGTGAGTGAAATTCAACTACCTTGGTATACGAAACTGAAGGCAGCAAGACAGAGATCACGCTAGTCGGAGATACCTGTTGGTTGAGGCCTAGGTCCATGAAAGAAACCAAATACGGAAGGAATGAAAACCTGAGTTGACAGTGAATAGAAGAGCAGCAAAATTAGATGGCCCTTGTGGCCAATTAGTCAAAGCAATGCACAGCCAAGCAACATGGATCTAATCTTTTGGAATAGTCAAAAGTTCTGCAGGCTAATTTGGACTACGAGGTTGATTAAAAAAAAACTCAGAGGTCTTCTAGTTGGCCGGCAAGATGCAGAGCGTTGACGTGTCCGTGGATGAGGAGGAGGGCAACAGTCGTAGTTTTGCACTCATTGAGTATGATCATCCAGTCGAAGTTGTCCAGTCCGTCTCAATGATGCTGTTTGACCGAAGGACGGCAGTTCGTGTGGTTCGCATATCCGAGGGTAGCAAGTTACCGGAAGGCTTGGATGAAGTTGGACTTGGTCGTGGAACGAATGGCGAACCCCTGAAGGTGGGTGCCGGAGGGCACTTCGTCGACAAGAAGTTGCAAGTGGAACCCATTGGAGCGTAGCAGGCGCGGAAGAACGTGAAGTTCGATAAGAGAGAACGACCAACGGGCGACCAGCCAAGGGACCTCGTGCGAGAACGAGCGCGCGGCTGCAGGCGAATCGCAGAAGCTGGAGCCAAATGGCAACGCTGAACAGGATGAAGCGGCGGCGGTGCGAGCTCCCGGGTGAAGAGCTTGACAAGGACAGCGGCGACTGACAGGGTTCCGATGTTGAGGACGAAGTCGAATATAGGATGACCGAGATATAGCAACCGCCGGTCGTCTTCGGACCTTGGCGTTAAGCAAACAAGAGAAAAGAGAAGATTTGACAAGAACATTCACAAGAATGGACCTACTTTCACATCAAAAATGTGGCCTCAACGTCTCCTAAATTCACTCAAAAGCTTGCGGTAGCTCTCTCATGAGACGACGGCCACCTACAATCTTGGTCTAGAACAGAAGCCACCAGAGATGTGGTGGTTTTCTTTCTTTCTTTTGACAGAAAACAATAGCTTAACACTGTTCACATGATTTCCTTTTCAAACAGTGCACCCCATCGCTCGACGATCCCCCATCCGCCAACTCTTTCATTTCCCTCCCCCCTCTCATCGATTAACAAATGATGATCGCAACACACCCTCAAATCCAATCCAAACCAAATCCATCTGAAGTTGAAATTAATGTTCAGATCATTTGTCAGACTCGACACAACCGTGAGAAGAATTTAAGTGATTTTTCCACACATTTGCTGTTGCTGCTGCTTGGTGATTCATTTGGAGGTTACGTTTTCAAATCGATACAAAATCAGGCATTCTCAAGGCAACCGTGGCATGGTGTTTACCAATGAAATGGTGAAATAATGCCATTAAGCTCAGAGTTATCAAGCCTGTAATCAATGATCGATAATTGTCGCGTCGTGACTTCTATCTCGGGGAGAGATGAGATTTTGTATTTATGACGTTTGTTAATCAGTCAGTCTTTAATTTCTTCTTGTTGTTCTTGACTGCTTGACCTTATGCAAATTGAAAAAAATGCGAATGAGCAATGGACATCCATTTGTCGCTTTAAACCCGTTCTGGAGTTTAAACGCCGCCGGAAAGACAGCTAGCACCCCCATACCAGCAATTCATTTAGAGGTTACAATTTGAAATGGCTGTGAGATAAATTCATCTTCAAGCCAGTGCAAAAAGTTGTACGCTGAAAAATTGCTTACACTCTGCCATTAAACACCACAAGACTTATTCTAGCTGGGGGCGAGATGGGCTTCAGAAGTAGCCAAAAAAACGGACAGTCCGGACCTTTCTTTAGACTGAAAGACCACAGGACTGTGGTTTATGACCACGTCTTTTCTGGGCAAAAACTCTTCCAAAACCTTTGGTTCTGGCCTTAACCGAGTTTGTTTTTGCTCAAATTTGCCATAATCTCGGCACCTCCTCCTCGAATACACGTTTAGACATGGAGTGCCTCAGGAGTCCGGCATGAATCCGCCACTTTTTCTTGCCGAATAGTCTGCATTTCCCTCAACCTTGCTCAAATCAATGTCATTTCCCGTATCGTCTTCTCCACGTCGAATACACGCTTAGACATGGAGTGCCTCAGGAGTCCGGCATGAATCCGCCACTTTTTCTTGCCGAATAGTCTGCATTTCCCTCAACCTTGCTCAAATCAATGCCATTTCCCGTATCGTCCCCTCCACGTCGAATACACTCTTAGACATGGAGTGCCTCAGGAGTCCGGCATGAATCCGCCACTTTTTCTTGCCGAATAGTCTGCATTTCCCTCAACCTTGCTCAAATCAATGCCATTTCCCGTATCGTCCCCTCCACGTCGAATACACTCTTAGACATAGAGTGCCTCAGGAGTCTGTCATAGGTCCGCCACTTTTTCTTGCCGAAAAGTCTGCATTTCCCTCAAACTTGTTCAAATCAATGTCATTTCCCGTATCGTCCCCTCCACGTCGAATACACGCTTAGACATGGAGTGCCTCAGGAGTCCGGCATAGGTCCGCCACTTTTTCTTGCCGAAAAGTCTGCATTTCCCTCAAACTTGTTCAAATCAATGTCATTTCCCGTATCGTCCCCTCCACGTCCAATACATGCTTAGACATGGAGTGCCTCAGGAGTCCGGCTTAGGTCCGCCACTTTTTCTTGCCGAAAAATCTGCATTTCCCTCAACTTTGGTCTAAACAAAGTCATTTCCCGCTGAATTTGCTGTCCCAGACTCACTGTCAGACATGACCTACCACAGGATTCCCTTTCAAGTCCACCATCTTTTCATTCTCGTGCCGCAGTCAGAAAATCTGTTCCAATTCTCCCACATCCACCATCATCGGATACCCTTCGCTCCACAGCCACACATCATCAATTTAACGACTGACCAGTTGAATGCAAATGAATCACATTCAACGCGCCCGCGTTGACCGGACCTAAAAATACTCCAAGAAGTCCTTCCCCAGCAGAGTCCATTTCCGAGCGGTTATTCATTAAGTGACCAAAACAAAGAGAAATACGATTTCAGCGAATTCCACAAGGGAAACTGTGTAACCTCACGTATGTAAGTTAGTGAGTGAGGCCTGGTGCATCATGCGATGCAATTTTCAGGTCATCAGTGCACAGCCGCGCAGCCATGTGAGGCGAGAGCACCTTCTACAGGGCATCATCATCATCTGTAAATATCAGCTGCTGGGCTGGTACGGATCTTGGCGATGCAACCCTAGCTCCAGCTCCTGCTCTGCGCTTCCACTCTTGTTGTTGCTTCCGTCGAAGACGACGACGACGACGATGATGATGATGCCTCTGTGTAAGCCTTTGTGTGTTGATTGTAAAATTGCTGTCAGGGTCTGGCCTTTTTTTCTTTTTCGGTGTTTCTGTTTTCATTCTGTTGAACTGCCAGCCATAGCCACCGTTGAAGCCGACGACGACGCTCGTGCACAGCAATGATGTGCGGACGGGACCAGAGAGAGGGATCACAGACATTGTTTGTCTGGACACGACGCCACCGCAATCGCTGCCACCACCACCATAAGCAGCACCAATACCAGTCGCTCCGCGGGACTGTCGCGTCTGCTCGCGCCTGTGGCGGTGGAATCGAAGCCGATTTGGAAGCAGACACTGGAGTTGCTTTATGGTCAATTTCAGTTGATCACCTTTAAAGAATGATGACTGGCTGGAGCCTGCTGTTGGTGGTTTCTGATTTTGCCTGCTCCTCTGCCCTGAGAGTGTGTTGGCCTTCACCGGCACACACGACTTTACTGCAGCACTGCGCTGCGCTGAGCTGTCGTCTGGATGCCGATAAAAATCTAGTTTCAACAATCGAAACCGCAGCTTCGATAGCATGACGCTTTGATGTTGAGATTCCCATTTGGTATCCACGGTAAATCTGTCGCTAAATGACTCCAGGCGGACGGATGATTGAGAGCGTTTTGTTAGATTGTTGCCAATGCACACTGTGGCTTGAAAGGTCAGCAATTTAAGTGTCGGGAACGATGATCTTGCATTTTGTGGCGGAACTTTGGATTCTTTTATGATCCAGACTGTAATCTCGTCCCAAGGACAGGTCATCTGTGATGTCGAACACGTGGATTGACTTCGGGTGGCTCAAGAGAGGGCGACGATGTGCAGTTGATCTCATAACGAAGCTGATGTCTGAGCTTACGAGGAGACTTTGGCTGGAATGGGGCTTGGGGTCTTTGGTGAGGGAGGACAAGACTAGGACAGGGGATGGAGAAGGTTAGAACAGGACTAGGACAGAAGTAGAACAGACCTTGGAGGGGACTGGGGCAGAGACAAGACAACGACAGAGCTTGGAGAAGACTAGGACAGAGCTAGAATAGGGCTTAGGCAGGACTAGGACAAGGCTAGGAAAACGCTTGGTGAAGACAGGACAGAGCTAGACGAGAGCTAAAATAAAGCTTAGCCAGGACTAGGACAAGGCTAGGACAGAGCTTGGGGAAGGCTGGACAGAGCTAGAACAGAGCTTACACAGGACTCGAACAAGGCTAGAAAAAAGCTTGGAGAAGGCTAGGACAAAGCTAGAACTGCGCAAAAGCAGAGCGTAGACAGGACTAGGACAAGGCTAGAAAAACGCTTGGAGACTCAAACAAGGCTAGAAAAAAGCTTGGAGAAGGCTAGGACAAAGCTAGAACTGCGCAAAAGCAGAGCGTAGACAGGACTAGGACAAGGCTAGAAAAACGCTTGGAGAAGGCTAGGACAAAGCTAGAAGAGAGCTAGAACAGAGCTAAAACAGAGCTTGGACAGGACTTGCACAAAACTAGGACAGAGCTTGGAAAAGGATAAGACAGAGCTAGAACAGAGTAAAAGCACTGCTTAGACAGAACTAGAAAAGGGCTAGGACAGAGCTTGGAGAAGGATAGAACAGAGCTAAGGCAGAGCCGGGCAGGACTAGGGTAGGACTAGAGCAGAACTAGAACAGAGCTTAGACAGAACTAGGACAAGGTAGGACAGAACTAGAAGAAGGATAGAGCAGAGCTTGAAGAGAGCCAATACATAGGTGCCCCAAAACAAGGACAAGACTAGGACAGAGCTCGGCCAGTTCTAGGTCCGCGCTAGGACAGGCCTCCGAATATGCTTCAACAAGAGGTCTCACGGAGCTCGCAAAAACCGCTTCATCATCTTCCCTGCACATCTGTAACTATCTAACGTCTGCAAACATGAGTATCAAGCCGACTACATTTCAACGTCCGCTGAAGCACCAAAGGCCTCCTCAAGCCGACATATGCACCAGAGCAGACCATCCCAGACCACACCACATATCGAACACTTCCAAGTATTTCCTTTTAAACTACACCAACGTGGTCCTTCTGAAAATGATTTAAGTTTTTAATTTCTCGCCCGCTCCTGCTGCTCGCGAAGTGGTGCAATGGTGGGCTCTCGCAACGCCCCACATCATCGACGATGGCTGTTGGTGGGTACTCAGCTCACGATTTCATTAGCATAGTTTGGTTTCCTTTTCATCGTGCAACGCGATGAGACGCAGACACAAAAGGCAGGAGGCAACAGAAACAAAAAAAAAAGAACGCAAGAGATTTACACATCGCCACCGCCGCCGCAGTCGGACGCAGTCGCGTCCATGCAGACAAGACTATTCGGATGACGGCGATGATGATGTTGCCGTTGTTAATGAAAGAAAAGAAAGAAAGAAAACCACATGAGAATCAGCGTCTGGTGATTCAATTGCGCTTCATGAGCACCTCCTTGTGATAGCGGGCAACATGAGACTCCATCGGTCCGGATGCAAGCGCGCGCACACAGAACACCACCAACCATCGGACAAGTACCCAGAATTAAATAAAAATTCAAATTCCAATCGCAGCACTTGCCGGCTGGTTCGGCCCCCCCGAATGGGGATCGCACAGAACAGGAAGAAGCATGCCCCGCTGCTGATTTTTGCATTTCGATTCGGAAATTCTTGAGATTCATAGCCAGGGCTAGATAAGCGTCTGTAAACTGAAACTGGCGCCTCGGATTCAAACATCGATGGCCATTCACGCGGCCATTCATGCAAGTTTGTGTGCATTCATGCTAAGGTGCAGTGCCTGCGCGGCCGCGGAATGTGGTGAGCAAAACACATTTTCACATTTCCTTATGCAGGCAGCTGTAGAGCAGCGCCGCTCAAAAGTAAACAGACCTTAGTGCCAGTTGTCCAAGCAGAGCTGAGTTGCCAATGAAAGTCACTCGACGTGATGACATCTGCAGAGGCAAACAATGAAACGAAAGCAACATTGCGTGACATGCCGGTGATGTAATGCGTTCGATATGATGACAATCATGTCTGTCAACAAATGTGTCGCATCATATGCTGAGTGCTTCTCAGAATGAATATGTTAATGGAGGACGTTTTTTTGTGCAATCAGGTGAAGGATTGCATTGAAAATTAAACATTGTTGCAGCAACATTTTTTCGGAAGACATTGTCTCATTCCTCATTATTTGAATTATTTGAATTATTTGAATATCCGTGTGTTGTGACATCTTAAGTAGACACTCCTTCAGTCACCTCAAGTACTCTACACACATGTGCGATAGATAGTTGCAGACATCACTGATGTTGCTGCAACAGTTATTGACATCAACTGAGTCGGTTCTTGAATTTTTTTCCTCAATTTATTTGAGTTCACAATAAAGTATTCAACGATGATATCTTTGGTCACTTAATCAATGCGATCTGCAACATGTTTCAAGGATGCCCTTCACCAAGTCCCAAACCAAACAGAGCGCATCCATGTAGACACTGAGGTCAGCCAATCATTTGTCAACCAGTTTGAAAATAAAATCGCTAAAAACTGGTTGTAATCTCAAATTTTTCGAAAAAATGTATGTTGCTGCAACATGTTCCAAGCGAAATCCTCGAAGGATCACTTCTGACTATCAACTGCACATGTAACATTATCTAATTTGTTAATGAAAAATAACTGACATAGCTTTCGTCCTAATTTCTTGGGATGATATGTTGCTGCAACATATTTTAGATCTTGAGAAGGGCACCTATTCCATCATCACATACTCTGTTGTTTTATAGTTTCTCCTGACAAAACGTAACAAAATTCCAGAGTTAACCAACGGCTCAGATGTATCTTATGTGTTGCTGCAACATGCTTGAACCAAAATCTGGACAATGTCACTATCATCCCATCAACTTCACAGTATCTTATGTTTTAAGAAATTTGTCCACATCATAAGGCTGAACCCAACCGTTAGTTTGTGTGTTTTGTAGGAATCGCGATGTTGCTGCAACATGTTTTTAATCTATAGACGACCCATCTTCTACATAATTCATTTTGCCTAAGTAACAAAATATACGCAACCTTTAATCAACGATTCAGATGTCAGTGATATGTTGCCGCAACATGCTACAACCAACATTTTGAGAATGTCACTTCTTCGTAGTCTCTGGCTATATAATGTGATGTGAATGAAATATGTCCTCTGAATTATTATGAGTCCTATCTTTGGTCTATGCATTTTGAAGTAATCCATATGCTTCCGCAACATGTTTCAAATCTTGAGAAGACCGCTCTTCTTGTCAACTTCAGAAAATTTTATTTGTTAACAGAAGCGGACAAAATCCCGATCTTAATCAAGGTTTTTCGATATGTTGCTGCAACATGTTTCTAGTGAAAGCCTAAAAAAAACCTATTTCCTCAAGAATTTTGTTTTAAAATGGGTTTCAATTAAAATTCAGTCTCGCAACACTGTCATACATGACCCCACACAGTCAACTCAGCACTCTCCCTTGTTGAGATGCTGACCCACTGCCAAGCCAAGAAACAAAAACAAAACAAAAAAACCCCACATCCCAAGTGATCCCCAGGCCCAGATACCGCACATACCTGACTTCTAAGTGTGTTGTGAAAATGAGAATAAAAAAGATATCACTTTAATAACTCACCTTTGGCTGCTAGGGAAATAAACGCTTGAGCATGTTGTCTGACTTTTTCCACATTCAAATCCGGACACTTGGTGTTGCCAATCGGCAGTCGCATTAATAGTAATTCTAGAAAATCTAACGGTGTCACCGATGACAGATCCCACTTTAGTCGGCCCAGTACATACAATTCCCATTTCTGGAAGAAGACAAACAAACAAACAAACACATAAAATATTTATACAATAATTAGCAGTCAGTTAAAGAGCTATAAATGGGGCGGAGGGGGGACAGGGAGAACAGAGAGTAACAACGAAAGAGAAGAGGAAGTGTGGCATTAAAAATGTCGCACATCGGTATTTAACGAGCGTGTAAACATGGTCATACTGGTACTTTGTCGTTTCGAGGAAGTACGCACACATCACACAGACCACACTATGATTAGATACTTATTTTTGAAATAAAAAAAGGAAACATGGTATTTTGGTGTCAATTAATAGGCCGACCGATGGGTTTTTTTTTTTTGTTCATGAGCTTACTGACCCTCGGCGCCAGTCCTCCAGTGTTGTTCCAGTGAGTAAGCCATGCCCACCCCGTCGGTGTAATTGGGATGATATTTCGAACAGCACATTAAGTATCTGGAGTAAGGTTAACGTGCGTTTTTTTTTCGTTCGTTTCTTTGACTGTTCAGCGTTTCGGCTCGGAATGCGCTTCCTTTTGTTCCGGTATTTGAGCGCTTCTAATTGAATTAAATTGAGATTCGCTTGGGATACCCCCATGGAACTGTATCTAGTCTGAATGAGTTTTCGTTGCCTCATGGAATTCGCCATTCGGTGAGGCGAGGTGTAGAGATTAACATGGAATGTGGAACGTTTAAAAACGGGGGAGTGTGCGTTGAGACTTTTATGACTTTTCAATTAATGTAATAAACATTCTCGAGGTTCGTACTGAAACGCGTGTCTCATTTGCGGGGTGCCAAGCTATGGATTGCATAGTGAGATGTATCTAATCAGGAATCATGCTAAACTCAGTGATACAGTGGACTCCCCCTAAGTCGAGTTGTCACGGGATACTATAATTTTTTCGAGTTAGAGGGAGAGTCCACTGTAGCTGTGAACTGGCAACGAGCCTGCGGGCCAACTAAATAGTAAATGAACACGACACGCTTCGTAGGGCCTACAGGCAAGTCGGATCTCAACCAGTTTGAGGTGCTGGAGAACAATGGCGATGTCGACGTCGGTAGAAAGCGGACGTTGGCAGAGTATGGATCTTTGGTTTCCCGACGATCGTTTATATTGCCACAACCGACTAGAGTGCTCACTCCTGGACGATTTCGAATTCTGGGTCAATCAACAGATTCCTTTGACGACCATATTCGTCCTTTGATACAAATCAACTCCCAGTATCCGTTTCCTGGAGCAGGTTGGAGCTGAGCAGAGGCATAGATCATGAAACGTCGTCATGACCAGAAATTCTGAACACTTCTCCAAGTCCCGCAGAGAGATGTACGAAAACTGACAATCTCTTCGATTCTCTTAGTCGTGTCACATGTCACTGTGACAAATGTAAGCTCTCTTAGTCACTTTGAGTGACATTTAAATGATTAATAGAATCAAAAGTCTCAGTGGCATAATGTATACATACGTAAGAAGGCAGCTAGTAGCAACAGATCTTCCGATCGATCGCCCGAAATGATCAATTCTTAAGAAGCTCGCAGTTTTGGCTAAAGCAATGCCTCTTTGTTCTGATTTGTGACACTCTGCTTTATGTGGACGATGAAAGCGAAATTGCGCCGCTTTTGGCGCGACTTTTTTTTTTTTTTTAGATTCTTTCCTCCATCATTATCTTCTTGCCCCCATGATCGCGGGGGTAGAGCACGCACGGGGGTATCCAGGCAAATCGATCCTCCGCCATCGAATCGAACTCATCAGGAGATAGGCCCAAGCGTAACCTGGCCAGTTTTTGGACTAGGACTAAAGCTAGGACAGGCATCTTACCCTGTGTCTGCCAAGCGGTCTTAGGAATCACACTTACGTCCGCCTTGGCAGTCATGATGATGTGGACATCTCGCCAAACCTTCGAAACAGAGCCCTTCTCGTTCAAAGAAGCAGTTTCACTACTTTGAGTTCCTCGTAGACTGCCGTATGTCACACCCTATTCCAACGAGTACTTCCCTAAGAAATCTCATCTCAGTACCTTTTTTTCCTAATCATCTACTTTCCGTCATTTCATTACCATAGGAATAATACTGAGCTGAAAAGTGCTAACTTGGCTTTGATACGAAGCTCACACTTCCTGATTACAGATCTTCCAAGCTGTTTCCAACTTGACCAATCCTACCAACCCTCTTTCGTCGGTCGGTAAAAGTCATATTCATCCCACATAACAAAGAATTCGGGTGACGTATGAGAGCTCAAGCCGGTGGTCAATAATGAATCGCCTTTTGGAATTCTTCATGAATCAGGGGCCTTTTTGTTGCTGCAACATGTTTCACATCTTGAGAAGGGCACCATTCCTATCAAGTTCACTTAGTCTGTTGCTGTATCATACAGCATATGATAGAAATTAACACAATCCCAGCATGAATCAACATTTCAGATGTTATTGATATGTTGCCGCAACATGCTCCTACCAAAATCTTGAGAACCTATAGATTATACGACTATAAGATTTTATCATTCTCTTGCTATATAGGAGAAATTTGCCCTTTTAATTTAGATTAACCCAACCCCTTGCTTAAGTGATTTGTTATAATGTTGCTGCAACATGTTTCAAATCTTAAGAAGACCGCTATTCCAGTCAACCTCAAATAATTTAATCTGTTGACAGAATCTAACAAAATCCTAGCTTTAATCAAGGCTTTCAGCTGTGTTGCAGCAACATGTTTCAAATGAAGTCCTAAGAAAGAACATATCTTTTTTTCACAATTTTCTCTCTTGAATGGGTTTGAATACAAATTAGGGCCCACAAAAATCTCCAACATGACCCACAAAGTCAGCATGTCCCCGCCATGAGCTCCGATTCAATTAAAATAAATCCATTGAGCTATCATCGGGATGCAAGTACCCTCAGGTTTGGTCGCTTATGTCAACTAATTATTGAAATATAGATCCAAGCGGTCGGACAATTCGCCGAAGAGCTGTTGATGGGTATCTAATACCTTTCAGAGTTGTAAAGCTGACATTTAATTAAAAAATTAAGTCCTTGGACAATGTCATGTTCAATTCAAAAACATCCCTTAATTGTAAGCTATCTATTAACTAGATGGCTGAGCATTTCAACATGTTGGTTGCCTGGTCATTGTGACAAACTAGGCAATTGCAAAGCCGATGGACTCGCGGTAAAGCGTCTTCCCTAACAACAGCAAGAGTTCCACACTAGTGGGTAGAACGACGAAGTGTGACCAGCACTAAATCTTAAACGACCGCTCTGCTTAGACTTTGCAGTTGTTCACTCAAGAAGCTCATAGGCGTCGTAACCGACCTTACAGACCTGCAAGTGTCCCATACAATGCTTTCTGCAGAGCCTGCATGGATGAAGAGGAGGTAGAAACCACAAATCACTTCCTCAGCTCATTCGGCACTCTGAGAGCTCGTAATGCTTCAACTCAACGAGCTTAAGAGTGTCAGCTTCAGCCAGCTAAGCCGCTTTGTCACAAGCATCAACTGGTTCCAAGATTAAGAGTAACCTCGTGGTGCTACCTGGGCCTACTTTAGCAACCTGGCTAAAGTACTAACCTGGCCCTAGAGATGCCAGACAAGACTGTATGTATTTCGCACAACAGCTTTTCCTATTTCATACTATTCCCCCCATTTCTCTGAGTGGTGCTGCCGTCGAAGGTCGACTGTTTTGTGACCTATTTTCTACAGCACCATTGATGTGGTTTTTGTTTTAAATGACATATAAGTCCCACCGGGTCGAGAACTCATTCAAAATTGATCAAGAGCTCGTTGAAATTTGCTTCAGAACTGAATTTTCATTGAAAAACCCTTAACATTTGTCATCGACCATAATACATTTCTCAAACTAGTCCACCTCATGCCACATCACGTTCCGACGAACTCATGGTGATCCAATTAAGTCGAAAATCAGTCTTACTCCATTTCATCCAGACCCACATGGATAAGCCCCTTTTGTTCCACTTCGTCTTTTCATTGATCCAATTGATTTGCTGGTGACCCAATCTCTCACGAGTAAAAGTGAACCATTTGACGAGACCGTGCACTGTCGACACATAACAGACCTTGGATGGATGATGACGGCTTCCGTCTTACCTATGGCCTCATTGCATACACAAATGTGAAGATGACATTCTAAATCACAGCAGCTGCATTTCGTCAGCTCAATTTGAATTCGAACAAGAAGTCGGACACGATCTTCTCCATTGTCCACAATTAGTTCGAGGCCTTTTCTGAAGAAATTCAAGCGGGAAAATGCGGATAAATCATAAACCCGTTTAAGAAGTTCAGCTTATTCTTATTCTAGTTGCTCATAATTCTTGATTTTGAGGTGCGCCTTCGATCAAGTTTAGTGTCTGGCTGACTAGGTGATTCCAATTGATCAAACTTCTTACAGTGAGTGTTTCAATGGTGAAGTTATTGTTTAGAGACGATCGAAAGATTAGCTTCCATTTCCGTGACGGGGGTACTACTATCAACCCCCTCAGTCGCCACGGAGGTTGTACTTAATCTACTCCGAACTCAAATGCTGGGGAAGCACACGGATAACAAAAGGCTGCTTAGACTCGGAGAATGCAGACGATGGTGCAATTCACTTAACATTGAACATCAAACTGTTTTTCGAAATACGAGAATCCCGAGGCAGACGCCTTGACTATTTCTACAAAATCAACGGCAACTCGACCCCGTGCAGCAACGAATGTATAGCTGCCACCGTCAGGAGAACAAACGCTTTGGAAGTCTTGTCTAGTCACAGTCTACATGGATCTAAAAGAAAAAATTGAGAACAGAACTGAAGATGGAATCTTAGCAACCTCGCCAGAATTCCCGACGGCCCTTGGACTACCAAAGCACTGTAAGCTATGTTTTCCAAGCCGGTCAAACATTGCCTTATAGGTTTGTCTAAAGGAGTATGGTGGGTCCCAGTACTCCAGGCAAATATAGAGTCAATCAACTAACTAAGAGGCGTGCCTTTACCACTAGCAGTCAATCAGGACACATCCCATCCCCACCAGCCCCATAAACAGTTAAAATTTCAAGACCTATCAAAGGACGATAAAGTCAAACGAAAATCCCTAGAACATCAATGCTAATGTGATCCTCGCTCGATCGAAAAAGGATCACAAGTCTCCTTTCAATAAACTGGATAGACATAGGCCTCGGGTTACAAAGGCTCATACAGGACAGGACTTGGACTGAGGTCTATAGCATTCTAATTTTCTTTATGTGGCATCAAAATGGGCCTACCAAGGTCCAAGTGGCCACTGTAAAACAAAAACTCTGCCATCACACCTACCTAACCTAACAACGACTTGATGGCGCAGTTGGTAGAGTGCCTGCTCCTGGTTAGCGGGGTGGTCTCCGGTTCGAATCCCAGTGAAAGCAAAATTAATGCGCTTTTATCTGGTTTTCAAATCTGGTCCAGTCACCATTTGCCGTTGGGATCAAATCAACGGCACTATCACTGGAGTAGTCAATCAGCGGTAGTAGTCTGCCTGTGGGTATCACAATGGACCAAGACCAACATGGTCTAAGTGTGCTGGTGAATGCACCAGCAGACCTCCTACCTAACCTAACCTCCCTTAGGGAAAAGGACACACTGGACAGTGGTATGAACTGAGGGCGCTTGTTCAGCTCAGGTTTGAATCGAGCACTTTCCGAGTCAGAGCACTAATATTCAGACGCCCCCAAAAGCCATAACTCCCTGAGTCGACAGGTTTAACCAAGTGGACACCTCCGAAGCTCAAGGTGGTCTCTGCCCATCGTCGAGTACTTCTCCCTTTTAGCCGACCGAGCTAGTCGTTGAAATTCGTAAGAGGATGCTCTCCTCCTTCTTTTTTCCAAGCGATTCATCGAGACGTACTCTTTTGCAGGTAGCTCGACCCGCTTCATATCGGGATCTGTCTGTACCTGAGTTGTGTTGAAATTTTCTAGTTGCAGTCTTGCCTGTGGTGAGACGATAATGTCCACCAGTTTCTCTGTTTAAGGAGCCCCGGCTTCTGACTCCCCTCCATCTGCTCTTTGCAGGTGCCAATCCAGAACAACCCGAAGCCGGTTCGTGCTCTGGGCCGATTAAAGGGTTTTTCAGTTTTGGCCGCTCTCAAGTTGGAGGGGTTTCTTTAGTCCTTGTTCGTGTAGATAGAGCGCCATGCCTTGATGGTGTAGACTCCCAATCTCTCCATTCTTTTCGTTGAGGATTCGAGATCGCAACTTTTGAGCTTAGAGGCCTTTTGGCATTTTGATCGTTGCTCGAGGGGTCCTTCTACACTGGATTGTGTGATGTGGTACTGACTACCGATTTTACTATCTCCAGTGTCGGCCATGGGGTTAGTCTTTGGCGGTTGGTAAGGTAGAGGAAGTTGTCAGGTTATCAGCTACATTCTACCAAGTGGCAGCATGGCCCAGCAACGAGTTCAGATGTAGGATTAGAGGATGTACGCGCGTTTAGGGGATGTAGACTGGATTAGACGACGCAGGCTGGATTAGAGGATGTCGGCTGGATTAGAGGATGTAGACTGGATTAGACGACGCAGGCTGGATTAGAGGATGTCGGCTGGATTAGAGGATGTAGGCTGGATTAGACGACGCAGGCTGGATTAGAGGATGTCGGCTGGATTAGAGGATGTAGGCTAGATTAGAGGATGTAGGCTACATTAGAGGATGTAGACTGGATTAGACGACGCAGGCTGGATTAGAGGATGTCGGCTGGATTAGAGGATGTAGGCTGGATTAGAGGATGTAGACTGTATAAGAGGACATAGCCCTTGTCTTGGCAACTTCTCCCACCGTGTATGACATCCACTACTAGGAAGAAACCGTTCTGGCACAAGAGGGAGCCTCATCAGTTCTTCATCGCCCTGACTTCCTGTGGAGAATCATTTGAGCAGTCAGCAAGGGTGTCTCCTCTACAATGTCAAGAGCTTAAGTGTCAAAAGCCTTAGTCTTTCTTATCACTTACCCTACATATCGTCTGTCTGGAGTTGTGAGCATTGCTGCTTAGGAAATTGACGGACGATGTCGAAATAAGCTTGACGTCATTCTATACCACGTCGCTCCTGGTATAGGCGAATGTTGGACAGCCTTGGTATTCTTGATGAATGAACCATAATTTGTTACCAATTTTTACCTATTTCTTTTCAATTTGCTTACTTGACATGAAGGACAGTGTTTATCCATCCACCTATCTACTCCTAGGACCGTGCCCTCATCCGTCTTGATTTCCCCAGGCGCTTGGCTGCCCCTGATGCCGCTTTCACGAGTGTCTTACTCACGAAACTAGTCGTTTCCAATCTGATATTTGTATTTCGCCTCATTCCCTTCTTTTTGCTACCAAAGCCGGGTTTGCTGTTTCGCAACTTTCTACCCTCAGCAGATTGTTTCTTCTTAGCCTCCACAGCTATGGCATACGCCAAGAAGTGCAAGTTCTTCTTCAGTTTATCCCGCATGTCCTTTTCCATTTAGCGGTGTACCTTGGTTTGACAAGAAAACATTTTACCCATTTCTTCATTGCTCGCGATTCTTACGAATGCGTTCGGACTTAGCTTAGCCCTCTTGTTTTGTCATTAGGATTGGATCGCATGTGCTCATTCTTCTTTGTCATTTCGAAAAGGTTTCGTCTGGTCGTCCTGAAGTCGCTTGATACCTTCAATGACTCCTTCCTGGAAGATGGAAGAGCATCTCTCACTTTAAATCGTTTAGAACCCGATCTTATTCTGGTCGAATGTTATTTCATTATTTTTGCACTGCCTCTGTTCATGTCTTTCAACTTGGATAGGCAGTCCTGGAGCAAGAGGCGCGACTCCATCATTTCAATCCACGAAAGGTCTTGCTTGATTTCATCCAATTTTTGTGCTGTGTTTTAATCAATGTTAACGCTTGATTTCCGGTCTCCTCTAGCAAATTCGTCTTGGAGCTCTTCGTCTGAATCAGAAGTCAGTCATTAAAGAATCCGCCATAGCTAGTCAAATGTGAAAAATGTACGACTTGTAGGATTTTGAAAACAATTTAAGCACAAGTCCGAGAGCGGACCCAATATTGAACTTACGACGTCGGCAGGGGCTCAGCTTCGACAGGAGCCACTTGTTCGACTCTCGCGGGTGAAGGGGACCTACTTGCCAAACTTAACAGAATTCCGGCCATTGTCAGCCCCTCGAGTGGGGTGGAATTATGAAAGGTGTTCGTAGACATTCACAGAGCACCTTCATGGTGGCTTCACACGAAGATATCTTGGACGGCAGTAAGTCTCGATCCGCGAAGCCATACCAGGCAACATTTCAAATCTAGTTGATCACTTGCCCAACTCATCCACACCGACTCAGTGTATGCGCATTTGTTGAAATCGATTATCGCACTGTTGCCTCATTCAATGAAAACTCATCTCGACATCTGCCCTTCAGCGCGGCTTAATTGCCTTATAGACAAGTACAATGCGAACTCGATGGAGTCCCCCTCCCATGAGCACAGCATCATTAAACAACATTTCAGACAAAAAAAAACAGACACTCTCCCGCCAGTTGTTTACAGCCAGCCTGACCTTAACTGATAATGCTGAGCGCACCATAATTCTGAACATAAAACGACAAAATGTCGATAAACATAAAAAATCGAATTGTATTGGCAAATTACTCGGCCGACACTTCCCACTTTGATAAACACAACAGACGACAACGACGACACACTACCTTTTTGCATCTAAACAAATACGCGCCGCCGGCGGCGGGTGTCGGGAGTTGTGTGTGGAAACACCCGTATCCAGACGACGCTATGCACGATTTTTCATAAAAAGCCAACGATAATGGGGGTGAGATACAACTAACTGCAAAAACACACAGCAAATGCAATCTCGTACAAATAATTACACCTTCGCAGTTTCGTCGAGCGGATAGTTGCAGCAGCAGGTTCGAGTTGGTTGGAGCATGTGAGGCGGTGGCGGCGGCGGCGCGTGGTGACGGTGGTCTGTTATCAATTTGACCTAAAACCGGCACAAACTCCTAACAAAAGCCGTGCCGTTGCTGTTATTGTGCGCCGCCGCGCCGGCCGATAGGTGCCATAGATACCCTCGATACGAGCCCACAAGTGCAAACTCGTCGTGTACGCGAGCGTTCGGTGTGTGTGCGCGGCATGGGAAATTTATGAATTTCCTACCATTTAATGTGCTGCACGGTGTTGTCCTCTGAAAGGCGGCTGTAATTACTGCACGCATTAAAAACTGCCACTAATTACGACGGTTTTTCTTGTTCTTTCACATTCGCCGGAACGGTGGCGGTTTACGGCGCGCAGATACGAATTGGTGTCGCATTTCTTTTTAATCAATTCTCCCCTTATTTTGTTCTCCCTCTCTCTGGGTACACCACCATCAGCACCAGGCGGTTGACTAGGAGTTAGCGCCGTACTAACTAACAAAGCCTAAGCGCCATCGCGCTTGGCGGGCTTAAGTGAGTACATGAGTGCACATTTAATGCACATCTAGCGGTAATTGGCACTTGTTGAAGTGCCGCAGACCTCATATGAGGGCCTGTGTGCGCAGATTAGATTGCAAGTGATTCCGATACATTGTTGCACCTAAAGAGGTTGATTTCGGCTGTAAACTGTGTCAACAAGTTATTCTAATGTGTGCTCAGTCACTGCTGGTGATTAGAGTTGATGGATTTAGATTTAGTTGACTCGGTGGGTCTGTGTGTGTGTGTGGATATGGAGTGGTGCACAAATCGAATCAAAGAACCCTTTCATTAGCTCGTCCGGTTATCAAAATTCTCAGGAAGAACATAATCACTGTGGAACTATTCCAATGACACATCGAATCTAGTGCAAAGGCACTTGAGAAGAGGTGTGTCGACGAGTGATATGCCAGAAGTGTCCACTTGAAATGCACTCGTGGTGACTCCAAGCAAGCGCTTCTTTCACACGCTTCAGCGCTTGGCGAAGAAGAGGCACTTACTCAAGCAGTTTGGGGTCAGAAGCTAGGTTCAGGTGCACTTGACGAGGACTGCGTGGGTCTCCTGATGAGGTTGCAATGTCCTGTACCTCATTCATTCAGGGCCCCTTATGCCACAGATCTGAACCTCATCTCAATCTTGGACCACGCCCAAGTTCTGGACGTCACTTCAGTCTTGGCCCTTGTCCCCGTCCTGGACCTCAGCTCAGTCCTGGACCTCCTCGCAGTCTTAGACCTCGCTGCAGTCCTGGACCTCAGCTCAGTCTTAGACCTCGTCCAAGTCCTGGACCCCATCTCAGTCTGGGACTTCGTCCAAGTCCTGGACCTCATCTCAGCCTTGGACCTTGCCCAAGTCCTGGACCTCATCTCAGCCTTGGACCTTGCCCATATCCTGGACCTTGCCCATATCCTGGACCTCCCCGCAGTCTTGAAGCTCGCTCAAGTCCTGGACCTCAGCGCAGTCCTGGACCTCAGCTCAGTCATCCTCACCCAAGTCCTTGACCTCATCTCAGCCTTGGACCTCCCCCAAGTCCTGGACCTCCTCTCAGTCTTAGACCTCGTCCAAGTCCTGGACCCCATCTCAGTCTGGGACTTCGTCCAAGTCCTGGACCCCATCTCAGTCTGGGACCTCGCCACAGACCTGGACCTCATTGCAGCCTTGGACGTCGCCCAAGTATTAGACCTCATCTCATCCTTGGACCTCGCCACAGACCTGGACATCATCTCAGCCTTGGACCTCGCCCAAGTCCTGGACCTCATCTCAGCCTTGGACCTTGCCCATATCCTGGACCTTGCCCATATCCTGGACCTCCCCGCAGTCTTGAAGCTCGCTCAAGTCCTGGACCTCAGCGCAGTCCTGGACCTCCTCGCAGTCTTAGACCTCGTCCAACTCCTGGGCCTCATCTCAGTTCCAGCCTTCATCCTAGTCTTGCATCTGAACGTAGTCCTGAACCTTATCCCTCCCCTCACACAACACAAGCCTGGTGACTCCCCATCCCCTTCCAGACCAATCGCCACTTCAAAGGCAACCTTCAGCGGCACATGCACTTCCCATTCATTCTCCCAACAAGATGCCACTCCGATTCCGAGAAGTAACTTGTTTTCGTCGGTCTTCACATCTAAATGCTAATCGCCAAGACCGTCAATAAGCCACTCGCACCCTGTCCCGCCGGGCCGGCTTAACCCCGCCATCCAACGAACAAAAAGCAGACGTAATTCCTTTTGTTCGGCACCAGCAAACAGCGACTTTATGCAAAGTCAATAATTTCCTCAAGTTTATCGTCGCCTTTGAACGTGCTTGCATCACATTCCGGCTCCAAAAACCCGCCGGCCGGCGGCGGCGGCCATGCCGGTCTCTTATCAGCCACTCCACCGGTCGGGTCCAGATGCAAATTTCATGCAAAGTCCGGGCCGGACAGACACGACCGCCGACCGGACACCGCCAGAAAGGGATGCGTGCATCCAGCCCGGATCCCTCGGCAACCCCTCGGAGGCAGCCGCAATCTCCGCACGGCTAGATTAACTCATTATAAAACTGCAAACGTCGAGGGAAGCACACAAAAAGAGAGTGACGGCGCCTGGCGCCAGACGAGTCCCCCCCGCCGCGCCTTGAGACTCCTTATCTGACTGGCAGATCTGTTGAATCTATGAATTATATTTGCTCGTGCACTCGGCGACCGCCCTCTCGGCAGCCAGCCCCCTGCGCCAGGGACATTTGATTTGTGAATGAATCTCCCGCAGATCTCCGCCATAGATCACCGTGCAGGAACACATTGTTGCAGGCAAACGACGCTCTCAAGGGTGCACAGCCAGCTGAATTAGCTAAGTAAACTCAGCTGATTAACGCGTGCACGCTCGACGCCCCCTCTCAGTGGGCCACAATGGCAAGGGGACAGAGAGAGCGAGAGCTTAGGAGCGCGCGAGGTAGATGATAAACACAGAATTATGAAGAAAATATATTTTTTCTGCCTGTTTTTGTATTTTTTTTTTTTTTGTTGGATTCTGGTTGTGTGCATCTGACCTTCGAAATTATCGCGTAAAGTGTTGCCGGAGACACAAGTTCAAGAACTTGAATTTTATTTAACTGAATTTGTTTTTGTTTTCTCGGTCTCGCTGGTGTGCTGGTGCTGTTTGTTGCTTATTTTCAGTTTGTTGTGTTTTGTTGATGATTGTACTTTTGCACATACGACTAGAGAAGGTGCTTCTCCCATGAGGCCAGACCTGTCGAGGCTTTGCGGACAACAGTTTGGAGAGCATCTCTGATTTGTGCGGCAATCGGGGGGCCCTGCGCATCTTCGAGTAGGAGCCATTGTTGGTCCGGATTGAAGAATTTCTGATTCTCAAGGAGACTTACTTATCAGGTGGGCGACATGCGGAGGGTCCGAGCCTGAGCAATGCCGGTCCTGGGCACACTGCTTCCAGTCATCGAGAACAAGCTGTCTTGCCGGAGATCGGTCTTCCTCTCCTTCCAGGACCAGAAGGCTTGGATCCGAAGACCCTTTGCTGGAGCGTTGTTGTCTATGCGGTCGATGTTGCCGAGCCAGTTTGCCTTCGGGACTACATCCACATCCTGGTGCAGCTCCTACCGTCTCCTCCATTCGCAGACGGAATGGTCGTCGACGTAGAACTGTTGTACAATGCTAACACAGGTCTCTTTCCGAGTAAATGGAAAACATCATTTGTCTAGTTCGTCCCTAAAAAAGGGCGAATCCTTGTCACCCTTCTCGTCCCGACTCGTTACAACCACGTCTCTTCTTTCAAAGCCGATAAGTCGTTAGCTTATGAAATATCTTGAATCGCAGAAGCTGCTGGTCAATATGCATTAAGGCAGTACGGTTTCCGTAGCCACAGGTCCACTGGTAATTTGGTGCTTATCTCACCGAAAAGGGGAACCAATCATCGCACAATACAGGCAAAATCATTGCGCCTAGGGACAAGCGAGTGACAGAGTTTGGCAACAGGCTCTTTTGTCTAAAATGTTGTTTGTCTAAATGCCTTCGTCTCTGCCTTTCGAGCCTTTCTGGTTCAAGTCCAGGTCCATTTGTCAAATAAATGCTGGTGTTCCCCAAGGTTCCATTCTGTCTCTTAGTCTTTTTTATTTTAATAAATTATCCCAATTCAGATACTTCAAACCCAAATCACTCAACTATCTCTGAAAATAGGTTAGGTTATGTTAGATTGAAGTGACTGACTGCTGCGTAGAAGGACGGCAACACACACTTAGACCAATGTAGGCCTGTTCTGTTACCACAAGGATCTAGTAGATCCCAATCCGGGAACCATTTGTAGCTTTTCTTAAAGCGATAGAGATGACTAATGCTGACTTTACCTAGTTCTGTCAAGTCGTAGAAATTTAGGGCGTCCAAGTGACTAAATTTGTCCCACTGGCTCAAAGTCATCGAGTCAACGCAATAGAGGACGCCCACGGAACCGATGGCGCACCCAGGTGGAGAAGGACCTCAACCAACTTGGTGTGCGCAGTTGGAGACAGCTGGCTAAAGATCGTGCCGGGTGGAGAGGCTTGCTGGTTGAGGCCCAAGTCCACCAGAATAATAAAAAGAAGTGAATAAATTTGAGAGATGATGGTGTACGATGGTTTTTTTTCTTCCTCTTCACACCCTGCTCAGAGAATCTCTAGAAATGTACACACTGCTCAACTGTACATAGAGCAATCGAAAAACGAAGCCCTGGATAAAGCCAGAGAACGCTGGCTGGCCCTAAGCTGCAACAATGCCTCTTTGGCTTTAGTGGCAAGCTAATAGGAGCACTTACAGGGCACTGTGCCATATGTACAAATGCACGAAGTCATTTGTTCTCAAGCCTCAAAGTGAAGCCCCTCTTAATGGACACCCTCTTTAGTGGACGATTCCCTTAAGCGGAAAAAATGTGTACTGCAATGGTCGGCTGGTACGAGGGTTGTCTGAAAAGTTACCGACCGAACAATGATAAAGGGTTATCCAATAGGGACTTGACAACTTTAAAATTGGGAACGCACTCTTTCACTAATCATCAAACTGTCAATGTCCAATTTATTCAGTGAACTCAACATTTTCATCATGGGACTCAATCTTTTCATCAAGGTACACTAGCGAGCAACGTCTGGAAATTATAAAAATTTTCTAACGAAATTCGGATTCGGTGACCGCAACTTTAACAGCGTTTACTCCAATTTTCAGTTGGCGAGCAGCAGTTTGAGTCTACATATTTCTGGTGTGATGTTGCCGTGCCAGTGAAACAAAGGGTTGGTCGAAGTGTCGACAACATCACTGCCGTTCAGGCCTTCGTAGCAAAAAAGGTCCAAAACAGTTAATTCCACGGGGATGTCAAGAATGGGGCGTCGTTCAGACCACATTATGCCGTATTTTGTGGAAGGATATATATACGAGATCAAGCTGACACAAGAATTGAAGCCGATGGACCATTTGAAGCGACAAGGATGGTCCCAGAATCCACACAGCATATGTTACATTCGATTTATTGAAAAGTAAGTATGGTGAGCTTGTTATCTCAAAAAATGGGCCAGTCGATTGGCCGGCTCATTCGTGCGATTTAAAGCCGCTTGACTATTTTCTGCGGGGCTACGTTAAGTCGTTGGTTTATGTCAACAAGCCGACGATCGTGGAAGAACTCAGAACCAACATTAAAGAATCTTCCGAGGGAAATATGGGAAAGAATACTCCCTATTTAAATCTATACAAACTGGAGTACCACAAGGAAGTATTCTTGGTCCCCTCCTTTACTTGTTCTATAGCAGCGATATAACGCAGGACGTAAACACATTTGACCGCCATTTTGGTAACTGCCAAAACGGTCGAAGAATCAACTCGAAAATTTCAATATCCAGATACACGAATGGAGGAACACTCAGCGAATTGAGCTTAACGAAGCTAAATCCATTCGTATAAATTTTACGTAAAAGAACGTGAATAACTTGCCCGTTGTTATAAAAAATGTTCAAATACCCTTCGGCAATGAAGCGGAATACCTCGGAATGACTCTCGATGTGAAGCTTAAATGGAAGGAGCACGTCAAAAAGAAACATGAGGAGCACCAATGAAGATGCAAAGACATGTAGTGGCTTATTGGAAAATATTCCAAGCTAAGTACTGACAACAAATTGCTTATACACAAGCAAGTGCTAAAACCCGTCTGGACGTATGGTATACAACTATGGGGTTGTACCAAAGAAAGTAATAGAAACATACTACAAACATTCCGAAATATAGTGCTAAGGGCCATCGTCATCGCACCCTGGTATATACGAAATAATTTTGGAATTTCATCATTCCAAGATGAAGTTACGAATTTCGCTCGTAAGCATAAGCGTCGCCTGGAAGAGCACATAAACTCTGCTGTCTTTTCAATTCCCCACGAAAGAAACTCTCTTCGCCTTGACCTAGCACGGTGAATTCACCCCGCGCTTAGGGGCTTGCAATTGCAAGCTCCTGGATAAGTGTAAAACTTAGTTGTAGTGGAAATATACTTTATTTGAAGGAAGGTGTAAAAATCCCTTTCGCTATGCGGGAACGGTCCCCCTAGTGTCTTTTGAAAATTTTCACCTACCCTCGCAAAAAAGAAAAAAAAATATTTAAACGCGAAAAAGCGGCCGAGTCGTTGAAAATTGCGTCCAACCAATCGACCGCTGCAAACGTGCCCGCATCGACAACGAAGTCGAGTTCCATTCATAAATGTCTTGATTGTACTTCAAGCCGATAATAAAGTTTTCAAAATATCTCAAATGGGTTGCGTTTTGCTTAAAAAAAAAAAAGTTGTCAAGTCTGTATTGGAAAACTGGTTAGAAACCACAAATCTCCTCCTCTGCTCGCTTCTTGCTAGTCGATTTTTCTACATAGTCCCCTTGTAACTCTACACACTTCTCCCAGCGATGCTCCCGTCTCTGTAACCCGTCCAAATAGTACTTGGCGTCTTTCCCTGCAAAATAATTGTTCACGAAGTTGATTGCCTCATCATTTGACCAAAATCTATCTCCGGTCTCCGAGAGCAGTTGTTAGATGAAGGAGCAGAAAGAACTCGAATCCTGTAGATTCAGACTTGGGGGCCCACTTCTTTGATAACCTGTCTAAACTGAGCAACATTAGAATTGGCCTTCTCCTTCGCTCTCAAGCTTACTCACCAGGGCTAGATCTGGTGAGTAAATCAGATGGTCAAGCTGGTCCAACCATAATTCAAGGATTTTCGCCATGGCAGTGGCTGAGGTGTGATACGGCGCGTTGTCTTGGTTAAACGTGAGCAAACGCGGCACCCAACGCACATCGACTCCCTCAAATGTCTGTCAACTAAAAACTGCGCTTACTTGCTATGCAGCTGCAGTGCTCTCTCATCCTGTAGATTCAGACTTGGGGGCCCACTTCTTTGATAACCTGTCTAAACTGAGCAGCATTAGAATTGGCCTTCTCCTTCGCTCTCAAGCTTCAAAGTCCGTCATCTTCTTCGCTTTATTAAAAGCCCTAATTGGTTTGCAGAATAGGTACCCTTGATCCGCGTGGTAACACAATTAGCCTTCGCTTGGCCTAAGTGTGTCTGCTGTCAACCTAACCTAACCTAAGAACTGCGCTTCCAAAATGACTGAAACTTCGCTGAGTAACTGTCAAAGGACGCACAACATTCACTAGCTTTTATTGACGAGCGCCGCTAACTTTACGGAAACTTTTCAAACAACCCTCGTAGATATGATTTCGACTTAAGAGAGACTTCACTTCTCGTTGACATTTAGCAAAATGAAAATTATGAAATTTTAACGAGAGTCATTAAACTGCGTCCACATTCAGACTTGTTTGCAAAATATTCAAGCATGCCGCTGGCGACTGGATTTCTGCATAACTTATTAAAATGTCATAAAATCGCATCAACGCCGGAGTCGAGTTGACTACCAGTTGCAGAATGCCATCCACATCTCCCCGAAACGAATTAAGTCCCTTAAGCCAGCCATTAAGGAAGATCCCCCTCGTTTAAGCTAGGCGGTCACACGACTCCGGACACGGTCATTTGTTGCTTGGCAAAATTAAATTGTTAAACTTTTTCAGAGATCCAGTAGAAAGGACATCACTCACCTCGAACTAGCCCCGTAGCTAAACCCGACAGAAAATTGCGTCGTTCGCATATATCCTTCGCCGTTTCTCATGTTTCATCCGCACAGACAAGTCTCTGCCCCTCCCTACCGCAAGAGGTATCGCATTTCTCATTTGTTACAACATTTTGAACACGTAACCTTCATCCAACACACCCGCTCCCTCACGCCGTGTCTTAACCTCAAACAGAAAAACCGCAGTGCATGCTAAAACGTGGTGCTAATCATTCAATCACCCAGAACGTGGCATATTCATTCTGTTGCACCTTAATTGCCGCTTTTCTTCCTTTCTCCACACAGTTTCGGGCAAGACGTTCCAGACGTTCAGTTTGACAAGGCGGCTGGCTGCGCGGCAGCCGGAGCAGCACATGCAACAGCATTCGATCGTCATGATCTGCATCGTTTTGCGTCGTTGTGCTTCTTCGTGTGTGCCATTCTTTTGCTGCTGCTTCTGCTCCGTGTGTGCGCTGCTTTCGTTATCAACCTCTGAATGGCGCGAGGAGACCCTCAGCGACAGCAGCAGTCTTTGCCTGGTTGTCCTGGTCGTCTTCGTCGCCGTTGTAGACTGCGAATGAACAGCAAATTCGCATTCTTCGCCGGGCACACACTCCTCTCGGATAGCCTCACACATAGTCCGCATTTTGCGCACACATGTGATGGACCACATTAAGGCCGTGGGGTCCTGCGCTGCTTAGGGCTTTCATCTTAATTTTGCAGTATTCCTCTTTGTGCTTGTCCCGTTGCCCGTTTTTTGTTTTAATTCAAAGACCTCCGAGTGGAGTCGACCACGCCGATTGGCGCCCTTTTACGCCTTTAGTCATAACAAATCCTCAAAGTTTGAGGTTACTCGGAGGGGCCAGACTTTGCCTTCATCATCACCGCTGTCGTTGGTCGCGTCTTCGTCGTCTGCATTCAAATTAACATGTGTCTGCATTCCTTTGGCAACACAATCCCTACCCTGCCAGCCAAACCGTGGGGTGCAACTCCGTCTCCGTGCCCCCAGTCCCCCCAGCCACCATCCAGGGATACGAACTTTCATTCATAAAATCCGACACCCAGGCGGCCAGCCACTGCCACCACGTCGTGCAACAAGTGGAGCAGGACAAGCCGGCATAGTGCTGTGCACACATGTGCTCGTTGCTGCAACATTGAAGCCAGAGCGCAATCGATTTTTATTGACTTACCTTTGAACTTAAAGCTTCGATGCCTTGCCAATCAATCCGCATGTCGAACGTGAGACGACGCGATACGACTGACGACTCTGTTGCATCGCGTCGTGTGCTCTCGGACTCACTGTGTGCCGTGCCGTTGCCAACCCAACTAACGATGGAGGGACAGGAAGTTGTTTGCATTGCTTCGCGTTAATTACCGCACGCCACAAGTGATGGATAGAGAGAGAGAGAGAGGCTACACCAGCATTCCAGCAGAGTGTTTATCAATATTGACACAGAGCTTGGACTCTCCATCATGGTCCATTTCAAATTGCGGAAATACGGGGGGCGCGCATCCCCAGACCCACAGACAGCCGCATAGACACTGATTGTGGCAAGAGAGAGGACACGACCACGACCACGACGACTCCTCTTAATGGCAACATATTCTGTTGAATTTGTGTTCTGTTTTTCTTTCTTGTTTCGGTTTTCTTTTTTTTTTTTTTTTTTGTAATTTTTGCCATTAATGCTTGTTTACACGAGAGCCAACTTAGCGTGCGTTAGAATGTATGCGCGCGACGAGAGAGGTTGAGGTCTGTGGGAAAGGAAACGCGTCCGCGAGATGAGATGTGCCACAGGGTTCAGTTGTGGGGTCTGCTCGTTTTGTTTATTGCCATTGGCTGTACGCTTACGCTCTGGGCGATCGAACGCGAACGGCCGGAATTTGTTGTGCGCCTCTCCTGATTGTGATGTTGACATGAAGATCATTTCGCTTGTCAAACAAACAACGGCCCTGTTTGCGGCTCGGAGGAGACGATAACAATTGAATGGCGGATCTAGATTTGAATTGATTTCATGAGGAGTTTGGGGTCTTCTCATGAGTGTCTGTGATCAGAGAGCATTCTGTTTTTTGGTCAAGTGAAGAGGGTCCTGTTCTCTTCTGAGGCCATGAACGAGAAGGATGCCTTAGCAAAGCCGTTTCGCGAGGCCTTCAACGCAAATCTTCTGCGGCGACGACCCACTTGCCGCTCCGACTCACAAGGGACGCCTAACCAAGCCGCTTCGAGCAGTTCGTTGTGGCTATTTTGGAGCCGTTCTGCACCTGGGCCTGCGCCAGGGCCCCGCCCTAGTTACGGCTCTGGTTCCGGGAGGCCTTTATCACTTGCCGTTGCGACTCACAAGGGGCGCTTAGCCAAGGCGCTCCGAGAGGTGAAGTAACTAGGCTTTTATGCGTCCGATCTTGCTTAATCGCGATCAGATTTATAGACCACTGGTCGGCTACCTCGACTCTACCTCGGGCCTGAACAGAAATGTTTCACAGAATGCGTGATCCAGCTTCATGCTTCAAGACGAGAAAGGACGACAATAGATGGCAAAGCCCCAAAACCATTTAAGTCTAGATTCAATATATATACGAGTAATTGAAGTTGGTCCTGGTTATTCTCCGCCCTCCTGGGCCCTGTGTCTGGGCACTGCCCTAGTTACGGCACTGGTCCCGAACAGCCTTCAACGCAAGTCCCCTGAGGCGACGAACCAGAGACGTTACGTTTCAAAACTGACGACGTCTAGCTAAGTCGTTCCATGAGCTCGTCAACTAAAACCTTTTTGGCGGCAAACCGCAATTGTTGCTTAAGTCATAAGTGAGACCAACTAAAGCTTGGCGCGTCCACCTCATCGTCGATATGGACGAACCAGGAAGTGAACCACAGGCGATGCAAGTCACAACCGACCTACATAAGGTCACAACCAACGCCAATCTTCTCAGGCGACGAACCGGAGACGTTCAGAGTCATAACCGACGCCCAACACAGTAGTTCCGTATCCCACTCAGTTTCTATCGTCATAGGCGTCGAACCCCAGGCCTTGCGAGTCATAACCGACGCCCAACCAAGTCGTTCCGTGAGCCCGCCAACTTCAATCGTCGCGGCGTCGAACCCCAGACGTTGCGAGTCATAACGGGCTCCCAACCAAGTCGTTCCGTGTGCCCGCCAACTTCAATCGTCGCGGCGTCGAATCGCAGACGTTGCGATTCATAACCGACGCCCATCCAAGTAGTTCCGTGAGCCCGCCAACTTCCATCGTCTCAGGCGTCGAAGCTAAGGCGTTGCAAGTCATAATCTAGTCATTCCGAGCCCCCGACTTCTCCGACGCCCGACCAAAGCCCATGTGGGTGCCCCTAAAACGTCATGTCTCCAGTGAGAGCAAGCCAATTGGCTAGGCACCATCCACGGATTATGCCGACCAACTCAGGCAAGAGCTGGAGTTGCCAAGCAATGCAACCCCCTCACTTCACTCAAGACCAACAAGTTTTAAAAGGGGTCTTAAGTTCTTCCGAAATGAACCTGATTTTCCTAACCAAACAATATCCATCATCACAGTTCCTCTACAAATCCCTAGAATCCGTAAGACACCCCCTGTCCAAAGTAAAGCCCACCTAAAGCCTGAAGCACATTGTAACCAAGTCAAATATTTACACTTCGCACTTCAGGGCTGCTTATTATACCCTTTCGCACGAAACCGTAACAGCGACTCGACGTATTTCCTTTCCGCATCGATCATTCCGTTGCCTCGCCGCAGATAAACAACCGCCTCAACCCCCAACAGACGGTGGCACTTCCCCCCCATTCAGAAAAAAAAAATATCATTCATATATGTACTTCATTCCGAAAAGGGGCCAGGTGAGAAATATGACATCACCCGGACGTTATCAGCCCTTTACGCAAAATCCCAGAATAATGTTGCAGTATCCGATAAGCGCCTGGTAAGTGCTTAAATTATCAGCAGACCTCCTCCACCGCAAAGACAGCACTCCAGCATTCGAGGAACGAGGGAGAAATCAGTTTCTTTTTTTTATTTTGTCACACTTCCGTTGAGGACTTCGCACACTCGTTATCAGAGTGAATTCTAAAATAGGGAAATTCCATGATCGCAACAAAACAAGAGAGAATGCTGATCTAGCGTCAAGGCTAGATGATAGGTGGCGAGAAATGTCACCGAGATTATGAGATGTAATAAATCAGCTGATTTGCCGGAATTTCGAAACCGCAACAAGCGTCCGCAGAGTCTTTATCAAAAATTTAGGAAAAACTTAAATAAACAGTCGCGGTAGAGCGGGGAGATTATAGTGGCAAGATATTCAGGATTTTGGGGACCCTTGTGGTATGCCAACGTTTCGAGAACAGATTCGAAGAGACTACTGTGGGAGCCGACCGCATTGGAAAAGAACAGACGGCTGAAAAAGGAGGCTCAAGAAGGATGTGATATTGAGGAGCAGTCCCGACAGCTGGGGAAGAGTTGGAGAGAACCAAAACGCACACTATGGCGAGTAGGCGTAGTTGAGGCCTTAGGACCCAGAAGGGGATAAGGATGGGAGTCAATTGAAAGCAGACCGTACATTTCCTTTCAAGTTTCTGAACGAAGGTCTTGGTCAAGAAGTGTACCTACACGGTTCGCAACCACCCAGTCTTGCATCTTGTTGCTTGTACTTTACCCGCGCCTCACTTTGGTCCTAAAGGACTCCTTTAATATCACAAGCTCTCACAAACTCTCTGTACTTGACAGCTAGGCCACACCGTTCACTTCTCTAAAACATCATCACTCTCCATGGGACTAATTCAACGACAAGACAAAACAAGACAACTCCACAAGTTACCCTGGGTGCCTGTGCTCAGTAGACATACCCCCATCGCTCTCTAAATGGCTTCTTGTGCATTTTTTTTAAAGCAAGTCACAACCGACCTACATAAGTTCACAACCATCATTGAAATATGGAAGATCACTGGGAACAGCTAGCTAAGTGCTCGACAACGATCGCCGAGATAGCCTTCAAAACATCATGCAGTCCCGCGAATATGTTCATTACACCTTCGAAAGATCTCCGTGATCAGATACATCTTGATGAGCCAGACGATCTTGACAAATTGAACTGTGTGTTGAAACATTGTGGGCTATCGTGAAAAGGGTCAACATTTCCTCGCGACTTATCCATTACAGCACAGGACTCTGTAGAAGAAAGGCAGAAAGAAGTGATTTAGGCAAAGCTGATCAAGCAAAAGTTCTGCGTTCAATTTGGTCCTTTTTGCGTTGATGGTTCTCGGAGAAGATTTAACCATGAACTGTATAGCGGCATGAGCCTAGCCAGACGCCTATGGAATCAACGCCTAAGATGGCTAGGCCATGCAGAGGGCATGGACATCGGATGCTACTGCTCCAGCCCGAAGAGTTTTCGACTCCGAACCAGTGGGACAACGCAATAGAGGACGCCCACGGAACCGATGGTGGAGAAGGATCTCAACCAACTCGACGTGCGCAGTTGGAGACAGCTGGCTAAAGATCAGCTAAAGAGGCTTGTTCGTTGAGGCCAAGGTCCACCCCGGACTGTAGAGCCACCAGAAGAAAAAGAAGATCAAGCGACCCTCGCGGCTTTTCCATCCAACCGACAGACCACTGTAAGCAGTCAGCACACAACTCTGTCGCAAAAGGGTAGAAAAACGCGATGTTGGAAATCTGAAAAATTACGATCAGACGAACGATCGTTTCTTGCCAAGGCTAAACGGTTTTAAGTGAAACTAAACCTGCAGGACACACAATGATCTTGGTGATCATCATGATGTTCCATGGTCAGGATCATTTTCACGATGGAGTTGAAAAAAAAGATGCAGATGAGCTAGACTGATCTTGACTATTTTACAGATCGTTCCAAGAAGTGAGCTTGATGATCGAAGTGATCTTGACCCACCAAGTGATCCTGGCAAGTTCATCACGGCCACACGGAGAAAATCTAAGTGATCTTGACGGTCTAACCGATCTTGATGATCTCTGAATGATCTAAACAATGTAAGTGATGTTTAAGATCTAAATGATTTTCACGGCTTAGGTGATCTGGATGATCGAACTGATCCTGATGCCTTCGCGTCCTTGACTGAAGCGCTACGCGAAGGAGATCGAAGTGATTTTGACGATCTAAGATAACGATCTAAGTCGATGAAGCCTCGGAGTGTAGCGCTACTCAAAGCCAAAGGTTGGTAGGTTTAGGACAAAATAGACTGCCACGTGGGTGTTCCAAATTGGAGGGTTGCCGTCCATCAGTTTGGCAGAAAATTTTAGTAGTGCATTGAGTGGTAGTTTACTAAGGTAGACTATCATAGAAGTAGGAGCCTGTAGTGGCTTTCCTTGTTGAGGCAAGAGCAGGGCGGTCGCAGAGAAGGTGTTGGATTCTGTCCTCCTCGTACTCGTCTACGCAGCTTCTACAGAAGTCGTTGGAGAATAGGTCTAGTCTCTTTGCGTGAAGGACTAATAGGTAAAAGCAGTATTACTCCTAGATCTCTTTAGGGTGACCAGGCTGCTTGATCTTAATGGATCCAAATAAGACCAGATTTGTTTTGAGGGGTTCGGCAAGTGATGGCTGTCGCCCATGTGGCATTGATTTTCTGTGCGAAGGAGTTATTAAACTAGTAGCTACAGTGGTAACTATGTTACGAGAGATTCCATCACCTGGCAGTCTAGTGGCGCGTTTAGCAATTTGATCAGCTTGGCAGTTTCCCGGGAGGCCAAGCACCCAGTATAGGCGAATATTGAACTGTACGGTTCGGACTTGGAAATGATCAACAAACACCTCAAAAACTCAACTATCTCGCCGATCCTTTAAGATGCATCTTTAGTCTCCCGAAGCAGGCGACCTGATGTGATTGGAACCACATTTTACAGGAAATCATGAAGATCGTTGAAGGTTTTCTAAGAGATCTAGATCTTGGCAGACAGTCTGACATATCTATCATCCAACGATCTTGGCGATCATGATGAGATCAGTTTTCTCTTTGGTCTGTCTTTCTCGGGCTTAGACGTACATGGACTCAAGTGTGGTGGCCACCCGGTGACGGCTCTTTCGCGCCTAATTCTTGTAAGTAAGCCCGAGAACTCGTCTGTTGAAAGTCTGTTACGCCTGATAGACTAATCAATTTGGTTTCATGTAGCTTGACCATGGGACGATGGCGTCCCGGTGATCTGCGGTCACTCTAAGCCATTGGGACTTAGCTATGTGTTCGGATGCTTTATAGCTTGGCACTATGGTAGTGCGAACTCGAGAGTAGACCAGCACACCGGTAGTTCCTAGATAGGACTCAGCTATGAGCTCTTGCATATCGTCGTGTGCCTCATAGCTCTGTATCCTGGCAACGACTTAGGTGTTCCACTATACTCCCGGACTTTTTTTCAAGAAGAAAGTTTAAAGAGAAGAGGCTTTAGTCGCAATTGAGGCTCGTGGTGGCAGGCAGCACAAGAGGGAGTGCTCCTCCAGACCTTTGAGGAGGAACATAAACAAAGATCAGGCGATCAAGGAGAATGAGAACTTGCCAGGACTTCAGAGACTTTAAGGCTCTCGAACATATGGTTGACTTCCGTCGGCTCCCTAAATGATCATAGATCGAAGACCACTTTCACAGACTTTCCCTCTAACCCGGAACCACTCTCAAGCCCTCAGTCATGTCCGGCCATCGAACCATACTGCACCACGATAGCGCCTCCGCCACCAACTCAGCGCTGCCAATGAGTGAGCCGACCAGGAAGTTCAAAAGAATCAATCCAGTGAGAAGAACCGACAAAACAACTTTATCTAAAATTTCCCTTCGTCCATCGCGCACTGCGAAACACCAAGAACTAAATTCCTCAAGAGTCCTGTCGTGGCGGCTGTCGCGGGCATTTCGTATAATGCTCGCGTCCCGGATAAGGCCGCCGTACTGACTCTGGTTCTCTTGCACGTTCGTCTCCTTCTCCATTCCCATTTCCGTCTCCATCTTCATTCTCTTCGCTGTCCCGCTTTTGATCTCGTTTTCGACTGACGATGGTGTAAGATTAATATTCACTTATTCTCCTCTCATCCCGCATCCCGCACCACGCACCCTGCACCATCCCCCCCTCTCATGCACACGCCATCACGTTTGCGTGTGTGGCTTTATTTATCGTTTTGCAAGAGTAAAGTGGTTGCGTTTTTGTTTGTGCCGCCATGCCTTCTCTGCCGGCCCAGCCCAACTGCCGCCACTACCACCACCACCACCAGCCACTAGATGCCATGCCATCATCCTCATTCCGTTGGTCTTGACGTCTTTAAAATGCTTAACATTATCATCGAGAGTCCACCAACCACTACGGGATGGATTTATAACCAACGGATCCAGAATGACGAAGAGCAGGAGGAGGAGGCGGACGAAGACAGACAACTATGCTGTGTGCCGTTCTGCCGTTGCTGGTTGGCCCCCTCTCGTTGAGCAGGCAGCATTCGCCTCTTGGCTGGCGTTAGCGGTGTGAGCACGAAGCACATGATGGTGGTCATGCAATGTTAGCCCGTTGATCACGACTGCGACGACTGCAACGTCCACGTCGACTGCGATGATGATGATCATCACTTTATTACTTTATTCGGTGTTTGCATGTGAAATGTTTTAATTTTTTCTGTTAATGACCACCACCACCGCTACACGGCGACCGCAGCCCCGAGCCGCCAGAGCCTGTTGAAGGTCATCGAACGTGTGCTGCCGCTGATGCGGCTGATGTTCCTGTAATGGAATGGAATGGAATGAAGGTTCCAATGGTTAATTGCTGCCCATTTCCATGTGCGGTAAATCAAATATGAGCGTGTGGTGTTGTGTGCGGGCAAGTCGAAGAACCGTTTTGTCATTTTATCCCTTCGTCGCCGTCGCCATCGCCACCGCACAGGGAGTCTGTGAGCGGGCGAACTTGTAATCCTAAACCAAACATTTTTATGAATGACAACAAAAAAGTTTGATGGCAGCAGCAAGGACTCGGTGGCGGCGGTGATGATGCGATGATGCGCTGGCGACTGATGATGGAGGGGTCGCGTCTGTTGATCGTGCCTGTGGATCTGATGGACTGTGACACTCGGAAGATGGATTGCTTGAGGTTTTCACTAGGCTTCCACTTCGATTAGCATTGACTTTTAGCTCGTCACCTCACTTGAGAGTGGCTGGCAGCGCGAATGAGTCTGCGATTGATGACAGATGTCGTTGGTGACATGTGTCAGTGGAGAGATATTTGTCTCCTCTTCCAGCTCATTAAATCTTTCGCGGAGTGAGCTGGCCAGTCGATGGCAAATGACATTTCATTGCAGTCACAGTACTCGGTGTTCGTCTGAATCGCTAACGATTCGCTGAGCTGGTTGCTGGCATGACTCAATGTGCATGTGTGGGAAATTCGAAGAAAGTTAAGTAATGACTTGATAATCATACCAAGTCGCTGGAAGGGTGACATAAGCCACTTTGTTTTCGAAAACGGTTTTGCGATAGCGGACTTGTGGAAAAACCGGCGCGTCAGTGCTGGAAATCGCCGAAATCACACTCTGTTCTGTTACTGCTTCCACTCGACAGCTTCTACAGATATCAAGTGAGAGATAGTAAGACGCAATTCATGTAAGACATCGCCCGCTGAAGACTCCCAGTCTTTGCCATTTAACCTGACCACTGTTTCTTAGGCTCTCTTGTTGCTCAACGACTGACGGCCATCGATACCCGGCTTAATTCAAAGCTTCGAACTATAGATTCTTGCTTAAAGAGCTTGGGAGTGGTGATACAGAATGAATTGCTGGACAGAAGGCGACTGGAGCCTTTTTGCCCGTCGAATGTGGTCAGCTGATGGACACAAGTCGAAGATGATCTTGTCATACATGATCCCACATGATCGTTAAGAGCTCAATTTGATGAGTATGTCTGTACCCTAGAACTAAGACGTGTTGTTATCGTATCTAGCCCTAACCCTGCCAGGGATCTAAATAGGTCAATGATGATCTTGTCAGTCCACATGCATATACAGTCTAAATCTGATCAATGATTGGAAAAGACTTCATATCGTATGGAGCCTCAACTTTGTCAGTGATCTAGAGGAGAGATTTTTGTGATGATCTTCACACGATCACTTGTCTCTGGGACCTGAGGTTTGATGTGTTGAGAAAGTGGACGATCGTGTCCCGAAGATTGTATGCGAATGAGTGCAACAATTTTTTCAACACTCGCTGTTGCGGACTTCGGCCCTGATCTCCATTTGCAGACATGGAAACAGTTTACGTATTCACAAGGCCTCCCTGTGATTGAATGTCATCTTGCCCCCTCTAATGATCTTGTCCATCCACTAGAGAATTTCGAAACTCCTTTTTCCTGATGTTCGACCTCTTACGGTGATCATGATCACAAGCTGATCCTCGCGGTGCAGGTTTTGCATGCCATGCAGGCGAAGAAACGCCGATTATACCGAGGTTTGAAAGTGATCTTGATTTGAAGATCGTCAACGTCCAGCCATCCTCAAGATCTATTCCACAATGCAACCCTTTCCTTTGAGAACTTAGGGAGCCTGCATGACAGTCACAAGTATCTCTGATTTTTCTCAGGCACACCGATCCAGTGATGCTAACGCCCCTTACAGCATTCAAGAGCTCAACTTAAACGATCTTGGTCATGTACTTCTGCTTTCGTGAACACTTTAGAGCCTCTACGTGAACTTAATCATGGGCTGATCAATATGTTAACGTAACCTGATTTCCTCAAAGACGTCATTTAATCTAAGTAGTCATGTCATTCCTGACCCTGACGGTCTTGTCCAACTTCTATATGAGGCGAGTTCGATCAATTTTCATTCAATATCACAATATGGGCCTTGACGGATATTTGGAAAACAAGACAACATCATGAACTCTTCAATCCGAAATGGCGAACGAAAATCTGTCGATTGCAAGCGGATAGAGGAATGCTGTGGATTATGGAGACTCCGAATTCCGGATTCGGGAAGTTCACGTTTAGAAGCAGCTTTCGCTAGAATGAATGGCACAGATAACGGCAAGGATTCACAAAATGTTGATGATCAAGAGAGCTCCTCATTATCTATTCGTTGAGAACGGTAGTTCGACCGCCTCTTTTATCGACGCAGAGCACAACCTTCTCCCGGAGGTAACAAGTGATCTTCACGATCGAGGCAGTCTTAATTTGGTGATCGTCATCGATGGGATATCCCCAATTCGAAGCGCAAACTAAGAAATCACAACCCAAGCAACCTGTATTCGATCAAGGAGATCGAATGATCTTAGGGATCCTAGCTCTCTCAGCTGACGATCCAGGGGATGTTATGATCTTAAAGAACGTGTCAGATGATTGGTGATCGCGAAGGTCACAGAGCTCTTGTTTTAGGACTCGTAACTCGGTCACAAGTTGGAAACATATGCTTTACTGGCGAACGCAACAAAGTTTCCCCTCAGGAACCTCAAGTGATCTTGGCGATCTTGGCAAGCCTTGATTCCGAAGCTCTTGACAATCTTGGGTATAGTGATGAAATAATGATCGCATAGGAATAGATACTCTTAGGGTAGCTTAAAAATTCAAAACTCCGTGATGTTCCTTTTACAAATATCGACCTTTTGAGCCAATGCTGTCGACTTTGCTTAGCTAGATTGAACGCCAAGTCACGCCCGCATCCCACTTCTTACACGATGCCTTTTAGAAACAGCATCCATGTCCCTGAAGACCGACTCATCTGCACAAGCGGTCTAAAGATCCGAAATCCGAATCCCCACAATTCAGACTTAATCTCCGATCCATTCCCACTTTCATTCGTAGATGGCGTGTCGATCCATTTGCAATGCCCTTACTCATGCATTGCATGTGTCAAATTCCGCAATGCCTCCCTTCGTGGTCCGTCACGAGCGACTATTTCGCTCCAAAGTGCAATAAATTCACTTCGCCAGTTGTCCTCCAGCCATTCTCTCTGCCTAGGAGTTCATTAAAGGAAAACCCTCCATTCACACCGTGACACCCCAATCGATAGACAATTTTTCAAAATTTATTGTCTCCAACTTCCACTTGCACCGCACACACACACACCGCCCATCGCCTCCACCTCCATCGGCCATCGCCTCCACCTCCCGAAATCCTGTTGTGCAACAAAGACGAGATCCGCACAAGAGATTCTCACTGGATAGCACAACGTGAGTGGAGATGACGTGTAGAGACACAGAGAGAGAGAGAGAGAGAGAGAGAGAGAGAGAGAGAGAGAGAGAGAGAGAGAGAGAGAGAGAGAGAGAGAGAGAGAGAGAGAGAGAGAGAGAGAGAGAGAGAGAGAGAGGGAGTCAAGGAGGACAAGCCGGATTCCAGACTCGACTCGTTCGCTACAAAGATGTTCCTATTCACAGTTGGCATGTATAAATTATTTCTAATTGGCACATTCTTGCGTAGGCCAATTGCTTCTTTTTTGGCCAGTCCCTTTAAACGTGGTGCAGCACAGCTCGAAGTCGAGGCGAAAGATCGATCGATTTTGCATTCGACTGGGGTTTTGTCTTCAAGCCGCCTTCGCCATAGGAAGGGCTTTGCTCTCGGGGAAGAAGAACAAACAGACAGCCAAAGATGTACCAAAACGAGAAGACTCCAAAAACAACAGTTAAGAGGAAGCTGTAAGAGAAAATCCCTGTTCACTTCCCTTCGGTTGGCGCACAGAAGATGGATATGCGTGTGCGCCACAAGTCGTTGAGAGGAAAGGAATGCCTGGCTGCAAAGCAAAGATACAAATGTATCTCCGACTGCAAGACTGCTGGACTGAAGAATGGTGACTAGAGGCTTCGAGGCTGGATGCTGGATACTGTTGCTGCTGGCGGTGGCGATGCCTTTTCCTTTCCTTTTCTTTTTTTTTTCTGTTTTTTCGGGGTAATATACTCGTCGCACATATTTTATTTTGGTTGCTCTCGTCGTCGTCGGCGGCGGCGACTGGCCTGACTGCACCACGATCCACGAAGTCGGCGTTGTCGTCTTCGTATAGACGATCGGTGGGAATGTTGAACCAAAATCTCACACAGAACGTATGTTCACCGGCAGCAAAGCGGCAAGAGGCGGCAGGCGGTAGTGTGGTGAGGTGAATGGAAGGATGCCAAGGAGGAGTCCGGTATTCAAGATGATGATCGAATTCCTGGAACTTACTTGCCTCCAAGAGATATGAGAGATGTGCGGCATTCGTTTTTAATGTTACTGTCTTCCTTTCGCCTTCGCCTGGTCTTTTCTCTTCAACCCACCCGCTCTCGCCGGTATATCCTATTTTTTTCTCTCGTTTTCCTTTTGAGAAGATGGCAAGCGAATCAGCAAAAATTAAGAAAATAAATGAATAAACTTGCTAACCCATCGATTATGGTTTCGTGGAGAGAGAGAGAGAGCGAATGAAAGAGAGGGAGAAAGAGCGAGATGTACATCTTGAGGATCCCCCGATCGAGGGACGGACATCACGAGGGTGTGGACTGGGAGAAGTTGTTTGGCATGCAGTTTATAGTTGGATGAACGTTCAAAGGACACGATCTTTTCAGTGAGTCTCGAACCGGAAAGGAATGAGGAATGCCTTGGTTGGGTGGCTTGCAAATGGATTTCGCTTCAAGCGGTTTGTGTCTGCGCTTGTTTACTGCAGCTGGGTGGAGTTTGCACTTGCCAGTGATCTTGAGTCATTGTTTCAGTGATCTTTATGAGGTGGGTGCAGGTGTCGCCGTTGGATGTAGTGATCTACCACGTCATGAGAGAGACAATTTGCCCCAAATTGTTGGAAACATGTCCGTCGACTGATTGCCCAGCGATTGCAAGCTTGCAGATTACTCTTTGGAACCAAACCACACAAGAACTGGTCCAAATTTCGACTACATTTCATGACATGGTCTTCTCTTGCGGACGAAGTTCGCCTTTCGGTTGCAAACAGGACAAAAAACATTGCAGTTGGGAGTGATAAGTTAGTGATCTGCCACTCAGCGAGAGAAGTATTCGATACCAAGCTACAGGAAACCTATTCGTCGGACAATGCTTCAAAGCTCGCAAGTGTGCAGATCATCACTCACAGGCAGACATGCCGCATTTCCCTAAAATTTGCAGAAACGTGTAACCTTTCAGATCATCCCATCACATCACTATCTGAAAATTTTTAAACACTAAAAAGCAGACGATTACTTCAATTGCAATTTTCCCGCGACAAGATCACTGATCTGCCACAACATGCCAGTGACTTTCGAATTAAGGACGACTGAAATTGAAGGACAAACAGTCAATGCAACTGTCCAAGCCTTGTTGATCATCAACGGGTGTTTAAATGGACCCAGGCTCAATCCTAAGCTTTATTAAGAAAGCCCAAATTGAGCTAAGACTTCACCTAATATCTGAACATGGATACTTCCATAAACACGCTCACCAAACAGACATAACTCAACTAGTCACACACACTTCGTTTAGTGGGTGAAGAAACTAAGCAGAGGCATACACCTACCACCATCAGCACGAACTCCAAGTGCAGACAAACGATCGATTAGGTCATAGAACCCATTCCCTGCTACCACCACCACCAGACGTCGTCGAACCTCTTAAGAAGGTGCCCACAAGAGCACACTGCAAATTGTTATGGCAAAACCATGGAATACTGAACGTTTATGGTTTGCCTGGCTCGGGTGGTTTTAGCAACGCCACCGCCGACGACGACTACAACTACGACGAGGATGACGACGACAGTGGGTAGCCCATCATAGCCCACATCCGTCGCGATGACGCACCGAATGGCTCTTCATGATGCGGTCGTTGACATCCCAATAAGCTCGTGGTGTGTTAATCCATATTTCAATTGAGGATGACGGAACTTCCTACACTGTCCCTAATTGGGGGTCGAAAGGGTTGTCATTTATCAGAAATGTTCGCAGAAAACGCGCGCATGTCAATCGTGTGCGGTCACCATCAGCCCACTCCGATCAGAACTTTCAGACTGATTCCCTTGATGAAGCAACAGCACGACTGACTCTGGTGAACTTGACTCCGACGAGTCACATGCGCCTGACCAAATTCAAAGTGCAACGATAATCACTGGGAATTCGTTCGGTACGTTTAGCGAATGAATGAATTTCTAGTCGGTATGTTCCCTCCCCTCCCGTCAACCGCAACCGAGACAGGCCAAGATAAGCGGGTTATTTCGAGACTTCTCGTTCCGATTAAAAATGCGGTAATAATCTCTCGTTATGTAACTCCTTCAAACAATGCGCACCTTGATGAGTGTGCACAAGCCCGCCCGTGCTGGTGGCCGGTGGTTCTTCTGGATCCGGATGATCGTCACTCAGTGCCGCTGCAGTGAACCTGGGTACGACCGAAATGCCACTTGTCGACTTCATCAATTTGCATCAATCAAACTGTAACCGTCGCACGAAGTGGGTGGAGATGCGGGGCGGTGGATTTGCATTTGGGGATGTTTACTTGTGTGTGCCGTAACCGGAGATAAGCAAACAAAAAATGACATGAGTCAAGGCCGGCCAACCAGCCGGCCGGCTTGTAGGTGGAGTGTGGCGTTTATTCAATTCGCATGGGAGTATACCCTCCGCCGCCGGTGGGTGATCACGGGCGGCACAGACATCTTTTGCGATGCGCAGTCAGTCGTGATTTATTGATGCTTTCCGACGAAATTTGTTTTGTGGGAGATTTTCGGTTAGTGTACCTCCACGGGCAGTAACTTCGCAAAAAAAAACATTCAAACGAACGTGACTGCGTTCGCTGTTTAGTGAGTTAGCCACGAGGAATGTGTGAAGTCGGGTCGAAGGACTAATCTGTGTTTTGTTATTTACGTTTGAAATTATGAATTTTTACGATGTCTGTGTCACGAGCACTTGGGCTTGATTTGTGAATGACGGTGGTTACAATTTCATTTCAATCGCATATCGTGTTGATTCATTTGCTCGGAAGTGGTTGATGTTTAATAGGCTTGTGAATGTCTATGGATTGACATTTTGCGCAATGGATCGTCATTTGTCATACAACAAGGCAATTCTGTTGTGCCAGCCCTTATCTAGTTGAATTGGCACCTGCTGGTTGTTTTGTTTCAACTTTGGGTAGATGTTCTTCTTCAATTAAGGTTGCAGCAGAGAATAAAGTGATCTGCCAAGTCGCGAGGAGGATATTTGCCTTCAAATTGGGTGAAACTCCTGTGCCGGGGAACACTCTAACGGTTTTAAGTGTGCAGATCACCAATCACAGTCGGACAGGTAAAGATACAAATTTAAAAAATTTCTCCAAATCTCAGCAAACGAGTGACAGAAGAATTACTTGATTCAAAATCCTATCCAAACGGATTCAGCGTGGGAAAACGTATTGAAAAACACCAAATTTAACCTGATCTGCCACCAAATGACAGTGAAATTCGTCAAACGATTGAATGAAACCCAAAAGGAAACAGTCTATGTTAGCTTATGGACACGTGTCGATCATCAAAGACTGTCGGCGACCGATCGCGAAGAAGCTGTAGTCAATTTTTGGAACGAAGGAAATAAGAGATCTTTTGAGGATATCCATCCACTCATAGAGTTGGATTAATTTAAAAAAAAAGGCGTATTTCGAACAGATCGGGCACATGACATATCCACCAGTCCTGTTGGATCAGCATGAGCAAGCAGAAGATTATGGATGGATGATCGGCTGGAGTTAAACTCAGTTTAACGAAAACAACTTAGAGTTGTCTCAGAAAACAGACAGTAGTCTGGTCATTCGTTGGAGCAACAAGTCGTTATCTTGTCGCTAGGACAAGATCACTGATCTACCACTCAGTGTCAACAGATTAAACTACAAAAATACCTCTAATCACACGAGAAGATGTTGGAGGATACATTTAAGATGTGCAGATCACAGGGGCTTGACAGATGAGAGTGAGGATTACAATCAAAGGTGTACATCCAGACAACGCTTCTCTTTGTAGACCTCTCCCAACGATATGCACGTCTCTGTGTGCTTTTCTTTGTTGTTCACTGAATTTGAATTGATAGCCTATTGAAAAATGAAAACAGAAGACAATCTCAAGCTGAACACTAAGACTATCCCTCCGTCGTTCCCCTTGATCCTGCACCATCCCCACTTTTCTTAAAGCGATGAATATCTTTCAAAATAAACATTTGCCTTGTACAACCCTATTCAACCTGATCACCGGAAGCTGACTGAAAAGAATAAACAGACGCACACAAAAAAGGCAAAGTCAAAGGCAAAGTCACGCCCCGTGCGATGCTCGCTATTAGGGTCAAGAATGACTAAGCAAATCCCCATGTGTTGACACACTGAGACACTTTCCACTCGCATCTCGTGTCAGTGCGAACCCAAACAAAATGTGCGGCAACGAACATACGAAGGAACACAAAACATTCATATCCCACAAGGTTGCTATCGTCAGCATCTTCCCAACGGCCGGGACGAGTTCTCATCCTTTTTCTCTGAAAATCAATCTGACACTCACAATATTTGCTTGTTGCCCAGACACAATAAAACTACTTTTTATGACCTCTGGAAATAGAGAGAGCGAGAGTGAAGGAGATGCAAGGAAAGTTGCGAGATAAGTGCCAAAGGAACAAACAAATTGAGCAATATCTCCCGTACCGGAGGAGCGCAAGGATGAAAGTCTCTTTTGTGTAACCACCACCACCGCCGCCGAAATCGTCGTTTTCGTCGTCGGTGCCGCCGCCGCCGCCTATCTGGTCCTTCCAGGAATTCAGTGAATGCGTGTGTCCTGTATACAATCTTTCGTCATTTCGGCAGCCTTCCATGGACCTTCTCCGCTTTTTAATTGTCGAACGAAAACGTTGTGGCCCAGATTTTCATTGCAGCAGCGAAACAGGTATCACCCGTCGGATGCAGTTGACATCGTTTTAATGGTCAAACGACTGATATGAATCCGAGGAGTTTTACAGTTAGGCTGAGGTTTTTATCAGTCAAACCCCCCGCGGGGCTCAATGAAACGTCCATCGACGGGGTTCCGGGCGAATGACTTCAAGGAATTTCCATCAATGGGAAAGTCGATGATTGGACAATAATAGCTGGGTGACGGTGCCGAGTGTGTGGCGCGTCGGTGCCAGAAAGGACATCAAATCGACACATAATTACACAAGAGATACACTTCAGAATGGGGTTTCTGTGTGTCTTTTATCGCGCGTGAACTGTGAGTTCCCAAGGATACCCCGAAGCCAGTTCCCATGTGTATGCCCACACGTATCTAAGTGAACGAGTAAATAACGCAATAAATAGCTCTGTCGGCACGGCACGGCAGCGAGAGAGATATGAACACTCTGTGCTAGTTCTTGGAAAACCATCCTGAGGAATGAATGCCATCGCACTTGCCTCGAAGGATATTTTCTCATGAAATTCCATTTCGTCTACCTCCCAATGCAGCATCCCGAGAGAAGGACACGGCCTGACGACGACTCGCATGCACTTGAGAATCGAATGCACTCACTGGCTGCGTCATAAACAATGATTACCCCGAGTGAGTGTGCGCGTATCTATTCGGTCTACGAACCATGTCACATAATTCATTTCCTTTTGATCACCGCACCGTGCGAGACAAACCCAGCCATGGACACCCGACACGGCCACATAGCCACCAGCACCACCAACACACCGACAACATTCAAAGAGATTTAGACGCAGACACGATGAATTATTCATTCCAATCAAGAGGTAATTAAGTAAATAAACGAAGAAGAAGTAGTATCTGTAACCGAGAGGGGTGTACGCGCCTGTTACCGGGCGATTTTTGCTTTTTGTGACCGTGTAACTTCGATTTCAAGGTCTTGCCGCGTGCGGGGGGAGACGGACAGTCGATGTGCGGTACGCACTTAAATTGCTTCTTTTTCGCTTTTGCAAGTCGTCTGTCGACTGTTGCGGGGGGAGAGAGGAGAGGGGACCGCCAGACAGTGAATTCATTTGGCATCGAATTGTCCGCAGCGCTTTACATGCCATGTGTTGGACGATGAAATCACTTAAAGTTTGTTTCTTTTTCTTTTTTTAATGATGTCACGTTCGTGTCGAAAAGACAGATTTTGGACGGTCGACTGATCGTGGGCGCTTGGGCAGACGTGACGGTCCACAAAAAGCTGCCCTTCATGACGCGAGCTTACATCGAAACGACTGATGGGTGACATAGATACCTAAGCCGGTGGAATTTTCCACGCCCCACTGTGAAATCCAACATCAGATAGTGCCGCCCGACGAGATGGCAGAAATCGATGATTTTCGATAAATTTTTCAATCACGTGGGCGTGGCACTAAGGTCAAAATCATGCAAAAACCGGACAAGAATCTCCCTCTCTCTCCAGGAGAAGAATAACTGTTTGAAAAGGGATTATGCTGGCGGCGACCAACTTCCGCCCCCAAATGCAACCCTCTGATCTCCCTCGGATCAATGACGATCAATCATAATCAAGTTAGATTGTTCGAAGACCCAGTTCCATCAGTCATTTGGTAACACCACTCTGTACAATCGAATTCCCTGATTTGGAACAAATCGAGGGTGTCTCCATCGTCGTCGTCTGCATCAGCTTGGTTTTTTGAGGGCGATTTATGACCTCAAGTGTGAACATTGTTGATAACCCAGAAGTGTCGGGAGACACTGCATTTCATGGATTCACTCGTGTTCGGTGCAAGTTTGTTCGCAGCCAGCATGGTTAATGGATGATTAACTGAGTGGGAGAATGGTTCGTTGTTGTGTAAGAGTAGGAAACATTTTGTAATTTTTGGGCAGCGTCGTAGAAACAATGACGATGAGGGGTGATTGGGTTTTAGGTGGTGTTGGACATGGCATTTATTTTCGTGTGAGCGTGAATTGCCACATTTTCTGCTTTGTAATTGGGGAACTAATTCGGGATTGTGTCCAACTGTGTACGAACAATTTTGATATCAACTTTCAATCACATAGAAATGATCATTCCTCTCGAAAATGTGTTGAATGCGAAAAGTGTTTTCATTGAAAGGGAAGATATTCGTGTTTTCATAGTCATCATCATCTTACCCGCATGATCTATTATAGGGGCCGCACGAGAGATCTACTGGCCAATCCATCGACTCAAACTCATCAGGAGCTCAACTCTGTCTCGCAAAATGTGGTTACTTCCAACGCACGCGCTCTGTTCTGCTGCTCATTCCTCGTGGAGTTTTCTCAAACTGTCAAAAAAATGTACTTCGACTGGTTAATCAGCTTGGAACTGATTGATGAGCCTGACAAGAGTCAGTCCGAACTTGTCGATGTGACTGTAGTTGAGGCGATGTTTGACACTGCGATCGAAGGGGGTGCTTAGACTGACCGGGTTCAAGAGTCTAATGAATCTCATGAGATGAAACGAATATACAGAAATGAAGTCAGTTCGTGGTCAGTTTCGTTAAGTTTCATTGAATTTTGCGCACTTTTAAATGTAAGCCTGTATCGTAAATGACAGTTGACGTCGGCATGTTATAGCTTCGTTAAGTCTCGTCTAATTTTACTTACCGAAGTTTACTTAAGTAAGTAAAATTGAACGAAACTTAACGAAACTATTACATTCATCAATCAATCAAATCGCGATCGGTCTCTACTTACATATATAGATACAGCTTCAAAAAGTTTCTTTCTATTTTGACGTAAGCATGCGTTTATTTCAGTCAATTGTGGTTTAACGTAAGATGGCGACGATAACTGACCGACAGGAGTTGTGCTTAGGCGGATCTAGGCGAGGGGAGTTTTTGGACTTGAACCAACCACCTCGTCCTGGGCCTGCCAAGCGGTTTTAAGAGTCAAAAAGATCGACATGTGAGTGTTTTCACCATTTTTTGCCATTTTTAGTTCCAACCTCCAAATGAATATTCACATCAATCTCGGCACCCCTCTAAAGAGCACCGACATTCAAATTTGAAATCCACGCAATTGTCTACTCGTCACGGTGTATAAAACAACGCCAAAAGCGTAAAAAGCGCATATTTTGTCTTGACTTCAAATTGTAACCTCGTAAGGAATCATCGAAGTGTTCACGTCATTTTCTCAGCTCCTGAAAAACAATTGAACATTTCAAACGAGAAGGTTTTATGCAAGTATTTGATTGCTTCCAAAGTTGTCAGACAGCCACACCTTCCGGAGACATTTTATTCAAACTCGCCGGTGGATGTATGGTCGTCTGCGAGCAAAGCGATTTGTGGAAAAAAAAAAAGCGGAACTCTATGAGGTGTACAACGATGTGGATTTAATCGGCAAGTCAAAAAACCGCCGTTTACACTCGCTCGGCCACATTGAGCCCAGGGACACCAATGCACCAGCTTAGATGATCTTCGAATCCGAGCCTTCTGGTTCGAAAATGAGAGGAAGATCGAACCTTTGGCATGAAGACCAAGCGAAACGGTCAACGAAAGGCAGCTACAGCTCAGGATCAGATACTCTATGGGTCGCAATGCTGATAAGCAAGCAAGTAAGAAGAAGAATGGATGAGCAGTTGGGGGATAGCCTTCGAGTGATATTTGAACAAATTAAGAGCACCACTCTCAAATATGTTGGTCGTGTGATTTGTCCAGGGACAACAGTGCTCCAGAAAAGATTATCTTGATGTCCAAGACTTCTGGTTCGAGAAGAGGCAGTACATATGTATCTCCGGCATAATGTCCAAGGCAGGTTGGTAATGACGACCAGAAGCAGTTTGTCAGCAACCGTCAACGATGGTACGGAGTTATCGATCAGCTTCAGACTACACCTCGATCGCAGGCCAGATCAGTAAAAAACAGTTTGTTACACAAATGAATGAAATGAATATTCATGTTTAGAATATTGACGACATGGGGGGGACGACGTCATGTCAGAAATGCGACTTTTCTTTTTTCTTAGGTTAACTCAGCTTTAGGCTGTTGGCCAGAAATGAAGTACAGTGGACTCCCCCTAAGTCGAATTGTCACGGGATGATATAATTTGTTCGAGTTTGACTTAGAGAGAGGTTTTTGTAAGGAAAATTGAGGAAAATGTATGTAAAATATGTCGAAAAAGTTCGAGTTAGAGAGAGCTTCGACTTGGGGGAGTTCGACTTAAGGAGAGTCCACTGTATTACAGAGATGGCCGACTTCACAGCTGATTGCCCCGTAGTCCATCGACTAATTTGAGTGCCTTTTTGACGGATATTCATGAATTTTTGACAGTTATTCACGAAATAACGTAAATGCCGTCCTCTGATTGGTCAATTTGGTTTATGAACACATTATAAAACCAGTTGTCAAAAATCTTAAGGGGCGATGGAGGAGAAGTCTGGCATCTGTGTGATACTTCATTTCTGCTGTTGGCTTTAACACTGTCAGTCATGAAAGTCAAAAAAATGGCGTCTACGACGTGCCAGTTGTCAATTTTATTTCGACTGCAAATTGTAACCTGAAATGAATCATCATCTTCTATTCATCTTAATCATCTGAAACGTGAATCGCTTACGAAAACTTCGAAGACGGTCGTCGGCACAAACAGTGGACACGATTGACGGCCAGGAAGGACTCGATGTGTCTTCGGTGGGATTGGCAGGGAATCCTACACCTTGGCTGACCTCCTAGCCGTCATCAATTGGACCGTCTGAAGGAGGAAACTGCTCAGGAATTGTGTTCCATTAAGACAACGCTTGGCTACATCGATAGCTCTCCAGAAGTTCCAGAAGCTTGGTTGTGAGTTTTTTTTTTCTTTCTTATATTTCCGTAGATCCGTATATATTCACTTTATAGTCCGGACCTAGCTCACTTGGTGCTTTCCACCTGATCCTGTGCATGGCCAACGATTTTGCTGGTGGAAAGTTCGACTCAAGGGCGGCTTGTGAACAAGACTTCTTAGTTTTTCGACAATAGGGACGATAGAGGGACGACAGAATTAAACATCAAAATGGCAAAGAATGATTCAGTAAAACGGCGAATATTTGATGTAAATCGCCGCCGCAAATACAGATTTGGATTTCGCGCAAAAATTAAGGATATCTTTTTAGTACGCCTAATTGTTTTTAAACACCGTAAGACACGAGTTACAGACCCGATTTTGTATGCCCTGTCCAATAATAGGGAAATACACATAAATTAAGGATCCTCTCAAGGATTGACATGTTGGTCCTTGTTCTTGATTTATCTGGGAAAGTTGATTGAATGATCTTAACGGATCCCCTGGTTGCTGCGATCGTGTTTTTGACCCCTGTAGAGTCAAGGACTTCGTCTACCACGACTCCGCAGTAAATAGTACAAAGAACATCAATACCGAGATCAAACGCAGAGTAACTCTTGCCAACCGCTGTTTCTATGGGCTCAAGAGGCAATTGAGTAGTAGAGCCATCTCTCGAAGGAGCAAGCTGACTTCATACAAGACCTTTATCATTCCAGTCCTGCTGTACGGCGGAGGAGAAGGCATGGACAATCTCAAAAGCGGATGAGGAAGTCTTTGGTATCTTCGAGAGAAAAGCTTTGCGTGCGATCTTTGGTCCGGTTTGCGTTGACGGTTTCTGTACAGCGGCATGCGTCTAGTCAGGCGTCTTCGGATCCAACACCTAAGATGGCTTGGCCGTGTAGAACGTATGGACAACTTAGCCCGAAAAGTCTTCGACTCCGAACCCATGGGACAACGTAACATGGGACGCCCGCGTTTAATGCGGCGCAACCAGGTGGAGAATGACCTCAACCAACTTAGCGTGCGACACTGGACGAAGCTAGCTAGAGACCGTGCTAGCTGGAGAGGCTTGTTGGTTGAGGCCCAGGTCCACCCCGGAATGTAGCACCAAATAAGGAAGAGGCGCGTTTGGTAACTTTGAAAGAGCGTAAGAGTGAACAGTGGCAGAATCGTACTTTTAAGTTCCATGCACTAAATGACATTGATGTTGCCCCCAATTCGAATTGAAACCTCTAAATGAATGACTCTTCGACTGGCTTCGAAATGAAACCACGATTCTCTCCATGCCATCTTCCAGACCGTCTTTGACTGATCGCAAGCTTCAGATTACTACAAGCTCTCAATTTGCCGCAAATTTGTATAAACCTCTGATCCCTCGTCGATCTCTTGAGCATTCATCAGTTGAAGGGGAAACTTGTTGTTAATTGAATTAAAAACCTTGTCATACTTCAGGACATAAAAGGCGCGCACAAAACGTCGGCCTCTGATCGAGAGTCAGATTCCCTTTGAAAGCAATATCCCTCGGAAGAAAAATCCCCCAAGGTTGACGCCACAATGAGGCACAAAAACAGCGTCGCCAATATGTCCAACAGCACTTGCCCTTCCACCACGTCCGATTAGATGGCCGGTAGTCCTTGTCTCAGCTGTAGTCCAATTTAAATTCCACTCTCCCTCCCTTTGTCTCTCTCTATCTCTCAAATTGAATTTAACTCAACCTACGCATTCCATTGACCGTTTTTGTCATCACAAGAATTCCATCATCATCAAGAAACGATCAAAACTTCTGCCACAGCTGAGAGAGCTACCTTAAAACTCCTAGTAGCCAGCAACAACAATGTGCACTACACAACACACACACACACACACACACAGTCGCTCAGGTCTTGGTCCGGGTCCAGTCAACCCAACCCAGCGATCACGTACGATCGTTTGTCCAGATTACCGTGGAAATAAACAAACGGCCTTGCGAAAGTATTCACCAGCGGCGGGTCCAGCTGCACTCACAGTCCGTGTGTGTGGATCTGACTCACCTCTGTCAGTCCTCCCACCAACCACCACCACCAGACGGGCCAGTGGTGGATTGTCGCCATGACGCGATGACGATGCGGACAGTGCGCGAAGTTGTCTAGAGGAGTGTGTACAGCGTTCGTACGTAGCGCGAGTTCCATTCGCAGTGCACGTGAACGGACGGATAGTCATGATCGAGAAAAACTGGACACTCTGCAGGAATGCACCACCACAAGTCTGTGCACGGCACAGCACACCCAGCCTAGGTGTGCGTACGTCCGCGCCGCGCCGCCTCACTGGAGTAGCAACATATCAGCGAGGTGCAATAGCCAGTGTGACTGTGAAACCGATAGCAGACACGCCGGCGAGATAATTGATTGTGATACTTATTCGCAAGCGAAAAAAAAAATACTGTTCTTTATGTTCCTGCAGCTCTCGGCATCGGAGAGACGTCATCGACGCGACGGTTTGGATGCAATAAATCGCCAGATATCGCTTGAGTGTGGGAATTAAATCACAAAGAATCTCACATAAACAATTAGGGAGGCGAACGACAAGGTGCACCCCATCTCACCAATCTACAAAGTAAAGATACATGACAAAAGACAAAAATATACTTACAATCAAATCTTGCTTAATAATACTATTATCTGTGTAGTAGACTAAGAGTTCGGCTGAGAGCGCTCGACAGCTTGGCTCGCGAAGCTTTGACGCTAATAGAAGGCAGGCGGCTGCTAGAATTTGCAGATGATTTTTTAGCACTGATTTTATCGATAGAAATCTATCCATGAAAATGAGGGCGAGCAGGACAACTTCCTGTTGGCATTTTTGTTCGTCGCAGACCTGAAATCGAAAAAAAACAAAAAAAGAATGCATTTAAAAATGTGCGTGTTTTTGGTGTATTTTTAGTTTTTATTCTAGACACACTGTGTAAGTACTTAAAGTTTATTTGTCTGGCCGAATTGAAAGTGTGACGGTGCTGGCGGCGGGGGGAGTGGATGTGTGTCCGCGGACAGACACCGTGAGTTATGCACTCCGTGTCTATTGCGAGTTTTATTGCGGTCATTTAATGGAACCGAATGACTCAGCAATTTAAAATGGTCGCGTTAAGTGACAACTGTCGGGGATAGTTGTTGAGTTTTCACAAGCGGCCTCCAGGTGGCCGAGGTGACGGGGGGCTTGTGAGACGATCGTGTGACCAAGACGTGGTTCTTTGAAAATGAGTGGGTAGAGTTTGCAGTTTCTTTCTCAGGCAGTTGTCGGCAGGTGGCTTGCTAATCCCTAATCCAGGCGGCTTAAGGAGCAGACAAGCAGTGGACGTTGAGAGATAAGGAACAGCACGACGACAGACAGTTGAGGTTGCCTATGTATGGTACACAGGGTCTTCCAGTGGCACAATGAGGGCGATTTAGCAGGAGATTAAGGAGTGGTTTATCCTGTCGCAAATGCAACAGCTTGTCGGCGATTGTATGAAACGCGATCTGGTGGCGATTGAGGAGCTTGTAGAGATCTTTCAATGGACTGCTTACCAAAAGACTAGATACCTACTCTAGGTCCAGTTTATTGGTAGATGCTGGCTGCTGATGAAGCTGTCTATGAATTGCCCTCGTTCTGTCTGCATCTATTATAAGGCTGGCCCAGTGACCCCACGTGGATTGGATACTTCGTCCCAATCTCAAAGAACCAGTAGCTGTTTGCTACGAAGCGATTTAGCTGACTCACGATGATGATGACATGACCTCCTCATATTTTCGAAGAAAAATTGTCAAAAGCGAACTCCGTCACGCAAAAAAAAAGTCATTCATAGTCAAAACTGGTTATAGCGACCTACAAGGGACTAAAGAGGTTCGTCGTAATAAGCGATATGGCGCTGAAACCAATGTCGTTGTAAGCGATGTCGCTCTAACCAAAGTAGTAGTAAGTGATCTCGCTGTAACCGATGTCGTAGTAACCTATGTCACTAACACAAAGGATCCAACCAGGATGTCGGTGTAACTAATGTCGTAGTAACCGATGTCGCTGTATCCGATGTCGTGGCAACAGATATAGCTGTTACCGATGTCGTTGTAACCGATATCATCTTACGTAGAATCCGATGTCGTTGCAACCGATGTCGCTGTATCCGATGTCGCTGTAACCGATATCGTAGTAACCTATGTCACTAACACAAAGGATCCAACCAGGATCTCAATGGGCCACTACTGCTATAGTAGTGGCTATCGCTCAAACCTAACCTAAAAACCTATGTCTAGCCTATGTCTTAGTAACCGATGTCGGTGTAACCAATGTCGCTCTAACCGATAACGAAGTAACCGATGTCGGTGTAACCAATGTCGCTCTAACCGATAACGTAGTAACCGATTTCTTAGTAACCGATGTCGGTGTAACCAATGTCGTAGTAACCGATGTCGCAGTAACCGATGTCGTGGTAAAAGATATCGCTGTTACCGATGTCGTTGTAACCGATATCATCTTACGTAGAATCCGATGTCGTTGCAACCGATGTCGTACTAACCGATGTCGCTGTAACCATTGTCGCTGTTACCGATGTCTATGTAACTAATGTTGTTGTAAACGAATTTGACTATGTTCCAATTTTAAAAAGATAACTTATCTTGACCTTTGTCAAGATGCGGATACAATCTGAAAGCTCGAGGTGACTAGGCTGACACGGCTTCGGCAACACCGAGCTTACTTGTTTCCCCTTCTACAACCCATGCCGTCATGGCAACGAACACCGCGACTGGAAGAGATCTATTAAATCGAAACACCAAGCGGTCTAAGCTCCAGGGAAGACGGTCATCGAATATGAGCCTTCCGCATGGAGAATGAGGGTCAGGTCGAATCCCTGGTATAACTACGCAAGACAGCTTGTTGTTGACGACTGGAAGCAGCTTGTGTACAGATCAGGCTTACTCACTGAGTTGCAGAATCAAAAAAACCTAATTAAGATAATTGGCTTTTCACTCACAGACTCATCCAACTAGGAACATAAAGCCCTCAATGACAACTATTTGTAGTTAACTTACAGAAATTTAATTTTCGCACTTAATGCACAACCTCCACAGCGCAATAGTTTCGCTGAATATTCTCTATGTCAAGCCAACGACAACCAACTTCACCTTCATTGTCATTTTGATTCTGGCTAGTGTTTGTTGTTAGGTGTAAAATATCATAAGGACGCTTTAGATGTAATTTGAGTACGTTCCTCCAACGCGATGAGTACGCTGGCTTACTTAAAAGAAGGCGACGCCGATTCGTGGTAGATTCAGGACGTGCATTAACCAGAGGACTAGGAGAGCTTTGAAGAGAAAACATCGGTTAACTGGAACACGAGAAACTATCACACAGCATGTTTCCCATCGGGTACCAGCTAAGCAAAGTCAACTGTCGGAAGCTGGAAGGACCACGAGCAATTCGTTTTTTTGAGAAATCGGTATCACAGCAATAAATTCCATCGCCAGGGATTAAAAAACTCAGAGTTTCAGTCAAAAAACCGGAGGAAGTCTTGAAGACGCATTAATTTCAAGAATGGCGCCCAACCATGGAGTGCTTTTCGTCTCTCTTCCGATTGTTGTTCAAACACCTGCTTCTTGAAGCAAGTGACTTCTCTGCAAGTCACAGTGGCACCTCCTTTTGCGGACAGCGAATGTAAGCATATGCGTGACTGTTGTTATCGTCGTTGAGAAGTTATCCGAGGCTAAGGCCTGAAGACTTGGCAAATCATTGCGAATTGTGCCAGCAGACAAAATCTTAACAGCAAGGAATGGGCAAAGGGGTGGCTATGGACTGGTACCCAGAAATGATTGTTTATCGCTGCTGGTGGTTGGTGTAAAAACTGCAATTAGCTCTATACACAAGACCTATCCCTATACAAGGAGTGATGGTTTTTCTGTTTCGGAAGTCGACTGCCTGTAAAATGCCTTGGTTTAATTTATTTCAAACTGAAGGTTAAGCGAAAATGTTTGCAGAATAAAAACCACAAGTGTTAGGTACCTTAAAGTGGCGCCCAACACATGTCCTCAGATAACCTTCTCACTTTGACGTCCACAAGAGTGAGTAACATGATCCAAGTGGTTGTAGCACCTGCTCAAATGACCAGAATCACAAGGATCCCTATTGAATAATGTACAGAGTGGAGCCTAGAAGATTACTTAAGATGTTGCCGAACGACCAACGCGACGCCAGTCGTTTGAATTTTGTACAACATTGGTTGAAAACAAATTTTTACGGGAAACACATTAAAACGTAGTCCCTCCAAAAAAAACGTGGAAATGGCTTGGCAATGAGCATTTAGGCGATGTCGTCCAGTTCAGATGGGTGTTCATCGACAGAGGCACGTTTCAAGCGCGGTTTTCTTATAACGAACTGCATAAGGACGGTTGCAAGTCTGACAAAATATCCAACTTTTCAACGAGATTGACGGAAGTACTGCGCTCCAACCGAAGTTGTGTAATACTACTCCATCACTTGATCCTGACTTTCGAGAATTCACAAAACGAGACTTTGGTGATCGAGCAACGCACAGCTGATCGCGGCTTTCGTCAACCAAGAGGAAGTCTATCACCCAGAGAGTTGAAACTACAGTCGAGGATAGCTCCGAGGAAGACAACGAAGAACTTTGACGACACCTCGTCACATGATCGTTCGTCGCTCTGTCAACATCTGTCCAAACCAAAGTTCGACTCGAAGGAAGCACAAGGCGATTATGTTGCGATCTTGATCAAGCTACGAAGCATTTTGCAGTTCACTCCCAGGCGCCTTTCCAACCGGAAGTATCAAACGGACTGCGTATTATTCTCGATTGGCTCTCCAAATCGAAGTGGATAGCCGGGTGGAGCAGACCTGTTATGGCACATTTTCCTCATTTGCGACTGATCGTGAAAGCAACAACAGTTCAAGAAAATTGATGATGGAACGATTAAGATTGTATCTCCTGTTTCTTCTAAAAGAACAACAAGCAACAAACCTTTCAACAGAACACCACGGCCCGCAAACCCTCATCACGTGATTAGTTGGATTGTCCGAGGGGCAAGCAGGGCAATAATACACGATAAATATGAGAAACTAATCTTGCCGCCAAAAAAAAAAAGGGCAAATCTCTTCAAGGTATCTCGGATCATATGACAACGAGTTGAGAAGGCAAACACTTAACGACATACGATCGAAGATTTATAACAATTTTATCGATGACGACACGCCTGCAGATTTCCAAAGTTATGAACGACCATCAATTCAGGTCAAAGAGAACATCCGCTCCCTCGAACCCAATCGACGGCAACAGGTAGACACGGTCACGGATCCACGGATCAGCTCGATCTCGCCGATGGACAAATAATTTATGAGCCTGTTTAAACAAATTATCATCGTATTTACACGAAAATCCATTTCAGCGGCGAGAGGACGACTCTGGAAGTCCTTAATGAAAATGACAGCACTTAATAGCCCCTTCTACCTGGCGGCCTGCGACTCAGGTAAAATGTGATATATCAGTCCTTTCATCTCTTTCATGCGTCCAGAGAGATTTGATAAGCAAGATACAAGAATTCGGGGGATGACAAGCGGGCAGATACAAATTTTTGCACACACACACACTCACACAGTGAGGCGATAAGAATCACTTTCTCACAAACATTAACGTGCGGCGACAAAGTCCAAATTCGCTGCTCGACAATTCGCCGGAATTCAATTCTGGGTCGTTGCGGTTTCGGTCCGGGCATCTGTGTGTGTTGTATCTTTTCTTTCATCATTTATTTAATTTCGCATGTTTTTCTTGGACCGACAGAGCGCTCTCCTCGGTTCACTCGGCGCTCTCAGAATCAGGTAGGCAATTAAGAGCTTCCTTTGTGGATTTATTTTATATCATGAGCCCGCAGCCAAGTCGATTGCCTCAACTACCACCGTCGTCGACAACGACGACCGCGGAGATGGCTCGACTCGTACACAAGAGCAAGGAACGACATTGAATTTGTAAATGCTTTGCTTTCCGTTTTTTTCTTCCTCTGTGACTCGCTCTCCAAGTGAAACTACACAAAGATACTTCAATCTTTTGTACAAAGTTTATATAACTTTTATAGCGGGCGGTTCTTTTGATAGTGATCACACTCGGGACTCGGCGGCGGTTTCCGAGAGCTTGTCCCGAAATTCCGCAGGCCAGCCAGCCCCCAGTGAGAGTGACGGCTTCTGCCAGGTTACGTGACCATGAGACGCACAGAATAGATTGTCGGGGGACCTCGCCACCCCTTTGCCCCCATTTTTTTTTTAACGTGTCAATTTGATGGCTCGTAAAGATGTGCGATTGTCAAAAAGACTACGAGCCGAGAGCAATAGGATGAATCTTTTGTTGTGTGTTGCCAGCAACATTGTTGCCAGAGTAGTTATTCCCTTTCTTTCCGGCTGCACACACACACAACCACTTAAATCCATGCGACCAGAGCAATGGTCGTATATTCAATTACAAATCGAATGGTCGCGTCAACGTTCGAACGCAGGAAGGAAGGTGGTGGGGTGTTTGAACTTTGATTGGTGTCGGTTTTGTGTGTACCTTTTTGCTTCTTAGAGGCGAGCCAATTATCTGAAGCGATAGAGGGACACAGAGAGGAGACAAAAAAAGAAAACAGAGAAATAAACTAGCAAAGCAGGAAATGAGTTTGGTTCTGTGGTTCCATAGATTCTTCATTCCATCACACACACACACACACACACACTCTCACGTAGTCAAGGTAATTACGAGGAGAGAGAGAGAGAGAGAAGAGAACACGACAAGAAAGCGGGTTTCAACAAGCGGTGGCACTTCAAGAAGTCTCTCTCTCCTCGAAGCGACGACTACGACGACGAACTCTGTGGGAAATGGCTTTTCGATGGGAAATTTAAATTGCAAAAGTCCAGCTGGTGCGCTGCTGCTTGTGCGCTGAGGATAATGACGGAATTTTTATACGTGACACAGAGTTGCCTAGGCCTAGGAGTAGTAGCTGTGTGTAAAATGTTTGGAATTACGTGCGTTTAAAGCTGGAAAAATTCCTCTGACAAGAGACCGTTGCAATGGAAGCCAAAGGCTGTCCCCGCTTCCCTTGTGTGCGGTACTTAATAAGCGACATGCTTAGTCACGGTCACGGTGTGTGTGCGTGGAACGCGGTGGAAGAAAGTTCTCGTCTTCATTTTTGCACTGCATTCGTCAGCAATGACCTAAGAACTCAGTTTGCCAGCATTTTTGGTAGGAAAACAAAAATTGGCGCCCAACGGCGGGTCTCAAGATGGGAGTCTCTGTACGAAGTAATATCGAAGCTTCGGCCTGTTCAATTTTAGAGAGGGACCCAGTCTATGAACTGGACACGACTCTTTGCTTTCTGAAGGACTATTACATTTTAGTGGACCTGTGTTGGGCGCCAGATTTCTTCTCATACCTTTTGCCCCTAAAATTCTGCCCTGGGTCTGACTGATAAGATTGACCTTGAACAGAGGTCTACTATGTAGACGATGCTGAAGGCTATGGACTTCCTGCAATAGCAACAGAGGAGACCTTCGCGCCTTGAGCATCGTTTACGATGCAGAGCCACAGACAAGATCACAATACGATAAGGAAGCCCTTGAAAATATTGCGTACGAACTTCTTCCCGGCGTGCTCAAGTCTGACTGATTATAGGGAAAGTATCGTGGAATTTATTGCCTGAGGCAGCCTCAGTACCACTTTTCCCAGACTGAACGGTATTGTTTCCGATGAATGTCAACGAAGTACGATGGAATCGGCTGTGGGCCAAAGAATGGGCTTTGCAAGGAAGACTAGCGCCCATTAATTTTCTCCGACAAAAGTTGAGCTCATTGCACCAAGGGTAGGCTGATCAGTTGCAGTTTAAGGACATCATTTGACAGCTATTAACTGGCGCCCAATGGAAATTGATTTTTTTTTTTTTTCAAATCACATTCTCTAAACATTAAGTTGCCGTCAAAGACAGGCTCCCAGACTCAGTTACGAGCCCAAAGGACATCTGTCGAAAATAATCCCAATTCATCTGCCACCTGGCGCCCAGCGAAAGCCCCCACACTTCCTCCAAAGTCACTCTCACCAGCAAAGGCTAACGCACTCATAGCAAACCCAATTATCACACCCCGCCAGTGACATTGTAGTCCCATCCTACACCTAAACGATCGGTTCCCATCATTTGCCTTGCAGAAACCAATTACTGCAGATCTTCGCCTGATATCGCCCCCCGTTCGCATTCCTCCGAGCATCACTGCCTCATGGGCGATCCCTTGACAGACTCTTCACATCAATTAACTCAGTCACTCACTCACCACCCACTGGGAATAGAATTCGCCGAGCATTCGCCATTACCCAGCGCAGAATGTGGCGCCTAAATGCAAACCTAACGCGTCTCCATTCGAGATTTTCGTCTTGCATTTTTGCTCGTCTTCTTATCATCTAACGAGCGAGAGAACGTCTCCACCCCGTTCGACCATCCACCGAAGCGAAGACGGAGAAGCGTTTAAATGGCATTTGTTGCACGTCTGCAGCACGACGGGTGCATGGTGTTTTGGGGACACACAGTGGTTGACGACGTGCGCACACACACTGCGGCGCTCTCTCGTCGTCTGCACTTTTCACTTGTGTGCCCGTCTCGGAAGGGAATCGCTTCCGGTGGTGGTGGTGGTCTCTTTAAACCGACGACGGAACCAGTCGCCGTCCCTCCTTCAGTCTGTCTGCGCAGCTCTTTGGCCAATAAAACTAAATAATGTGTGAATCCGTGCATCTAATTGAACGCGCGCACTAAATGTTCGCGGTTTCCTTCCTTTTGATCGCGTCGTCGTCTGCGTTCTGCTTCCTCCCCATGTCTGGTGTGGGTCTCTTCCTTTTTGAGAGAAAACTCAAACTCTGTCAGTCGTCAACTGTATCGCACCGCCACACAGTGCGCGCCCCCCTGCCATTCAGACAAAGGATTGTGCTGCTGGTGGATGTGGGTTTCCCTTTTGGAGTTGCGCGAATTTCTCATATCACTCATTCATTCTCGTTTGGGCGTACAACAGATTGTCGCTTGTCGCGCATACACACACTCTGCGCAACGGACGGAAGTAGGCTAACAGTTCACAAGGGGTAATGAAAAGGAATTCGCAGCCAGAACGAACGAGATTTGTGGCGCTCTGGCGCACATGTGCAAGACTTCATCTTTGCACAGGCGAAGATGTTTCACACGGCCAAATGTGGCCACCTGTTGGTCGTCGGGTTTTTTCAGGAAGTCACGACTGGAGCGATGGGAATGACAAGAGAGAGGTCATTCACATTGCGAGCAAGGAACTCGAGCATCTTGTAGAGCACTATTGGACCGATCGTGCTAAGTGATCTTGGAACGATCTTGAGAAAATCTCATTGAAGGAACTAGCATAACGATATTGGATTGCTTCTGCAAGAATCGATCTCTAAGTTCTGCGATCTTAGAGAAAGATTTTGGAGCGAATAGTTTTTTTTGGAGCGACCTGAGACATGGTCTCTCAGAGCAATCTTGGACCGACCTTGCACAAAAATCTTGAAGAACGATCTTGCGGAACACCCATTGACTGACGAGCAGAACGATCTTTGGACAACCGTTAGGAACGATCTAGTCTAGATCTAGATCTACCTAGTGCCCGATCTTGCAAAACGATCTTGCATACTGATCATTGACTGATCTTGCACAGCAATCTTGAAGAGCGATCTTGAAGAGTGATCTTGGACTGATCTTGCACAGCAATCTTGAAGACTTCCAGAGTACCCTTGGACCGATATAAAGCAGAACGATCTTGCCTAGCGATTTTGAAGAGTGTTCTTGGACTGATCTTGCACAGCAATCTTGAAGACTTCCAGAGTACCCTTGGACCGATATAAAGCAGAACGATCTTGCCTAGCGATTTTGAAGAGTGTTCTTGGACCGATTTTGCTCAGCAATCTTGAAGAGGGATAATGAATCAGTCTTACAGAGCTGTCCTAAAGAACGATCTTGAAATGATCTCGCAGAGCGATCTTTAATGAAAATCTTCCAGAGCACCATTAAGCCGATCTTGGCTCGATCTTTCAGAGTAATCTTTGAACGATCGTGAGATGAGATCTTGAAACTCATTTTGGGAGCGATCTCAAAGCCTGATCTCACAGAACGATCTTGCACACCAATCTTGAAGACAGATCTTGCAGGGCGCTGTTGGAACTGTCTTGCAGAACGGTCTTACGACACGATCTTGGAATGATACAGGGAATCGATCTTCCAAGCTATTGCCAACGTGGCCAACACAAAGTGCGTTCGTCGTCAAGTAGCGGACAACATTCTCCAGAGAAACATGCTACCAACATAATTCCCCGAGGTGACACACGCACCATTACGACCACCGTCACCACCAACCACCTCCTCCATACACCTTCACGGTGGACAGACGTGTGTCTTAATGACACTCAAAGAGGAGTGGCTGGCTGTGCAAAAGCATCCTGTAGTCGTCAAACACCTCTCTCTCGCTGGGCATGAAGTCGCTGTCACTACTCGCATGGTGTTTCCCCAAACACATTCCAGACGACATTCCTTATCCAATCAAATCCAGTTAAGACAGAGAGACTCACAGAACGTGCACACGAGTGTGGCGATCAGAGACGGGAGGGGAACGCGCTTACATCACATATAACGCAATCTACCAAAGTATCTAATCAATGATTCTCGCATACACGTCTCCCGCCTCTCTCGCCTGCCGCTCCGCCATTCCAGCATCAGCATGTGTTTGTGCCTTGTTGTATCACACAATCAAACGCGTATTAATTAGGCAAATTGATTGCGAAGCATTAATACATTCCACACCACTCCGCTGGTGGTATAAAATTCCACCAAAAATAAACATCGTGACTCAGATCGGATCAATCTCCGAGCGAGAGGTCCTTTTCCTTCACGATCTTCGTCTTCATCTTGATCATCGTCGTCGTCTGTGGCTCCCTCTCTCAGAGCCTCGTTTGCTTGGTCCCGCAGTGTGTTGCGTGGCGATGTTAATCAATGGAAAAAAATGATACGAAATCATATTTGATTACACTCATTGTGTGCTCAGTGAGTCCACCCCGCGCATCTCCAGGCCGTGACCATTGAATCCGTCGTTCGTTCCTCAATGAATGAAAGGGCCCTGCGCGTCGTGGAGAGACGCACGGGTCCTGGATGGGCCCATTATGGATTCAAAAAGCACACGCAGAGAGCGAGAGAAGATGGCGAAGAAGGAGTGCGAAAAGCGCACAGAAAGCGAACGAACGGGTCGAAGGCGAAAACGAAGAAAGAATTAAGCACCAGAATTCTGGTCGTGGCGGCGGATGGCCGCCTGACAGTGCCAGAAAATTATAAGGAGACGCAAAAGGAGAGAAAAAAAGCATTCTTTCGCAAATGTGGTGTTCACGACCTAAGCCCCCTCCTCCACCCTCCCTACCCGCGCACACCCCACATCCGGTGTGTGTTAGCGGATGATTCTTGTATTTGCCTTCCTCCTCTTGTCTGCGTGTGTGTGTGTTCCTTTCGCACACTCTGGCCCCACTGATTGAACCGAAGAAGAGTGGGTGGATAAGGGGGGGACTGCCACAGCTGAAGAACACTATGCCTCATGCCGGTCATGATCGTGTAGTAGACTCTCGTGTGTTCAATCGCTCTCTCTTTCGCTCTCCTGGAAGTCTTGTCACATGCAAAGGACGGCGCGGTGAGATGGAACCCGAGAGAGTGAGAGAATGTGAATGGCTCACTGGAATCGTGGTCGTGGTCGTCGTCGCCTTTGTAAATCATAAAAACGCCGGCCGGCTGGACGGCAACAAAACAAAAACAAAAATAAAAAAAAAGAATTGAATAAAAATAAATAAACGACAAACAAAATATTCAAGAAAGCAAAAGATTTGGAGGATTTTGACTTGACAGAGAGTTCTTTCTCCGTTTTTATTGCTTTTCGCAAGTTTGTCTTTTGCATGTTGATCGTGTGTTCGTGGATGTTTGTTGCTGCCTTTTATTCAATTCGTGTTTTTTTTTTTTTTTTTTTGGAACCTCTTCGTCGTGGTTTCCTTTTTGGTGGAGCTGCTCATACACACGTTCACATGGAGATGAAGTGGTGGTGTGTTAAACGAAATAACGCCGATCGTGTGGTTGGAAAACGTTGTTTCTTCTGTTTGAAATGTTCCTAGGCCGGTGGAGGGGATGGTGGAGGGGATGGTGGAGCAGGGGGAGGAGGAGAAGGAGGCATGATTGATATGTAAAGAGCAGAGCAAGGGTTGTTAGGCTTGCTTCGTCAAAAGATGAATTCCTTCCGGAATTCGAATGTGACTGGCAAAAAGAGAAGGTGACCTTTGACTGGAGGCTTTCCTTTCTTCCTCAAATGAAGACTGCCACGAGCAGCACGAATCTTCAAGACGATCGCATGACTTCGTGTGGATGCCTCGCCGTGCCGTATGTGGAGACATCTAGTGCGTGAAAGTAAAAGTTGATGAAGATGCAGATGTCATGTCAGAGAGTTGAGTTGACGGAGATCCTCACGATCATTTCGTGTGAACACAGGACTTCAAAAGGCATCCGCAAATGGCTTGTTCGTGGGAAGACTAGACTCGCAACGTGATTGAGATGGAGACAGGAAGGTAGTTATGCTGGAGGACGATGCCATGGAGACTGCTCTGACCCTCGATGGGGCCTTCCATTTTGGAATTTCTTTGAATTTTTTGAGTTAGTTATAAAAATTACCCTTATTCTCATGGCACATGTGACTGTGACAAATTTGAATTCAATTCGTCACTTAAATCCCACATAAAGTGACTAAGCCAGTGACATGTGACACGACTAAGAGCACGACTAAGCTTGAATATGGATGGCGACTAAGCATCCACTCGTTTTGTACGTGCTATTGTTCTCTCACGAGTCATAGGGACCGACAGTTTTCTTTGGCGATTCCAAGTGAAAGATGGAAGCTCCCATAGGCGGAAAGCGCGAGTCGCAACAGTTTTGTCCGGCTAAGAGAGTTGTCCGTCCATTGAAATATATGGAACGTCAATTCAAGATCCACGGTCATGAGAAATAATCCGCTTAAGGGCATTGTCCGCCCAAGAGAGTCCGTCCGTAACAGGAGCTTTCACAGAATTTACTCTTTGATCATTGTCAGTGACTCGAAAGAGGTAGGCCGTGAAAATGAATTGTGTCGTACCGTGAATCGAACCTTAGGTCAAGTGCGGACCGTGGGACCGTGTTTAAACCAAATACGCCTGCCGTCCCCAAACAAGAACTCCTAAAAAAATTCCGTAAAACCAAAATTTCAATAACCTACATTTTGACAAAAAAGAAAGGAAATATGAGGTTTTGCACGGCGGGCGTGTATGGTTTAAGGGCTCACAATCAACGACTCAGCAGCAAGGACTAAGGAAAGTTTCGTTAGAAGTCTTGGTTCTCTGGAAGTCCTTCAAAATTTAAGCTGTATGCCACGAATTGTTGAATAGAGTTTAGACGTGAAAGCATTCAGTTGCAGGAACACTAGAATGAATCAGGTTCACCCAATCTTCATTCCATTGGGAATTTCAATACCGTTCGATTTCATGTTTGAAGCCCTCACCAACTGAGCACACTGGAGGTGTAAGAGCACTACCGGGATGTTCGTAGAAGATAACGAGTGTCACTGAAGGTCACTGAAGGACTTCAGTTACAGATTGTGTCCTTCTTGAACAGGAATCGTGATAGACGCAGAAACACGCCAGCCTAGCACTCCAAATGGAAACCATCTCGTTCCCAGGAGTCCTAGATATTTAGGTCTGACAAATGAGTGGAGAATGAGATTCATTACCGGACTGGTTCGATTGGAAGTAGGGTTGAAAAATGAGTCCCATCTTGGCCATCAACGGCATTGTTGAAAATCTAAATCCTGGTCAGAAGCATTTATTTCGGGGTGAGTGACACAATGAACATGTCAGCAACACTTTTTCTGACAAAGGACTGAGCTACAAATACGTGCTAAAAATATTCTGTACTCACGAACGCACCCGAGAATGCGACGTCTGACAGAAGAGCGGACGAAAGTGGCATGATTGATGAGCATTTCAATCATAGGCTTGTACATTCATAACAATTAAGGCCATTGGCGACATTTTTATTCTGAAAGGACAGATTTGGTTAGTCTCCTCTGCTCGACTGAAAAAGTCTTGAGTTTCAGGGATTTTACAATCCAACAATCCACCACAGCACCGAGCTAGCCATTAGTCCTTTATTTACTCAAAGGAGAAAAAGATCTTGCTACCGAGACGGATTTCTCTCATTTCGCACTATCCCTCCGTTGATCGTAGATAAGAACAACACAAAAATGGACAGTGAAAGCAAATAATAAACAATATCCTTTTTTTTGGTTAGAAACCCGTTTAACACGGGTTTTATGCATGTGGCCATTAAGTATCTGGATGCACGATTAATCAACTCCTAGATGGTAAAACTCTGCAATCTTACCAAACACTAGATACCCGGGCAATGAAAGGATGATGAACTAGCAAGAAAGGGAGCTGGTTTGCCAATGGCACCAAATCTGAATACGATCCACCCCCATTGAATACAATACAATCGCTACGGATCACGAACGCGTGAAGGACATTAGTAAGCCAATAGGCGTAATATATGGCCACTGCCGCCTAGGCAACCAAGCCAGAAGGAGCGCACAATAAGGACTTCTGTACAAACTACAGAGATGAGGAGGAACAGAAAACCTTACTGCCCCTCGGAGTATGTCATGCACTTGCAGAAACAAGTGACAAAAATAAAGGATAAAGGATATTCAGCATTTTGTTAAAGTCAGCAAGTGGCTATGAAATGATCAAGACATTCCTCTATGACCAATCGATCGCAAAGAAGAAACACAGTAAGGTCAACGAAGAAACCGGTTGATAAGCACAATGGACCAGCTGGTCTAATTGAAGCATGATTTAATTTTTAAACATACAGTCGCCCAACCTGCCTGTGGACGCAATCCAAAACGGTCACCCATCGTCTACTTTTCTCTTTGGCCTACGCGAATTCAGCGATTTTGAAAAGTCAAGGTTTGTTTTTCAACAACAAACAGTCAACCTTAAAGCCAAGCTTCATTTCCACAACTGAAGCTTGGTTCCCGAAAAAGTTAAGCTTCCTTCCTAGTCACTCCCTTTCTAAAAAGTCCCAAGATCTCAAAAACAGTTCATTAATATCCAAGCTCTTTAAATACTGCGCTTATTTTCTGAAGATGACTCTGCTGAAGTCAAGCTTAAAATCAAAAAGTTTGCTCGTGGCATGGTACCGTCAAAGTCGAAGACGTCGCAACGAATTGGGTCTAGATCATCATCGTGACCTAGCTCGGCTTCGAAAAGCAGACAATTCCTTTAAGTGGCTCAAAGAAAAGTTAAGCTTTTCGATGCTTCCCTTAACACTCGAAGAAAAGAAACAAATTTTCTCAAGATTTTCTATTCTCTTTAAAGACAGTCTTAGCTCCAATCAAGCCGATGCTTCGCCGGCAGAAGTCGAACAAAACTTAAGCTGCTTAAAGCCAGGCTTACAGCAGAGCAATCAAGCCCAGGTCTAGGAAACGGAAGTTGAATTAAATTCGAGTTTGAAGCCAGACACAGGCGGTAACCAATCAAGCCGACTCCGTAAAGTCAAGACAAATGATCACCATCTTCCGCCCCGCATTATCCCCTAAAGGAGTAGCGGGGGTAAAGCACGCACCGAAAGCCTCTTCAGACACAAATGTCCGCCAATCAATTCCCAGCCTCATGTTGAACATGCAATCAAAAGCCGTTTATTCACACGTGAACATGTTCAAACAATCACGTGTCAATAGATCACTCAGAGCACACCGCAGATGCTCCTCGACCGTGCTCCACACTCGCGCACACACACGAGAGATGACTGCGCAAAACGTTCGCTTCCCCATCGACAAATATCGAACAGACCAAGTGTCGGACAGTCGGCGGCTCTGCTAAGTTCAAAGAACGGCTTACGCGACAAGTCCACTGTTTCAACAGTCAAGTTCGTCGTGCTCCTCCGCCACCGGATCCACACTCCCTCTGCCCAAAGTTGGTCTTCGTGAGACGTGAGAATGTGTCCGAGACAAGATAAATAGTTTATTGACTCACCAATCTGCAACTCCAACCTCTCACCACCACCCAGCGTCCGACGGTTGGTATATCCTCCAACATTAATTGTCCACTTCTGCTGCTCCAGGGCTCTGCCAGACACACAACCAGCAACCCGAGAGCCCATCCATATTCATCATAATTCCTTGGAACGACGTACCTCCTCTCAGTCTCTCTTTCACTCTCTCTCTCTCTCTCTGTCTTCCACTCGACCCATTGTGTTTGGCCTCCCATCTCGGACGAGAGTGTGTGTCGTAAAGAGCAAGGAATTCGTTCCTAGAAACTCATATTTGCTTAGTCAAACAGAGCCGCTCAGATCCGCGGAGACAATGCCAATTGGCAGTTTCGTCGGTCTCTGGGTGGAAACTCGAACCCTCCTCCCTCCTCCCCCTCCCCACCCCCACTAACTCGACACTCCTGGTGTTGGCGAGAATAGTCAAAAAGTGCTGAAATTCCACCACGAGACCCGACTTGCGATGCCTGGAGTGTGTGCACAAATAGTTGCCATCACCAGTCGGGAGCCACACACACACCATCAGCGGCAAATAGATTAGCGCAGCCCAACATGCCATCGAGCACACACCAGAAGAAGAACAAGCATCCAGAACCGGCAGAGCACAGCTAAGCCGGCGAACAGTGTCGTCTTGGAGCCGCAGCACCAAGGCTACGACGAATGAGCCGCGAAGAGCAGTCCAAGGGGAGCGAGGAGAGAACCTTCACTTATTAGAAGTTAATATTCCCGTGACGGAGAGACGTCTCTCCCGCTCTCTCTCTCTCTCTTCGTTTTGTCTTACATGCGAAGATACAAGCTCGGACTGGGTGGTGTTGCGGCGCAATGTACGATGGTGCGGGCCCCTATGTGCGAATGGCTAATTTATAAATATAACTGCACACTTGTAGCTGACTCCTTTTGTGGTGTTGTACACGATTCACTTGGACATGCAAGTCGCGATTCAGCAACTCCTGGACTGAAGCAGGAACTCGTGATGTGACGCGGCGGGCCAGGGAGGCGCATATCACATTTCATTCATATCCTTTCGAGATTCACAAGCGAATGACACGACGGATTGGTCATTCTGTTGAGCGCTGCGCGAATGTTCAACGCCCACAGTCACGTCAGGCAGACGTTGATGTCATCGCTAAGGTTGATGTAAGGCTTGACTGAAAAATGTACACAAGGTCATGTCTTGAACATGGTCATTCGCGAATTTTTTGAGACCACGTCGATGGCCAGACAAGCAAAATGGGGTTTAAACCAGGCTTTCGGCCGTCAAGGCACGCCGTAACGTGGGCAAGGCTACATTAGAGACTGATTCAAATGAAGCATCAGAGCCCAGCTGGAGCTTAAACCAGGCTTGCACGACAGACCTCAGCATGGGCATGAGAGGACAACGTTTTGGCCCATTTTGGAACTTCGAACAAAAGAATGTATTTCAGTTTCGATGTGCCCAAGCCGGGCTTGTCCTATGGGCTGGCTTCTGTACATCGGTTTCATTCGGTCTCATGGCACTTGAAAGCCTGGACAACATTGCTGGATTTAGCCAGGCTTGATTCAACAAACATGTGAAGACCTAGCTTCGACACGGCTTCAGCCCAAGGATAGACTGTCTTACTAGGGACTGAGGGGGGAGCCCAATTTGTCGGCTAGACTCAAGCCCAGCTAATTCGATGTGTCAAGTTCGAAGCTGGATTTTGAGTGAGACTTAGACTTGGCTTAAGCCCAAATCTGAGCTTCAGTACTAGGTCGACACTCGTTCTCAGGTGATTGAAGACTTGTTCCATTGAAATGAGATCCGGTTTAAGAGAAGCTTACTCAATGTTTTGAGGAACAAGTTAGAAGCCTGGATTGAGTTGGCTTCCGCTTGGCGTAAGCTCAAAAGGTGGACTTTCTCCCACGCCCCTCAAACTGAACTGATGTTGAAGTCATTCCATTGAAATGGGCTCTGATTTACATCAAGTTTACGCGATATGATGTTTGAATGATGAACGTACCAAGAGAGGCCTTCGACTTGGTTTAAGCCAAAAATCTGGACTCCATCTGGACACTCGATCATCAGTCTTTCTGGACTGGTTTAAGTCTTGTTCCAATGGCATTAGGGACGACTTAAGCCATAGCTTAAGGGGCTTCCGGCTTGACTTGAGGCCAAATCTCGACTACTTTACTCGTTCATCAATCTTTCTTGTAAAGATGTCGAACTGACTCTCACTGAGTCAAGCAGTAAATTCTAAGCCGGGCTTGAGTGCCTGCGACTTGGGTTCAGCCTGAACTTCACTTTTTGGTCTCCAACCTTAATCAACTGATAAGAAAGGCCAAAATAAAACAAAACTGGGGTTCTCCTCGTGGTCTTCAATCTCCCTGAACTGGCATCGAAAGTTGCGTTGGTTATCCTGTTGAGGTAAGGCGAACTTAGCAGATTTTCAAAAAATAAGTCGGACTTCAGCTGATGTCATTTGTTTTAAGCCTGGTACTAGGCAAATTTAAGCCATGCTCTGTGTGTCCTTTCAACTGCTTGAATGACGGAGAAAACGTCCAGATTCTCTTGCTGAATGGAGCCGACTCGAAACATTTTCTGTCAGGGAAAGAGGATGCGCATCACAGAGATTTGTTTCGTGGTTCGTTTAAAGCCATTCTCACAAGTCTAAGTCCGACTAGAGACATTCAAGACAGGCATTAGTTCCTTCATATCCGTCGCAGGGATCTCGTCAGGGAAGTTGAAGTATTTAAGAAGCGGTCGCTGTCTGGCTGTAGCAAGTGTCGGACAGGCATCAATGAAATGTGTCAAGGTATGTCTCTCACGCCTGTTTTGACCGTATGATCTCCTTTCGGCCAGTCTCCCGTAAAGTCCCTCGCCGCCACGGAAGCGACATCAGGAAGAGTTCACCGAAGGAGATCCGTTGTACTCAGACCACATTTTCCTTGATATAGCACAGCTTCTCCGTCTGGCACATCTAAGGTTTCCTACTTCAAGGAAGTGCTTACAGATATCGGCTATGACTGCCTTAAATGGGATGTGCAGGACCTCTGCATGAGAGCACTGAAGGGTATTTCATCGCCCTTCGCATTTCCTTCGATGTCACTGTGACAGGAAACCCAGATAAGAGAAATTTAAGGCAGCCCTTCTTCATCCCGGCACTTCTTCAAAATTTAGAGCTGCCCTTCTAACGGCGTTAGCTCAGGCTGACATTCCTTGAATTGAAGTAGCAGAGGCGATAGCTTTGATGACTGCTTGGCTATTATCGAATATCGCGTCCTTCTGACATTTGGATGTATTTTGACTTGACGTCAGGCTTCGTGCATTGCAATTGGAATTGTCCAGCAGTCTGAAGGCAATGGAAATAAAAGAGAGAGCAAGCGTTTAACTTGAGTACGCTGTCGGACCTCAAGTTCAAACAAAGCACTAGCCTACGTTCTCAATAATGGAATAATCAGTAGCTTAGGCAGATGGACGACCAAGCCAGGACCTGAGGACAGACTTTGTTTAAAAACTGAGCTGCAAGTCAGACTTGAGTCACAAAGTTGACTGTCTGGTCTCGATGACTCGAGAATTTGGATTTGATTTCGATGTTAACTTCGTGATCCACTGTAAGCCAGGCTTCAGCCTCATTAGACTTTAACACGGTTCATATGAAACCCACATCTTGTTCAGCTCAGAACATGACACCATTCCATGCCCTCGAAGCTGCCAAAGTCAGGCTCTGAACTGAGGCGTCGTGTTACAGGCAAAGCTTCTACTACGGACAACTTTCTTAGGCGGACAATCCATTTGATCGGACACTTTGTCACGACCATGGATCTTGAATTGAAGTTCCATTCTTGCTCATGGATGGACAACTCCCTTGGCTGGCATGGGAGCTTTTACTGTATGACAGCTTTCACTGTCACTATAAGCCAGGCTTCAGACTCGTTCGGCAGTAACAGTGTCCATTTAAAGCCCACATCTTAATCAGTCGCATCAACATGTTTTAAGGAACCGACTCAAGGCCTGACTTTGACGGCTCTGGGCTGAGACGCAGTTTGCCAGCTAATGTAAGCCAAGCTTTAACTCTGTTGACGTATTTGGATTAAAACCGCCTCAGAGAGATGTTAAAGTGAGATCGAAGAAAACTAAGCTCAGATTCTGAACCGACGCAAAATGATCTCATTCATGGGAACCCAAACGACTTCTCCGCAGAAAGAGCGGCTTGGGTGGGGGCACATTGAAACCAGAGGTTCTTGCTCAGATTTTCAGGGACGAAGGGCAAGATCCTCTTCACAAATTTAGTGGACCTCCGATCTCAGAGTCTCTTTAGATCCCATCTACATAACCACATGATCACACGTTTTCTGTTCAGCTGGCGACAAGAACCTTGACGAGCCTGTGCTCATCGATCGTCATCGACTCAAAAACCAAACTTGTTATGTCGTCCGAAGTAGATTAGAAGCCGGCAACAAAAAAAAAAGCTGACTTTAATCACATTCACTCATCAAAACCGGATCGCCTCCAAATGTATTCTCTCTCTCCAAGCAAATGTTGTCCCATGAATCTTGCAGATTCTAAACTCAGGTTGCCAGACAAATTGGCATTCCATGTTGAAATTCCGCCGCAAAGAATTCTCCTGTCCGGTGGACATCGAAGAGAAGGGAAACTCGTTGAAAGCGGCATAAAGCGACAACAAATAACTCATCCCCCTTGACGGCTGCCGAGATAGGTGAATGGCATCTGTTCAGATGATTGGAAATTCCACACGGATGACCTCTGGGCAGAGCCACCACCATTCACAATCGTAAATCTTCAAAACAATCGCACACGGTGTGCGCCCTCTGCCAAAACCGGAATCCAATGTGCCTTGAACCCTGACGTCAGCTTGGTTAACATCAATTTACGTCTCGTCTCATAAATCCCACGATAGTCAAACTGACTAAACTTTCGGTCAAGACGACGACGACGACAGCCGCCCGTCACTGACAGCCACACCCCCCAAAAGGAAGCTAATTCCAAAACAATCAACAATGCCGCCCCCGCAGCCCCGTCCCCGGCCCGCTCTCAGCAACGATAAATAAATTATTATATTCCTCTTTTTGTTGTTAACAAAATACACTCGTATTCAGAGTTTAACCTTGGGACAGACGGAAGGGTTCCACCCCGCACACAAAAAGCCTACTTCATCCGCCGGCCGCTGGTGCGCCGATCGTTCTGTATTCTCGCGGCGTGTGCAAGTGTGTGTGTGTGTGTGTGTGTAGTTTTCACTCGCGAAAATCCTACACCAAGTCGCAATAATGTTCTGATCCCCCACCGCCGACACGGCCTAGCCAGCAGCCGTCGGAGAGCAAACAAGCACGCGTAGAGTAGTACGGCCATTCGCATTTTGGCCTTGAAATTTAGCTCTTTTTTCGGCTGTTTAGCGCTACACAGAGCCGCCACACAAATCAACCCACAGTCGGTCAGAGAACCTCGCGCTTCCGCTGAAGCCGACGCAAAGCTGAAGCGCACCCCCTGGGCAACATTTGTTTAGGCACATTCCCCAAAAATTCAAAAAGGTCCCCATTCACCGGCCGAGACGAACGAGTATGTGCCCCGGTGCGGGTAAGGCTGCCACCACACGGTGGGCATACAAATCAGTTGACTCTGACTATCTCCGGGATGGGTGAACTTTTTCGTGCGCAAGTGTGTTATTTCCCAATCGGCCACGCTGCTGCGTGTTTAGCATATGTCACCGCGTTGGTACGCATTTAACAGCGTGTGTGCAAGTGTGTGTGTGAGAGAGAGAGAGAGAGAGAGAGAGAGAGAGAGAGAGAGAGAGAGAGAGAGAGAGAGAGAGAGAGAGAGAGCGAAAGACAGATCACGTCCAAACAAAATTTCGGCAGAAGACAAAAAAAAAAAAAAAAAAAGAAAAAAGCACTCAAGCACCAAAGAGCGAATACGTTCCACATGCAGAGTGAATTCGTGAAACAGTCGTTTGCGTCGTCGCTCTCTTCTCAGCTGGTTCTCTGATTGCTGAAAACCAAATTTATGACTAATAAATGTAAATGTGAAAATGAAACGAAAGAAGAAACTCTGTCAGAGAGCGCGACGAAAGAGGAGAACCAAAAATGCCGTAATCTGGTCGGAGATTACGAATCAGTAATTTTTTCGTGGTGATCGGGTAGAAAAAAATCGACAAATGTTCGACGAAGTGAGCGCAGCCGGCAAAAAAAAAGCTCATTACCGGCTTGTGTGCTATGGACTGAATTTGATCTGTATTCTGTTGCCTCTTCTGTCCCTCTTCGTCTTTTGCTGTCGTCGGTGGTCGGTCCGTGCATATTTTTGGGAGTCATGTACACATAACTACACTGGTGGTCGAAATTTTGGTGGACTCTGCGTCGGAAACAAGGTGAAGGTTGCCATGTTCGCTGCTGTAATATGTGATTTATCTAAGCCACATGGAGGTTTAGTAACGTGAAGCATTGTCTCGGAAATTTTGGGTATACACGATACACGATGTCCACAAATTGAAGGTCTTCAAGAGGCAACATTTTGATTTTCTTTTCTCTTGTAACGCTTTGTTTGAATTTGAGGTTCGCCATGCGGTATGAGTTGTCTCCGGAGCACGTTGTCAGCAACGTGGAACATGTGGACTACAGCATTCAATTTAATTCAGCATCAAGTTCGGATCAATCAAAGTCATAAAAGATCATAAAACTGAAGCCTTAAATTCAAGGATAGCCTTATGCTAGGTTCCCATTGAACAAAATCGCGAGGTTTCGTCAATTTTCTCCTCGCCATGCATTTGCACGACATGGAAACCCTGCGGCTTCCGCGAAACTGAGTTGCAGTGTCCATGAATGAATCTTCCGTGAGAGGTTGTGAAACCAAACAAGCCTGCAAAGCGACTTCAGGTTATTTTGGTCTTTCTATTTTCTGGTGCTCCACACATTTCTTGTCAACAGAGAGCTGCTCTGCCATTTAAAAATCGAGAGCGAGTGACTTGTAAATTAAGAAGAGAACCAATTCAAACTCGGTGGGAATAGGCCGCTATTGTGTTCATCCGAATTTCGCGGTTTCGATTCGGTGGGTACGTAGCCTTAACTGCGGCTGCAAATTCTGACTTAGTCCTGAATTGAATTTCTTTCTTGGCATCATATTCGTGCAGGTTTTAGCTAGTTTCAGACTTAAGTTCGGAGTCAGTCTTAAGTTATGCTTCCAATTCAAACTTGGAGCTACTGTCTTATCTCTACATCCGCCATCAGAAAAAAGGGTCGAACTTAGGCCTCAAATCCAGAGTCACCCTTGACATTGACAGACAATTCTGACTCAGCCTTGAATTCAGTTTCTGTCGCAGTCTTAGTATTTCCATCGGACAGAGTCAAGCATATTTTCAATTCAAGTGCAGTCTCTTCGTCAGTTTCAAAGCCGGACACACATCGTCACCTCTTAAGGCTCAACCACAATTGAGTGAAATAAACGCGTGCTTGTCAGAGCCGTAAGAAAGCTTTTGATAATGTCTCTCCACACGTAGACATCGATTCATTTCGTTCCTACTTAAAGATGTAAAAGTGAAGGAAACTAAAGCATTCCGACGTCAGCTGTCATTTACGTAAGAAGGCATCCATTTAAAAGTACGTACATACATTTTAAGGAAACTTAACGAAACTGAGGACGAACCTGTCAATTCTTCGGTCACAGTGCCAAACGTCAGACGTCGTCTCAACTCAAATGTAGTCGCACCACAACTTTCAAACTCAAACCTGGGGTCTTGTTCGTCAATAAGCTGATCTGGCAAGTGAAGTATAGCTCATCCAAGTTTTTGACAGTTTGGGGAAACTAAACGAATGATCAATCGAACAGAGCACGTTCGTTGAAGGTCGCCACATTTTGGTAAAACAGAGTTAGATTCGTGATGAGTTAGAGTTCATGGCGAAGGATCGAGTGGACTGGAGGTCTTTAGAGTGGGCTGTCAAAACTCCTTTAGTAGAGAGTTAGATAAGAGACAAGCGTGGGACCTCAATTGCGATCAAGAATCATTGACGTCTAGGGTTTACTTTACGTAGTCAAGCGATCGGCTTCCATAAAGCATACATTTTGGGCATCGAATAAGAGGATGAAAGAATTTCTTCAACTGTGCCTGACGGCCATGGACAGCTTAATTTTATAAAATGTTTGGACAGAATGAAATGAGAGATCAAACAGAGCGCGGATTGAAAGCAGTTGAACTTGTCTTGACTCAGGAGCGTCCGACGTCTCAGTTGAAAAGCAAAAGCCGATAGCTAGCGACGCTTGCTTAAGCCCGAGACGATAGAGTTGTCTTGCTTTGAAGAAATTATGCTTTTGATAGAGATGCACAAGCCCCAGACTGGCCATCGATTCGATTTGAATCAAGGAAGCTTTAGTTGAAGACCCTCAAGATCAAGAGATCCACCATTGACTTGACTTGAAGCAAGGACGTCTCTGTTAGAGAGTCAAGGAAGGCAAGGACGCTTCCGATATAGACGCATCAATATAGAATCACAAAAGATGGTCATTCATTGAATTTGCAAAGAAGATTTTGTTAGAGACCTATAAGATCAAGACGTTGGCCATTGACTTCAGTGGAAGCAAGGACGCTTCCAGTTGAGACGCCTAATCCCGAGAGATGATAATTGACTTGGAACAAGGGTCACTCGGGTAGAAGCACTTAATCCCGAGAGTTGGCAATTGATCCGATTTGGAGCAAGGAAGCTTTAGTTCGAGACGCTCAATAAGACGTGGCTGTTAATTGGATTTGCGTCCTTGCAGGAGAACCCTAAGACCAAGACGTGGTCATTGACAAAATTGGAAGCAAGGATGATTAAAGACGCTTTTGCCAGATACAGCGGTCATTGACTTAAATCGAATCAAGAACGTTTCAGCCTCTTTAACGCTTATGCCCTATTTTCATCTGATTGCAACTAAGAAGGCGTCAGTTAAAATTTCGAAGAAGCTCATTAGAAACGATTATGTTCGAGACGTTGTTAAAGTCCCAAGTAACTCAGTTTGTTTTGTTTACGACTTGACAGATGTCATGTGACAGGGATTAAATGAAAAAAAAAAAAAATGGAAAACCTTCAAATGTGCTGTAAATTTATTGCCCACCACTGTTCTCTTACGCACGCCTGTATGGGTGTCCCCAAATTCCACACCTACACACCACCACTCTGACCATCCGTCCAGCTGACTCTACGCACACCTTCGCACTTTGTGGATTGTCTTTCAACAAGAGAGAGAAAAAAACGACACAGCACCAAAAGTTTCTAATTGTTTTGATATTTTTGGAAGCAGGCTTTCAACACCTAACTCGTACCCCCCACTCCCTACCCCTTGCCTAATTCAGTATTTTTGTACGCGATAAGCCACATATCTCGAAGATTATACAAACACACAATTGAACGCATGACGTCGTTATTTTTATGACAAATCTCTTTTCTCTTCCCCCATCCATGCCCAGCACACCACACCACTCTCTCAAATCACAGCTGATACGCGAGCGAGCGTCGCGGTCTTAGTCGCGTTGCCTTGCTGCCACCCTTGCCTTGTAGAACTTGTTCTAAAATTATAAAATTTTATTTGTAAATTTGCAATTTTATTAGATTCCATTCGTTTCAATGTTTTTTTTTTTTGTTGTTCTTTATTTTTTTATGTATTTTTGCGTATTTCCCTCGAGGTCAGAGCAACGACGACGCGACCACGACCACGACGAGGAAGAACAGAAGAAAAAACTGTTTAAAAAAAAAAGCCCCGAATATTTCGTAATGCGATATCGAAGAGAAGCAAAAAAAAAAATAAAACCGTTGTTGTCACAAGCGCAAATGTCGTCGTTTCTCACTTGGAACTTGCTCCGAAAACCGACAAAAATATAAATTAAGAAATGAAGAATTAGACGCACTTGACAGAATCGATTAGCATACTGATCGTGGTCGTATGGCGAGAATTTTCGAACTCGATGTCCTGACACACACGCACTCTCGGGGGGGGTCTCCTCAGTTGCGTTCTATTTGCGCATTTTTTTTTTTTTGGCTTTTTTTTTGCGCGAGTTCCTTCATTATTTAGGGCAAGTGTATACAATTCGCAAATTAGGGAGGTTTCTTTATTTATTTTTGGCCGGTTCTAGGTTTCTAGGGGTTTGGGTAATCCGATATGTCAAAGGTTTCTAGGGCTTTTGGAGGAAAATGGGGCTAATTGAGTGGGTTTTTTAATAACTTCGATCTAGTTTGGCAGTTCGTTGACTGAGTATGAAGTCTGATCTTGCCGATCGCTTGTTGGTGGAAAGGAATTTGTCCGGTGCCATTGAGTGACATCTCATTAAGCGGGGGAGGACAAGCTTTAGCAATTACTGTGAAAGCTCCCACGGGCGGACAGCGACGGTCGCAGCAGTTGCCCGTCCATGGAAATAGATGGAACTCCAATACAAGATCTGTGATCGTCAAAAAATGTCCAGTCAAGGGGACTTTCTGGCTAAGGGAGTGTCCGTTATAGGATCTTTGACTGTATTCTCAAGCGATGTTCAGCCACTAAATGCGTGTCGACAAAGTCTTGGAGCTGACTGTCCTTATTACAAAGACTGTGGCAATGGCAGCGGTCGAGAGGATGTCCCCATTTATTCAACGTCATCGCCAGAGCTCCTTTCTAACCTTCAGCCGATCCAGTCCAAGTGAGCTGAAGCAGTCCATTGGTCTTAGCACAGACTCGTTGATCGACTAGGTTGGTATTGTGGTTCATTGGACTCCCTTTGAGATGTCAATGCGCTGCAAGATCATCAGCTATTGGCGGGTGGTTCCATGTGACCTAGGACGCGAGTGGTTGATGTAGAAGATCGTCCCAGGTCCACCTCGGACTTCAGCAAAAGACGACGCTCTTTCAGAAGATTTCTTTAACAGCTCCTGCCAAGCACCCAGGACAAAACTAGAGGCAAGATTTTCCAGCAGTTCGAACAAATGCTTGATCATGCGATCGACCACAGCGAGCAGTCGATGATGAATTTGCTAGCATCGACAGACTGGATGGCGCAGTTGGTTAAGTGCCTCCCCTTGGTTATTGTGGTTCCCGGTTCGAATCTCCCTTTTATCTGGTTTTCAAATCTGGTCCAGTCACCATTTGCCGTTGGGATCGAACTATCACTATGTTATCACATGATTATGACCAGGTCACTATGGCTTATGGTGCCTCGGCTTGTAGAGCACATGCACATCTTGGCCGATGAATCTTCGACTACGAATACCTAAGAGAAAGCAACAAACCCTGCGACACAAGTGGAGAAGGACCTCAAACAACTATGTCTCCACAAAGCAGAGACCGCACTAGCTGGACAGAGGCTTGTTGGTTGAGATCTAGACCAGACCATCTCGAAAGTGAGCGGACACATGAAGAGCAAGTTCAAAGGATGACTTGATGGACCATCTGTCGATTGTCACAGACTTGAATTCACCCCGGAGGATCACATTCGAATAGTAGCTCAGATCAGCTCGCGATGACAACCCTTGTGGTACCTGTTCAAGATGGATACTGACGTCTCGTTAAATGGTTGTGCCCATAAATACAATATCCAGACCAGAAATGAAGAAAGTCAGGTATATTTCACAGAGTCGTTGGTCTTCATCAATGTATGGCGCTACAGTGGACTTGGGCATAAACCAACAAGCCTCTCATGGCCTAGAGGCATTTCCATTCACAAAGAGTCACTGTCTAGGAGTTTTATGGACTGCTCAGACTCAGATCAGATCGATCAAAGTTGTAGTTCAATGATCACTGATTTGATCGTTCTGGCTTCGACAAGTCGGCAATCGATCGCGATCGTCGCAGTTTTGGGGGATGCTCTTACCGATCAACAGTCAGACAATTCTCTAGCACGGCGCGATCAACAATCGCGACAGTTTTGGCATCTGATTGATCAGTCACAATGATCGCGACTGTTTACAAGCTGATACATCAGGAACAGCGATCGCGAAAGTTCTGCCAGCTGACTAATCAGCAACTGCAATCGCGGCAAATTTTGTAGACGCAGACTCAAATCACAGTCCTCCATTGCCCATCTGGCTCTGCTCGATCAGTGAATACGATCAGCGCAAGCTGAACTCGCAATTTCTGACACCTCTGAACCCACCGTTGAAGGAGAATTTAAGGGACTCCGCATGCTTGTTCCCTTTGAACACAGACTTAGTCACAAAATGTTGGACTGTGACCAGTTCAGTTGTGGACGCTTGCCGGTATACTTTTAGACGTTCAATCCGCCCCACCATTCTCGGAATTCAGTCCTCCTAAATCTACAACAAGACCGGAGGAATCTGAATTGCCTCATTCACTTGTCCAATGGGTTCGATCAAAATCCTTGCGGCAATTCCATCTACAAATCAGAAAGAAGCCCCCAGTCGAATCCAGCTTCATTACACTACGCTAGTGCCTTAGAAGCTCAGCCCATTCTCACTCGTCGCAGTTTGGCAACCGAAATTCCAACTCAATTGCATGTCAAGATGATTATTTCTCCGCAGTCGTTGCCTGTGATTGCGCAGAATGCTCCCCCGTGCTCGTGACTGTTTTGCAAGAAAAAGGCGTTCCCGCTCCCAACGCTCAGACCATGGGTCATAAAGCAGTCGGAACAGATCTCCCTCAGCATGATTTGCCACCACCGCTCATCCTGGCGGCACACACCACCACCACCATCCGATTCCCTCCATCATTTGCCGCTGATAATTACCTGAAATCATTCACACTGACTCCGAGGGGGAGGGGAGCCCGGACTCGTGTTAAACTTATCTAACCGTGACCTAAAAATGCTGATACCGCGAGCCTGGCTGCTTGGCAAAGAGCCGGCTCCCCTCGACCCTGGCAGGGGGTAGCAGCAGAGTTATAAAAATTGCCCACGATTATTATTATTGCTCTAGGTCATTGACGCTACACAAAATTGATAAATATGGAATGGCCAAGCACCGTGAAGCCGAGCGCACCGAGCCCGGCTTAACTTTGTTGCATCTCTTGAGAGGGGAGCCACCTGAGCCTCAGCGCGAGCCGAGGGTATCAGTGTTCATCTGTAAAAGTCATCCAGCATAGTCTAGTGATTTTAATGAAATGTGAAATGAAACCGAAACATCGTCAGAAACACGCTTGGACACACTGTGAACACACCACACATCACACACGGACGGCAGTGCACAGAACACTCGTGTTCTTTCGATCGTTTCGTTCGCGTTCCGACTGTCCTGCCTCGTTGGACAAACTGGATGTGTTTAGAAGCGAACACGTTCCACGGAGGAGGAAACAAACTTTCGTGTTTGCGTGTTAAGGAATTGTGTGGAGCGAGAGAGAGAACCTTAAGACGTTCAATTGCTTTCCAGACCAGACGCCCTGTTGCCGGAAGACACTCGCGCATAGAAGTCACACTGCACACAAGAAGAGGAGCAGAAGGAGGAGCGCGCGAGTGCAGACAAACCAGCAACAGCAGCAACAGCAGCAGCAGCGGCGGCGGCGGTGTGGACGAAGGAAGGGTTTATTGTGTCTGCCGGGGTAATTGAGTGTGTTTGGTTGTGGTCAGTGTAGAGTTTCATTGTTTAAACGGCCTGAACACGTTGCGGTGGTTGTGGCGTGTAATTAGTCATAATTTTCTTCTTCTCTTATCCGTCCCCCAGCGCGCTCCAGCTCCCCCTTCCCCACCCACTCGGAAGGGTCTTGAACGCGTCAAATGGATTATCGCCTTGACCTTTCACTTCTCGCCAGAGGGACACACACACACCGATACACGGCCTCTTCAATTCGCCCACTTGTGCGTGACCCATCTTCGTTGTCTCTAGTCGTGGCGGTGCCTGGGAAGAGGGACCGAGGGTTTCATTAATTTTTCGTCTATCTCTGAGAGGACGGCATCCTCTCGAGTCATATGCTACACTTGTCGTTCGCTTGAGTGGAAGAGTTCAATGTATCGCGGCTCGTGGTTTTTTGCGACTTTTATTTGAATTCGTTCTCGAGGCGCTGAAGATGAGGAGATGATGATTGTTGCCTGTGTTTTGGAGTGGAACGAATGAGGGAACACACACACAAAATTTTGATCGAGCGCCCCTTCACTTTTGGCCGTTCGATGCGTCCCGTTGATACCCGCCACATCTTTCAGAGCCTCGAAGCGTTTGAGCAGAACATTCAAATGCGATCGGATATTCAGATTCGTTTGAAGGGTGGTCGACCGAGAGAAAGGGCGGAGAGGAGAGTGCTTGTTGCCGGCAGTCCAGTGGGTCTGGGGTTGAGGAGCGCACACGCTGGGTGATCGTGTGGCGTGTGCCCGGTTCTTTGGGACTCTTGATGAATGGACAGTTTTTGGGGACCTTGGAAACTGGTGTAATCTGAGTTTCTGATCTTCTCAGGATGATCTATTCCGCGAAAAAGGCTTGAAGCGAGATCTTTGCGCATGAAGGTGGTCGATTTGTAGCCGCGTCGTGATTCCGATCAGCGAACGCCTAAATTTGGGGACCAACACTTCGTCGAAGTTCCAAGGAAAGGGACAAAGATTTGATTAAATCTAGAAATGGAGGCCTTTGGTCCAAAATCTGATGAAAATTTACTTACTCTGGCTTTAACGCCAAAGTTGGAGGGAATGTCTTTAACATGTTTTTTAGGCCCCATTTGGCAGGCGCACGCTAGATTTGATCGCCGGGATATATTCGTGGGTGAACGAGACTTAATGGCGCCCAACGTCGGTTCAAGTCGGAGGAGACACGGTTTTTTGTTTAATGGAAAGCCATTGTCAGAAGACGCGACAAGATCAATCTTTGATAGAACACGAGACACCCGAAAATGGCACAGAACAGAGAAAGCAACGCGAAATTATCGACGGGAAGCCTTTATCGGAGGACACGAGAAGACTATAGGAAGGTGCTCGACAAGACGACAGTACGGATGAAGATCTACGGTGAGTCTTTGTCAGAAGAGGAGACACGCCCAAAGTGGGCATAGAACGGAGGAGGCAGCCCCATTTCATCTACGGGAAGAGTTTGTCGGAAGACAAGACAAGACGGAAGGTAGGGGCTCGACGTTCTCGATGAGGAGCCTTTGTCAGAGAGCGCGACAAGACGGAACATGGTCCACGGTAGGTCCTTGACAGAAGGACGGAAGTTTGCATAAAATGGAAGAGGAAGCGTCAACTCATCGAAGCCTTTCTTTGACGCTAAGATAAGACAGACGGAAGATGCTTAATTTACTCGATGAAGAGCCTTTGTCAGAGGACGCCGACAAGATGGATCAGAGTCCACGGTAAGTCTCTGTCGGAACGAGAGACCAGAAGTGGGCACAGAATGGAAGTGGCAGCGCGAATGCATCACCTTTGTGAACGGTTAGTCTTTCTTAGAAGGCAAGACATATAGACGCTCGAAGTCGGCGAGCAGCCTTTGTCAGGTAACACGAGAAGACGCAAGAGGCTTAGTCTTTGACTGGCTCAGTCTTTGAACGCAACCAAAAGGCACCGAATATGACCCAAAACTATGTCTAGACGAACAGCTTTGATGGTCCCATGAGGACAGAAAGGCTGTATGTCCCGTCTGTCTTCGCATAGCTTTCATTCTCTCCCAGTCGACCCGATCGCTCTCCCCTAACTCTCACATCATTTCCTCACCTCACAGAACTATACGAAAAAAAAACGTCAGTCATGCCCTCTTTTTGTCGCGTGATCGCGATCATGATCAAGATTCGATTAGCAACTCAACGACTCTGAATTGGAAACTACCTCTCTTTTCATTTCTTCAGCCTAGCTAGCCACCGCCATGTTATCGTCACACCGCTTGTGATAATTACATCATTTCCTTTCGCACACCACTCGCCGAATATAAATATGCAAAGAACCCACCTCTTCGCACCACAGTACACGCTGCTATCGGTGACTTTGGCCAAAAACTTTGCTAATTTCCTTCGCAGACAGCCCCACCGGCTCTCCCTCTCTCCCACTACCTCTTCAATTAGAGCGCTAAACGCCGCCAATGATCGCCCGAAAAAGCGGAAAAAAAATCCAAAATTTCGCGAAACAATTTGCCGTTTAGGTTCAAAGCCTCTTAACGTGCGATAATTACCTCAGCCGAGGGTGGGGAGACTCTCAGGCAGGCACCCCTCCACACTCACACCAAATGCAAACAGCGACACCCCTGCTTTGGGTCCGACACAAGTTGACAGCCGTGGCTTTGTGGCTCATCGCCACGCTGCTGCTGGATCTGCTTCTGGCACTTTTTTTTTAGCTTTTCCGTTTGCTGCCTGACTTGTCTACGCTTTTATTGGATAGTTAGGCTAAATGCTGCCATGTATATTCATGTGCGTAATTAGACCTTGAAAATTGTTTCGGGTAATGTACAATTTAACTCAATCGTTCAACTCTCGGATACACAAGCTGAATGGTTTTGTTTTTTTTTTCTTTTTATTATTTTGCTTTGTTTTTGAAAAGTCAAGGTGATGTGAGAAACAGCAGCGGGCTGGCTTTTTTTCAAATTTTTTTTTGGTGCGTTTGGAAATCGTTCTTTGTTTTGAAATCGTCCATCCATGAGTGGAGTGCGTGCTGGCCGATTGGTGAATCAGAAGACGAGTGATGTAACCGCCGATGTGCGTGGAAAATATACGATGTCTTCACTCTTGAGAACTCGTGTAGGAGGAGGAGCACTCTTTGTAGTCTGACTTTGAATTTGATCTGACGGCTTTCGGATTGTTTTAATTTTTGGGGGAGACGATCATTAATGAATGAGGTTAACATTTTCGATCGATTCAAGTGGCAAGCAAGGTCTAAGGTCATGCCTGCGTCACTTAAAATGAGGACTGCGTCGAAATTTAGAACAAATTGGTACTAAATTGGCGGACTACGCCATCCAGGCGCCATCATCAAGCCCTCGTTGCAGTTTACAACAAATTAGGATTAAATTTATAGACCATCCCATCAGAGCTCATTAATCAGGATCACGTCGAAATTTAGGAAAATTTAGTACTGATTGTGAGAACCATGCCATCCATACGGACCACACGTCCAAATTTAGATGAAATTAGTACTAAATTTGTGAACCACGCCATTCAAACACCTTTATCAGATCCAAGTCGATGTTTGGAGCAAATTAGTACTAAGTTTTAGTACTACGCCATCAAAACTAAAAAATTAGGACAAATTTTAGTACTAAATTTTTGGACCACGGCATCCATCAGGACCACGTCCCAAGTTAGATGAAATTCGTACTAAATTTGGGGACCAAGCTTTATAAGCGCTTTCATCAGGACAATGTTGTTGTTTAGAACAAAAGTACTAAATTTATGGACCTCCCAATCCAACCTCATTTATATCTATTAAGTCGAAATTTAGGACAATTTAGTACTGATTTTTAGGACCACGCCATCCATACGGACCACACGTCCAAATTTAGATGAAATTAGTACTAAATTTGTGAACCACGCTATTCAAACACCTTTATCAGAACCAAGTCGAAGTTTGGAGCAAATTAGTACTAAATTTTAGTACCATGCCATCAAAACTCCCTTTCCGGACCAAGACGAAAATTAGAACAAATTACTATTAATGTTTGGACCACGCCACCGAAGCTCCTTTTTCAGGACGTCATGTCGAAGTTAGTACAAATCAGTTCTTAAAATGAGGACCACGCTATCCAAGATCTTTTATGAGAACCACGTCTTTATTTAGATCAAATTAGTACTAAATTTTGGCCAAGAGAAAGGACAAGATTTGCTTAAATTTATGTGGTTTTGGTTAAACACTTGGATTTCTTTCAAGAAAGCGACTACTTAAACTTATTCTGAAGCCAGTGCACACATCAATTGCCAGCCCACGGTAGGTTTGATAAGGTTCTACTATCCATTCTTAGACCTCTTAGAATGCTCACTGATCACCGCACCAGATGTACCCAAGTACTCGCCCACTTGCCAACTCAACGTCCTTTGCCTAAGCTCCCTCCGCCTTACACAACCTTATCAACATCCATCAGTGAATCACTCCTAATTTAGCACCGATCATATATATCGGCGTGAAAGCCTTTAAGCGGCAACCTATCTCCTCGATCAAGCAGTATGTAGTACGTGCTGCTTATCGTCGTCGTTCCGTCCATCGCGTGTCCACCGAGGTAACTCTTCTCCCATTCAAACAACTGACAACAGAGAGTCGCCGATCGGCGACCGCTACGACCCTCGATCTAATAAAAAATCATTCCCGATTTAAAATCAACGTCAATTAAAGATTTGATTACCGATTGAGCAGAAGCAGCGGCAGTAGCAGCGACAGAGGCAGCGCCAACCAGCAGATACCAGCGCTGGCGCCTGTGATGTGATTAGGAAGGAGGAGATTCACCAGCCGAATTTTTTGTTGCTGTCACAAGCGAACCGAACCGCCGCACTAGCGTTTCAATTGTCGTCAAGTTAATTCATTAAAATTTAGGTCATCAGTTTTAGATAGCCGCGAACATATGACCGCCGTGACTGACAGAGAGAGCGATAGGGTCCGTATCTTATCTCGCAAGTGAAAATTAGTTGTGTTATCAAAACTGACTATGTACCTTCCTTTCCCACTCGCTCTAACGGTGGCTGGAGAGAAACGAGACCCTCCCAACCACCCACCCACCATCTACCCGAGCGCTTGTTAGACCCGATCGTGTTGCCACGACCACCACCTGTGCGCGCCGGGCACACTTAAGCAAACTTTGACTTCTTCCGAAACTGCTTCGCTTCGAAACTGAGATACACTCTTTTTCCTCTCTGCGCCCATCGAGCCTGTCGGTCGTCATCGTCGTCGTTCAATTGTCATACTCTAATTACACGCGATTAATCAAACACGATAGCCGAGCTCGCGCCGCAGTCTCCGCAGCATTTCACCCCAATTTCCACTCGTCGATGAATAAATAACATCCGAAACAAGTTCCCCCCGATCTCTGGGTGGTGTAACAAAACTATTTATCTTTAAACATTTTTTTTTGCTTCGCTTTTCTAGTGTTTTACGTGCGTACCTGGTGTACAGGCGGTGAATGTATTTATGCTTTAACCTGAGGGTTAACGACCTCAACAAGTCAGCGCTGCCACCGCCACCGTTGCCGTTGCCGCCTCTGCCCTCGAGTACAGAGCGAGAGAAGGAATCGCCTCGCCGCAGATACTAGTGTGTACACACATTTCATAATTGAGTCTAAACCAAACCGAACCGAACCGACATATTATCGATGGCCGATGACATGATGTGGTCTCTCTGGACGACTGGAACGATGAGGCAGAGGGGGAGGAGGAGGAGGCGGATGAGGAGACAAAATGAGATGAAAAACCTAGGCCACATGCCTTGAGTTTTATTTATTTCTTTCCCAAATTTTGTGTTTTTTTTTTTTTGCGTGTGTGTGGTAATAGTTGCTAATAGTAACTCATGGCTTCACCATCGTCTCCCATCTCTGATGAGGTTGATGACGAGCGCGACATATCGAATAGCAAACGCTTTCATTACACACAAGCAAGGCACACGCACACACTCTTTTGTGGCCGATAAGCGATACATTTTGGAGATAAATACAGTCGGGAACGTTTTCATAGGTGTAGGCCATTAATCGGGTGCCGACGGATTTACGAGGCGAAGCGACAATTCGCCGCGGACAGCAGAGGAGATAGATGGTCGCAATGAAATATGGAGCTTCTCAGCTGTCAAGTGGACACGCGCTTAGTGAATGCGTGAACATTTCGTGAATTTAGGCCACACTTGTGGGAGTTCGCGGACGTTTTTTGTGTTCTCGGAGGACGTTCGTCGCGGCAGAAGTTTGGGCGCCCTTCAAGGGCGTGACTTGATTTGAATGACGAGTGAAGTTTGCAGAGGTTTCCCATGAGATATCCGGTCTGGTGATTGAGGACAGTGGTGAGAGAAAGAAATGCACACTCTGAGAAATGTGACAACGACTGAATCGAAAGTGAAGGAGTGGAACACATTTAAACCTGGAAAGAATGAGCCCATGAAAACTTAGTAGCCACATTTCACATTCCTGTCCTGCCGGGAGACTGTGTTTTCCGCCTGCCGGTGTGGAACCTGAGGGCCTGCCTATGCCCACCGGAGCATTAAGGAGCTCCGCTCTGAAAAGCCTTGAGCCAAAAGATTCAATTGACAGACAGAGAGTGGATCCGTTCATCCACAGAGGAAACTCTTTCCCATTCACACAAGTGACAAAAGAGTCGGTGGTCGACTACCTCTATGGTCCTGGATCCAGCAAATTATTCCTGAAAATCAAAATCCGATTGAGCAGCACCAGTATCGGAAGCCACCAAATCTCCTCTTAAAGAAGAACTTCTCAACCAGCATCTGCTCCAGATCTTTCTGGAAGTCTGTCTGACCAGACTCGAGACGCTGACCTTTGCGAATCTTCAAAGATCGATCGAAGATGGAGGAAGGCGTGGGAGCGAGCGTCTACTCTAAGGATCTATGTATTCAGGAACTCCAAGACAGATAGATTGTCTTGTCAGGTCATCTGTTATCGGAACCAGACACGGCTTTAATCTCTGGTCGCAGTCACATTTGACTCCAAGACTTCCCTGAAACGCTGGCAAGATGGCCAACCACTTCAGTTCCCACACTTCAGTCTAATGTGTGGGAACCTTGTGCGGGTCTTGGACTCCGAACGAGTGTGACAACGCAGTAGGAGACGCCCACGAAACCGATGGCTCACACAACTGGAGAAGGATCTCTACCAACGTGGGAAATTGGAGTCCAGGTTCGGAAGGAGAAGGATTATGTGGGTGGACATTCTGGCGTTGCTCTTTCCGGATAGTGACCAGCGATCCCTGTCGCAAAACATGTACTGAGGCTTAATGCACTTGCCTATACAAATCGTGTATTGTCAAAATCCTAGGCTCAGCCTCATCAGAAGACGCTTATCGACGTCTTCACTGAGTGCATTGGAACTCACGCCTCAAGCTTGGGTCACTTAGGACGGGGATACGGTAGCCATGGGGTGACTGCTGCTTGTTTGCCATCAGCAACTCTAACTTAATAGATGAGGGGATGCACTAATTCTCGCTGAAGTGGAATCTCCAGAACTAGTGTACACAGCACAGGCAAGTCGTGCCCAGGCAATGGATTCCTGCGGTATTTAAGAAAAACATTAGTTCCTCAATATCCTTCGGAGAGATCTCTTGAACTGCGTTGCAGAATGGTCAACCGAGCGTTCGCCGTTTGGCTTTAGCAAGAACCGGGCAAGTGAAAGTGAAAGTCTCCCTCTCATCAGCGACAATGCGTGTTCATGATTTTCCATCGTCCAGTGTTCCGTACAGACTGCCAACACTTCAGGGATATCATGACGAGCACGCTGAAGGAGATACATATTTTCTTTTGGAGATTGGTTGTGGATCGTGAGGTTCGACATTTCAAAGGAAGTGCGTAGAAATTTAAGCCTTCACTGTTTGTGGCTACTGTACACTGTACACCACGTCTGCAAGCGAGAACTAAATGACAGATCCTTGCCTGTCCTTCCGCAATCGGCCGCCTTATTTAGAAGATGAAGAAGATTCTGTGTGCAAACTGTATGGGCTGCCTGGCATGGACAACACTGCTCAGTCCGAAGAGTCTTCGACTCCAAGTCAATGGACGCCCACGCAAACCATGCCCCACACAAGTGGAGAAGGACTTCAACCAACTTGGTGTACGAAATTGGAGGCAGCTGTCTAAGAATCGAGCCAATTTGAGAGACTTGTTGGCTGAGGCCCATGTCCACTCCGGATTGTAGCGTGACCACAGGAAGGAAACCCACTATTTTTCGAACAAAGAACTTTAGTAATCCATATCTCGGGTTGTAAAAAAAAAAAAACTAAATGCCATCAGAAAGAAGAAGTCGTACGACCAGTTTTGTGATTGATTGGCTAAGTTTCGTCTGAGCGCACGTCAAAGATGGACATCAGCAAAGAGAAAATACGCCATAATTCACAGATTTTCTTCGAAAGATGCGAAAGCGCGGCTGAAAATGGGAACAAGGCGGTCCTGATGATGTTCGAAGTCAGAGGGACTCCACTAGCTCTAGAAGGCCAATTATCGAAAATGTCGATGAAATCATGGAAATCGTCGGATCTGACAGATATCATCACTCCTCTTTAACAGCACTTGTCGGGCTCTCTTCAGGACCAAAGTTATCATCAATTTGGTCTCGGGACAATCAGGAAGCCCCATAATTAGTAGACTGACTCTCTCGGATCTCAAAAGCAAAGATCACTTGCAAGAAACATGCGGAACACTCCTCACATTACCTCGACTAAGCGCACAACAATACGGTGATGGGTTTTGTGCTTAAAGGATGATCTTATGTCAACTTAGAGTCTAAGCGGATGCACACGACCCTGCCTCTGTTTGCGATCCACAATCTCGACCATGTGAGGCGACAAGGATTGCATTTCATGTTTGCCTAGTGAATCCAGCAGACATGCGAATGGGACGGGGGCTATTTAAAGATCAACTGAATCATCCCCAAACTCAAACAATGAGCCATCGCCTAAGGCAACAAAACTTAGTCACAAGTTCCACTTCCATTACTTTGGCGGCCACATCTGGGACACAGAACTGAAGAAACACATGATCACACCCCCGCCTCAAACCTCCCGAAAATTCATTCGATAACACGTGGATGATTTGAAGGTTATAAACACTTAAAGAAATCCACATCACAACAAATTTCGCCTATTTTTCTTCTTTTTTTTCAGATGGCATTATAAAATGTTCGCCCACTGCCACGAGTAAACCTGTCAACGTGTGTACACACATGTGTCTCATCAAATTTAATCAGCTGTTTTTTTTCGAAGATATCTGTGACCATTATTCAAATTCATTATCCATCTACGTGAACGACGATGGCGGCTCGTAAAGATTGATAGTGCGGACAAAAAACACCGATTCACCTCTTTGCTTATCTCTTTGCAAGGCAAGCAACTGAATCTGTATCTGAATCGCAGATTCAGAATCGATATTCGTTCGAAATGACGTTGCTGCTTAAAATTCGTCAAAGGCACTCAGCAGCGCCGCACACGCTCCGACTGACATTGGGGCACAATTAAAAATCCATCGAACTCTTCCTTCATTTCTGGCCACCACCGTATCTGACTGGCTTGCGAATCTTCGTTTAAAGAGCTGTCCGGTCGGCACACGGTGGCCCCCCCTGTGCGTGCTCTCATAACTCAGAGAAAGGCGAAGAAGATCGGTCGGTGGTGCGCAATCAGAATTAGACCTGGAGCACTGCGACACGTGAAACACGTTCGTCACATCACTGAGTCCCTGGCTCTTTGCCTGTTCACCCGAAAAATTCGTCGCTCAAGTTCTGCCGTGTGTATTGAATGCTAAGAGAGTTCTGTGTGTTCGATGATTTGGCTATATACACACGGTTGGTGTTTTTTTTTTGCACCTTTCCCATCTATCTCTCGACCGTCTGTAGGTAGGTAGGCGGCAGGTAACAAAAATTGATCGTTTTTTTTCCGTTCGTTCTCCTGAGATAGTCAGACGATCTTTTTCAAAAAGAATGCCTTCCACATCTGCGAAAAATCTGTATTCCGTGGTGTTGGTTCGGTATCTCTCGCTCTCTCTCTCTCCCTCTCTCGTGTACAGATACGGATACACAAGAGGTAGTCTTCTAGAGATGCCTCACTCGATGAGTAAGATTTTTTTTGGCAACTTGGCAATATTCCGGTTTTATCATTTTTTGCTCTCCCCGTGAAATGGAATTTTGAAATACTTTAGACGTCCATGGGAAAAGGAGGAACCCTTCACCGAGAGCACACATTCCATAGACAGCCTCCTTCCTCCCCTTCCCTCCGTTGACTGAGAATGAGAATGTCTGAATGAAAATTAGGCGTTTCATCATTCTCTCGTTCTAGGCTCCTTAGGAATTCCATGTGCGTAATGCGATACAATCCAATGGATTCGAGGGGACATCTGAGTCTGAGACACTGACACTGGGCAGTGCAAGTGCGCACTTGCGGTTTGGGCGTCTCAGTGTGTGAATCTCTTCTCAAAATGATGACCGTCCCAACATCAGGTGTTCGTTACACACAGTCATTCAGTGGAGAATGAAAATGCCTCAATTGAATGAAATTCAATTCGTTATTCGGCACCAGATGAACATGAAAATGCATGTTTTGCAACACAGAGTCCATCACACCGCACGATTTGAAATTGAAGAATGCGTTGATCACGCTGCGCACGGGAGGCGGCTGGGCTCCGTCCAGGAATTCCAAGAAAACCGAAATCGAATGCCCAAAGACACACAAGTCAATCTGCTGTTTTAATTGCCTCTCATGGAGGAAATGTGTTGTCGACGCGAAAAAAAAGCGGAATAGACTGATGCGAAATATTTTGTGAATGAATTCGGATTGAATTGCGACACGAGGATACACAAAGTCGAATACGAGTTGGCCGGACCGGACGAGGGTAGGGCGGGAGGGGGAGACAGACGCAGTTGAACTTATGAATTAGTCTCGACTGAGAAACTGGGGAGGAGAGCAGCGCGGGCAAGAGAGCTGGTGTGATGAACTTTGGGTGACTTCTTTTAATGGCGTTGGGAATGTTCCCTAGATGAGTATCTCATGCAAAATGGACGAGCGAAAGAGAGACGTCAGAGTCTTCAATTCGCACAGATCGATGAACTACGAGTGAGCCGGTCCGGTTTCCCATCTCTCCGTTCGGCCAGAGATGACGGCAAAAGAAAGCCTCCGGCGGGTCGTTGCTGTTTCTGGGAGCTTGGTGGAAGACCGAGGGGTTTCACCTCCCTCTTGTTTCTTGAGAGAGATCTTTCGATTGCAAAAGGATGACACGAAATTGGACCGCGTTCGGACAGTGTCAGGCTGGCCAAGTTGAAAAAACCAAACCAACATGATTATATGGACCGGACTCAAGACGCTGGCGTCCGAGGTGGGCGTGCTGTGCGTCCTATTCGGCTCTCAAGAGTGGATCCTGCATCCGAATGACGCTTGAGAAGCCTTTCCCTTAAATATCAAGACATAGGGCGAGGTGTTTGGCCCTAGAGCTTGGTCATAACTTCCGATGAGTTAGAGTCGATGGCTGAGGATCGGGCGTACTTTGCTCCCGTGACCCGTTTAGTGGACCACTATGTCATTTCAAGACACTTCCCCTCGGGGACCACGCAACCAATTCCACACAAGAGCTGCAGAGATAGTCGAAGGAGGGACAGAAATCGTGACGCAGTCCTGCCGTCTTCTCCAGACAATACCAGACTCCAAGGAGCTCACTATTTCAGCGACTTTAGGTGACAGAGTGAGGTACTCGTCGTAAACTTATTGTGCTTCAGTCTAAGCTCCAGTTTAATGGACCTGGTCAGGTCTAAGTACATTGGATTCCGCTTTATTGGGACACTCGAAGCAAAAAACTGAATGGATTCAGCGTCTCAAATCAAGGAAAGTCAGCTTTTCCAGCTTCCAGTCTCAGACTCTCATTAGTTCACTGGATTCAAGGTCACTTGGGCTCAATGATTGGAAGAAGCGTCTCTGGTTAAGGAAGGAAGGAATGAATCTTAATTAAATTGGATCTTAATTATCCTGACCGATCCTACACAAGATCTTTCACATCCAATTTTAACTAAAAGCCTCAGCCCATAGAAACCATTGATTGCGTAGCACTTACTTTATTCTTACTTTCCAAGCCTGCGGACTATAGAGGGTCAAGGCCTGAGTAATTGCTGCCTACGAAGACGGAAGAGACCAAGACCAAGTTGTTGGTGGACCGATGATTTGGTCTTTATACCGCAGGTTCGGTTCGTTTTGCGCTAAGATCCACTATAACTTATGTTTTCGGAATGCAAAGTGCTGATTCAAATGAGTACGCTTCGTGTGCAGTCCACTTTTGTATGAATCCAAGAAAGTCGAACATTTAAGTTCCCCGCATTATTCAAAAATAATTCCAAACAAAACAAGAAAATTTTAAAAAAGGACAGCCACATAAAGGTCACGGGAATGAATTTGCCTGGAAACGGCTGACAAACGCACAAAAAGTGGAAAGTTGACTAACTTCACCTGCCACGATGCAGTCCACTTGTGGGCCCCATTATCGGTCTCTTTCCACCTTGCCCTAATGAGGCTTACCATTTGTAAATTGTTTGACAAGACGTAACGCACGCAACCGATTCCATGGGCCGGAGACTGAACTGGGTTTCAGCTCGATTTTAGAAATTCGATAGACCCAGAGAATGTTCTTCTTTTTTAGTGCCAGTCTTGTGCCCATCCTCACATTCTCTAAAAATGCTTGAGGAATAGTTCAGGGCACGACCGATTTGCTCATTTCGTGTATGGACTGGTCGCGAGGACTTGTCGCATTGGCATCAACAATAATTACATGGCAGCGACGGCCTACTGGCCTCTAAACATTCGACTATACACAGGAACGCTAAGAGGAAGACTCGCTGGTCAAGAAGAATCATCCAGATCGGATGGTAACGTCACTATTAAGTAGAATCCGACGTCATGAGTTTGGTGCACATGAATTTACCCCAGCAACAAACTACAACAACCTCGTTCTCAGTCTCCCTATGAACGGGTAAGACATTGCCCTCACCGTGGGTAACCAAAAGCAATCGCATTTTTGTACTGAGGGCAAGGGTATTCCTTACACGCTGCAAACTCAAGTATAATGAGGGCTTGCATTGCTGCCAAAAACCTTTTAAAAGCCTTTCTCAGTCTTCACATGGCTGGAATTCACCTCAATTGAAAAGAGGTGGATTTGGATGCCTTCGAAGGACCAGTTCGAAAGCCAGTGCAAGTCGAACAGGTGGCCAATTGTGATTGGTGCCGACAGGTGGTCAGCACACGTTTTCGGAGGCACTGCCATCAACAGCAGAGCTAAAGGTCTCTTTTCTCAGTCAGTCTTGTGTGAAAATACTCACATTGTCTAAAAATTCACGACAGGACACATACTTATAGTCGATGTACTCTGTTTGTCATAAACTTGAGATCCACTTACCACATCCACCCCGTCACACACAGTTAAAGAGTTTATTTTTCTTTAATGAAACATACCTGAAAGTAGAGAAAAGTGATGACATTAGCAAAGTACACACAAAGTTTGACAGTTGAGTAAAAAAAAAAATGTATATAAAAAATGGCGATAATTCCCCATGTTTATCGTCAACAATAAGATAAGTCAGAGAGCCGAGGGCAGTCCCCATTTTTGCCTTTTATCGGAACAATATTCACCATAGCCGATACGAGAGTCACAACTAATCACCAGTGAATCATTCTGCAGGCGCGTTCGTACTCAAATGCAAACGGAGGTAGATCCTTTCCACTCCCCCCCATCGTATCGAGTCAATCTGCCGCGGAAGAACACGGAAGCAAGTGTCACACATAACAAACGACTCAGAATAGTTGACACAGGCACTGACAGGCTGGCAGGCAGGCAGGCAGAATCTGGTTGCCTTCGTGCACGCAGCAGCGTCTATTGCTGGCTAGCTGGCCGTCCCCATTTGGTTGGCAACTTTGCTTCAACATTTTATCTGTTGTGGTTGCCGGGAATTCTAAGCGTGTGCGTGTGTGCATGTCCAGCCGAAGAGCGCGGCAGCCGTGCGAATTATTTTATCGCTTAAGAACTTTTGTGTTTTATTGGGTCATTTCTTTCCAAAGTCCGCGATGGTGGTTTATTTTTGGCAAAGCGGAGCGCGGAGGCGTGCCGGCCACGTTCGTGCGGAGATTTTATTCACCAGGAGATCCGAACTCAAGATGCATAGATACGCGACGCGATGAGTAAGCGATGAAAGTGATGATCTACTGCAGAGGAGAATTCGAAAATTCATTTGTTAGCGATAATTCCGTTCAGGGGATTTCGCGAGCGCGAACGACCTTGGCGTCAGAGTACTCACGTCGTTATCGTGGCGGAGAGAGGAATTATGTAACTTTTGGTTGTCCAGCCGTGGCCCGGCCCAGCGGAACAGGGGAATGTACGCGATATCTCGTTTGTCGTTGTCGCGATTTGTGGCCGCGCAAAAAGGAAATCCTGCGATACTCGCTTTTTGATACACATTCGACGAGATTGGGCCTGTTATTGGAGACATTTTTAATTTCGACATTGGAGGGGAGGAGGCTACGAAATGTGGGTGATAGTCGGACGGAATGGTTTTGGGATATGTTCTAAGGTGTGCGACAGTCCTTAGACGCAGAAGAATAATATCCAGCGATACTGTGGCAATGAACTCCCATTAGGCAATCTTTTTCGTCAAACTTGAAACCAAGCCGATATCAAAAATGGAATGAAATAAACCGAATGCAACAAAATAACAGTCTGATTCCACAAATTTTTGTAAAGAAGCAGCTCAATTTCAAGAGCTTCCAATGTAAACGTTCAGTTCGTCCACTAGCAATACTTTTCGAGGGCATCAACAACTTGATGCCGTTCAGTTGATGCCTTTCTGCGTTATGTCCCTTACCAGGATTTTAAAACACGCCAAAATGCTCCGGCGCACTTGTGACAATAGCTCGGAAACCAACAGTCAGTCGATTGAAAGGAAGTAAGCTGCGACAGTGAATTGCAGTCCAGTCAAGAAATGCCTGAATTCATAGACCATCAATGACTGAGCCAGCTTTGACGCCTCATTCGCGTTGCCAGTTGGACTCGTTTCATCGCTCTTTCAGATGTAAGGTAAATCAAATCATTCTTCGTCTTCAATAAGAGGGTTGCACAGGGTCTGAAGTAGGGATGTTCGATGTTGGCAAAACTTCGATGTCAACATCGTTGGCTGAACATCGATGACCGATAATAATCGAACTCAAAACATCGTTGATGTGGAATGAAGTGATGAAGTGATGAAGAATGAAGCACACTTCACACCAAAAACCAAAATCAAAAAAATACAAACAAAAACCAAGGAACTCAAAGCATTCTGTAAACTCGGCAAATCAAATTTTGTTATCAGACTCAAGTCGAAACATTCCATGAACCAATTCCAAGAACTGATCAGTGGACTTTCTACGAAATGCTTACGTCATTATGATGAAATTTCAAAAAAAAAGTTTCAAAATCTACAATTAATAGCAGGTTTTCTTTTGCTAACATTGAAGGCCGATGTTTTGTTCGATATATTTGGTCACTCAACTTCGATGTTTTGCCAACATCGATGATCCCTAGTCTGAAGCAGCTTGCCACCACATAGGACTATTTTGCCAATTGCGTCGAGTGATGCACTCCAAGCTTTCTTCCGAATGAAGGAACTTTTCAAGATCTGGCAAAATCAATAATTTTCTGTTTGTCTCCAGCACCTCCTCTCCCACGCCAATGTGATGAAACTTTCTTTTCAATTAAAGGTCTTTAAGGAACTAGGGCAAATTGGTGGAGCACTTAAGTCCAAGATTGACATCAATCAATTTGCCTCTCTAGCCAGGGCGATCTGGTGTCCGGTGCCACCCTGCTAGTGTCTTCCAAGGTTATATTTGAAGGTTGCCCAAGCAACTCCAAGAGAAGAATGTGGAGGATGAGCCACAGTGATGCCCATAGGTTAGGATAGGTAGAGGGCTGCTAGAAGTGCATTCATCAGCACACTTAGACCATATTGGTCCATTGTGATACCCAGTCAGACTACTACCACTGATTGACTACTCCAGTGATAGTGCCGTTAATTTGATCCCATTGGCAAATGGTGACTGGATCAGATTTAAAAACCAGTTAAAAGCGTATTAACTTTGCTTTCACTGGGATTCGAACCGGGTACCCCGTTAACCAGGGGCAGCCACTCTACCAACTGCGCCAGCGCGTCGTTCTGCCCATACTTAACGTACAAAGACGCCAGATCGGCTGCAAACCAAGTTGCAACAGATTCGTCCTGTATTCGTGCGGGCGTCGTACAGTGGGGCATGTCCGAAAAAAAAATCTAAAAACATTTTTTTTTTCTTTTGCCCGTGTTTTTTGTTCCTTAGACACACTGCCCATACTCAACGTACAAAGACGCCAGATCGGCTGCAAACCAAGTTGAAACAGATTCGTCCTGTATTCGAGCGGTACAGTGGGGCATGCCCGAAAAAAAAAAATTTTTTTTAAATATTTTTAAAATATTTTTTTTTCTTTTGACCGTGTTTTTTGTTCCTTAGAGACACTTGAAAACTGAGGAAGTTGGAACTTTGTGTTTCACCCGAAAATGGTAAGTTTTGAAACATGAAAGTAAATATTTTTCTGTGCTCCTCTTCTTATAGATAAACTAAGAAAATAGTGAAAAATACAACATCCCCAAATACAGTGAACTCTCTCTCTTAAGTGGACAGCCGCGGGACCGGAGGAAAAAACACAACACAAACAATCTGATCTGCCAGCCAAACAACACAGTAGACCTTGTGCGCTTTAAAGGGTGTCCATTAAGATGTAGTAGTGTTTTAGGGAGAGAGAGATAGGGAAGATTAACTAGAGTATGTGACTTTGGCTAATCCTACGAAAAACTACGAGTTCCGATTATTGTTTTTTATTTTCTGAAAGCTCTCGGCATTGGTATCCGAGGCACCTCTCTTGCTAGACGGGAGGATATCAATGATTTTTGCTACCTCGGCAGCACTTTGTGCAAAGATGGAGGCAAAGATAAGGTCCGCCACGCTTACATCTAGCTTGGCAGCGTCTGCAGATCCACCCAGCTCTCCACCTCACTCAAGCTTCGGATATTCGAATTCCATCGTGAAATCCGCTGTACGGATGCGAGACTTGGTAGACAAACAATATCATCATCAGGTCTTCCTCAACAAAGGCTTGAGACGAATCCTAAAGGTCTTTTCTGCAGAAATGGATAACAAACGAAAAACGCAGAGTTTCGCAGAAACCCATCGCAGCGAAAGTGAAGCTGGATAGGCCTGCTGAATGGACACCGCAAGGAGTGTGCAATCCGGGTTGACCACGCTCAAATTGGAATTGGATTGAGACGGACCGTGGAAAAGAACATCGACAAGCCGGCAAATCCTGGCCGGAAGTAACAAGGCTGGCCCAAGACAGAGCCGCGTGGAGATCGTTCACGGAATCCCTGTTCCATGGGAGTAACCGTTCACTATATTCAAATATGTGAATATGTTATATGTTGAATTTGTATATTTTGAAGGTTAAATAAATATACAATAGACTCTCGGTAAACAAACTCAGCAAACTCTCTCTAACTCGAACAAAATATGGTATCCAGTGACAATTCGAGAGAGTCTACCGTATAAACCAATGCCAACCAATCCTATGCATTTTATTGACAACTGTGGAAATAAGGGAAATAAGGGCATACAGACAGTGCAACGGCGAAACCTAATAACCCAAACTATGAACAAAAAAATTAAAATGTTCGCCCTTATTGCATGTGCCCCCATGCAATAAGGGGCACACTCTTTTTTTCTTAGGTCACTCTTTTTTATCGTAAAAATAGTTAACCTTAAACAAAATATAATTCCTTTTCCGATTCTGAGACATTTTTCATCCCAAATCGAATGAGACCACCCCCAATTCGATGCGACTCATCGTTCTCGAGATATAGATTTTGTCCGCTTTTAGCCATTTTGCTGCCCCACTGTGCGTCGGTTCTTCCAATCCAGAATCTCGTCAAGGTGTCCGAGAGCTTATAAGAACTCGCTCACGGAGGAGCCAGAAAGCACAAAAGACAATTAGACGGACAAATGTGGCCGGGAAAATAAAAGCAGAACAAAGGCCAAAAGCGAAAACGAAAGAGTGGAGGTAGGATACGAAAATTAAGCTTATTTAGCCATGAAAACGGAATCAAGAGCATCATCAGAGGAGTAACAATTGCAGGAAGAAGCGATTTTTTTTTGTGTTGACGGCGCCATATTCATAAAATTTGTAAAAGCCTCCACGGTTGAGACTGTCCTTGACGAAAGAACCGAAGCAAGTTGAACGACTTGGGGTTTGGTTGAAAAGCATCGAGTGTGAAAATTGTTGGATTTGGCGTGAAGGCTACAGCTGCGTCCTGACAAACCGCAGGAAGAGGTTCTGTTGAAAAGGCTACAGAAACGGAGGGAAATAACGTGCATTGGAGACATCTGGACCAAAGCAGAATCAATGCAAGCTCGGATCCAGTCACAGGCTGTTATGTCTTCTGAAATTCCCTTCCATTGCGACTGAAGCTGTCAGGGATACAAATTTATCGCATTTCCTGCTTAAAAAATTAGCTGACATTTGAAACCTCCTGCAACTGTTGCAATTCCAATCTCCAGTCCAACCGATCGATTACATCACTTCACGCGATATCCAGTTCTCCTTCGTAACGTAACCTACATTCGCCGCCGGGTGGCCCGGCCAGTGTGTTCGAAATGTTTATTTTGTTGCCGCAACATTGTGTCAAGAAAACAAAACACAATCAAAACAATGCCCACCGACTTTGACCCCAAAAAATGGACCCTAAACCCCCGTTGGTTCCTCACTTTTCCCCCTTCCGATGTTAACAAGGAGTCACCGAAGCCATCTGCAGGACGGCGGCGTCCATCGGAACAAAAGAAAACTCCAAGTGCAACTCCAAGCCAAGCCAAGCCAAGCGAACACAACAAGAAAGGAGGAGGCACAAGTATAATCGTCATAACACACAAATGAAAAGCTGCTTGAGACGGAACACGCCGACGAACTTGCACGCGGTCTCGTTTTGCGATCCTGAAGCCAACCAGAAACAGCAGATGTAAAACATACTAAATACCCATCGGTGGTCCGTCGCGTCGTCTCACACAGGCCACACCAGCCACTGCCGCCGCTGCTGCTGCTTCCCAGAGCCAAGTCAGCAAGATTCTTATTTTTTTTTTTTTTTTCAATTCATTTCCATTTTCGCCTTCGGTTGTGTCTCGTTCGCTGACAAAAGTCGAATAGGGCCACATGTCGTCTCGAATTCGTCAGACCGAATTGTGCTGAGAAACAACAACAAGCCCTCGTCAACATTTTCGCCGGATACAAAGGCGAGTTGTTTACGTGTTGCTGTGTGTCGCTGGCGGTCTCTTGCACAATACAAGTCCAAGAAATCGTCGTCGAAGACGGTCTGCCTGCGTGTGTGTGCGTGTTTGCGTCCTCGATTGCAGCTGCCACCGAATTATCGAACACAAAGGGAAGAAGTCTTAGGGTGAAGAAAAACAGAGGCAGAGCGAGAGCGAAGACGATGATAAGAGGGTCGTTAAGCCACAGGTAAAGGTGCAATCAAGGGGTAGGTTGTTACCTATCCAAACAGGCGTTGAACTTAAAAACAACACACAGCCACAGGCACTAAAGGAGGGTTCCTCGCTCCCATTCCTTCACATTCGAAGAAACCAAAATCCTGTTGCTGCTGCTCGGTACTTGTGCAACTAGGGGTAGCCGGCAATTTTCTTGTTCATTGTCTGTGCAGAAAAAAAAAAGCATATCAATTCGACTGACAACACAAGGGGGTGAGAACTGAACTCCGTCTCCAGCGGCAAGGGTTGAGGGTTGTTCACGTCTGCCGGCGCGGGCATGTGTTGCGAATGTGCACACACGCACTCGTGGGTAGGGGTTGAAAAGACGTTGGGAGACATTTGAATTTCGAATCAGCGTTGGAATTCAAACGGTGCCGGTTAGGGAGTTCGCCTGCGAAGTGACTGACAGACGCGATGCTGGTTTCTGATTTGTGATCCACTTGCGGTGCGCTGTCACAAACGGAGGCTATGCCTTGTTCAGGAAACGATGCCGCTCTCATCAAGAGTCCTATAAAATGGGACTACACGACGCACCTCTCACAAAGATCCGTTGAAAGAGCCGTGATCAGTTTCAAAACGAAGTTAATGCCCTGGCGTTGGTCTGCCTATCCGTCCAAACGCAGACTTGTCCACCAGCAAGCAAAGTCAATGCGCGGACGACGCTCCTTTGAAAAGAGTCTGTTCAAATGGATCCGCCGTTAAACGTGCCCCATCGCAGCTGTCTTTAGACAAAAAAGTTCAATAAACATCCTCTCTAAAGGATCCGTGCAAGAAACCATTTTTAGTTACAGAACGAAGTCAATGTGCTGGCGTTCGTCTACAAAAGGGTCCGTCCAAACGTCCAGATGACGCTCCTCTCAAGAACCTTTTCAAACGTACCCCTCCTCCGTGCCCTGCTGCTGACGTTGCTCCCCAGTTCCTTTAAATTCACTCACGTCTTCAAATGCAAACGAAGTCAATAAGCTCTTCGCTTATCGATTTAAGACCAAACCTCGAAGCCCCACATGTCCAACCTCCAATCGCATTAAACCCAACGAAAACAACTGAACTAAGACCCCCATCTCCTTCTCGGTAACGACAATCAATGCCTGCGTTCAAATCCCAATCAATTGCGGAGTGCTCCCTGATTAGCTGTTGCTCCAGAATCTGGCCCCAATCACAGCACACATCGGCCAGATGTGCACCAACAACAGCTCAAATGCGAGTCCATTAAAGCCTGCAATAAAATCATTCGAATGCGTGTTCGCAGAGGCTCACTGGGTTTCCCTTTAAAGGTCTGGGGATTCTTTGAAGGGTGTGCCCTCAATCAGGCGATTGCACTTAACAGCCATTTAAAGGTAATAAAAGTGTGTGAGATGCAATCAGGCGTGTGTGATTTTATTGTTTGTTGTCGAGAAGAACAACCGCCACTACTTGCCTTACGCGGTCGTCAAACGAGTGGAGGGATCTCTCAAGCAGAAATTATTTGAATTTAAAGAGCTCCGACTTGAGGCAGGGCTGCTACGGAATTCTCGACTCACTCAGCGGGAGTCAAGACCGAATGGCGGCGGATGCAATCGGTGGACTGGTGTGTTAATCCATCAAGTCACATCCGTGAGTTCTTGGAACAACGATCACGCCCTCAAGGGAGGAATGGGCACTGAGGCTGAGATGAATATCGCTGGAGGATCAACCGCCGACAAATGTGTGCATTGCAACGCAGAGTTTAGAGGAAGGAAGTCTGGTCGCTTGAAAGAAAGCTCTTTGCGACACAAAACTGCAGTCCAGTCTAGAAATCCGAAGTTCTTCGACTGCCTTGCTAAGGGGATGGGAGCGAATCAAGTCATTCTTCATATTCAGTCAGAGATTGCACAGGATCACAAGCAACCTGCCCCACAGTGCGCCTTGCCCAATTGTCTTGATGGCTACACTTCAAGCTTGCTTTCAATTAAATGATCCAGGTGATCTTCAAAAAACCTCAAGCTCCTTCATAACTCCAAGTTGGTCAATCTTCCTTTTAAGTCAGCCTAACTCACTAGCGCCGCACTCCAAGTTGGAAGTCCAAGATGGACATCAATCAAATTACCTCACTAGTCAGGGCGATCTACCTCACTAGTCAGGGCGATCTGGTGACCAGCGCCGCACTTCTAGTGTCTTCCAGGGTTCTATTTGAGAATGACCCAAGTAACTCCAAGAGAAGAAGATGAAGGATAAGCCATAGTGTTGGCCATAAATGAAGTATTGCAGAGATGACTGACTTCTATCTCTCTTGCCCCTTAACATTTTTGACAACTGTTTTTTAAATCGTTTTCTCAATCCAAATTGACTAATCAGAGGAGGAGAGGAGGTTATTTCGTGAATTACTGTCAAAAAGGCACTCAAATTCGTCGATGGACTAGGGGGCAATCAGTTGCGAAGTCGGCTATGTAGAAATACTTCATTTCTGGTGATGCCCATACTCAACGTAGAAGTTACAACGAATTCTTCTATTTTTATGTCGGTTCTCCTAAAAGCTAGCATATTCTCAAAAAGGTTATAATTTTGCTAATCGTCTAAAACTCCACTCAATGGGTGGTGTGAATAAAAACTGAGAAAAGTCTCCGAGTAAGAACACATGAGTCGAGTATTTTCGTTAAATGAAATACTCAATTTGGTGTGAATAGAAAATTGCCAAAGTAGGTCAAAGTTCTGTTGACGTTTGAAAACTAGGGTTCTTAGCAGAGATAACCTATAATAGAGATATCCAACTTCTACCTCCCTTGCCCCTTGATTTCATCTGACAGCGTTTTTTATACGCTTTTTGTCCCCTGTCTGTGAATACGTGTGAGCTCTTGAGAACAGCTGTGGAACAGCTGATACCCTTCCCCACCTTAGTATTGGGGTGAATTAGAGTTCTCATTTGAAAATTCGCTCGTTATTTGAACGTTTTTTCAAATTTCGGTGTTCAATTTTCAACACAGTATGGAGGGGTAAACGAACGAACAAAGCTTATGTTCATGAAGTCGATTCATTAAAACTTTGAGCAATTTACAATCTGAAATACTTGGACATAATTAATGAATGCACAACATAGTGTGAATTTTTTCATATGAATAAAAATTAATAATACATTCACACGTTCAGTTAACCAATAATAAAAATATTATTGAAGCGTGAATCACAAATAAGATGTTTTGACAACCATTTTTTAGCATTAGTAAAAGTTGCAATATATTGCCATTGTTCTTATTAAATTGCTTAAATTGAATTCATGAGTTTTTCAGAATTCATGATTTAAGTGTATAAAGCGGGCTTCATTTTTTGAGTTAATTTGTCAGGTATGGCTTATGAATAAGCTATATATATACACTTAAGAATTAATTTAAGGTCAAATAGTTCCAGTTAAATGGACATTGCAATACATTGTTATTCACAAAAGTCCATATAACAATGTAAGAAAATTCCCTTAAAAATACGAGTCAACTTTTGAACACCCTCCGAACAACATACCCATGTACGTTACATGGAAAGTACATGGATTCCCACTAAATTCATGAATCTGCCGCTTTTTTCCCACAAAATTCACGAATCGGCCGCCATATTGTGGTGAATTGACGAGCGTTGTAAATGTATAAGTGAAATACAAGGGATTACCACTACATCTTCGTTGTGGACTAGGGGAAAAAATGGCCGAAGTTGTATATCTCTATCATCCATTATCTCTGGTTCTTAGCGTTTAAGGGTGAGTGTAAAGTCGGGTAAAGGTGGGTGGAAAATACATGCAATAACGTTTTTAAACATACAAACGCGAAAAACAAAGAATTATAACTCATGTCCTTTCGGGGACGCAGCGGATAATTTCAAGAACGTGTATTGATTCGAGTTTGATAACATGGAATGGTTAAGTACTCATTTCCTTTTCGATATTCCTGAAGAAACCCTTGGTGGTGCCATACCTTTGATTGTGTTTGGACTTTTAATGTAATGGGAAGATTGCCCGTTCTTTCTCTTATCACCATTTGATTTGACGCACGCCTTCATGTTATCATTTTTTTTTCTTTATTTGCGAGATGTTCCAATTAAACCCGCGGTTTTTTTTATTTCTTCTTCCATAACTTTCAACTCAGATTGCTTTTTACTTTTCACGTCTGGAGTTTGGCTTTTTTGCAGCAAGCGCCGATAAAATTGCAAACATTTGATGAAATCGTCATCGCCCATTCCAGATTTCCTTTATTCTTAGGATTATCCGTCAAAGTATTCCTCTTTCGACGCAGTATTTACCATTATTTTTCTCCTCCCTTGAAGTTACCTCCTATGCACACTCAGCTTCTACAAGCGATATCTGAGCATAATCCATCTTAAATCACACCAAAACGGAGATATATTTTTATTCCCACCAGATGGAGCATTTCCGACAAAATGCTGAGGAAATGATCAGTTTTTATTCACACCACCCAATGATGAACCAGAACTCACTTGGGAGGATGGCCATTTGACAGCCTGACACTGCCGTTCGTCTTAAGTTCCACAACCCGATTGTCTTTGATAGTCCACAATCGAATAGACTTTCACACAACGGCAGGTTCTGTAAAATACCCAAGCAGTGTATCTAGTTCGTTCCATAACCACCTATGCGTTCCAAGTTTTCGCGTAGAGGGGCCCAGCTTCTCAGCAACCATTCGTGTCATGCCTGCTATTGTTCTCTCATGAGTGGAATTGATTGACAAACGTCACAAACTGTACACACTGCGTTGAAAAAAAGCTATAACACTAGGTTTACTGCTTGACATAATAAACGCACCCACTTTTAAACATATTTAAGAAAGAAACTGTACCAAAATTCAACCGAAAGGGCCATATCTACTTTTAAATAAAAAGAATTGAAAATTAATACATGTTCCAAGGAACAGACATTTTTAAAGTATAATAGACTTTCCGTGTGAAGGTCATTTTTGCATGCACATTGCTCTCTGCAATCCTGCAACACAGCATCACACGCAATCACTGAAAAGTTGATCGCAGTTTGAGTCTCGTTGCTTTACGAACGCAGTTGCCGACTGGTGTACGGCACAGCTAGTCACAGCAGTTTATTTACATTTATGAACGCAAGTCTTGCAGGACAACTGCAGCGTGACATTTATGAACTCAGCCCGTGCTTAAGGACTAGCTACACCCCGGCATGTCTAAATTTGACAGTTCCGCCAAGCACATCAAGTAGTGCAGGACAACTATTGACAACTCTCGCTTCTTGATCAAGGTCGACAACAAATGCACAGACAACTTCGACGTCAGAAAATATTTTGAGCAGGTTAATATACACTCTCCCTTGTCATTTTCAATATTTTTGTCGAGTTCAGGGTGACAATTGTACGATCATGCATGGTGACAGCTCGGTTTGACATATGCGATTAAACAGGGATGTTAAATCCAGACCACGACTCTCTGCAAGCAACTTGATTTCACAAGGATTATTTCTTGAATTTCACAAGAATCAGAGGAAACGGTCGACTTTTAGAGATGCGTTCAATTTTCTTGTCACAAGTGGTGAATGTCACTTTAACTCTTTTTTTCTCGGAGGCGTCTATTTTATTTGATTTTGGTTTAGATCATGGAATAGGATCTAGGATCTAGGAATATAGAGCAAAAGTTTTAAGTGGTGTTTCACTGCGAAACCACAAGGGGTTTAGAGTGCTGCTCTATTCAAAGCAATGACTTAATGAACACAAATAAGGAGCTTTAAGCGCGAGGAACTTTTCTCTAGAGAAGGGTGGGTGGAGAGACTGCAGCTTGATGCATAACCCATTCCCTAGCACAGCGCGGCTAAGCACGTAGTTCGCATCAAAATAGCAAAGTCTCTTTGAAACCAACGATCGCAGGAAACACCCTGTTCAAGTGATGGATGGATCATAATCATGAATGCCATCATTTTCGGACCACAGTTTCAGGACAATTGAACACACACATATGTCCATTTGTCAGTCACAACTGACTCTGCTTTAAGTACCCACATGAACAGGAAGATGTACATATTCTCCATTCAACAGATTTGAACAGCTTGTCTCACTTGACCGCCGTCTACGCACTCACGAAACGACTGACGAACTCTATGAATGTCTGCTGCTGCTGCCTTGTCGCATGAGTACCCAAAACACGTGTGTGCTTGTGATAAGTCTCTACAAACTACAGGCAGGCGTTTACAAAGACTGTTCCTCGATAAGAGCCCACTTAGCACTAGGAACCGTTGCATTAAGTGCCCGCAAGGGTTTGTAGCCGAAACTTAGTAGTCCACCAGCGCGTGTGGAGTTTTGGAAGAAAGGCATTAATTAAATTCGTTGATGGTCTTTTTCAGAGGTCTAGTGAAGAGAAACGAAACGCAACGCAATGAACAACGAAAAAGGGTTGTGCTGCCGAGCGCACACAAATGAAGTGGGTCAGGGTCCCATCCCCATCGGTTGGTCACATCGCGTCACCGTTGCGACCGTGTGCATTGTGGGGAATACCTAATTTGGTTGCGTGATCTCCAATCGGTCAGTGACCCAAGGGAGGCGTTTTTAAATAGAGAGACAAGATTGGTAGCTCTTACGTGGCCGTTCTGTAATTTGAAAGCTAGAATTATGGATCATTTGAAATGCTGGTCACAATTGAAACACACGCCCATGAAGTGGGCGGGGGAAGGGGGAGGGAGGGAAGCAGGAATCAAACTCGGTCCGGAACCGTTGACAGAGGAAATGGTTGAGAAAACCTGACCAGAAAGCTGGAAGGAAAACATACGTGTAGTGATGAATATTAAAGTGGACAGAGGGCTTTGGGAAGTTCGATGCTAGGGCTTCCTGGAGGCGGTGCTGGAGATGTGGACACTGCGGGACGCATACTGACCGGAGGCCTGGATGCAAAAGAGAAGTCAGAGGAGTGCCATGGAAGTGGGAAGTCGGGGCACTTTGCAAGGCTTTGTGGATAAATATCTTGTCTTGGCATGCGTTCTTAGGAGTAGCACACAACGCACAAACCGATCATTTCCCCTTCGTCCAAGTACGCGCAGAAACAAAACTGTCACATCTGACAGTCTAACCATCTGATACTCTCAGCCAATCTGAGGGCAGACTTTATGCCTGAAACAGAATAGTGCGTTTACGCTGGCGTTGTCTTTCAGCGCACACAATTCAGAGGCCAGGCACAAAATATTGCGGCGACCTGCGTTCGTGAAAAATGAGAGAGAAGGCCCAAACCATGAACATTTTCATGGAAACATCTGTCAAACGCACAGAAGGTTAAAAGTTGCTCATTTCCATCCGTCGTGGTGAATTTCACTTGTGGGCTGCATTTGTTGTCTCTCTCCATCTCATGGGGCTTTATGATTTGTCAATCAAAATCAACGCAACGGATTCTTTGGGTTTGGGGCTTTAAGTCCATCGCACGTCATTATCGAACATGTTGGATATTTTTTGACAGAGTGGTGCGCTGTGAGAGGGATTTCCTCCTAAATTGAGAGTATTTTTTGTGTCAACTGTCATTTGAGAAATGAAAACAGCTGATTGAAAACAGTTTGACGACAAAGTCATTTCAAATGAGTGTATGCAGAGAGGCGACAATATTTTTTATCTGGAGATGAGCGAGAGAACAGCTGATAAATTGAGTATATATTTGAACGCACTCCCTCCGTGACATGAAGTCGGCCGCCGCATCGCACTGTTTTATTTCAGCCATTAGGCTACGACGACATTGGACTTACTGAACCATGATGCAAGGAATAAGAGTGGGCAGCTTGTCAAAAGCGCCATCTTTTGTTTGGTGACGTCATTCAGGGCCTGTTTTTGGCATTACCTCATGTTAAGTGAATTGTTGCAGAAGCTATAATGGATAGGAACATTTTGAGAAGTTTTAATTTTTAAGATATATGATCATTTTTTACTTGTTTCCGCCTTAAAGTTTCTGTTGATTTAAAAATGCCCAGCAAGGGTTTCAAGCTTTAGTAGATGTCTTAGGTGAGTCTCCACCCGGAGAGAGTACAGAGTGTGTTCCCTTTCTAGGGCACTTTCTGGACAGAGCTTCCGTAATCGCTATAGTTTCAGCCTGAAAGACGCTACAGTGATTTGGTAGTCGTAGAGATGTCCAGATCCTTGGAATAGACGCTAAGAATTTAGCACTAAAGCATTAGAATTTAGCATTAAGGGGGTCCCGCATAGTGTGGGAAGGTCAAAGTTAGGGTTTTTATACTTCCGTTTCCGTTTTTTGTGGATTGACGCCCGGGCCACTTTCGCTAGTCAATTTCATTAGCTTGTTGAGAGCAGAGATTGCATTCGAACAACTGAAAGTTTTCGTCAATTCTTTGTAGAATTCGATGAAGACCAAAAACGGCGCTCTGAATAAGGGTCCAACCACAATCGATTTGAGTAAATTAATAATTATGCCTGAACGTAGTCAGAATCTGCGTCAAATTTTAAATTGCTTCCGATTCCCACGCCAACTGTCATTTAGAATGATTTTGTTCCCACTTAAGGCTCTGGCACATTGAATACTTTAGCTGCGTCAGCGTCAGCGATACTTTGACAGATGCATAAAAACCAACGTTGACACTCACACGACGGGTGTAGTTGCTCAACTTTTAACGAATCTCTCTACTTCAGCGTTGACAATTGTCACATTGTGACATTTAAATTGAAAAACTCGAATTTTTAAAATCTGTCAAATAAAATCCGCGGTGCGTTGAAGTATTCCTTGTGTCATCATCGTTCATCGTTGACAGATATTATGACGCTACGCAAGTAAAGTATGTGCCAGAGCCGGAGTAAACAAATTGAACGAAACTTGACGAAACTGTGCGAAATCGTTATCGATGATCGTTTGGTGGTTGTCAGTGTGTCATTTCTGAGTGTGTACATTCTGAGTATTCTGAACTCCACGGCGACTTACTCTCAAGTTTTATTAAGTTAGATTGCCGTGAGTAAATTGAAGTCTCCAACGAGGGACCTAACAAACTGAATGTCTGCCTTATCCAGGTTGTCTCTTCCCAAATCTTCCAACGAAAAGCATCCCAACTGACAAGTGCCTACGCACATCTCCTCGATAGACAATAACGACGCAAAAAATCAGAACAAAAACTCGGTCGCCCTATGGGAACAGAAAACAAATTCCATTCTCATGCAAAAAAATGGGTAAATAAAAACTCTCCGAGTTCTCCGAAACGGCCCTTCCTTCCGTATTTCAATACACCATGAAATCACTCGATGTTTATAAACATCACAATCGGCGAAATGTATATAAACACACTTCCCGTAGCCAAACAAGAGCTCATGTAAACACCACCGGTTCGGTCCTCTTCTCTTTTTTATTTTTGCACTGCGCGTAAATTGCTTTCGTTTTCTTCCTACACATGCGCCTCCTCTCTTCCACTTCGCCCGCAGTGTTCAGGTGGAAGAGAGGCTAATTGCATTTTGCGCTATCTTACGGTACACAGTCGCCTTCGACGCGAGACGCTCATTTGATCTATTTCGGTTTTCCGCCCACACCACGAGGAAACACACGCATTCGCAGGCGATGTCTAGACTCGACTCGCAAATTCGCCGAGAGAGAACGAGATCAGATGCAAACACAAAACCTAACCCAACCAAACGACGAGCCTAATGTTTAGGAAGAACAAAATCAAGGAAAAAGAAGAAAACCAGACTCGCGCAAGGTTCACACAACTCCACACGAACCGCAGGCTTTGGCGCAGCAACATTCTTCTTCTTGAAAATTTTGTATTAACGACGCAGTAAAAAAGTGCTCAAACTTGCCCCCCTCTCCCATATCCCCACACGAACTTAAAAAACACACGAAAACAGAAAAAGAAAAAATATGCTTCGAAGAAGAGATAAATAAACAAGAAGCGATGAGGAATTGAGGGAATTGGGGAATTTTCTTATGTCACTGCCACTTTCGACTTCTAAAACCAAAAAGAGAAGCCCACAAAAGAGTTCATCATCATTATTCACTATCATCCGTCAAATCGGGCATGTTCGTTAAGTTTGATCTGGAATTCGACAGGTAAACAGAACATGAACGCTGTCGAAGAAAACGTGTGCGGCATAGGGTTTCGCTCAAAGAAGCACATTTTCCTTAACGACGTTTGTGTGCTCTGCTTTTGCTGTTGCTTCAGTTTTTGTTTCTTGTTGTTTTTCCAGTTCGTTCGTTCATTGTTGTTGTTATGATTTCTCTTCACTTTGACCAGGCCATGGCCCGGTGGAGACATTGAACTTGGCCTTTTTTGTATTTTGTTCTTCACCATTCGGCACTTTTCCTTGAACACACACAGAACAAAAGTGAAAATGATCATAAAACAGAAACCAAGGGAAGAACAAAAAAAACCGAAAGCATAGTTCACGAGAACAGCCACGAAAGACCAAAAAACGTGGAGCGGAGTGTAAAGACGCAAAACAAAGAGAATGGTTCGAGAATTTGTTGACATCGATGAAATTTGACCAACGACTTCCCAGCAACCTGGGTGATTAGCCAGAAGATGCACTTTGGTCAAGTGACTTCTGTCACCGACCGGTGACACATATAAGCTGACAGATAGGGAAAAATAGGTGATGACCAGGTGCGTGTGTGGAGTGGAGAGTCACTAGTGCGTGGAGATCAGTGGCAAACACTCGTCCCTTTTTTTTTTTGCTCAAGTGACGCCTTGTGGGTTTGTTGTGGTTTTGCTTCAGAGGGCTGACACACAACATATGCTGCTCGCAGTCGATTTGTAATTTGCGGTTATGACACCGATCAAAAAAGGGAATGGGACTGGTTGACAGTCGGCCGATGTCAACCGAGGTGCTTGGTAATTTGCGTAGGCCTTAAATTGCACATGTAATTGGTTAAGTGACCCATGACATGCGAGAGTCGAGTTGAATGGGGTGGAAGCGATCTTGATAAATTAAAGTGGGCAGTTTCTTGTTGTCACTTTTTGCTTTTAATTTGCACTGCCGATGGAATGTCAGTTAGATGAGAAATAAAATGAAGGCGGTGCTTAAGTGTTTTTCGGAAAACCTTCTTTTTGAACATACCCCGTGTTCAAGCATTCAGCGGACATAAATGCATTTTTGAGCAGGTAATTTAAAGTATTAAGCCTGGATAAGAGCTGCGCCACACTTAGATTAAGTTAGGTTACAGTGAATCACGACGATTTTGGTAAATTAACTCGTTTTACTGTCGCAATGTGAAGCTCCAGAAAACATAAGGAAAGAGTGGTTAAGTGCTCAGCCCTCATGATCGTTTCGCCAACTCAAGGCATCAGAATATCAACTTCGGTCACTTTTGTTGAGTTTCGTTAAATTTCAAGAGTAATGTCAATCCCTGCGTACATGCGTTCGAATTTAACCTAGGTTGCCAAACGCAACTCTGGCCACAATGGATGCTCCTGACAATCTTCGTTCGGTTTCGATAATCTAAGTTTCGTTCATTTGTAGTCAACAAAAGGATGGGAAACCGTCAAAGACTGTTTAAATGCCCATCCCTTGTGGTGGAACTTCAGTCAGTTTCGTTGAGTTTCGTTAACTTTTGCTTACTCAAGGAAGAGAGAAATCAATCGCTATCTACATGCGATCGGATTTGATATATGTTTTCAAAAGCAGTTCTGTGCTTTTTGGAATTTGACTATGCCCCTAGCAACCTTCGTTCGGTTTCGAAATAAGCTAAACTTTACTTAAATCAATTTTGGTTGGTTCTTGAGAAGCTGCAGTCAACATAAGGATAACAAGCCGTGAAAGAATGCTTTAATGTACAGCTCTCATGCACTTTAGCGAAGTCAAGCAACCACTTCGGTCAATTTCGTTGAGTATCGTTCACTTGTACTTACTCAAGGAAGATAGAAATCAATCGCTATCTACATTGCGTACGAATCTTAACTAGGCTCCCAGAATGCACATTTGACTTGAACGGTGCTCCTGGCTACCTTCGTTCGGTTTCGTTATAATGACTTCTTTGAAAGCAATGTTGATTCGTCCTTAAGAAGCCCTGGTCAACTAGTGATTGACAATACAAAGGGACCCTGTATCCATCGTGAGTACATACTTTGCCAACACACCCCTTCCCAAACGTCACTTTGACATCTTTCAATTAAGCAAAAAACCAGTGCGTGTCTCTTCTCCTCACAAGGTCACCAAAACATCCTAAACCGACGACACGACCACACCAACATCCATCATTTGACCCAGATACGAGATTGTTGTACGCATAAAAATAGAATCAAAGGTATCAAAAGCAGCGCAGCATTCCCTCGTGCTGGACAGAGAGATGGTGGTGTTTTAAATAAATTCGCACGAACATCAGTTGGCAACCTGAGCGTCCTGCGGTATCCACCACACACTACTTCCTACTCAACATAATTCATTCCAAATCTCAAGACAAAAACAACAACACACAAACCAATCTCAACAACAAAGGAAATCTTTGTGATATGAACCTAAATCCGAACGGATTGCTCTTACATCAGCGCGGCTGGGTGTGTGTGCGTGTGTGTGGTCATTAAATCGCAAAATTTATTTCTGACATCCATGGAGAGAGGAGCGCTTTTCGCCACACAATTTAGGACGCAACACTTGAGAACATACCCACAGTCCGAGCGAGCAAAAAAAGCTACACAAAAAAAAACTGCCAGAATAATGTACAAACTTTTCGTTTCTGGATCACTGCCAAATAGCCTCTACTTCTTCCACCACGGCAGAGACAGCAGAAAACAGGCAGGAGAACAACAGCAAGCAGCCAAAAAAAAATCGCAAACGTCTAAATTCGCAAAAATATGATCCCCGCGAAACTCCGCAATAAAAAATAATTAATAACAAAAGCAGAAAAAGTGTAAATTAAACGTTGTCAAAAGTGTTTCGCGGGGTTAAGGTTGGCCACCAAGCTGCGGCTGGAGTTTGTCTCATTGTTGTGATGTGAACAAAACTGACAAGCACAGTCCCCACAGCCGTGGGGGATGAGAACAAAAGAACTTTACGCAGACAAAAACGTTGCCAATTAACGCCATCTTTTGGTAGATTAAATTACATAAGCGAAAACATTTACAGATTATGTCAGCCATCAGGTGGTGCGAGTCAATAAACTCTCGGCCATGTGAAGCGTTGCTTGATGGGATTTTTGTGGCACAGAGCTTTGATTGAGTGCCGACTGGAGGTGGTTCGGGGAGGGCAATTAACAGTGGTTGTTAGATGTCTTGTGGGAAATCACATACGCATGGCTTGCTAAGCAAACACTCCTGGGACTTGAAGGACTTATCAAACAAAGAACGCACGTGTGGTACACTTCACGTGGATAGATAGAAGTTTCAACCTCGGCTAAGCCTTATCTGCGCACAGATGGAGAGTGCCTAGGCCTAGGTCGGATTTTGAGTGGATTATCTCAAGTATTGTGTTTTTATCTCTAAGATTGTGATGGGAAATGATAGGCGGACGGTGGTTTCAAAATCTCAGCTGTTATCTGTGCAAAGTTGAAGGTCTTCTTGAAGGAATGTTTGTCAAGTCTGGACGCTCGAGTTGCCACACCCACTTGTCCAAAATGAGGCAATCTTCAGGAAACTCATTCTCAGAACGGTGCAGGCTGGAATCCAACTTGTATTCACTCAAAAGTAACGTACACCCTTCCAATGCCATACAGAGTAGGCTTCAAAGGGAATGTGTAAGGTCTCCAGAGCTGGTGTCCATCTGCAGGAAGCTGCCTACTATTGACCCTCCCTCCCAGAGCCTTAAATCTGAATGCTAACTTTAAACTCCGTCCAAGAGCATATCAGAAAAGCTTCCAGTCCTCCATCACTGCAAGAAGCCAACAGGATCCAGAATGGGGACGAAACCATCGTATGGTTGATGAAGACATGGAAACGTGATGGATTGGCGCCCGAAATCTACATATCCAGCCATCAGCCCAGACAGCAGGCAGAACGGAACACTGTATTATTTGGCACATCAAGAGGATTTGATTTGCCAAATAAAATCCTGTTGCTCTTAGTATCGATCAACTATGGATCAGTTCGGTGACGGAATAAAAGTAATTCTAGGAAATGCGTGGCCAGTGACGGGGGGCATATACCCATTCCCACTCTTCCACAGACCTCATGTATACAGATATATTTACCTAAGAAACTACTGAACTGATTTTGTTCAAATCTTCACCAATGTGTTCAGAAAAGTTTTCCACGTTCATCCTCTCACCTTCATAATTTGTAAATAAATTTACTTCAATTAATTTACATTTTTTAAATTATTTTTTTAATTTAATTTAAGTTTATCTTATTTTTTACTTTAATTTAAATTAATCGTCTTCTTCTCAGCTCCTACTAGATCGGAAGTAACAAGCTAACGACTGGACTTGACTGGACTATTTCAAGTACATTCCCCACAACCTCCAAAGACAGTCTCTAACTCAACCATGAAATATGATAGAACGCAGCCAACAATCATGAAACAAAACCATGTTCTCCACAGTGGACTGAGACTGTCGCACGAGGTAAGTTTTAAATTCAAGCGCAACTCAATCGACATTGTCTCAGCATCAAAATTCAACGCAGCAAACGCAAATCCTAAACGACATTCAAAAAGGCAATAAAAACAGGTAACACGACAATGGGTGAGTTATATATGAAAACACTGAGTCACGTTCAAACCTTGCTCGGCCAAGCTTTTCCACTGACAGATATCGGCTATAAAACTTGCCATCGTCTTCCAGCAAACGATTTATAATGTCAAGATCTGAGAGAGCCCGCCCCGCACTTCTCAGAAACACTCTCCAAAAATTGAGTGGCTCACCGAAGGTCTTGAAGTACATTCTGAACTGTCATACGGAATTTAGGGCACATTTGATGTGTGTTTGAAGGCGGCTCACATGTGGTGCTGAAGAATAAGCCACAGAACACATTCTCCTGGGATTTCGTTCACTAATTAGGGAGGCAAAGCTCGAATCGATGGGAAATACACAAACGAACGGTTTAAAACCGGTCTCAAGTGCACACACTTCCAATCAGTTCAATCATCCGTGACACAAGTCCTGTCTCCACTGACGCACGGGGGGTGGTTGTCGGGCAATCGCCGACACAGTGATGTTGGTCTCGTCGTGTTCAACTAACTAGTCGTAGGTAATCCAGCACTCAGAACCTTATCAGAAACAGAGGGACACAAACAAAGCAGTATTCGAGAAATTGGTGTCACTGATAGCGTGCGCGGTGGTTAGATTTTGATCTATCAGCTGTTGTTTGCCTGCGTCTGAAGAGCAACAACTCACAGTGCGGCTCTCGCACACGAACCACTCAAAGGAACAAATGCGTTATCAGATACAGTACACCGATGTGCGTTTGTGTATAACGAGCAGAGCAGTGATATCGGCTAATTAACACCACTGCCGCCGCGCTCCTTTGCTGAGTGAATGCCCTGTTGCCGGTCTGCAAAAGAAAAAATCCATAAATATAATCAAATTCTCCACAGTGTTACTAATGAGATAGCTATACAACCTTCTGTTGATCAATTAATTATTTCGGCAATAATGTGGATGGTCTCCCATAAACTCTGAAGCCGTGTGAAGGACAAAAGTTCCATGATTCTGTCCGATTCTTTATAAATGACACTATGTTCGACATGTTCTTCTTTTAAATATTAATTATTTTTTTCATTCTTTTTTTGCGATTTTTTTTTTATCTAACCGGAGATGGCAAGCAAAAGAAATTTTCAGGGAGACTTTCAAAAAGATTCTGCATAACCTGTCAGATTGTTGTTTAAGAAGTTGTTATGCAAAGTGACAGCTCTCTGTGAGTTTGTTTGCTTGCGTGTGTATGCGTGTGCCGCTTGCGTGTGTATGCGTGTGTCGTCAATCACATGTGGTCGCATACAGGAAATTTGAAAATTTTCATTTTCAATCAACTTTATATGATCACAACTGACAGATCTGTCAAACAAGCACAGAGAAACAAAACAAAGCAAAAAAAAAAATCGTGTAATCATCCGAAAGTACATGTTGTATGACTTTAATCAGTGAGAGAGAGAGGGAAAACCCAAGAGATGAAGAAGAGGAATCAAATTTGAGAGGCATTTAATTAAGTTTGACAATTTTGTTTCTTCTTTTTTTTTTTGAAGGGGAACAGAGTAGAGAATAAGAGGCAAACAGTTAAGGTACGACTACAACGAAAAAGCGAGCCCACATGATTGCGTATGTATTCAAATGTCACTAAATTATCTTATCAGTGACAGCGTTTGACCATCGAGGTAGGATTTGTATGAATCAAATTTTTGTTCACTCTCTTCTTTCTTGTTTTCCGTGGATAAGGAAGTCGCAAGTAAAAACGAAAAAAAACAGGGGGAAGATTGTGTTCAATGAGAGATTGCATTGTGAATTGGGAGAATTGAGGTGACGTTTGTGGAACTTTATGTTCCACATGGCGCTGGTTGGGCATAGTCCCCCACTCTCTTGAATTTGAACGATAATCGCATTTTTATTTTTTGACCGCTCAGATCATTAATGTTTGACAGTTGACAATTACGCATATCCATCAACACCGCATATAGTCTCATCTCATATTTACGCATTCTTTCTTGAATACGTCAGTACACCATGTAAATGACATTCACTTTTAATGCTCCGTGAAAATGTTGTTAAAAAAACTGCTGTCAAATGATGTTAAGGGCCAATGGTGGTGAAGGCTGATTAGTGATGTAAACTTAGGCGTGTAGCTGTGTCGAGTGCGTGAGGGTCATTTGTGGCACTTTTGCTTCTGGGAACATAGAAAAACGTGCGTTGAAAGTGATTTATTTGACTCCCGTTACGTTGGTAACAGTGTATAATTTATGTTTATTCATTTACAGTGGACTCCGCTTTATTTGGACTCTTCGGGCAAACATTTTTTGTCCCAATTAGGCGTCTGTCCCAAAAATACGAAGTGGGAAAAAAAAACGCAACCGTCCTCCCTTCGTTTCACTTACCTCAGTTAAACGGCTGTCTCAATAAACGCGATGTACTAATAAAGTGGAATCTACTATAGTTGCTTGTGGCTAGGCCCTTAGAATTCCCTCTCTGTTTTCTAAATAATCATGTCTCAGCCAGTAAAATAAATAAAAGCTAAAGAAATAAGTAATCTAGGAACGTGAACGAAGATGAAGATGCCATAAATCAATTATCATTAATGACATTCAAAATAAACCATATGTTTGAAGGTCTACCATCAAAGGAAACATACCTTAGGGAAAATTAAAACAAACACCAGAACCCTCCACGGGGGGTAGGGGGACATGGTGATTGAAAACGCCAACGAATGAATGCATCAAGAAAGAAACACGTGGAATAAACTTCTGTGACAACTGAACATTGGATAATGTGACAAACGTCGTTGTTGAAATACCCGAAATTCCATCACGAAGTGAATTGCTTTAACACATTTATAAACAGGTTAGAAACAAAAAAAAATTATGTTATCACGAACCGAACGACAAATTCAAGACGACGCACGGTGGAGAGCGATAAAAAAGCAAAGACGATCTTTCTTGATAATTTCTTTGCATGACGAAACCCCCCTCAAACTGCTTGCTTGAGTCTTGGTGCACCAACAAAAATAGAACTGGAGTATGTGACATTCTTCAAACAACAAGTGTGATTACGCTTTTACGAGGCTGACTATGAATGCCAAAGTTTGGGAAAAAATAATTTACGGGACACAACTTTATCCTGGATCGTGGTTAAAGGTCTACGAGACACCAGTCCTGAAGAGAGTGAAAAAATCCATACCCAATAGGTGGACTTTCATTTCGTTTCAAGGTTGTTCCGGATCTAAGAAAGCATAAGTGCTCAGAGCTGCTTGAGTTGGATATGGAGTACCTTATCGTGGTCCGGGAGAGGATAAGCAATTCTTGATAGACAACGCTGACATTTACCAGCGACGTGCCTCAGGTAAGCAAAAGTAAAAAAAAGACCCAACGAAAGCTGTCGAAAGCTTGTTTTCGAGTAAAGAGCAGGATACAGGAGGTGTGAAAGTGTGCAAAGTTCTCCTACTTCTCATAATCTCAGCAGTAGCCATTCTGAGGAAGGCACACATTACACTTTGTCTCGTTCTAGCCTTATCGTCACAACCTTATAACCTAGCTCTGCCAACGCTTTGAGCTTGGCCACATTTGTCCCAATCTTCCTCTGGACCATCTACGATTAGTGCAATTATACGCCTCAATCACGACAAATTGTGATCATCAAGAGCGAGACATTGAGTGTCCGAGATGATGTCCAAGCGTAGCGAGTCCGTCCGCATTATCACGGTGTCGCATTACCCACCACCAAACAACTGAGAAAAGGTTGCACCTGAAAGTGATAGCGTGAAACAAGTTTAAACATTTTCAGAAGTGATGATTGCATGCCTGCAATGATTTATCTCATTTGGTATGACGCTAATGTGAAGCTGGAGGTCACTTTCAGTATGTGTACGTGGACAAAGAATGTTGACAGCGGAGAGAGTAGCAGTCTCGGTAATTTGTCCGAACATTTGTCGTAAAAATGTTAAGCAGCATGCAGGTGTTGGCACCGCTTGTAATTCGTCATCAAATCTTTCAGCGTGTTCAGTTTCCTGGCTAGCTAGGGATACCCTTCGCCACGTGGCAAAAAAAAACCGATTCAAACACGAGCTGGCTGGCAAGCACAGTGCACGCATCACGCCTAGATCCCAATCACATCAGACATTTGCTTCTTCTCTTTGAATATGATTCGTATTGCCAGGAGATAAGCCATCGAAGCAAACGACTTCTGCAGAAACGCTGAATGGATGAAGAACAGTGGGCAACATCTTCTACGCCCAGTTACAAACGTCTGATAGCGCGATAGTTCAATTCGATCAAGGGAACCGAATGACAGTTAGAATGTCAACCCTAACCTACTCACCCACATTCTGGTCCATCAATTAAAGCAAAAAGGGTTTATCGCCCGTATATCATTGAAAAAAAAAATCAATAGGAAACTGCCCGAGGTTGGAAAATGCCCTGAGGGCCTCAGCTTCCCATGCGCCACACACCCTTGTTCAACCTCTGTTATCAAAACCAAGCGTCCCATCAGAAGAATTCCTGTATGTTTTTGACTGTAAAACAACATCAACATTGAATGAATATTCATAAGGCACTAAATGAATGATAGTATCAGCGTATAAATATTTAACTTTGAACTTATCTTCAATTGTCCGTACATAAGTTATAAGCAGACGGTAGTTAGCAGCTGACAAGCTTCTCTAAATATAGACACGATTCCAAGCAGTAATCATTCATCAGACGAACACATGACTCAAGGGCTTAGCTATTTCCTACGTGGAGTCCCACCAACCTTTCAGGTAACCACCGCATGTCATAGTCATAAAATCCAAACGAGAAGTGAGATGCATTTCAATGTGAAATGTAATTGCCCCCCGCGCCCATGTGCCAAGATGATTGTAATTCCATAGATCATTAAAACGAAATCCCAAAGCTCACATACAGGCGCCTCCAATGGGCGTTGTTAGTTTTCCAAGCACACAATCGCTGGGTATTACTGCCAGATTCCAGTATATAATCAATTTCACCAATCAATTTCGTGCGGTTTATCGCGCGAAACAACTAATTCTGATTCACTTCTTCAATGCGATTGCTTGACTGTACAAATCACCCAGATGCAGAGTTGCAGCTGATTGACGCACTCGCTCTATAATTAAATCCATATAATATGCATTTATCATGTTTCACCAACAAGTGACTAAATGCGGCACCAAGCAGCAGCACATTATATAACAGATTACGCGGAGTGTGGAAAACCCCAAGACCAGCATCATATCACAATGATATGAGGTTGTACCATCATCATTAGATTGCAATTAATTTCAAGAATAGTTTTAAAATAGATACACGAAGACTTCAAATCGTGCCGGCAGAACGCCACTTTCAGAGCCGGTGTGCTTAGGACAGAGATAGACCATAGACCACGTGATGGCGATTTGAATGTTCGCAGAAAAAACATGATTTAACAAAGTCCAGTCGAGCCGAGTGAAGTGTGCACTTTGAAGTCACCAGTCACCACATGAATTGATAATTCAATCAAGAGATGCAACTTTTATGACGCTCTCAGGGGATTAATCAAGGTTTGTTTTTTATTTGTCTTTCCCGGTCCGAGCTGCACGAGTTCATCATTAACACGTGATCGCCGCGCGGTCACTCGGACGAGAAATAACAGTGTGATTTGAGAGAAATCCCTAGAGTTTCTCATGAATACGCTTTGGACCTAAAGATGATTGCAGAACAAGAAAGATCTAATGAAACTTAACCAGGTCCTTTGGAACGCCCCATTTCCTCACAGAGACTGCTGGAGTCACACAGTTGAGATCGCCCAGCTAACGATCGATTTTCCGATCAACTACACCCGAAAATAAAAGTAACGCCCATTCTATGAAAAGAGAAAGTATTCACATTCGTGACAGCGTGACATCATTGGAAATGATGTTGTTTTTAAACTTCGTCGAGCGATATTTCATATCTTATCAAAAAAAAAAACCATAAACAATCCCGAACTTAGCTGCATTCGATGCCTGAAATAAACCAAAGAAATTTATTTTCTTTCAACAAATCAAACACACTTTCCTGACAGCCTGCAAGATGGTCAACAAACGAGGGATCATCCGTCGCGGACAATGACCAAAACTTGACTTGTTTGCACTTGCAAAATTAAACTTCTGTCAAAACATTCAAAAAGTTGCCGAACAGAATTATCGAAAGCTTTGCGTTTAAGTGGGGAAAGCCCTCAATTCATTCGATATTCGGCCATGTGAAAGTTTAAGAAATTCTGCATCTCATGCGCTTGGAATTGAGTGAATCGGAACAAGAGGTGAACAATTATTAAGGTGATATTCTTTGGTTAAGTTTATTGTTCGGACCAACATTCGATCGGCTTGTTAGTGTAATTCGTCCGAAAACAGATTGCTGAGGTCTGACGTCTCTGTAATACTTCATTTCTGACAGCAACAGTAATCAGATTAGTGACGTAAGGAAGTGGAAGTGAAGAGTTTGTTTTAAATGTGTTTGGTTTTAGAGTGCCCCTTAGATTCACACTTGACATCAGAACTGCAATAGCTACCGCAGAGACAATTGAAGATGCACCGGCAATACGCTACCACCAATTTTACGGATAATCACACGTCTGCGAGACGTTCTGTGTCAACTCCTACTCTGTCACGTCATCGTCTTTCCGGAGCATGTGCCCATTCGGAGCATTGTCATTGAAAGCTCTTCAAGTGCCACCGCCCGGCGTAGACCTGCAACTTAAGGTATTTCCTTTTCGCTCTTCTGGTCCCGATTGCGAGTGTCGGATTATCAATCGATAATCGATGCACACCGATTATCTATTGTCGACTGGTTGTTTTGTTCAGAAATGAAGTATAAGTAATATAAGTTATATTTCATTTCTGGTTTTTGTATTGTGACTGTCGAATACGATTGATATTTGTCCTTCGTTCTATTTCTAAAAATTTAGCATGATTCATAAATATTTTTGATTTACAGAACCTCGCCTGTACTGCCCTTCACAGTGGTAAAAAGCGCTAGTATATGAGTCCTTTATCGAGACGAGTAAACGAGTCTTTACACAGGATCCCACCTTCAAAAGACAGAACGAAAGGAACACCTAAAAAACAAAAGAAATGACCAATCACACAGTGACGGTATTTTTTTTTACTGTATGAATCCCAGAGACAACTAAAGTGACAGCTACAAACGGAAGAGGAGGACGTAGATCTCAGACGAGAGCACAAGTTGTCCGAACAGGAGATCCCCTACTCTAACAACCGAAATGACACTGACTCCAGCAGAAGAAATGTAAGGACATGGCTTTCAGACGATAAGAAAAGATATACACATAATTTTTTCCCACATGATCACAACTTCTTAAGAGACAACTTAAGTGACACTTGGGAGCTAAAGGGAAGCACGCGGCTCTAGCACGAACTGGAAATTCTTTAGTCTGAACACAACCTACAAACGGAGGCGGAGTACGTGGCCCTCTGAGATACAAGTACAACATGATGCAAGCTATAAGAATTACTTAAACTCAAAAATCCAGAGAAAGCTGGATTGAAAGGTACAAATCAAAGGAAAGACTCGTGAAGAAACTAGACTGAGGTCTTCCCACAAGCTCTCATCTTCCAAAGGGACACCTGCAAACGAAAAGGAATGGCATTGTCCCTTCAGACGTTGGTACAAAATACAAATTCTCTTGAGGAACTTGCGTCTTTCCAGACTGTGGCTCCTGCTCACAAGATACCATTGTCTTTATAGAAGTTCAGTGCACAGAGTGGAAATAAATAAAACGGCTAACTGAAGCTGTGGCTGATTGTGTACCTTCTTATTGTCCCTTGCTTAGGTCTAGGACATTACAATGGATCAAAGTGGAGATAAATGAGAACTGAGAGTTGAACAGAGGCCTCTATTGCCCTATACTTGGTCTATTAATTCGACCAGAAGATTATTTTCATTTTCCAACAGACAATAACTTGTTCCGACAATTTAAACTGTTCAGCAAGATGATCAGCACTGCCCTCACTTAACAGAAACTACACTCAACCAGAATAATGTAATTAACTCTTCTTCTTATTCTCTTATCTTCCCCCAAATATGAACACCTAGCTGCAATGGGTACAAAAACAAATCATTACAAGGACATGCTTGTGAAACACAAAAACTATGTCAGTCGGAATTCCAAAATGTGCACGAAACCCCTAAAACTCTCCTTGGTAGCTGACTTCAACATGAACCCAGTAATATGTCGAAATGCTTCGTCAAACCGTAGAGGCAGTCAAATCTTGGCCTGGATGGACTGAAGCCCCTGTCCACGTGTCAAGATGCCTCGTGTTTTCAATTCATTGCTTTATATGAACGGAAACGACATCAAGGAGTAAAACACTGCACAACAAATCCTGGTGCTCCAAGTAAGCACCTGCAAAGGATATCGATCCACAATCCAGAACATTCCGAAACACTGACAAGCGACAACTGAATCTGCAACAGACATCAGCACTGATAACCGGCTTTTTATTTTTCAAGGCTGATCTGACAACATCATTCACATGCACTTAATGTGACTTAGCCGTTGTCAACAGTTTTTGGGGCGTGTGTTGATAAGAAAACATTTGCGATTCTTAGTTTGGCACATCGTGAACCTTCAAGAAAAAGTTTATTTAAAAAAAAAAAAAACAAGAAACTCCTATGGTCGACTGTTCCCGACACAAACTATTATTCACCACGGTACAAAAAAATGTGTCTATTTGAACACTTCACCTCACTGACAGTGAGCAAGCAAGAAAGAAGAAGAAATTCCGTTAAGCCACTCAGAGAGCAGGTAGAAACGAGCAAAAAAAAAAAAATAAGAGGAAATACAAGAAAGACACTGTCGCTTACCTCCATCATCCATTCCGCTACAATTTTTCTCATTGGCGGGGTTATATCCTTTTGTACCGTATTAAAATATGAATCAGCCATTGGATGTTTTTGTTCAGCCTTGAGTGCATTATCGAGGCATCGGTCACTCTGCAGCACTGGATCATCAAGTGCTGTATTAACTTGATCATAACTCCGACTAATTGTGCTATTTGTATATGCTGTTGTTGCCGTTGAAATATCACCACCAGCAGTTCCTCCTCCTGTACCAACGACACTGCCACCACCACCACCGGTTGTTACTGTGGCTGTGTAACAGTTATTCTGAATTGAGTAACTATTTCTTAGGATATCACTATCGTTTGGTTGGAACTTCTCGGGACATGTAAGTTCCATATTTGTTCAAACAAAAAAAAATTAAAAAAAAAAAAACCGAAATTAAGAACTGATCCTTAAACGATTAACAACCACTTTTGACTTTTGACGAGACACACACAACAACGTGTGCAACACAAGCTGGGGGGAAGCGCTGAGGAGGAACTTCGTCGTTCGGTTCGTTTAAGGACTTGATAAATTCACAAGAGGAAATGATTCAAATGGCAAATGGAAATAAATAATAATAATAAATTTCACTTGTTCCCGTTAAATCCGATGAGAAACTATCCTCGAATATTGAATTTTTTTTTCTTTCGGATGCTCTCGGTTCTCGCGAAAAACAACTGACACTGAGAACGGGAATTGAATGAATTAACAACTACTCATAAAAAAAACAGCTGCAGAGGCATTTTCAAGGATCTCCTTTAGAAATTTTTTTATAACACACTTTTTTGCTCTTCACTCTATCCTCTCTCGCGCTCGCTTGCTCGATCTTCGCTCTCGTTCTGCCTCGTAGTGTGGTGTAAGGCTCCGGCAAAAAAAAATTAAAAAAAAAACTTAAAACGGCTTTCGATTCGATTAACTATTATTTACTTTTATTTCTTATTCGAGGAGAAACAACTTCACTATAGCACTGATTTCGATTGGAGTTTATTTTTGCAAAGGGAATTTGAAATTGAATTGAATGAAATGATTTGATTGAATTGATTTCTCTTTTTTTTTTCTTATTTATAAACTTCTTCTGTTGATCACCGTTACATAAAAAAAAATGAAAATACGTGTGTACTCTTATTTTTCTTTTGGTAATTCTTTACAATTTACAAGTTTAAAAGCCGACGGAAAGCGAGGTAGCAGCGAGAACCAACTTGTCTCTTTCGCTTTGCGATGTATAATGAGTATGGAGCATGATGTGAGAAAGAGTGTGGAACGAATTCAACGTATGTTGTGACGTGATGGTTGGCTCTGTTTGTATGTGTGTTTCAGTTTTGTGATCCACCATCCACCACACCAATTCGGAATGGATGTAGGAGTGTGAGAGAGCACACAAGCAAAAACTCAATTGTGTATACATGCACTTGCGTAACACAATGTACACACTCCATTAAAGGAGTTTGAGTGGAAATGAATTTGAAATGAAATCACGATGGAAAACTGAGTGTTACGCATGCGCGATTATCCTTGTGTGGTCAGAATGGAATATCTCTGCAAAATCTCTGCAGATCGGTTGAGGGAACTTCTGTCTGTTTAAGGTGGGTTCTACCGTGCCGTGCGAAGTTCCTCTTCAAACTTTGTTGTTTGGCGTTATTAATTTGGAAGGTGGATGAAGAACTCACCACCAGGGCACGCTGGGAAGCTTGGAATTCATGAACTCTGATCGCTGTGTAGGGTATGACGTTTTATTTGGCATTTTCTCTAGATACTCAAGAAGGGCATGCGCCCTCAATAATTCTCCTTGTGGAAGAACTTCCAACGAAGAGTAGGAGAGAGGGGGCATCTTTGAACATCACTAATGAAATCGTATGTGCTGTTCAAAGATGCCCCATGGATGAGACCCTCCAATGATGCCTGAGTCAGAGCATTCCTCGGGGGGGTGATCGTGTGGAACCTAGTGGTCAGCGAACTGACCAAGGAGTTGAGGTGTTGAGGTGTGACGTCCTAGAGGCGCTTAGGCCACGCGCCCTTCCTTGCCTACACATTTGTTTAGCTGTCCAAACTATGGCTGCTTTCACATGGGAGACCTTCTACGGGAGACTTCCCTTGCCTCTGCGACGAATTAAGCGAGTATGAAAGCTGCCTATCCTGCCCGAAGAATTCAAACATCGCAGGAGACTGGCCGTCTGTGTGTCACAACAAACTCCTTGATATCTCAAAAAAACACTGAGTTTTGCTAATGATCTCTCTCCAGTAAATATGTATTTTTCAGAAGAAAAAAAAAATGATCACAAATTGATGACTGATTCATACCGCGTGTGTCAATAGACTCGGGAAACAAACACGTGTCTCGTCGCACCATGAGATCGCTACCTGATCGCTGCTGCGATAATGCAGGACCCGAATGAGGGATGTTGTTTTGCAGTGATAGTGATCCTCTCAAGGACTCTATTATGAACTATGATGCCTGCAAGATCTTCGCCAGATCGATGTTTGATGACTACCTGCATTGGCTGTACCATTTTTTTTTACGATCCACAAATCATTCGCTCAGCCGTTTAACAACTTTTCTCGTTAAACGACGCTGATATTTGCATAGAAAATGATGAAAGATTACGTTAGTTCTCTCGGCCAGTATTGAATATGTGATCATGGTATGCGGTGATTTCAGCGAAGACCTTATATAGGGGAAGTAAAAGTCTGGGAGTAAATTTGTGCTGGCGGTGTGAGAAATTGAATACTGGGGCTTACTACGTTCAAGCATTCCTTAAAGTGATTCTGAAAAGCCTGTTGACACACAAAGACCTTCAATTTGAAGGAATGTGTCTACAGAATGCACTCTCTTAGGAAGCTTGTACACGCTTTCAAGTGGTCCTTAAATGTTTCAATTTGCTGGCAAAGGTGGTGAGAAGAAAGGGATCGCTCAAAATAATCTATAAAGTCGCGAGTTAAGAGTCCACATGTAAAAGCCGCCTTGTGGGATCTTTCAACGTTTCGAAACATTTATATGAGAGATTCCGTTTGAGTGAGAGATTCCGTTCATAGCCCATTTCTCGCTAGTTTTTAACAAATGTAAAGAACTATAGCACGAGGCTGGATTTTGGGCATAACCCTTGTATTTCCTGTGTTGGAAGACGACACGGCGGTAGCACCATCCCAGCATTGTATTTCTGGCATATTTGACGTGACGTGTTCACCCATAGCCAAGACTGTCAGAAGTATCTCGCAACAGGAGACTTCATGAAGAAGTCCCTATAATTCCACTACAGCAAGACTTGGCGACACGGTTCCGAACACGGCAACTGCTCCACATCGGAAACCATCCAAACCTACCTATCAGAGACTTAAATGTGGCTATCAGGGAAGCACGACAATGATTCTTCGGCACACTGAATCTGCCAAACGAGCAGACATGCCCACAAACATCAACCAACGGACTGTATGACTTCTATCACAGCAGTGATAGCAGTCATTTTAGAGCAGTTGGGCCCCTATTGTTAAGCCAACACCTCTTCCGTGAGTTTAAGCTTTTAGCATGTAGGTTAGGTTAGGTTTAGGAAGGGGAGTATGAAGATTGAACATCACTTCCACTCGAAGGCCTTAGGGCCTCCAATCTTAGGCCGTCCTGTCACGTGACGGCTAAAAAACCACCCCGTGCTCTTTATGAATCTTAGAAGATCCGATAGATCTGAATCGTTGGCCCAGCGAAGCTAGGTGCCGATTCTGGAGAGCAGATGTTGGATCGTCTCGGTCTGTTCCTCATCACCGCAACTCCGACAGAGATCGTTGGACTCCACATTTCATGTCCGGAGCATTGCTCCGATGAGGCAGTGTCCTGTGATCACGCCAACAAGCACTTGAACCGAGTTTCGGTTCAACGCCAGAAGCTTCTTCGTTTTGCCATTATTAAGTTCCGGACAGGGTGATGTTGCCATGTGACAGCCGAGATTAGTTGGCTTATTTTTTTTTTTATTGTTTTGCTTATAAGCACTGATCGGTGGTTGCAGTGATGTGTTCCCTTCGCTGATGTCCATTTCAGACCCCTGTCTGGCCAAATCATGCGCTATCTCGTTCCCTATTGAGCTGTGACCCGGGATCCAGCAGAGTTTTGGCCTGAGCTGATTGGTGAGCCTTAGTGAGTGGCGGCAGTTCCTAACAGTCTTTGATCTCGTTGTACAGGATCCTATTGATTTCAGTGTAGCCTGGCTGGTGGTATCTGATGGTGGGATATTGTCTGTTTGAATGGGCTCTGTTGCTTTCTCTCTTGGAAGACACTGCACATATCAGGAAGTCTAAATAATTCCTGTTTGTGCAGGTTGTCCGCATAGAATCCGGGTTCAGTACCCGTGCCGGTTGTTTTAGAATGGAATATCAACTGTATAATTTTTGTGCAAAAAGGACACGCCACCTCGAAGGCTAATGGTTTAGTTTTGCCTTTTACAAACTGTGGACCATGCTCAAATATTTCGTAAGCATTTTGTTTTGTTTTCTAAAGTTATTGTCTTGTCAGCAGATCACCGAGCACAAGAATAGCTGAGTACCTCTTTCGAGAAAAGGAAGACTGTACCTCGGTTATGAAGACTCAGTCATCGGGAACCTCAGCGATCTCCAAATTTGATGACCACAGGTTAGAATACTGAGTTGAAAACTGCTACCTTGACTTTGACAAGCTCCTCCTTCCAGCTTACAGATTTTCCAAGCTGTTTCAAAGTAGATCCAGGTTGGTCAATCCTACAGGGAAGCTGATGAAGCATTACTCCTTCCATCACTCGTGAAGAAGACCCCGAGATACTTAACCTTTCCATCCTGCTTCAATGGGACTGCACTATCATGTAGAGTGCATTGAATATTCGACCATAACCTATGATTTGTCCACGTTAACCTTCATCCCAGAATTAGCACATACGACCACAAAACTATACAGTGCGCGCTGAAGTTCATTCTGGGAAGATGTGAGAATAAGTAAGTCATCCTCAAAAAGAAGATGAGTTACCCTCAACTCTCCCAATATGAAACATTCCTAGCCTGAACAATGAACAGGACACGGTGACAAGACGCACCCTTGGCCAAGTCCAACGACCACGGTGAGAGGTAGTTTGTTTAAGGTGCGAAGAGACTGAATGGCCCTCAAAAGAGGACCTTTAATCCCATACTCCTGGGGAACACTCCAGAGTTTAGATCGAGGAACTTGGTCATATGCATTCTCCAAATCAATAAATCAGCTGTAGATGGGTTTGGCATAATATCAAGCCTTCTCAAGTACGATTCTTGGGGTGAAAAGCTGGTTGGTTGTACTCCTGCTGGGACGAAACCCGCAATGTTCATCCCCCATGCTTGGCCTTAGCTTTAGAACGCGCTTCCAAAACCTTAGCGTTGACTTTCCCGGCGAGACTTAAGAGGACCCTGTAGTTGAACCAGTCTCTTTTGTCCTCCTACTTAAAAAAAAGGGGCAATCACCCCAGTTTGCCAATCGCCAGATGTCTGACCGTGCTCCCAGGCCACCTTAATGATACGAAAGAGCCATAAAACTTCCCTTTTTTGTGCAGTTGAGCGTTTTGGTGAAAAATGTGAGTATATTTTCTTTGTGAAATATTTGTCGGTATTTATTAAATTTTGTTTTATTTCAAAGGCAACCAACAAAGAATGGGACATAGACACGCCTGTCTTGCCAAAAGATTCCTTCCATCTGTGGATGCAAGGCTGCAATCCAACCAGCCTTTGGCTTAAGCTGTCAGAGTAATTAAATTCGAAAGGTCCACCGATGCGGCGAAAAAAGTTTAAATTGCGAACACATATTGTGAACATGAGTTGAGTATATGTGCCGCTTTTTCCGGGGAGTGGAAAAGTTCTCTTGAGTTAACTGCCCACGGCTCCAGTCGAATTTTCAGCTGTCAGAAGATAAGACGTTAAGAGCCAAGACTCAAGTGGACATCCGGAGTACCCTACAACAGAAAATAATTAAAATATGAAAACGGAATCGCTTGAGACGCTTACCTAAAAGTCAAGAAGCTCTGGGCGTTTACGAAAGCGTCAAATAATTGCGCATCACACTGCAAACATGCATATATGATGCCAAAAAAAGCGATGCTGTCAAATGAATTTTGCATTAAGACATTTGACGATGCTCTGTTAGCTTTCGTTTGCGCAGTAGACTTGTTCACAATGCGTTTTGGAGTAGCATGCATTGCAGAGCTGCCAGATTTTGTTGGAAAGTCAGCGGGACAAGTCAAGAAAATGTCTCTTAATGAATTTTGCATTAAGACATTTGACGATGCTCTGTTAGCTTTCGTTTGCGCAGTAGACTTGTTCACAATGCGTTTTGGAGTAGCATGCATTGCAGAGCTGCCAGATTTTGTTGGAAAGTCAGCGGGACAAGTCAAGAAAATGTCGAAAAATACTGGGATTTTAAATTTTTACCCGGGACAAATAATAAACTCACTTTTCAAGCCCAACGTTGCATGTGACCAATTTCGCGTATTTAAGGTGTCTAAGGCATTTCCATCTGCGTTCCAGGCGGTTTTGTTTGATGAAGCATACTGATGGAAGTCTTATATGTATGTCTATAGGAAGTGTGATAAATAACAACACATATAAACAAAATTATTTTGAAAATACTTCGGCAATGGCAACACTGTCTTAAACAGAACAGTGTTTAAGTGAGATATTTTTAAATTCTTAACAAGGACTTTTACTGTAAAACTTTTATCTGTATAACGGCGGGATAATTGAATTTATGTCTAAAAATCGGGATGTCCCGGGCAATCCAGGACGTCTGGCAAGGCTTACATTTTTTGGTTGCGTTCTGGAATGGTTCCTATCGCAGTATCAGAGCAATGCAAACGTTTTGAATAACGCGCTCTATATCCGACTTGCAACTGACTTACTTGGGTTTTTGTTTTTTTTTTTTTGACAGCTCAATTCTCGGAAAAGACTGGCAAAATGTTGACAGCAATCAACCCCAATCCGAAAGTGATACAAAATAAGGCCCCAGCGCTTCGTTGGCCACTCGCTGTGTTCGACTAATCACGTCAATATCGTCCGCGTGTTTGCTAGCAATTGTACGGTATTTTGGAAGACCGTGAAACTGGTAATGGCGAGTGAGTTTTGCCTTTTCAAGAATGCTGTTGGCAAATGTCACTGACAATCAATTGCATCCATTACGGCCAGTTCACAGTAACAAAACAAAACACCAACGCCGCATAGTTCAGCATCTGTAAACCAGCCTTCTCTTGGTCGACGTGTGCATTTTAATTCAAGTCACGACTCACGTTTCTTAAGTCCGTTGTGTTCTTGTGGGAAATCCCATAACTGTCCAACCTTTTCCAAAGCATTTCCATATTTAAAATTCCGCCATCCACTCCGGAACCAAATCCTTCCTATTTCCAGATCCGTCTTCATTCCGATTTCCGAATGCTTCTCTAAACGTTGATTGCTTGCAATGACTGACTGAAATAATGATTCCCCCAGCGTTACCCGTTATTCGGGCTAATTTGAAATTCATGTCGTATTTGGCAGCTCATCTGCTACACAGTTGCATGGAAAGAGACATTCCGTGTCCTGGTCCTGGAATCGAGCACAGGCGAATACTTAAACTGTCCGGCCGGGCGAACGCCAGCGTGTATTACTCGCTTCCGGAAGGTGGCCATTAGGGCATTAAATTTGTGGTAATTGTCCGTTTCTGGATAGAATGACTGAATATTCATCTTCGCTGGGTGCCAGGCCATAAAACCAATGCAACTGTGAAGCGGCTGAGCTCGCCAAGCATGAAGCAACCTTACCAGTTACTCAAATCTCCCCTCTAGGAATTCCCCTCGCGCGACCGCGAGCCAATTGACCAAGACTAGATGGTTGGAAGGCACCACGTGTCAAACCTGTAATGATGACTGGCCGCAGGGTGGACTCTAATGCTCAAGGTGATCTTATCAGAGGAGGGATTGAACATTAGTTATGTGGTTGGTGGCGTTACAGGGAAGTAGTGCAGGAGTACGTTAGGGTTGAGCTATGAACCATTGCCGACGCACATTGGAATCATGACAGGCGAAGATAAGCTTTTGGGCGTAAGAACGAGCGCCTCCGCTTCAAAGAGCAATTCTTGACGAGAGTAATTTCATCGTCTCAAAAACACCAAAACTCGAACCGCTTGCTCAAATAAACGCCTGCCTAACAGGAACGTCCAGTGTCATGTCAGGAACGTCCAGTGTATAATATTCGCAAATTGTGAATGAAAAGCTGCTGGAAACTTTAAGAGGATCACGAAGACTGCAGATCACTTGTTCGTGGGGCAACACGTCAGGAGACTCTTTCAGAAGTTGATGAGGTGTCCACTGAAAGCAACCCCACCTCTTCGCGCTTGCCTGCTTTGGCGAATTTCTAGGAGAATGTCCGCATCATCACGACTTCCTTTATTGCGGTTCAGATAGGAGACCGCTTAGTGGACCCAGGAGGAGATGGCTGGGCTAAGTTCAAAAACTCGTCTGGTTGCCCGTGTGCTCCTGATGAGTTGGAGTCGATAACGGAAGATCGAGTGGCCTGGAGATCTCTCGCGGGTGCTTTGTCCTCGCGATCCGTTTAAGGTATCCTGCGGGTTAATGAAGATGAGATCAGATGGGGAAGGAGTTCACTCTTTCAAAGACTTAAGTAACATAAGTGAAGTAACCTCAACCAACTTGGTGTACGCAGTTGGAGACAGCTAGCTAAAGATCGTACCAACTGGAGAGGCTTGTTGGTTGAGGCCTAGGTGCAATCCGGACTGTAGCGCCACCAGAAGAAGAGCTGAAGTTGCCATCGTGATGTCCAGATGATTCGCCAGGAGTGGAGAACGAATGTTTTCTTTTTCTGTGTGATGTAATACACCCGGGTCCCAACCAAAACCCCTCTGCAGCTAGTGTTGCGCACAAGGTGGTTGAAGTTCTTCTCCACTTCACCGTGCATCAAATTACACACGGGCGTCCTCTGTTGCGTTGTCCCTAGGATGTTATTGTTCCCTAGTCCATTTCGTGCACTACATTAACTGCCGTTTCTTGACTTCCTTACGAACTCCTACCCTTTCGTTAAGCTCTTGAAATGCCTCATCTCCCAATTGAAACCATTTTATCAGTCAAGCGAAGAGCCACTTAATTAAAATTCGACCAGACATGGAATTGATGACTCTTTGGGCTGATGGCAAGTTGTACAAGTGCTCTACTTGACCCAGTAAGTTTAGGTATTAGATGGCTGTCTAGACTCATATTACTGTATAGCACAGTGTGTGGTTGAATTGACTCCTCCAGATGCCACTGTAGCAAACAGGACTAAGGATCAGCAGTTCCACTCCAAGCTAGCTTCTTATATTTCTTAATGAACGATATTTAAACACTCTTCACGTCCGTCAGACTCTTACCAAAAGGTTAGGCCACAGCAAGTGTGACTACGGCCTTAGCGGAGATCTAGGTTAAGTTCCAGGCGAATGAACGTTCGTAGTTTTATGGACAATACACAGAGAGTGTAAGAAACACGAATAATCGGAGTTCTCTAGAATCGACCCCAACTCGGATTTTAGACAAGTTGTGTCTCGGCTTGGTTCCAATTCTTGATCTGAATTCTGGATAAGCATCCGGAAGAATATGGGGGGTGTTCGAGAAGCTAAGACAAATAAATGACAGAAAGACTTCTCTAAATTCCGTGGTGTCGGCTTGAAATTGTAGAGCCCTCCATTCGTGCACGTCATGGCTGATTTTGGAAGGATGTACAATAGGCTTTTCAAGAGCTGAGAGTTCTCCATACCCGGAAGTTTTGAAGGTGATGGTCACGCAGGCACAAGCTGAACTCACCAACGCTTTCACCATCCAATAAGAACCCCAAAGCACTAAAATCTTTCACAACTTCTGCATTTCTCCTCTCGATGTACATTGCTTTCTTAATATTTTCCGCACAAGTTTTCTGACCAGTAGTCGAACTTCTTCGAACTCGAATTCCACATTTGTATGTCTTTAATCCAAAATATAGGAACTATGTCCAGAAAGAACTCCTTCTAATTCCTGTCCATTTATTTTGAACTCGCTACCCGCTCGCTGGCATTCCCGGGTACTCGCGAACGTAGTTAATACTCTGTATGATTGGAAACCCGGGTATTTGATGAAGTGGTCAGGTTAGGTAGGCGGAACTGCTAGAGAATTCTCACCAGCACTCTTGGACAATTTTCTCCCACCTAGGTATCCACAGTCAGGCTACTACCACTGATTGGCCTCTCCAGTGATAGTGTCGTTTATTTGAACCCAACGGCAAATGCCACATATATTGAAAACCATATAACAGCGTATTAACTTTGCTTTCACTGAGATTCGAACCGGGGACCACACTTACCAAGGGCAGGCACTTAACCAACCTGCGCCATCCAGTCTTTTGATGAAATGCTTACTACTCGGATAAAATCTTTAAATTTGTTTATACATTTCACTTCATTGTTGCCTCCTTAATTTCATTTCAATCAATCACCGGCTGTTATTATTGAGCTTGAGAATTCAATGATAATTCATTTTCCGTACAAAAACCACTCTCTAAGAAAAACTCCCTCTACCTCGAACAAATTATTTCATCCCACGACAATTCGACTTAAACCAAACTCTGTGGACGTCAATAACCGCGGGCTTCTCACAGCGAGACTGACCATTTTGAACTTTCTTCTAAATTCCCAAGACTGCCAAGCCAAGAAATCGAGTCCAAACGTCAAACGAAACCATCACTCCGATTTGATGATCTCCTTGAACATCCTCGCCAATCGATTTAAAATTCAACTGCAACCATACCAACAAATTTTAGCGCATTTGTCCCATTGCCCACACCCAATAGGATACCACACACACCATCGAGCGGATAATCTGACGCAACATCAGAGGCAGAGCATTTCAATTCCATGTCCAACGGCAATGTCCCTTTTCGCTTGTGGATTGGAATACAAATGAAAAACAACGTTCGTTAAACAGTTAAAAATCATTCACCTCTCGGAGTGAGAAAAGAAAAACAACCCCTCGCAAATGGAAATGGTTCTCAAGAAAGAACGGTGATTGGCTTGCCTGTGTGTGTGTTCGCGTGTGCATGTGAGCGCGTGTGTTGTTGGAAAACTTGTTGTCTTCCTGGATCCATATCAACTGCATTCTTACAAACCTACACTCCGCCTTGACCATAGTTACAGTTAGGTACTCCAGCTCTGACCAGGAAACCGCGCACGTACATGCATACATACACCTCTAGTCGCCGATGAGGAGGCGACAAATTCAATCGTTCAAAGAGGAATCGCAGTTCCTAAATGAAAGTGTTATCTCGATGGATGCAAGAAGCTTGGAAACGCTTAGACGGGCCCAACGCCAACACGACTGGCATCCCTATCGCCCACCAATGGGAATGAGTGTTCAAAGCCAGAGGCACGGGCAACTCTGTTCCATTCCGATGCTTCGGCTGAGGTATATAATTAGATCTACAAAATTAAAAGAAACTCATTAAAAACAAAAATTTATACTGCAATCCAATTGTAGTAAGACCGGAATAATTTTATATTTGGACGATGAGATGCGGCCACTAAAGGGAAAACTGGTATTGAGTTGAATTGCGACCGTGTCTGCGCACAGACACATGTGTCAATTAATTTCGCAATCGACAAACAGCTGATCAGCCGTGCAGTGGTAGTGGTTTGAGTGGACTTTCAAATCAGCTGGTGATCAAGAAACGTACTCAGATTTAATTTTGTCAGTGCTGCCAAATCTGCAGTGATATGTTTTTTGCTTGTGTGGTGAATAAACATTTGAACGTTTAAGACACGTTATGGTTTTTATGTTTTTATTCAAAACTTTATCAATTTCAACAACTTAATTTTATTGAGTCACATATGTGGCAAGAGGATCAATGAAAAAAGGATAACCCTCTCAACGACTTATTTTTAATTCGGAAGGTGTGTAAAACAGTTGCACAAGCTGGCAATTGATTGTTACCTTGATTCGCTCGGGTTGAATTTTGATAGATTTGCTTGAAGTGATGTGAACAGCTGAAGACGTCTATAAATAGAGGGGGCTAAAGTAAATTTTCTCTCTGCTATTCAAAGTAAGAAGTTAACTTATTAGTTCTACGTTCGTCAAGGTATAAAGAATGACATGCATAGTTACCATAGGCGCTATAAGAACAACTCCTACAATGGAGGCTCCTAATGCAATGGAGGCTTGGATGAACTTTTATTGAAATCTGAAAAGGCTGTTCCTTTCGAATTCCAAGTGTCAATTTTGAAGTGGCCGGCAAAACAGCCGCTTGTTAATAGGAAATAAGCGTTGAGAAAAGAGAGACATGAAAATGAACTCTAAAATTACCAGGATAAGCTGGTAAGCTACAGAAACTCTGTACGCTATTTCGGTTTGATATGACATCCACCCACAGATTGATAACCTCGAGGGGGTGGAGATTGAATTTCAATAAAATCGCAAGGTTTTGAAACCCCCTAAATGTAAAGCAAAACCTCGGAAGCTTGGACAAATTTGATGAATCCTTGGGATTCGTTTGGTGGGAACAAAGCATGACCTTCATACTCAAAATTATAGCTGTGAATAATGCAATCAAACTCAAAGAGTCATTCGGACTCGAACAGACTATATTACATCCAAAATATGTAGATTTTTAAAATCGATCAAAAGGTTTCTTTCCTCTGACGGTTCTAAAATGAATTTGGGAGCCAGAGCGGGCATCTACTCTGGATATCATTTCCGAGCTGAAATCCTTGCCATTAGGCAGTCTCATCAGATCCCACCTAAGTACAATGACAATGCAATGAATTGTAAATTTTCATCTTCCCCCATAACCTCGAAACTGGTGACAATTAGTGGTACAACTCAAAGTTACTCTAATCTGAGTTCCAGGGCATCAGAAACGTTGCCTCACTTCCTGTGGGTATGCACACCGCTTGCTAGAGCGAGGCAACGGACTCCTTGAGCGATATCTCCGACAGGGCCATAAACGAATCATTATTGATCATGAACGTCGCACTCTGCTTCTGGTTCTTATTTCACTACTGCGCATCAGAGACGTGGTATGAAAACGGCATTCATTTCTAATCGGGTTTCAGTATACTTTCCGTTAACTTTTGTTTGGTGTAGAAAAGTTTCGTCTAGAGTGGAATCGTGAATTTCTGAAGTTAACAAATCTTAATGATATAATTTAAACTTGAATACATGGAACATGACTAGGGAATGACTAGGGCTCATACAGTAAAACCAGGGACACTCTATAAACGGATTGTATTTGGACCGTACGTCATGCATTCCCTGCTTTCATACAAGTTTCCGATCTCCCTTTGAACAGAATGAACGACAAAGCCTGAGTAGTTGCACGTATCGCAATCTTACTTATCTATGAGACAAAAATTATTTTACAGACCAACACAGTGTAAATACAATTTCCCTAATTTTCAAGTTTCGGGGAGAGCTGCTATACTTAAGTGTGGAAGGGAATGATGGATTGGTTGTATGTCCCATTCTAAGAGATTCACAGCGAGCCATTTGGGGATAGAAGACGCTGTCGTATATAGAAGTCCGTGATGCACTTAATAACTGGAGGGCTTTTCCATTTCTATCTGAGATTAGCTTTAAAGTCTAGGCAATCAATTTTGAATGAAGCTTTTTAAGGATAAGTTTAGTTTAAATGTTATTATTTAATATAGGAATAAATACGAATGAAGAAAGCAAATCTCTTAACACAAATTTTGTATACTTTCTAAGAAATGCAATAATAAAGATTCTTTCTTCTTTGGCTGGCGCTAAAGTTCGGGGTGAACCTGGACCTGTGCCTCTAGTTGCTTCTAGCCATGCACGTTCAGCTGATTGATATCCTTTTCCAGGTGCATGCCCCACCGGAGGCGTGGTCTTCGTTCTCGAGCCTTGGTATCCATTCGCTCTACATGACTTTGCTAGCTGGGACGAGAGAATCGAACTCTATTGACCGGATCGATGTCCCTGTACAGCCAGTACAGTTCGTCGTTCAGTCTCCTCCTCCAAACACCATCAGTACATACGGGACCAAAAATAATACGAAGGACTTTCCTCACGAAGCGACCAAGCATTTTTTTTTCGTCCGCTTTGGTTGCACACAAACGACCCACTGACAGCCCGTCGTGGTCTTCCGATAATACAAATGCCATCGGCATATGCGAGCAGTGGAAAAGACTTGTGGAAGATCGTGCCTCTAGTGTTGATATTTGGGTTACGCACGTTCTTCTCGAGAATTATGTTAAAGACCTCGCATGACAGTGCGTCGCCTTGTCTAAATGCTTTTTTGACATCAAAGGTTTCGGTAAAATCTTTATCGACCTTGACGGAGCAACGGGCATTCTCCATCGTCATTCTGCAAAGACGATCGAGTTTTGCAGGGATGCTAAAACTAGACAATGCGTTGTACAGCTCGTCTCTATAAATACGGTCATACGCGGCCTTAAAGTTGATAGAGTATCGACTCCTGGTCTTTTCCAACATCTGCCGTGAATATTTGTTCAATAGCGGATTTCGCTGGCCTGAACCCGCTATGATATTGACCGATTAGGCTGGATCTTTTTTTCTGCAGACTTATCCCTCTGTAATTGGCATAGTTTAGAGTGTCTCCCTTCTTTAGTATCGGGCAAACGATGCTGAGATTCCATTCGTCGGACATTCTTTCATCCGACCAAATCATCGTAAGCTGCTTGAAGTCCATTAGGTGATGGCTGTCGTCACTTGACTGAGGCCCGAGGGAGGATTTCTTGTCCATCATCGCCTATATTTGATGGATTATTCTGCCTGACAGTGGTATTTTGGTCGTCATCGCCGTTATACAGTGTGCGTAAGTGATCTTTCCATATTCCCAGCACCGACTGCAATTCCACTAATAGGTTCCCATCCTAATCCCTTCAGGCCTCTGTTCGGTTTTACTTACTTCTGGTCCTTCGAGTCAAGAATTTTGAATCCACTTGTTTCAACAAATAACAAAGTATCAGCGGTTGCCAACAGCGTTTCTATGACGGATCTTTACAAGGATGTCGTCTGTGGTGTTCGCGTTTGCCCCAAAGAAGCCAGACTCCTTAATAATAATATGCGTCGCGCCACATTCCGACGTGGACCATGAACTTCTACAGCAACCACACTTGTTTCACGTGGAATGTGTAACTGAAGGCTTCTCCATCGAGAAGCTCCTTTTTGACAGAAACGTTCTGTGAACCTTGTCACAGACTCGAGAGAGTTGGACAACTATGAAAGTCGCTAATGTCGGTGAACGAACACCCACCACTTGCGTCGACTTACCCATTCCCCCCTGTCACTGATCAAATAAAAAACGTTTTCATAATTCTTAGTAACATTTTAGGTTTCGTTTATTTAATATTTCACGAATTGATTTTGCATGTACCTACAGATCTATAACTACGACGTAGAATTTATTGATTACAATCCAATTTGTTTAGTTTTCTTAATTTTTTCTTCTTTAAATTCAATTCAATTTATTTACAGTTTCTATGATATTAACAAATAAAGAGGCATCTCTACACCTCGCATACGATTGGGAATTAGACAACACACGTTGAGTGTGTGCGTGGAGTTAGTGTGGCACCGTTGTGACGACATCATCATCGTCTCATATGGATTTTGGTATGAGGCTGGATACTGAATCTCCCCATTGAACCGATCGAGGAGAACGAATGTAAGTATTAACTCTGTCCACCGCCGCCACTCGGCTTGCCCCACAGCCAGTTGAGCAGTACGGATGATGGCGATTGATTGGAGTGTGCTGTAAAGAAAATATGGAATATACAAAATGTCATCTCTATTTATGGGTAAACGTACACAAATCGCTGCCAACTAATTCGGATAGAGCTTCGGATGGCATTTTGGCGACATCCTGTTGAATTTTTTCCATTTGTCGAACGCGTTGGTCGCGCTCCTCTTGCAGGCGCTTGTCCTTCGCGTGGTTGACCGAGTGAAGTTGGGACAGTCTGCGGAGGAAAGACGTGGCACATTCATTGGATGCAATTGAGGGGGTTTGAGGTCTTTACTTACTTCTGATTCAGATCATCTGATTGCGTTGGCGGCGCTGTAGCTGGAGCCGATCTGATTTTCTCCGGGCTTTCTGCGGTCATCGAGAGGTCTCTCTTAGAAGCTGAAATCGAAGAGTGGTTATTTTGCGGTATTTTTCTTTCATTTCAGACTCACCATCTACAACTGAGGCTCCTTGCTGCTTGATCTCCTCCACTTGGCGCAGTGTGTCGGACAACTTCAGCTGGAGTGTGTCGCGCTCCTCCAGGAGGTGGACCAGCTCAAAGGTGAGCTCCTCGCAACGCATGTCTCTTTGGTGAATCATGTACAGGGCAAGATCCAGTTCCGATCGAGGCACCAGCGAGGAGTTGGATGTGTTGTCCGATCGCCGGTTGCCATCGGTACTGAAGCCGCTGCTGTGAGACATTGTTGACTGTAGCTTGAAGGGATCGTACTGTGCGGCGAGTCGAGCGTATTCCGCACTTCTTATCGCCAGTTGCTCCTTGAGCGAAACAATCTCGAGCTCTTGACTCTCCAGTGCCTGTTGCATTTTCTGCATCAGATCTTTGTCTGGGTCGGGTGACACAGCTTTGGAAGAGGAGGCAGAGGTGTGATCTTCATCTGGCTGCGTTTGCTGCGATGGCGACAGCCGGCCAGACTTGAGTGAATCGATTTCCTGCTGAAGACGGCTCCTTGTCTCTTCGAACTCGTCTTCGCGTGTCTCCAAGTACTCACGCCACACTTTGGCGATGTCGTTGCAGCGCTCTTCAATGAGTGTAGACTCTTGAGATTTCATGGCTTCAAAGGACTTTCTCAGCTCGGCGATTTCAATGTTCTTCGCGTCCAGTTCCAGCACTGTTGCTTTCAATTTGTCTTCATTCTCCAGGCTGGATATGACATGGTTGTTCAGCACTTCCAGTTCCTTCTCCATGTTTGCCTTCTCTGAGCGCAGGCTGTCCAGCTCAGCTTGGAGGGCTGCCGAATCTGTGGCGTCTGATCGTTTCGTGTTCATTTCCTGGGTGATCTGGACGCTCAGGTTGTGCTCCAGTTCTTGCTTGTCGTCTTCGAGGTTCTTCATCTGCATCTTGAGCATATGGATCTCTTGGTTCTTGGTCAGGATTTCAAGGACCAGCTTCTCCGTTTGGTCCTCTCGCATGAGATCCTCAATTCGCTGCTTCAGATGCATGATTTCCGAGTCCTTCTCCTGGATTTCCTCCTGCAAGTCGCCTGATTGAGTTGAAGCGGATGCTTCCGCGCGAATGCGGCTGTTCAGCGCAGTGAGGGATTGAATCTCCGCCGTTAGCCGACCGACTTCTTCATCAAACCATTTGCCCCTGGAAAAGTGCTCCGAACGTAGGGCTTCGAGTTCTCGCGAGAGCTCTACTTTTTTGTCGTTCACTGATTGCAACTCCTGAGCTAACTGCGAGACTTCAGCTGTCAGGCGCTCCACGTCCAGGAAACTGGCATCTGTTTTCGAACTGAACTGTGCTGCGAATTGCAATCGGCTCACTTCTGCAGTGAGCTGCTCGTTTTGCTGCTTCGCTGTGTGGAGTTCTTGATCTAGCGCACTGATGCGGTGGGAGTTGTCATCAGGTTGGGCAGCGAAGGTCTGCTCTAGTCTCAGAGCGTTTATGTCCTGCGTGAGCTGACGGTTGTTGTCTTGTGCTGCCTGCAGCTCAGTGCTGAGGCGATCCACTTCTGATCTTAAGCGGCTGATTTCCTCCGGCGACTGGGCTTCTCCTCGTAGTTTTTCGACTTGTCTCCCGAGATCCTGATTTTGCATTATCACGGAATCGAAGTCCGTGGTCAGTTGAGCGATCTGCTTTTGAAGTTCTTCAGATGGGTCAGTTGGTGGTGGGGCAAATGTGAGCTCCATGCGCAGAGCTTCAATCTCCTGGATGAGACTGTGCTTTTCAGCAGAAATTTGCTCCAACTTGGCATCCAGCTCCTTGGCCTTGGCAGAGTCTACTTGGAGCTTGGCTATTTCCCCACAAAGCTCCTCACTCTGAGTAGCCAGGCGGTTGATCTCCTCCAATCGCTCATGCTTCTCCCGGGCTACAGCTTCGTGCGCATCGTTTAGTTGCGATCTTATGTTCTGATTTTCCAGCTTGATTTCGTTCAGCTGAAACTTGAGATCAGCGCTGTCGGAACCGGCGGAGTTTTCGAGCCGCGTTATCTTCTCTTGCAGATTCCTGATCGTCTGCTCGGCTTGCTTCAAATTCGCCTTCTCTTCGTCCAGCATGGCCTGCATCTCGGCGCGGTCGCCGGAGATGTCTTCGATCTCGGACAGAAGTTCTTGCACCCTCTGCTCCAGGTAACGGTTGGAGTTCTCTAGTTCTTGATTTGCAGGGCTGGCAGCAGTCTGATCGACTGGGGGTGGAATTGTTGCTTCAGGTGCGCCGCCCCACTCTTCAAGCTTCTGCACCTTCTCGGTGAGCTCCCGCACTCGGGATTTGTACATTTGCACGTCATTGTCCTGGCGCTCCTTCATTTCGGCCATCCTCTCGTTTCCTGCTGTCAGCACGTCGATCCTCTTCAACAGGTTCTCCTTTTCCAGGGCTGCCGTGTCCATTTGTTTCTTGGCCTCGCCCAGTCTCTCTTCCAACTGCTTCAACTGGGACTTCATTTCCTCCTGGATCGCAATGTCCAGGTCCGAGGACTCCACGGAGGATGATTTTCGGAAGGCAGCCTGTGAGTGCAGCTCATCAATCTTCGCCCGGTACTCCTTGAGTTTCTTCATCAGTTTGCCAGATTTCACTTGCGATTCCTGCTTTTGCTGCTCCAAGCGATCTCGTTCAAGTTCTAGCTCCTGGATGCGCTCCTGGCTTTCCTGCAGTTTCAGTTCGAGCTGCTGCTGCGGTGGAAGCAAAGACGCGCTACTGCTAGCTGTGTTGAAGTGTTTCGCCTCGAGGACTGCCTCTTCGGTGCCCCACCCCCATCCTTCGTCGAGCTCGAGTTGTTCCGTGGGTTGGCATGTGTAGGCTTTCTTCGGAACAATGACCTCTTCTACCACGGGCTCCGTTGAGACTGGGGGAATGATGATGTTTTCAAAGGGCGATTCCTCGGCGTAGCTTCTGAAGAACATGTCCAGTGACGGTGCTTGATTTGGCGGAACAATCTGGCTGTCAATGGCTTTGGTCGTCTCCTTGAGTTCCAATTCTTTGATGCGCTCCTCGTACTCTTTCAATTTTGCTTCGGACGAGCGACGCAATTCTTCCAGTTGTCGCAGGACGTCCTCGTAAGCGGCGTTACGGTGGGAGAGCTTGTTTTCCAGATCGTGAGCGTGCTTCTCCAAGTCCGACACATTGCGCTGGAGATCTTCGATTGTTTGCAGATTGCCCACGGGCTCGGTGATTATCTCCGCATTCGTGCTTGTCCTGCTGTGAGCGGCTCCCTGCAGGTTATCCACATGACGAACGCTGACGATCTCGTCGAAGATGGACGGCGCCGCTTGTTCCGCGCCGAAGAAGGCCACTGGTGGTGGGACCATAATTTGCTGCTCGCTTCGCATGTGCTCGATCTCTCGCTGCTTCTCGGTCAACTCCCTTTCGAGGCGTTCGCATCTGTCTCTCAGGTTGGTCACCTGTGCACTGTCGTCGGACTGCGTGAGGGACGCGAATGGGTCCAATGGAATTTGGCGGGCGGCCAGGGCGTTCATTTGCAGCTGCAGATTCTGCCGCTGGTAGTTTTCAATTACTGCCTCCTTCTCGGCGAGCAGGTCAGTCAGCCGCTTGTTCTCCGTTTCGATGAACACCTGATCGTCGGTCTGGTTCTGGCCCACTTGCATGCGCATGGAGTCAAGCTCGGCAATCTGGGTTCGCAGCGCATTCAGTTCGATTTCGTGGTTCTGGGCGAGTGTGTCTATTTGATGCTTGAGGTTTTCCAGTTCTGTCTTGTCCTGCATCGACTGCATGCGCAGCTCCTGCAGCTCGAATTGGTCTTGCGACAGGTTCTCGTTTTGCATCTTGATCCACGTCGACTCGCGCTCCAAATCGGCCTTTGCTTGCTCCAGCGAGTTGATGGTCTCATTGAGGCGGACGTGCTCGTCCTTCAGCTCGCTAACCTCATCTCGGGCCTTCTCCAATTCTTCGTGAAGCGACCGCTTCTCGTTGCTTATCGCGCGCAGTTGTTCACTGAGGTCGTTCTCCAGTTCATCGATTTCCGAATGCTTTGCGGCCAGTTTCGCTTCGTAGGTGTTGCGTAAGTGTTGAATTTCCGTATTCAGGGCTGTGACTTGCGACTTAAGAGTGTGGTTTTCGCTGTCCACGTTGTTGGTGATGTCCTCCTTGAACGCAGCGTATTCCTTCTCTAGTTTTGTGTAGCTGGCCTGGAGTGTAGCGTGGTCTGCCTTCAGTGTGTCCAGGCGATTGGAGAGATGCTCGTTTTCCTCTTGGGCCTCGAACAGGCGCTGGCCGATGATGTCGTCATGTTCGGAGAGCATATTGAGGCGGTAAACTAGTTCGTCTTCGGTCTTGGCATGCTCATCGGAGCGTGTCTGCAGTTGGGCGTCCAAAAGATTCGCTCGACGTTCCATAGAAGCCCGTCGCTCCTCGAACGTGGCCACGCACTCCTGGAGCCTGCATATTTTGTCCTTGAAGTCGTTGTTCTCGTGCTCGAGGGTCTCGATGTAACTCATGTCCTCTTGTAGCTTTGCCTGAATGCCGTCGTGCAGGGTCTCTAGGCGAGCAATTGTTTCCTGGAATTGAGCTCGTTCCGCTGCAGAGTCCTCACGCAGCTTGGCGTTTTCCTTTTGCAATTCTTCAACTTCGGCAATCGCTGCAGCTGGTGGGGGTTGTGCACTCACAAGCGCCGGAGCACTGCTAGGAACGATCTGCTCCTCCTCCACCTGCTTGCTCAGGAGCTGGTTGAGTCGCTGGATTTCGCGGTTCTTTTCCTTTATGATCGCCTTCGATTTCTCGAACTTCAAGCTCTTTGACTTGAACTCCTTGGTGAGCTCCTCGATTCTGGCGTCTTTTTCCTTTAGTTGATCCTGTAGGCCCGACGTTTGATCGCTTGACACGTGCACCTGCTGCAGTTGTTGATTCAACCGCTGAATCTCGGCTGCCTTCGCACTGAGTTCCTCCTGCAAGGCAGTCATTTGCTCCTCTGTGCTGTCCAGGATCTTGTTCTGCTTCTCGATCTCCTTTTCCTTGGCGTTGATCTCCTCGCGGATCGTTGTCAGCTCTGTTGACATCTGACTGTTCAGGTCTAACTGCTGGTTGAGGGCACTTATCTGGGCTTGCAACTCGCTGATGGCGACATCTTTTTCGGTCAGTTGTTCGCGCAACAGCGAGGTATCGGACACCTCGTCTAGGATCATTGCGTCTAGCGCGGTTATCTTATCGTTTTTCTCGATGAGCAGGTCCTGTAGGGCTTTGAGCTCGTCCTGTGTGGACTCATATAGATGAATGCGGGCCGTCAATTCTTGCACTTTCGTGCTGCTCTCATTCAGCTGCTCCTGAAGGATCAGTGACTGACTTTGCGTTTGATTCCTTGACTCTCCGAATGCTTGGTTTCTTTCTGCCAGCGCCAGATTGAGTTCTTCGACTTGGGTACTCTTTTCACGGACCTGCTCCCGTAGAGCCAGCACCTCATACTGGACAGCATCCAGAGCTTCTTGGGCTTTAAGGACGGACTCTTCCAGCAGATCCCGTTGTTGATTGGCTGAATTTTTAATGGCTTCCAGTTCTTGCGTTGCCTTTGCTAGCTGCGCCGTCTTTTCCAGGACTTGCTCTTGTAGGGAATCCACAAGGAGATTCTTCTCAGTTGCTGCGGCGTCTAGGGCGCCCTTCTCTTCGAGGTTCTTGATCTTCGCCTCGAAGTCGTGGCACTGTGCGACCTTTTTCTTCAAGTTCGCCGCGTATTTCTTCAGTTTGTCCAGCTGCTCCTTGTTCCGTTGCTCGAGGTCCTTGACTGTCTGCTCCAGTTGGCTCGCCTTCAGCTCGGCCAGCTGCAAATTCTCCTCCAGTGTCTGATTCTCCTCGCTCAGCTTGAAGTTCTTCTCTTCCAATGCGGGCAACTGAGACAGTCTTTCCAGATTGCTCTTCTGTGAGTGCAACTCTAGGAGCAGCTTGTCGACGACGTGCTTGTTTTCCTCATTCTCTTTGGTTAGTTTCTGCAGCTCATCCTTGTTGCCCTTGAGTTCCTCCTGCAGGCTGGCGATTTCGTCTTCTTTCTCGATCACCTTGTTGGCGTTCTCCTCCATCGTCTTGTAGAGCTCCATTATCTGGTCGTTCAGGATATCAATTGTCTCTTGCTTGTTCGTGAGCTCATCGATTTGTTCGGCCAAAAGGCCCTTGTTGATAGAGAGTGCCTCCTTGAGTTTGTCCACTTCCTGCTGCAGATCATCAGAGAATTGCCGGCCAACCTGTCCACTGCTCTCCTGCAAGGTTTTCAATTCGTCCTTCAACCGTGAAATCTCTTCGTCTCTCTGCATGAGCTCTTCCATCTTCTTGCTCATGTCCTTTTCGCTGTCCGTGTACGATTCGATGAGTTGGCGCTTCTGCTCGGAGATCAGATCTTGGAGGATGTTCATTTCAGCCTCGTACGTCTCGATCTTGCCCTCCAGCTCGCGGCGCAGACGGGTCAGACTCTCGACTTGCTTCTCGTGGGCCATCTCCTTGTCGTTGATCAGTTTGTCAAACTCTTCCGATATCGAGCGCATTGACGTGATCTCCTCGTTCAGCTGCGTTATTTGCGCGTCTTTTTCTGCCGATGATGCGTTTGCGTGCACCAGCTCTTGACGCAGATCGGAGATCACTGCTTGCAACTCCTCTAGTTTGGCTTCGTCTACCGGCGATGGAACTGGCGTGGCATTTGCGGCTTCCTTGATCTTCTCAAGCAGTTCCGTCAACTGCTGGTGCGCATTCTTCGCTTCCTTTGAGAGCTTCTTTGACGCATTGAACTTGGCGTTCTTGTCGTTGGCCTTGCGGTAGCTCTCAAGTTCTGCGCTCAGTTTTATCAAAGTCATTTCGCACCTATCGAGGAGATCCTTTGCATCAGTGGGAGCATTTATCGACGCTGCCTTGACCATGTTATTCAATTCGGCGGTTATTTTGCTCTTTTCCGCTGAGATCTCTTTGATCTCCTTTCGAATGGTCGCCTTCTCCTTCACCTCGTCGCTGATCTTCTGCGTGAGAGTCTCTCGCTCAGTGTTAGCCTCTTCGATGGACTGCTCCAGCAGTGATTTCTCACTCGACAGTTGTTCGATTCGCTTCAAGTGCTCGTGATTCTCTGCGGTCAGCAGCTCCATCTTTTCCAGGACTTCCTTGCGTTCCGTGGTGAACAGTTCAATGCGATGCATCAACTCGGAGCTCTCCTCCTTCAGTTTCACCAGACTGTCGCTCAGCTCAGGGTCGATTTCTTGCTGACCACTAGCTCCCTCGGCCATCAGGCGCGCCTCCTCGTGCTCGACGCGCTTGTTGAATGCCTCAATTTCGAGGCGGTCTTGCTGCGTTAGCCGCTCGACAATCTCGATGGACTCGGCTGACGAGCTGGATTTGCTTAGTTTTTCAATTTTATCAAGCAGTTCCATATTTTCGGCGACATAGTGGTCTACTTTCTTGGACAGGCTGTCCTTCTCCTCGCACAGTTCGTGCACGGTCTTGTTCAGTGCTGCGTTCTCCTTTTGCAGCTCCTCAATCTTTTGAAGATTGGTGGTCACTTGCTCCTCCAGCTGAATCGACTCCATCTCGGAGACAACTCGCGCACTCTCCAGCTCAGATTTTGTCGATTGCAGGTTCTCGGTCATGTCCATCTTCTGCTCCTCGAGCAACTGAATTGCGGACGTCTGATTTTGACACGTTGCCTCTAGGTACTCGATTTTCTTTTCGATTTCAATCTCGGTCACGATTTCGGTTCGCTCGCCGCTGACGAGCTTCAGCTGAAGTTGTCCCTTCTCGTCCTCCAGCTCGGTGATTTTCTGCTGCAACTCTTCGTTTTCCTCCGTCAGTTCAAGCACGGACGCATGCAGGTCGGACATTCGCTTGAAATCGTTTAGTTGCTTCTCGAGGTGCTTTGACTTCTTCCTTGTCTCATCCAGCTGGTCCTTCAGGGCTGCCACGTCTCCATCGCTCGTCGTTGCGAAGAGTGACTTTCGACTGGGCGCATTTAGTTTCTCTTCGAGGACAGCGAAGTTGGCGTTCAACACATTCAACTCAATGGTCTTCTCCATGAGCTCTTCTTCCAGCGCTTTTACTTTCTCCAGGTGCTGTTGAATGTCTTCCCTTTGCGATTCGATGGTGGCTTGCAGAGTTTCGGTCAAGCCATCAGTCTCATCACTGTCTTCCTTATCTCCGTTTCGCAGGGCTTCGTTCTCCTCCTTCAGAGCCACATTTTCCTCCCCCAGTTCTTTGATTTTGGACTCCAACTGCTGCACCTGTCGCGCCAGTTCCTGTTCCACTTGGCGGCCTATCTCTACATCGTCCACCATCTCGAACTTCTGCATATCCACGGAGTTCTTCAGTTTTTCCAGTTCTTCTTCAAGTTTTTTACTGTTTTCTTCCGATGCTCTCAGCTCAGACTCGAGCTTTTCCATCTTCTCGGTAAAATCACATTTGGCTGTCTCGAGTATGTCGTTAACCTCCTCTAGGTGGAATATTCTCCTGGTCTTCTCCTCCAACTCGGTTTTCAGACGATCATTTTCAATTTGCCAGCTCTCCTCCACTTCGCGATCGTTCAAAGTGGCCACCAGATCCCTGGTTCTCTGGTCCTTCAGGGCTTCCTCCAGCTCTAGCACTTTGTTCTCCAGCTCCTTGACTCGTTTCGAAGCGTCCGAAGAGCTTTTCTCTTTCTCCAGCTGCTTCTCGAGCAGCCGGACACGATTGTCGAGGAATTTGATGCGTTCCTTGTCCAAATTGAACGGAGCCGAGGCCAAGTCTGTCGCTGACCTGACCTTATCAATTTTTGAACTGTACGACAGCGCACTGAGATCACCCATCGAACGACCCAGTTCGGAGGAATGCTCTAGACACTGCTGCGTTGTATCGAATTTCGCCTTCAGCTGTGTCACCATGTGTTCGATTTCACGTTTGCTATTCTCTCGTTCGGCCATCTTCACTTTGTTCTCTTCCATTTGCTTTCGCAGCAGAAGTATTTTCTCACTGCCCGGCGTCTCAAGGCGTATCGAAGAGCGTCTGTGCGGTGTGACTGTGGTGTCTCCACCACCACCGCCCGCATCGGTGGTTGTGCTACATTGCGACTGCAGAAGATGCAGGTTCTCTTGCGAGGGGAATTGTGCGTCGTTCAATGATGTTGTGGATGAGTCGAGGTTTTGACGCGATCGGGCTTTCGATTTCAGATTCGTTAATCGTAAGGCAATATTCTTGACTTTCTCTTGAGTCGAGGAAGTTGATTTGCCGTGTGCTGCTTCGGATTTTCGGACGAGCTCTTTGAGGGCGGATATTTTTTCCTATAAAAAAAGAAAGACGATAGAGGATGAATTGGTTTTGCCTAGCGATGTGTAATATTCCGCAGAAGCAGTTGCCTGCGAAGGAAAGGGACATTATGTTCTCTAGGAGCAGCTGGTGCTGTCGGTAAAGCATTCTGATAATGGCTAGAAGAGTTTTCAGTTAACACACGAGAGCATGCGTGTGCTAAAGCGAAAACTGTAGATCTGGATTCTTGACATTTCTTGTCTTAAATTGCAACAAAAAAACGGACTTCAATGTCAATTCTCCAGAATGAAACAATTTTGTTAACTAATCGCAGACACCAGAGAAGACAGCTAATATATCAAACTGTCAGCAAGAGCCGAAAACAGCTGGCTAAGAGCAATAAAATCCGTATATGTACACCCATACAGAACTGTGTGAGCAAAAACTGCAAATACGTATCAGATTTAAAATAAATGCGACACTGCACAAGCCAATCAAACAAACACTCACAGTTCCAATTGCTCTTTATTTGTGAACACGAAAATACATCGGAAAAGACTGGGAATAAAACAGAAAAAGAACTAGTTTCACGCTCTCGGTGGAAAAATAAACACCAATTTATGCATCGAAGCGTGAACAACGAGCAACGATAAGACTGGTTTGGAATTATTAATTCGATTGTTTTGTGCTCTTATTTTCATTGGTGATTGCCCCAAAATATTTATAGATAGTGACGTGTTCAAGTCAGGGTCATACTTTGCCTTCTTAAAATCTGTCTATCGTCCGCTATACACACATTTTGATTAATTTAAGGCCTTCAAGTATGTATGTGGAGTTGTGTCTGCGATACTTCGCTCCAAAAGAAATACTTTAGCTTACTTGCTGTTTACTGAAATTCTCCTGTAAACTTGTGATATCCGTTTGCTGTTGCTGCTGTTGTGTTGGGTGCTCCTCTGTTCCTTGCTGCGACATCGTATTGTGGATTTCTTTTTTGTGTCTACTAGTTTCTTGATTGTTTTTCTTTTTGGAATTTATGGTTACTATTAAATGCAAGGTTTCCTATTTTTGTTTTCCTTATTCACTTAACAAAAAAAAAACAGAAGAAACTTCGAGGGGAAACTTATTTGGAAATCATACAAAACTGAAAAGACATGAAAATCAATTAGCCATCAAAGATGTTCACATATTTTTTTCTGGGCAAAAATTAAATCACTTAGATTTCTGAAATTATTGAAAATTTTACACCAATTTAAAGCGAACAATTTGGACAACAATTTAACACAAATATTATGCGAGATATTGAAGGGAAATGCGGAAAATTTACCAAAAAGAATATGTACAAAATTTTACACAAAACACACAAAATAGTTCCATGTCAGCAGTTAGAGAAATGTCAATTTATCAGTGTGACCAACATGAAGAACTTGAATGTGAGGGGAAATTTTCGCACTGCCAACTTGGATGGTACACGAAAGGGAAATTAGGGTGTGTTCGTTTTGAGAATGCTTACGATGTGGATATTTATTTTATAAAAAAACTTGTAATTGAGTCGTTGCTCGCTGTTGACTGCGTAATCAATAAGCTTTTGTATGAAGGAGTAAGTGTACAAAGATTACTGTTTGTTGGATTCCAAGCAACCTTTAATTTCGAGGTCTTGGTTTGAGGAAATTCGTCACTATGCAGGCAAGGCTTCAGAAAAAAAAACTATACCCATCCAACAGTAGTGCATAAAACTCTCACAATCATGTTTTTTAAGACGTTATAATTTATTCTAGAAAACATGAACACAATAATAGGGAAAAAATGATTTTCTAAAACCTCCGCAAAAGTGTGCTTCGAGGGTTTTGATATTCGATACGTAGACGGTGAGAAGAGCACCTCCTTGAGACATCAGGATAAATGAGAGCTGCATGATGTACATGCTTTTTCAGGTACTCTTCACTTGGACTTGGAAGCAATCAATTCGGCGATGTCATTGTGATTCGACATCTTTGCGTAATCGTAGGCAGTTAGGTTTAGCATATCCTTCAAATTGACATCGCTGACAATGGGAAGCAGGTAGTCCACAATGTCAGTGAAGCCATGCAGTGCGGCGACATGTAGGGCAGTGCGCCCGGATGGGTCTGGCTGCGAGAGGTCAGCACCAGCCAGCTGGTACGACTTCAGTCGCTGCAGTGCCCCTCGAGCGGCAGAGTGGCAGATCTCCTCGCCAATTCCCCGCATTGAACCGGTCAAATGGGCTCCGCAGCTGATCAGCAGCGTGATGATCTTGTGGTTGTCTGTGGAGATCGCCTCCATGAGGGGCGTGCGGTCGTGGCGATCGCGGATGTGCACTGAGACTCCGTTCTTCAGGAGGAGATTCACAACTTCGTGGTTGCCCTCGTGGCAAGCGGTGTGTAGAGCTGTTCGATTGTCGTGATTCACCCCCGACAGATCTGCGCCATACTGCTTGAGACTCTTGATCTGGGAAAAGGGAGCTGGAGGTTAGGGTTGGGTTCTTTGGGAAACCACGGACTCACCTTGTTAATATCGCAAGCCATTACGGCTGAGCCGAGCATGGCCGGGTATAGGGTGGAGCCCAGTTCACAGACTGCCTGGGGGGAGGACAGGCGGAGTGATCTCGCCACAGCTTCGACGAGCTCGCACTCCTCGACGGACGGGCTCGATTGGGTTAACTCCCCGCGGATGTTTGTTTGCAAAATCTGAAATCGAATGACAAGCTGAACTCCATCTCTGTTTGAGAAGTGCACTTACCTGCTTCTTCTGCTCCAGCGACCACTCGGTCTTGCCGAGGACGTAGGACAGCTTGGTGACGGCCGCCTCTGGAGTCATATCGTAGCCCGCAATCACGCCCACGTCCTTCAGGACCATGCCCGTGTCGTAAATAGCCGCTACAGTTCCATTCAAACACTGAGTGATGTTCAGTATGATGACGCCTCGATCGGAGGCCGCCTTGAGCTCATCCAGGATGTCCTGTCGATTGGAGGGGATATTGCCTGATCCAAAGGACTGCAGGACGACACCCTTCATGGGGGGCGAGAGGAACGCTCGGAATGTGGAGCAGGTGATGCTCGGGAAGATCCGCAGGAGCCCCACGTTCAGGTCCATGTTGGGATTGACCTCGAAGCGGCTGATCTTGCACGGCCGGAATATCTGGCGGTAGTCAATCTCGATGTTGATCCCGATCTGAGCAATGGGCGGGGAGTTTGAAGAACTGAACGCGTTCAGATCCTCGCAGCTGACCTTCGCGGTCCGGTTGCCGCGCATGAGCTTGTTGCCGAAGAGCACGCACACCTCGGGAATGACGTAGTTGCCGGCAATGATCAGCGCCGAGGCGAAGTTGTCCTTGCCATCGGTGCGCGTCTCGAAGATCGGGATCTGCGATCCGGTGATGATGACCGTCTTGCCGAGGTTCTCCAGCATGAATGACAGTGCCGATGCGGTAAAGGCCAGCGTATCGGTGCCGTGGAGGACCACAAAGGCATCGAAGTGCTCATAGGATTCCTAAAAGAGGACAGATCCGTGATTAACCACCGACCGGTGAGCCAGAGATAAAGCAGAGCCTTACGTGAATATCCTTGCCGATTCGAACCCAGTCGTTCACGGTCATGTTGCTGGAGTCCAGCAGGGGGTCGTACTCGGCAATGCAGTAGGTCACCCGGTTCCGTGTGCCCTCCACGTACGGCAGCACCAAGGGACCCATCTTCGCCGATCCGAATCGCCTCTTCGCGTAGATCTCGTCGTGCATGTTCGGGTATCTGCGGATGGTCCTCTCTAGGGCATTCGGCGTAGGCGCCAGGACTGAAAGAAGCACGGGAGGATCATCAGGGACTGTGCCAAGAGACATCACGATACTCACCATTCTTCTCGTTCCTCACCATTCCGATGGTCCCGCCGGTGTAGATCACCTTCACCTTGGACTCCTTGTGCGGCGTCGCTAAAAGGTTACCGTAACTACTGTTTCTTCTCATCGTGCCCGTTCCGTTGGATGCCATGGGTGCTGGTGTTGAGCTCACACCATTGCACTGTGATTTGCAACCATTCGTATACACCTTACCTTCATCTGCCTGCATGCCGAAGGCGTTCAGCATTGCAGCTAGTCCGGCGAGCGTCAATTTGAACCTGAAACGAGCCGAATGCGGTTACCTAATGCCGAGCAAACATTTGTCAAGCTGGTCGTTGTTTATTGCGAATTTCTCTGGGAAATCATGCCAGCGCCAATGTGATCTGGCTCCTAACAGTTACCGGGCAATTTAAAGCCGGCGCTAAGTGGGGATGCAAATAGGCGGATTGATTTGTTAATGGTGCGATGTGGGTGGGGGTACGAAGAAGGTGCTAAGTGCCTAAATGCTGTTGATTGTGGATCGTCACGATCAAGTGACGGAACGAGCTGTGGAAACAGATTGCTTGATAATTGGGGATACTTGGGGCCACCTGGCGCAGGGGGACTGTAAAGCTATGTTTATCGGAATCGAGAGATGAGAGAATCAAGGGGAGAACTCCAAAAGGATATCAATCGTTAGCAAACCAAACTAACTTCATCATCTTCTGACCTGCATGATCCACTAAAGGCGTCGCGGGGGTAAGCCACGCACGAGATATCTCCAGGCAACTCGATGATCCGCCATCGACTCTAACTCATCAGGGGATAGGCCCAAGCGTAACCAGGCGAGCTTATGGACTTGGTCAACCACCTCATCTTGGGTCTGCCAAGTGGTCGCCTACCTGATGGAATCGCATTCAAGGCCCGCCTCGGGAGTCGTATGGGGAAATTCGTGCTACGTGACCAAACCAAAGAAGCATAGCTCTTTGCTTTCGAAGAAGCAGCTGCCCAACGTTGAGTCGCGCACTGTCGTGTTTCTCACCCTATCTCGGCGAGTAATTCCCACAACAGCAAGAAGAAATCTGATCTAAGCAACTTGTGTTCGCGATCGTACCCAAATTCGTTCGATCATTACCCACATTTCTTGACCACAGGTGAGAGTTGGAACAAATACTGAGTTGAAAACTGCTACCCTGACTTTGGAAAGCTCCTTCTTCCAGCTTACTGATCTTCCAAGCTGTTTCAAACCACACCCAGCTTGTTCAATCCTATAGGAAAGTTGAATCACGCGTGAAGAAGACCCCGAGATACTGAATCTTCTCCACCTGCTTCAATGGGACTCCACTCAACATGTAGAGTGCATTGAACAGTCGTTCTGGAAATGACCATAACCTCTGATTTGTCCACGTTAACCTTCATCTCAGCATCAGCACAAATGCGAGCATAAAAAATGCCTACTTTCTTACCAAGTGAAAAACAGGGCAAATTATTGCTCACAAAAAGAGGAACGCTTGACAATGTTTCAGGATACATCCCCTATGAGCAGAATAATCAAGATCCTGGAATACCTGACAGCGCTAAATCTAAAGCGATGTTCCACCGATTTCACTATTCGACGATCCCTCCCCTCATGAAGTTTTAAGACAATCTCGTTAGTGGCCTAAGCATCCACCAAGTGAGTAACTCGCTTTCTGGAAAACGAGAGACAGTCTGGATAGAGGGACTCGTCTGTGAGTCTAACCGAAATCTAACCTAATTCAAATTACTTACAGCTTTCTTCATTCAAGGAAGATTTAGGTCTAGGTAGTAGACATCCGTTGTGGCTCGCCGTGGCGTAGTGTTTACCGAACTTCAGAATTAACGGTTGCACCTCTTTCGAGTCACTGACTAAGCTCAATGATTTGTTTTCTGTTTAGAAAAACCTTCTCAACTCCACTTGTGAGAGAACAATAGCACGGACAACACGAGTGGTTGCTGTAGGGCCTGGAATGAAGCCAATGAATAAATGACCGTCAACAATAGAAGCCAGTAGTTATAATTAATATCACCCACTTTTAAGAGAATATACCGAGGATTTAAATATGCATAGCAGTAGGCAATAACTCCTAGTAGAACTGTCTAACTACGACAGCGTTTTCCAAGAGAAGTTCCTGGCAGTCAGGGTACATAGCTATCACCAGGCGATATTACTATTTTCACTGACTGTCAAGCGGTTGTTAAAGAATCTTTGGGAAAAGAAATCAAGTCCAAGCTAGTCGCATGAAGTCCCGATGAACTCAATTCATTTTCATTTTTGAATTTGAATTCTGACAGATCTCGCGATAGTTTGAAAGATGGTGCAATGTTATTTTTCATCAATGGAGACACTCATACTCAACAAAGTCTCCAAATTAATCCAAAAAACATATGGTGCGACAGTTCGAGGCGGACCTGGGCCTAGCTTGGACAGCAACCACTCGTGTTGTGGGTGCTATTGTTCTTTCACGCGTGGAAGGGATCTACAGTTTAATGCCGACTCCGAATGACGAAGTTTGAGGAGCTTTTCCAGACAGGAATACTCCTTGAGAATTGCCAGTGACTCGAAAGAGTTGCTATGAACCATGACTGTTGGTGAATTCTGAACCTGACACCCCCAGCGTAGGCATCGACTCACCAACCCACTACTCCATGCCGGCCGGCAAAAATCATTTGCCTAACCATTCGTAAGTTCGAGATTCGTTGTACGTTAACCGAACGAATAGACCCGTCCAGCCCATTGGATCGCGGAGGAAGCGAATGGTGAAAGACACATAACCGCGAACTCTAAGAGCTGTACCAAGATGTGAATATTTTCTGGAAGGCAAAAATCAGTCGACTGTACTGATCACTTGGTCAACAATCTTCGATCTAAGGAGATCTTCCAATCTGAGGCTCGTGGTTCGAGAAGGAAAGGAAGGGCGAGTCTTCCGTATAAAGACCAAGCCATCGCGGACGCAAGACAGCTGGGTTCAGACCCTCCATGGGTCGTAGGTCTGAGAAGTAAGTGCCAAAAGAAATCAGCGATGTTCCCCAAGAAAATAAATAAATAAATTTTATACGTCTAACTTTGCCAACAGGCAAGTTTTTACAACGTCCAAGCCAATGGGGGTGGCGTTTTGGGTCTGTGCGTTGCAAGGTTCGAATCCCCAATCCACCAACTTTCATAATTCACGGCTTCCACCTCTTTCGAGTCATTGACAATGCTCAAAGAGTATTCCTGTCTAGAAAAAGCTTATCAACTTCGCCGTTCGGAGTCGGCATTAAGTTGTAGGTCCCTTACACTCGTGAAAGAACAATAGCACGCACAACACCAATGGCTGCTAAGAAGCTAGGCCCAGGTCCGCCTCGGACTGTAGCGGCACCCATGTTATTATTATTATTATTAAGCCAATGGACGTGGCGTTTTGGGTCTGTGCGTTGACACCTGCGATTGGTGGGGAAAGAAAAAACAAATTATTTCACGGCCACAAACCTCACTTAGTAGTTGACAAGGAAGTCTCACCTACTGTATCCAAATACGACTGGATGGCGCAGTTGGTAGAGTGCCTGCCCCTGGTTAGCGGGGTCCCCGGTTCGAATGCCAGTGAAAGCTAAGTTAATAGTAGTCAATCGGTGGTAGTAGTCTGACTAGGGGTATCACAATGGACCAACATGGTCTAAGTGTGCTGGTGAATTCACTAGCAGCCCCCCTACCTAACCTAACCTAACCTACTGCAACCAAAGTAGCTGACACCTCTCAGTTTAGTAGCGATGACATTTTTTGATTTTCCAAGAATATATTAAATTTGTAACATTTTCCTCCAGCTCATATATTAAAGGTTATCATCAGTCGGTATTCGCAAATTAAAGTACTTGCACTTATCAGTTCATTTTTTTTTAGGGTGAAATCTTTTTAATTTGAATGACGACTTCCAATTTGGTATGTACACTACTACCTCGGTAATTGGAACTATTGGAGAAAGGTTTGGGGAAAGGTTTCCAATTCGAACTACGGAGGTTTATGAATTATTGGATAAGTTTTTTGAGATCGATATTTCGGATGAGAAAGCAGCAAATGCATTTATTTGTCGAAATATCAAAGAAAGAATTGCGGAATGAGTTCTGCCTGACAAAAATGCTTTTAATTTTAGTTACAAGCTTTATTAAACTTAATTCATTAAAATGACAAGCCATTCACAAAGTCAGTTGGCACTAAACTGGTAACTGCACGCACACATTTAATCTTATTGTCACAAAAAATGCGCAACCAACTTAACTGGAATTCAGTTCAGTAGCGATGAATTGACATATAGGTAACAGTGTAGACATGTAGGTAACAGTTAATGCACTCAGTAAAGGAGCGATAAAAACAAGTAAAATTTTTGGCAAGAGTTTGAATTACAAGATACATTATGTAAAAAAATAGATACCGAGTGTTCGAATTATCGAGGTAGTACTGTATAAATGTTTTCTGAAATTTTCGAAATAGGAATGAAAACTTTAACTATTTCAAGTGATTCAAATGGTAAATATTCCAATTACCAGCGCATATTAAATAAGAGGGGTGCAATAACTGTATAATTGGATTTATATATATTTTTTAAACTCTTCAAATAATGACTTATCAAAGTATCGCATTTTAGTTTCATTAATCTCGAATATAGGAGCATTAAATTTATTTTAATAAACCGGTACGTACCTAGCTAGGTATTATTTGGTCACAATTTTTTAGTGCAAACTACTATACAGGGGTGCCAACTACTGTAGTTTTTGAGCGACATTATTTATAATCCATTTAATTGCAAATTGAACATTTTTAATTGTAAAAACAGAATTCCTTAAGCAATTTATAATAATAATAATATGGGTGGTGCGACAGTCCGAGGTGGACCTGGGCCTAGCTTCTCAGCAACCACTTGTGTTGTGCGTGCTATTGTTCTCTCACGAGTGGAAGTGACCTACAGTTTAATGCCGACTCCGAACGGCCAAGTTTGAGAAGCTTTTTCTAGACAGGAATACTCTTTGAGCATTGTCAGTGACTCGAAAGAGGTGGAGCCGTGAATAATGATAGGCGGTAAATTCGGGTACCGAGCCTGGCACCCTCTGCGTAGGAGTCGACGCACTTACCCACTACGCTACGGCGACCCACCCTTAAGCAATTTATAAATGTATAATTAATATGTTATATCGATGTTTAAAGTCAAAATTTCCTTATAGATGATACATTCCTGTATACTTTACGGTAACTGTCTAGAAAACCTTCTCAAGTTTGACCGATCGGAGTCTGCTTAAGACTGTAGGGTTAAGTAAGGCACCGAGTTAATAAAAGGGAATAATGATAGAAAGTTCTGATCTTGTCATAAATGAAATTAATCAGCACCTTACTGTCCTTTCTTCTTAAAACACTTCGTTTTCCAATTGAACTTTCACTGTGAGTGCTCCGTAAACCAACGGCCAAACTGTCAGTGCTAAAATATTCATTAAAAACCGCATCTTCATCATGCTGAAGGTCAGCAAAAACATTAACAAGTAATTAGAATTTATTACCAAACTTCCAAGTCGATGATGGCAACCTGAAGAGCGTTAGCGCAAATTTTTGATCGTAATGCTCGTCGTAGTGTGACAAGCAATTCAAAGTCTGGTCAGTAAATTTTAGTCTAAGGGCCCCTATCCTATAGAATCCATTGCGTGCGTAGTTAAATGTTGAACATGGTGCGAAATAGAAGTAGATCTACCACAATTATGGTGAAGTTTCTATACTGATTCAGGGACCACTCAACCAGAGTACGGAAACCTACAATCACTTCGATTTCCCAGAACAAATGATACACGGACTTCTGTTAGGGAAGGTAAAGTCCCCAATCAAGCATGTGCGATAAGTAGCACGTGCTTACGAACGAAATCTCAACGCGAGTTAATGGCCTTGAAATGATGAAATCGTTATGAAATATTCAAGACATGTCGAAGATAATAAAAAAAAATCAGAAAGAATAAGCCAAAGTGTAGTTCTCCTTCTGGCGTAGCGTGGCGCTCCGATGTGGGGGCCTCAGGCAATAAGACTCTCCGGGAGGCGCGATCTCTGACTAGCTGGCACTAGTTGCGCACACCCAGTCGGGTGACGTCTTTCTCCACTCGTGTGCGTCTTACAAGCGAGCGACGTTGTTCCACAGACTCGGAGACAGAGACTTTTTGAGTTCCAATCGAGTGGTTTTTCTGTAGAAATGAGTGTGTATACATGCCAGCAGAGTGGAAGTGTTCAGTTCATTATCAGACCCTCTTCGAGATCTTGGAGAGTTAAGAAACGCAATAAAATGCATTTAACGAGTCTAGGTTTCACTCACACATCTGTCATCTGACCTTGGGTTGATCTGAACCGCTGTTGTCATACTGCACGATGACAGATGCGAGTCGGAAGAGTAATCGCTCGAGAGAAAGTAGAATAAAGTTCAAAGATGCGCCGGCCGTAAGCAAGGGCAGCGAACTAGTTTTAGGTGCTTTCAAGAATTCATTCATTCAATTCAAATGCCCAGACAGACTGGCAAACAACAAACAGAATCCCACCGTCACGAACTTTGTCCAGTAAAGACAAATGGAGCACCAGAGAACAGCTGTTCCACCACCACCCCACTCTCCGTCGCCACTCCCGAAAAAAAGCAACGCATCGATCAATAAGTTCTTTGGCACAACAAATTCTACTTCAAACACGCAAATTGATTAAGAAGAAAAAAGAGAAACAAAAACTTTCAAATTGAAGCACAGTTTCGACAAAAAAAAGGCAAACAAACACACGAGAGCACACAAATTTAGAATTAGGTCAACATTTGCCGGTGACCGGCGCCGCGGCGCGACTAGCACCAAATTGAATGGAAGTTCTCGCCTGTTTCCCTGCGTTGCCCGGAGTTCGCAGCACTCCACGTGAATCGTATCACTCGGTTTTCCTCGTGCTTTTGTGTTTTTGCACGAATCAGGGAAAGGGGTGCCGAATTGATAAGACAATCTACGAATTTCGATGCGCCATGTGAACACACAAGTGTCATTTGAATCTCAAAAATTAATGAGTGGAAATTTGTTGGCGAACTCTCATGTATTCGGACGGTATTTCGTCATTTCCATCGCGTCTTACCGGGGTGCTTACCGAATGAAATATGTGCTCTATGCACTCTTTGTTTTCGCAGAGACACTTCCACGTTCACTTTCACTTAGTCCTGTGCAATGTCCTTAATGCTTCACAAAGGACACAATCACTTTCATTGCGAAGCGCGCAAAATCGACAAAAAGAAAAACAAAAACAAAACGATAGACAAACAAATAAAGCCACCCACCGATGTTACTCTTAGACACAGACTGCACCTGTTCAGCGGACTTTCTCACAGCGGTTGTGATTGGCGACTGACTGGTGGAGCCTTTGGCACGAGGGTGTTTATATTGCGATTCATCCGATGCATGCACGCGAGAGGGCTTTGCGCTCTCTTAATCAAGCTCTTGTGTATTCTAGTTCTCTTCGTCTTGCTGTGGAGTGTTAAACAGCGTTGCCGAAAGAGTATTGTACTACTTTCAGCACTTTCGTACTCTTATACAGAAATAAAGTAATTTGGAGAAAGACGTGAGACTACTTCTTTTTCTTTTGGCAGCACATTTTTTGACAGCGTGTTTATTTTGTTTTCTCAATCAGAGAACGCCGTTCACATTATTTCGTGAATAATCGTCAAGAGTTCATGAATAACTGACAGAAAATAGCGCAAATCAGTCAATGGACAAGGGCTAATCGCCTGTGATGTCGGCTATCTCACTGTAACTGATTTGTGCTCCTGTGCTCCTTCCTCCTTTCGCTACAGTACCTGCTACTATTTTTGTTTTAAGACTAGACAAATCCTACGCTAGCAACCAAATATAAATGCACTCCGTTCCGACTGAATAGGTGCAGCAAATTTTTCAAATGTAAATGGTTCAATATTAGACATTAAAGTGCATGGATGGTGGAAAAGGATAAAATCGTTGTGTTGACGCACCTAGGTGGATGTCTTATAGACAAAAGATTCAAGCCAAGTTTTAATGTCTGTCTATTCGTACTTCAGAAATGTTGATTTGTACGGAGAAGACATGAAGGGCGGTGAGAGAACGGCTTAAGTCCAATTTATTTGTCCAGAATTACCACGGAATGTAAGAAAATGCCTTTCCAATATACCCTTATTGATTGCTGCAGCATACAAAATCAAATTTGACAGTTACATAGTGAGTGACCGCTCCTTATACCATAATACCACCACCTCGGCTATGATGGCGGCTTAGGTTAGGTTAGGTTAGGTTCGTGGGTTGACGCGGTGGGGCCGCGCCATTCTGGAGTCCTATTGGACCCATTGTGATGCCCAAGCGGTAAAACGTTTCTATCTTCTCACTGGCCGGATGATGAAAACTGCTGCCTTCAAGGTATTATTTGGTTATCGTCCTCCTCACAGCCATCCGGAGATCTTAATAAACCTGCAAATAGATTTTAGTGGGATATCTGATATATCATGGAGGTCATGAAAGAAAAATTCTCCCACGGTTCTTTGTCTCAGTTTGCATAGACTGGGGCATTGACAAAGTTAGTGGGATGTGTCCTCAATCTCCTCTTCGTCCCCACAGCCTCTACAAATGGTGTCATGGGTAAGTCCCATTTTATGTTCATTGTACCTCAGATGGTAATGGCCAGCTCCGATCATCATCCTCAGCAGTTTTGCTGCTACATTGGAGGAGGAAATCGGTTTTTGCGCTGTTGAACCTAGGCCATATCGTACGAGTGGTCTCACATGTGGGGAAGAAACTCCACCTTTCATTAGCTATGATTTTACTGTCCACCTTTCTCTTTATGGCAGACAGAGGTGGGGAAAGCCATGGGATTGCCTGGGATGGGTCGAATTCGGCCCCTTTCTTGGCAAGTTCATCTGCTACCTCGTTACCGGTTATGTCTCTGTGACCTGGGACCCAGAACAGAGTGATCGAATGCTCTGTGCCAAGTACCTTCAGCTCTTCGCGACAGCTTGCGTCTAGCTTGGACGTGATTTCCATAGCCGAAATTGCTTTAGTGGCCGTTTGACTGTCAATTAAGAAGGTAATATCAGCTGGTGGTATTTCCAACAATTATATCAATTTGGCCGCTTCTTTGACCGCAAGGACCTCCGCTTGAAAAACACTGGCGTAGTCAGGTAGTCTGATAGAGCAGTGCATGTTTAACAATTCGGAAAAGATGCCCGCGCCTGTTCCTTTTTCCATCTTTGACCCGTCCGTATACACATGGATGGAACTCGAGTCAGTGATGGGTTCAATTGAGCTCCACTCCTCCCTTGTAGGGAAATACTTTTTGAAGGGTATTTCGAAGTCAAGGGTGGTTGGAGAGTAGTCGCTTTCTATTTGTTCAATGTGAAGTCTATCTAGAATACATGTATGTCCATATGGGGCTGGGGTGCTTGTTTTTTTTTGAATTGGGAGATCCTAATAGCTCCCTCTGCGGTAGTCATCTGTGTATATAGGTCAAGTGGAAGAAGATCCAGTAGCACCTCTAAACCCGCTGTGTGGGTGGTCGAGATTGCCCTTGTCACACCTAGACATGCGCGTCTCTGTATGCTCGTGAACAGGTTTAAGTTTAAGCTTTTCAGACAAGCTTGCCACCAAACTACAGAATCGTTTTGGGGTTCGGACCCCATATCTTACCAAATATATCTTCTTTACTCTCTCTTCTAAATTTAGTTTCCAGTTGAGTTTCCTGTCTGGGATTAGACTAAGGTACTTCGCGCTTTCTCTTAGAGTGAGGGTTGTACCCTCAATTTTGGGAAGATTGAAAGGCGGGATGACCCTTTTGTTGGTAAAAATGACCAACTCTGTTTTTGATGGCTTAATCCCAAGATCGCAAGACTTTGCCCATTTGAGTTGGGTAGTAATAGCGCGTTCAAATAACTAACTGAGTTTCGGGGGGAATTTGCCACAGGCAATAATAACCACGTCATAATGATGGCGTTTTAGAAGACGCTCGTCTTTTCTCAAATCTTAAAAATAATTCGCATAACGCCACTCTTCTTTCCATGCAGTATTGCGCCGCTAAAAATTCAACCGCATGCACTTCCGGTGAGGGTTTAATGGTGGCATGAAAGAGTGCGCTTATCAGGCATACGAACCATGAAGGGTCTGAGCCTGAAAATTTGCTGCCCTCCATCATTGATGGTCCTAGGTACGCTGCTTCCAGTTGTCCAGACCAAGCTGTCTTGCATCACCGATTACTTGAACTGTATACCGGAGATTCGGTAATCTTCTCCTTCTCGAACCAGGAGGCTCGGATTCAAAGGCCCTCGTAGATGGAGTGTTGGTGTACATGCGCTCGATGTGGCCGAGCCAGTGCAGTCGACTGGACTGCATCCACATCGTGGTACAGTTCGTAGAGTTCGCGGTTGTGTCTTCTCCTCCATTCATTTTCCTCGCAGACGGGACAGTACATCCAACTTGAATTATCTCTTTCGAAGGTACCAAGAAGTAGCTTCGCAGTTTTGCTTAGCGTAGAGCTTCAGCGCCATACAGCAGGACTGGCAAAGTAAGAGTTTAGTAGAGCATGATCTTGGAACTTCGAGTCAGGAGATTTGACAGACCGCAGTAGCATCAGTTGCCAAGGGCGATTCAAAGTCGAATCTCCACGGTGATGTCGTTTGTGGAGTTCACGTTTGCCCCGAGGTAGACAAACTCCTTTACTACGTCCAGATTGTAGCTGTCGATTGTGATGTGTTGCATTAGGTGGTGTCCGGCGGATCGTTTCTTGTTTATTAGTTCCTTTCAACCCTTCTTCGATCGCCGTGAAAGCTTCCACTATGGTACGTGGGTGACGCGCGAAGTTGTCGATGTCTGTTGGCAGTTGGCCTGACTTGTAGAAGATAGTGCCTCCCGTCTTTACAACTGCCCTTCCCCAGAACCAGAATGAAGAATCACACGACAACGCCTCTCTTTGCCGAAATCCGGTGCAGGTTTCAAACCGCTAGGGGGTCCTCGAGCCAGACTGCACGGTGCATCGACAACACAACAACGGATCATTTTCCCTGGATCCCGAATTCGGCCAATGGATCAAATAAAAATAGTTCCTTGCGATGAATGCAGTCGTATACAACCAGGATCTGCCTTAGTGTGAAGATGTGGTTGAGCTGTTTCTACTAGGTTAGGTTAGGTAGGGGGCCTGCATTCACCAGCACACTTAGACAATATTGGTTCATTGTGATATCCCTAGTAAGACTACAACCACTGATTGACTACTCCGGTGATTGCGCCGTTAAATTGATCCCAACGGTAAATGGTATCTGGACCAGATTTATTAGTAGTATTAACGTTGTTGTCACTGGGATTCGAACCGATTCGACCCCGCTAACCAGAGGCAGGCACTCTACCAACTGCCCTATCCAGTCGTATTTGTTTCTACTAACAATTCGTCCAATTTCTCTGAACGACATTCCTCCTTTATAATCCATAGTGGCCCAATAAAGATACATACCCCCTACGGTTGAGTACAACCACGGATAAAAGAGTTTAAAAACATGCCCAACAAATGGTTGTTGCATCAAACCATTTCAAGTTGTGTAGTCAAAGATGACAACCTTTATCCAGTTCGTTATGCGCACATTTTTTTCATATTTCATTTTGCTGCAACCCTTTATTATGTTTGATGTCTCAATCGATCTTGCAAACTGCCATATACGGACCATAGTGTACCAATCGAAATAAATCGTGTTTGCCTCACGTTTTGCTGCAGTACACATCTACTCATTCTAGTCCACCATGTAGGCACACACTCAAAAATTTGTATAATAAGTGTGATCGTGATAGGCATAAATGGTAAAACAGTGTCTGGTGTATACATGAGTAGACATGTGTTTGCAGCAAAGAGCAAATAAACAACAAGCTTGTTGTGTGTTGTTCTGTGATCCAACAAAATTCGAAAGAACATCATGTAAAGGGTTTTCCAATAGGGACTTGACAAGTTTGAATTTAAATTGTGAACGCACTCTTTTACTAAACATCAAACTGTCAATGTCAATTTATTCAGTAAGCTCAAAATTTTCGTCATGGTAAGGTGGTACACGAAGGAGCAAGGTCTGCAAAATATAACAATTTTCTACCGAAATTCGGAGTCGGTGACCGCAACTTTAAGACAAATTTTCGACGGAGCTGATTATTAGCTCAAGGTTGGTCGGCCGAAAGTGCACATGTGTCACACAAATCCACGCAAATCCACAAAAATAACTGATTGGTGTAGTTGCATTCCGGCGGTGTTATTGGGCCATATTATTTCGTCAACGATAACGATCGTCACCCTACTGTGAGTAGTCAGCATTATCTTGCCATGATTAACGATTAAATTTGGCCTGAATTGGAAGATATGGACTTGGACGACATGTGGTTTCAACAGGATAGTGCCACGATTTATTTAAGAGTAAGTATGGTGAGCGTGTCATCTCAAGAAATGTGCCAGTCGCTTGGCCGCCTCGTTCGTGCAACCTAACGCCGCTTGGCTATTTTCTGTGCGGCGACGTTAAGTCATTGGTTTGTGCCAACAAGTCGACGACGTTGAAAGACAGAGACAGAGACAACATTGAACGCGAAATAGCGGGCATTTCGTCTGAAATGTATGGCCGAGTCGTTGAAAATTGTGTCCAACGAATCGACCGCTGTAAACGTGCCATATGAACGAAGTCGAGTTCCATTCGAAATGTTTTGATTGTGCTTCAAGCCGATAATAAAGTTTTTAAAATATATCAAATGGCTTGCGTTTTATTTAAAAGTCCTTATTGGAAATCGGTTTACGCACGAGTCGAACGAGTTCGATCAAACTGGGACTTAGTAGTCAATCCCATTCGAATGAAAAAGTGACACATTTATTTCTTCTGCGTGCGGTTGAATCTTGGTAAACGTACAATGTACAAAATTAGGTTATTTTACAACATATTTACAATTTTATGTAACCCCTGTAAAATTTTGTGTTTGCGTTACCCCTAACGGTCGTCGCATGACAAAATGACTGCAACACGGACACAGACCCCCTTCGAGGGAAAATTAACGGCGTTTTACAACGCAGAGATAAATGTCCCATTTTGAGTCTGAGTTGCTTTTGATGGAAGAAATATAAAAATACTTGAGTTTCCTTGTTTATTTATTGGATTGAACTGTTTTTTTTTCATATTAATTATTTTATTTAAATTATAATGGACAGTATTGGTTCTTGCATTTAAAGGAGACATATTTTCATGGAGTCCCATTTTGAGTGTGAGTAAGTGTATAATTCGATTAAAACATCTGGCAACACTTGGAGTGGATGGAGGTGTGTAAACATGTAAGGTGCTACGAAATAAGCACTCTCTTTGTTGGCCAATACGAGACCAGAGCTAGATAGATAGATATATAGAGAGGGAGGGAGAGTTAAGGCGACTCTCTTTGCAATTGAATCTTTGTTGTTGCATAACAGGGTGAAGCAACAGAGCCTTATCAATTTGTTAGAATTGTTGTCTCAGATTAGTAAACAGATAAGTTTCAATTACGCAGCATCATGCAGCTTTGCATGGAGTCTGCAACTCACCGTTACTACTGTCAAACAGTTTGCCACTCAATTATGCTTTTCTTATGCTATTCTTGACATTACGAGTATTTTCCGTAAAAGAGCGAAGGTTGCTCTCAGTTTGGGTACATTTCTCAGGTTTCACAGCAGCTGTCATCAGTTCGATGCTCAGGTCCCAAGAAACTCCTTGACTGATGAAAACAAAATATTACACTTTAAAGTTAATTTAAATTTTCTTTCTTATAATCAACACTTCCTCTCAAGCGCTTGTAAATCCGGGGCCCTGCCAGCGAATGACTCCCACGATGAATACCTCACACAGAAACACACCCGTCGCCGTACTCAGCCCAAGAAGCAAGCAAAGCCAAGCTAGAAGTAAGACCTCCGGTCCCATTGGAGTTGGCAACTCGGGTAGAATATCGTCGACCTCTTGGTTGTCATAACCTGCGCTTATGGCTTGCACACGGACGTTCCGATCCCACTTCTGAATCAAACCGCTGGGAATCACGTCATCGATCAAAGCGTCCACAATCTGCTTGAATGGCGAATGCTTCGGCATAATAAACATTTTATATCCTACTGTCAATTTCTCGGATAGTACGTGAATTTGTAGTCTATTTCGCTGATTGCGCATTTGGATCAGAAAGTTGACGTAGTCTTGCCCAACTGTGTACGCTAGACTGGTGTCCTTCAGGGAATAAGAGCCTCTCGAGTGGGACAAGTAGTCCACAGGCATTGCAATCGGATCCAAGTCATGATAGTCAACCGCTCTTAACATGTCCAGTTCATTGGCGGGAATCACCAAGGGCACGTTGTTATCCATCAAATCCTGAATCGTCTCGTAGTGTTTAGACTTGATGAAGGTCGTAAGGAACGAGGTGCAGTAAATTGTATACAAGTTGCACATTACGAAGCCGAAGAGCAGAACCAGTCCATGGAACCGGTAGGCCGACCTGGCGGCAATTCCAGGCTCAGACAGCAGGACCAGGAAGGTCCTCCTGAAACTGCGCCACCAACTGGGTGCCTCGCCGATGCAGATGTCCTTCAGGAAGTCCATCACGACCATATAGACGAGGGCGAGCCCAATGCAGGCCCAGACCGTTGGAGAAAACGGCTTCCGGAACGCCTGCTGACTGTCCATGTACATCTGCACAGGAATCATGATGCACCAGTTACTGATTTTTATGGGCCTGCTGATGTCCAGATTAAACGTAGTGTAAGGAACCATGCCGATGTCGATGATGCCGTTCAAAGTGGCATTTATGATTCCTGGAATATTCCTATCCCTCGAATTGTTGATTAGGACTTCTTGGAAGGTTGCGTTGTGTCTGCGGAGGAACTGCAGAAAGGTCTGCGCAACGTAGCCTCCGACTTGGTATCGCCCTTGACTGTCAAGGTACCAGAAGCAGCTGGGCAATTCTGTCTGGATGGTGGTGCGAAACACTAAGCCATTTAGGTCCCTCATAGCGTCCGGTAGCCGTTCATCCTTGCGCGTCAGCTGCTGAAGGGGACGGTCCGCGTAAGGAAGGAAGGCATACGATGAGTCGTTCAGGCTTCCAAAGATTCTGTTGAATTTGTTCTCGTGGCAGAACGAAAGCGAGTGGTAGAGACTGTCCAGTTCACTGGCAACGATCACAACAAAGTATCGCGACGTCAAGTGCTCGATGAAGGTCTGCAACTCGTCCCTGCTCTGATCACCGTCGATAGCTTGAGCCACCAGGATGGCGCTCTTTTGAAAGAAGTCCTCATTGTAGTCCGTCGGTAGGACCTTGAAGATGGTCACGTCAACGTCAGGACGGGTTCTCATGAAGTTTGTGAGGAAACTGTCGTCGATTCTGATGAAGAAGACCGCCGCCGACACACTCTCTTCAATGACCTGCTGCAGGAGCTCGCTCAAGTCGAAGGGAACCCGATCACCAGCACGGACCAGGATCAGCGACAGCAAATATGCGAATACTTTCAGGAGCAACATCGTCTGACAGAGTTAAGAGGTTACTTCGAACTGAAACAGAAATCATCGCCGTTTCAGGAGGACACGGCATTAAACAGCATTAAAAATGCAATGCCTGTTTAGTTTTAACGAATGAAATTCGTGAATGGCGTTAATCAGGACGGTAATCGAGCGACATGCAGCAATTTTGGCATTTAATATTCGATAATTTCGCGTGACGAAAATCACCAGAGGTCTGCGCAGGTGGATGCTTGAGTTATAGATTATTCAGGAGAAACACAAAAATCAGAAATGACGACGTTGCACGACGTTTGATGGGCTGGGGATGGGTGGGACAGGAGCGGCTGACTAACTCAAAATTCTGCAAGCATTGGAGCATCAAAGTGTACGTTGGCGGGTACCTTTAGTTGAGCGGATTGTGCGCAAGTTGTGCGACAAAGTTTCCACCGTGCTTGACCTTAAACCCAAGTAGTTTGTAAAGATCTCGTTTCAATGACTTGGATTAACAGCGACGCCAACGCTGAGCAAGAAAAGATCACGACATTTTTTTGGGATACAGTGTACGCTAGCGTGGAGGTGTTATGTTTTCTTCGTTCCACACCAGTCTCTGGTATTGTTGATGGCTTCAATGGTTCAATAAACCGTTACGACAACCAACTACACCACGAAATTCAGCGAGGTTAGGTAAGCTGGAAACGGCGCGTGAGTTTCTTTGAGAGCGTTGACAGCTGCTTAAAAACACAACAATTACAAAAACTATCAATGCCATCTGCTCACCCTTCTCAAAGTCAGATTGCTTCTTCGAGGAAGGAGCCCAAGGACACGGCTATTGGCACGTGTTAGTTTGCGTTTGATCACAGAACTGGTAGTGCTTCTGAACGAAGCTTATTCTGTACGGCACTTAATGGCACTTAGACGGCTAGTTTTTGTAACCTTGTTGCCGCAGCGGTTGATTGGATTGAAAATGTTGTTTGGATTCAATTATGAACTCAAATTGAATACGCTCGACCGCAATTTACGACGTGAAAGGCTTTTCTCTGAAGCTCATGCTTTCACCCGTGACAATTGGAAGATCAGTTCAAGTTCAAGGCATTGACGCAGATAAGCTCTCCAAGTGCATTTTGTGCAACAATTTGCTCTCGAGATAAGAGGATCGCATTCACCTCACCCCTAAACACTTGAGATTGTTCACAGCACAGCACGGGAGCACAAACGACTGATCAAGATGAGTGCAGTGACAGTATCACTTTCGGTGCATGACGTCATACCTGCAGCTACCTTCTTCAGCTGATCTGCATGCACAGGCCTAGGCGATCCACACAATATCCATTAAGAATAAATGCATGTGATTTGAATCAACAAAATCACGTGACGTTACGAAGTTTTTCACAGAAATTGGGGGTAAAAATGGATTTGAGGAAGGCGGTTGAATAACGCTCGCGATTTTATGCGGCAATTGATTGATAATTGCCTACAACTAGGAGCAAGTGTTTAAATAATGGACCCGAACTGAAGAATAGGTTCCATTCGTGGTTCGATTCATTTCGGAAATTGTTAAGATTACACTGGGGCAACCAAACTCTAAGACTGATCCATTGCACTACCAGGCAGGAGTTTTTTTTGGGGTTGTGCCGTTACACGCTGCTCTAAGGTCGGTATCGCCCTAACCGAGACCTGTGGTGTCAAAAACGGATTCAATTCAAGTCAAGGCGGAAACCGCGTGGTTGGGCTTGCAAGGCGTAGACGGTAAACGAGGGCAAGACTAAGTAAAGTCTCAGACAGAACGTCACAGTAGACAGATATAACAGAACTGCTGTCAACTCAGGCAACCACACCAGCGCTGAAGTTAAAAGAAGAATAACTCTTGCCAATCGCTGCTTTTTTGGGCTAAGAGAGCAATTGATGAACAAAACACTCTTCCGAACAACCAAAGTAACCTTCTGTTAGACCTTAATGGTCCCAATCCTGCTATATGATGTAGAGGACGAAGTTGCTCTTGGGTTCTTTGAGAGGAAAGTTCTTCGGGTGATTTCCGGTCCCGTCTGCATAGATGGTGAGTGGAGGAGGAGATATAACGACGAACTGTACGAACTGTTCAGCGACATCAACTTAGCCAGAAGAGTGAAGATCCAACGATTGAGATGGCTAGGTTGAATAAAAAACCAATGCCCTGCCCGGAAAGTCTTCGTCTCCGTAAACGAAGACCGAGACGCAGGTGGCGCACGCAAGTGGAAAAAGACTTCACCTAACTATGCGTGCGAAGGAGGCATCTAGCTAAATAGCGGCCTGGCTGGAGACGCTTGTTGGTTGAGGCCCACCTTAAGTAAGTAAGTGAATTCTCCTTGGTAGAGGTAAGTTTGCATTCTCTATCATATTCTAAGCTTTTGTGGAACTGTGGAGCTACGAGCTCTGAGTTTAGCGGACTATAAGTTAAGGTAGCATTTATGTACGCCTTGTAGTAGATGTTAACTCTTTCGACCCCAAATTTGTTGTCTTCTCTGACTTACACTTTTTTTAGGCTCTAAATGATTTACTATGTATTTTAGAATAGTCAAGCCGTCAAAGTTGGTTGTGCGCAACGTTGGGCAATAATAATTTTAAGCAAATTTTATTTAATGCTTATCGCTTGACATTTTGTTTGTTTATTTTGACGAACTAGTTATGAAAAGTTATAGTCGATGAAGAAGTTTTCACATCTAGCTTTGAAAAAGTCAGTACAGCCATTTAAAGGCTGAAGAAATACAAAGCCTCAGACTCAGATGGCTTAACATCGGGGCTCTTCAAGGCCGGTGCGATGTTCTGGTAGGGAGCATTCACCAGATTATCTGTAGAATTTGCAAGGACGGAAGCATGCCCGACGACTGGAATATCAGCTCCATATGGCCCATCCATAAAAACCTACCTCTTGCAACAACTATAAATGTATAGCCCTGCCTAACGTGCCCTACAAGATCCTGTCCAGCGTACTGAGTGACCGCCTAAAACCGTTTTGTACCGCACTAATCGGCACGTTCCAGTGCGGCTTCCAGCCCGGCAACTTTAGACCAAATCTTCACACTCCACCTCTTCATCGATTTTAAAACTGCATACGATAGCATTCAGGAGATGCCCTGTCGTGTGATTTCATGAATATGGTACTATGGAGAAGATAGTGCGGCGGGAAGCCGGAAGGCACTATCTTCCACAAGTCAGGCCAACTCTTGGGATACGCAGATGACATCGGCATAGTCGCGCGTTCCCAAAGTGCCGCAGTGGAAGCTTTTACGGCGATTGAAGAACATCCGAAACGAACTGGGCTCAAGGACGAAATATATGCTGTCGATCAAGAAATCATCTGCCGGGCAAAACATCACAATCGAGAGTTAAAATTTCGATGTAGTAAAGGAGTTTGTCTACCTTGGAGCAAACGTAAGCTCCACTAACGACATCACTGTGGAGATCCGACGTAGAATCGCCCTTGCCAAGCGACCAAGATCATGCTCTACAAAGCTCTTATTTTGCCAGTTCAAAAGCTGGACGCTAGGCAAAGCAGCGGAGCTGATTCTTGGTGCCTTCGAAAGAGGTAATCCAAGTCGGATGTACGGTCCCGTCTGTGAGGAATGCGAATAGAGGAGAAGATACAACTGCTCGACGAGCTGTACTAGGATGTGGATGTAGTCCGAAAAGGAAAAGTGCGTTGACTGCACTGGCTCGGCCACAGAGAGCACATGGACTCCAACGCTCCATCTTTGAATTCGAGCCTCCTTCTCTGGTGCAAGAAGAAGAGGAAGACCGAATCTCCGGTATAAAGACCAAGTAATGGCCGATGCATGACAGCTTGGTCTTGACGGCTGGGAGCAGCGTGCCTAGGACCGTCAGCGATAGAAGGCAGCAATTGCTCAGGCTCAGATCGTCTATGGGTGGTTTTGCGTGATAAATAGGTAAACTAGAATTTCACTTTAAGCTAACTCATTTGCAGAAGTTTACCAGTATATGTATCCCAGTTAAACAGTGTGTGAATTTCCAGTGCGTTTATCGTCCTCACGTCATTGGTTTCGTGCATATCGTCGCTTAAAGAGCCGCTAATGGTATCTGTTGTGGACATTTCCTTCAAATTGGTGATGACGCCTTGAAGCATTGAATTATTCTTGTTGAAACGTGTGTCACACTGTTAACAAATGCAAGTTCTCCTGCATAAGTGAAAATACACGTTCGATATCGTGCAGCGAGTAGGAGTTCCCTCGCACCGCACTGCTCCATGTACTAACTATCGCTAGGGAGACGTATAAACCGAGTAGTAAATTGATTTTTAACTACTCTGACATGATGACACACCTTGTGAACAAATGAGGCACACTTCGTGTTACACGCAAGCCAGGGAGAGCAAATCACACCGCGCCACTCTAACGTGTCAGAATTTATAAATAATTAAAGTGGCAGCAGGGCTTACAAGTCAATCAGTGCATTGCAGATGAGGATCGAAAATTTACAAGTCGCTGGTCAACTTCGGGCAGTATAATCAATGGGACACCATGCCTCCAACACTGCCACACTTTTGCTTGCTTGAGATTCAATGCCTATTCACTGGTCCTCCTTCATTTTGTCCAAAGCAGTGCCCTTCAGTGTCGAATGAGTTTCTTCTTGCATGACTCGGGATATACTTGATCGACGCTCCTTTTCGAACGGGCCTTGCGAATGTTTCGAGAGAGGAGAACGAACTTCCACGAAATGTGCACCCACTCCCTCACTTTATTGCTTATCAGGACTTATGAAAGCCTGGAGGTTCTGACGTTGTTGTTGAGTGGCTAATTGCATTGCCGCTTTGGCTTCGCAGAGGGAGACTACATGAAGGCGACCATTCCAAAGGCTGCACTGAGCGGCAATACAAGTGGGATATCCCTGAATTAGACCCTGTCCCCGGAATGCATACAAATCAGGCGTAATTTTGCTAAAAACCGTCCACCACTAAGTTGGGCCACACGCGAGACACTCCCACCCAGCAACCACGGCCCTCATTATCCCTAAAATTGCTACCCTACTTACAGTTGCCCCACTTGCAGGCCGTCGTAAGCAGGAGTTCGTCGTGATCGTGGCCAGCTCCTTGGATGAGTTCTACGTCCCCTTCACGTACTTCCACAGGTACAGATTCTCCAGGATATTTGGTACAGCCGGCGGCAGTTGTTACGCGTACCTCCCGTACGCACTCGCTGGTCAGATTCGCGAGATCCGCGATGTTGGGCAGTTGGCTAATGCCTTCTCCAACTTGAATGGGGTATCAATTCGCTCGGACATCATTCAGAACTTCCCTCGAGCCTTCTGGTTCTCGGGAAGGCACGGCTACCATCGACTCGGCGGACATTACAGCTATGATGTGAACGAGCTTCTCCGAAAGTGCAATGGAACCCTCAGGGAAGTGGATGTAGGTACGTAGGTACTAGGAAGTGGACGTCTTCCTCAGGCCGTTCACGCCAGCCACCTGGGCAACCATCCTGATCTTAGTGCTGATGGACTACGTCAAGGACGAGTGTGTGGGCTTTCGTCACGATCTCTGGAGCAGCTTCAGTCGAATGCTTTTGATCATCATCGCACGCAGCCCGCTGGCTCCCGTCACATCGGCCTACCGCTTCTATGAGCTCGTTCTGGTCTTCGGCTTCATCCTCAGCAACATCTACATCCTCTTCTTCTCCCACTTCCTGACGGTCTCCATCAGGTACAAGCAGTACAACACCATTCAAGACCTAATATACAACAAGGTCCGAATCCTCATCCAAAAAGAAGACCGCCAATCTTTGGAGGGCCTAAATCACATTGACAGCGCGGCATTCTACAAGCTACGGGAGTCGATGAGCAACACAAGCCATCCATTTGTAAGTGGCAAACGATGAAATGGAGTATACTCAGACCACATGGCGTATGTGGAATATTCTGAGACCACACGGCGTATGTGGATTATTCTGAGACCACACGAAAATATGCAAAAGTACTCGAAAATGCAGATGTCCTGAAAATCGCTCTAACGCGTCGGATTCTGTGAATACACACACGAACACATCACCAAAGGTGTTTTTAAGTCCTAGATAGGTCTAATAGGGCAGATATGGCAGTTGGAGGATTACCTGACAATTACCTGACAAAACGCTCCAACACGACGATGCTAGCTATACAAAAGTAGCAAAAAATTCAGATGTCCTGAAATGCGCTCCCACGCATCGGATTCTGTTAATACACACACGAACACATCACCAAAAGTGTTTTAGAGTCCTAGATAGGTCTAATAGGGCAGATATGGCAGTTGGAGGATTACCTGACCAAACGCTCCAACACGACGATGCTAGCTATACAAAAGTAGCCAAAAATTCAGATGTCCTGAAATGCGCTCCAACGCATCGGATTCTGTTAATACACACACGAACACATCACCAAAGGTGTTTTTAAGTCCTAGATAGGTCTAATAGGGCAGATATGGCAGTTGGAGGATTACCTGACAAAACGCTCCAACACAACGATGCTAGCTATACAAAAGTAGAAAAAATTCAGATGTCCTGAAATGCGCTCCCACGCATCGGATTCTGTTAATACACACACGAACACATCACCAAAAGTGTTTTAGAGTCCTAGATAGGTCTAATAGGGCAGATATGGCAGTTGGAGGATTACCTGACCAAACGCTCCAACACGACGATGCTAGCTATACAAAAGTAGCAAAAAATTCAGATGTCCTGAAATGCGCTCCCACGCATCGGATTCTGTTAATACACACACGAACACATCACCAAAGGTGTTTTTAAGTCCTAGATAGGTCTAATAGGGCAGATATGGCAGTTGGAGGATTACCTGACAAAACGGTCCAACACGACGATGCTAGCTATACGAAAGTAGCCAAAAATTCAGATGTCCTGAAATGCGCTCCAACGCATCGGATTCTGTTAATAGACACACGAACACATCACCAAAGGTGTTTTTAAGTCCTAGATAGGTCTAATAGGGCAGATATGGCAGTTGGAGGATTACCTGACAAAACGCTCCAACACGACGACGCTAGCTATACAAAAGTAGCAAAAAATTCAGATGTCCTGAAATGCGCTCCAACGCATCGGATTCTGTTAATACACACACGAACACATCACCAAAGGTGTTTTTAAGTCCTAGATAGGTCTAATAGGGCAGATATGGCTGTTGGAGGATTACCTGACAAAACGCTCCAACACGACGACGCTAGCTATACAAAAGTAGCAAAAAATTCAGATGTCCTGAAATGCGCTCCAACGCATCGGATTCTGTTAATACACACACGAACACATCACCAAAGGTGTTTTTAAGTCCTAGATAGGTCTAATAGGGCAGATATGGCAGTTGGAGGATTACCTGACAATTACCTGACAAAACGCTCCAACACGACGATGCTAGCTATACAAAAGTAGCCAAAAATTCAGATGTCCTGAAAGGCGTATGTCCAGCAGGGCCACAGTGGCGTATGTCCTGCATGGCCGTGGTGGCGTATGTCCAGCAGGGCCACTGTGGCGTATGTCCAGCAGGGCCACAGTGGCGTATGTCCTGCATGGCCACAGTGGCGTATGTCCTGCATGGCCACTGTGGCGTATGTCCAGCAGGGCCACTGTGGCGTATGTCCAGCAGGGCCACAGTGGCGTATGTCCTGCATGGCCACAGTGGCGTATGTCCTGCATGGCCGTGGTGGCGTATGTCCAGCAGGGCCACTGTGGCGTATGTCCAGCATTGCCACAGTGGCGTATGTCCTGCATGGCCACTGTGGCGTATGTCCAGCAGGGCCACAGTGGCATATGTCCTGCATGGCCACAGTGGCGTATGTCCTTCATGGCCACTGTGGCGTATGTCCAGCAGGGCCACTGTGGCGTATGTCCAGCATTGCCACAGTGGCGTATGTCCTGCATGGCCACTGTGGCGTATGTCCTGCATGGCCATGGTGGCGTATGTCCAGCAGGGCCACGTTGGCGTATGTCCAGCATGGCCACGTATGTCCAGCAGGGCCACTGTGGCGTATGTCCAGCATGGCCACTGTGGCGTATGCGTAACATGTTTCGTATGGTAGAGGAGGCAGTCTTGAGAGTTGTACTGCATGTCCACTGTGGCGTATGTCCAGCAGGGCTACTGTGGCGTATGTCCAGCATGGCCACTGTGACGTATGTCCAGCAGGGCCACTGTGGCGTATGTCCTGCATGGCCACTGTGGCGTATGTCCTGCATGGCCATGGTGGCGTATGTCCAGCAGGGCCACGTTGGCGTATGTCCAGCATGGCCACGTATGTCCAGCAGGGCCACTGTGGCGTATGTCCAGCATGGCCACTGTGGCGTATGCGTAACATGTTTCGTATGGTAGAGGAGGCAGTCTTGAGAGTTGTACTGCATGTCCACTGTGGCGTATGTCCAGCAGGGCTACTGTGGCGTATGTCCAGCATGGCCACTGTGACGTATGTCCAGCAGGGCCACTGTGGCGTATGTCCTGCATGGCCACTGTGGCGTATGTCCTGCATGGCCATGGTGGCGTATGTCCAGCAGGGCCACGGTGGCGTATGTCCAGCATGGCCACGTATGTCCAGCAGGGCCACTGTGGCGTATGTCCAGCATGGCCACAGTGGCGTATGTCCTGCATGGCCACTGTGGCGTATGCGTAACATGTTTCGTATGGTAGAGGAGGCAGTCTTGAGAGCTGTCCTGCATGGCCATGGTGGCATATGTCCAGCATGGCCACGGTGGCGTATGTCCAGCATGGCCACGTATGTCCAGCAGGGCCACTGTGGCGTATGTCCAGCATGGCCACAGTGGCGTATGTCCTGCATGGCCACTGTGGCGTATGCGTAACATGTTTCGTATGGTAGAGGAGGCAGTCTTGAGAGCTGTCCTGCATGGCCATGGTGGCATATGTCCAGCATGGCCACTGTGGCGTATGTCCAGCAGGGCCACAGTGGCGTATGTCCTGCAGCGCCACTGCGGCGTATGTCCAGGAGGGCCACAGTGGCGGGTCCTGCGCTGCCACTGTGGCGTATGCGTAACATTTTTCGTATGGTAGAGGAGGCAGTCTTGAGAGTTGTCCTGCATGGCCACTGTGGCGTATGTTCAGCAGGCCCACAGTGGCGTATGTCCTGCATGGCCACTGTGGCGTATGTCCTGCATGGCCACTGTGGCGTATGTCCTGCATGGCCACTGTGGCGTATGTCCAGCAGGGCCACTGCGGCGTATGTCCAGCAGGGCCACAGTGGCGTATGTCCTGCATGGCCACTGTGGCGTATGCGTAACATTTTTTGTATGGTAGAGGAGGCAGTCTTGAGAGTTGTCCTGCATGGCCACTGTGGCGTATGTAAAGCAGGGCCACAGTGGCGTATGTCCTGCATGGCCACTGTGGCGTATGCGTTACATTTTTCGTATGGTAGAGGAGGCAGTCTTGAGAGTTGTCCTGCATGGCCACTGTGGCGTATGTCCAGCAGGGCCACAGTGGCGTATGTCCTGCATGGCCACAGTGGCGTATGTCCTCCAAGGCCACTGTGGCGTATGCGTAACATTTATCGTATGGTAGAGGAGGCAGTCTTGAGAGTTGTATTGCATGGCAACTGTGGCGTACGTCCAGCATGGCCACAGTGGCGTATGTCCTGCAGCGCCACTGCGGCGTATGTCCAGGAGGGCCACAGTGGCGGGTCCTGCGCTGCCACTGTGGCGTATGCGTAACATTTTTCGTATGGTAGAGGAGGCAGTCTTGAGAGTTGTCCTGCATGGCAACTGTGGCGTACGTCCAGCATGGCCACTGTGGCGTATGTCCAGCAGGGCCACTGTGGCGTATGCGTAACATTTTTCGTATGGTAGAGGAGGCAGTCTTGAGAGTTGTCCTGCATGGCCACTGTGGCGTATGTTCAGCAGGCCCACAGTGGCGTATGTCCTGCATGGCCACTGTGGCGTATGTCCTGCATGGCCACTGTGGCGTATGTCCTGCATGGCCACTGTGGCGTATGTCCAGCAGGGCCACTGCGGCGTATGTCCAGCAGGGCCACAGTGGCGTATGTCCTGCATGGCCACTGTGGCGTATGCGTAACATTTTTTGTATGGTAGAGGAGGCAGTCTTGAGAGTTGTCCTGCATGGCCACTGTGGCGTATGTAAAGCAGGGCCACAGTGGCGTATGTCCAGCAGGGCCACTGTGGCGTATGCGTCACATTTTTCGTATGGTAGAGGAGGCAGTCTTGAGAGTTGTCCTGCATGGCCACTGTGGCATATGTCCTGGAGGGCCACTGTGACGTTTGTCCTGCAGCGCCACAGTGGCGTATGTCCTGCATGGCCACTGTGGCGTATGCGTAACATTTTTTGTATGGTAGAGGAGGCAGTCTTGAGAGTTGTATTGCATGGCAACTGTGGCGTACGTCCAGCATGGCCACAGTGGCGTATGTCCTGCAGCGCCACTGCGGCGTATGTCCAGGAGGGCCACAGTGGCGGATGTCCTGCGCTGCCACTGTGGCGTATGCGTAACATTTTTCGTATGGTAGAGGAGGCAGTCTTGAGAGTTGTCCTGTATGGCAACTGTGGCGTACGTCCAGCATGGCCACTGTGGCGTATGTCCAGCAGGGCCACTGTGGCGTATGCGTCACATTTTTCGTATGGTAGAGGAGGCAGTCTTGAGAGTTGTCCTGCATGGCCACTGTGGCATATGTCCTGGAGGGCCACTGTGACGTTTGTCCTGCAGCGCCACAGTGGCGTATGTCCTGCATGGCCACTGTGGCGTATGCGTAACATTTTTTGTATGGTAGAGGAGGCAGTCTTGAGAGTTGTATTGCATGGCAACTGTGGCGTACGTCCAGCATGGCCACAGTGGCGTATGTCCTGCAGCGCCACTGCGGCGTATGTCCAGGAGGGCCACAGTGGCGGATGTCCTGCGCTGCCACTGTGGCGTATGCGTAACATTTTTCGTATGGTAGAGGAGGCAGTCTTGAGAGTTGTCCTGCATGGCAACTGTGGCGTACGTCCAGCATGGCCACTGTGGCGTATGTCCAGCATGGCCACTGCGGCGTATGTCCAGTAGGGCCACAGTGGCGGATGTTCTGCACGGCCACTGTGGCGTATGCGTAACATTTTTCGTATGGTAGAGGAGGCAGTCTTGAGAGTTGGCCTGTATGGCAACTGTGGCGTACGTCCAGCATGGCCACTGTGGCGTATGTCCAGCAGGGCCACTGTGGCGTATGCGTCACATTTTTCGTATGGTAGAGGAGGCAGTCTTGAGAGTTGTCCTGCATGGCCACTGTGGCGTATGTTCAGCAGGCCCACAGTGGCGTATGTCCTGCATGGCCACTGTGGCGTATGTCCTGCATGGCCACTGTGGCGTATGTCCTGCATGGCCACTGTGGCGTATGTCCAGTAGGGCCACTGCGGCGTATGTCCAGCAGGGCCACAGTGGCGTATGTCCAGCAGGGCCACAGTGGCGTATGTCCTGCATGGCCACTGTGGGGTATGCGTAACATTTTTCGTATGGTAGAGGAGGCAGTCTTGAGAGTTGTCCTGCATGGCAACTGTGGCGTACGTCCAGCATGGCCACTGTGGCGTATGTCCAGCAGGGCCACTGTTGCGTATGTCCAGCACGGCCACTGTGGCGTATGCCCAGCAGGGCCACAGTATCGTATGTCCAGCAGAGCCACTGAGGCGTATGCGTAATATTTTTCGTATGGTAGAGGAGGCAGTCTTGAGAGCTGTCCTGCATGGCCACGGTGGCATATGTCCTGGAGGGCCACTGTGAAGTTTGTCCTGCAGCGCCACAGTGGCGTATGTCCTGCATGGCCACTGTGGCGTATGCGTAACATTTTTCGTATGGTAGAGGAGGCAGTCTTGAGAGTTGTCCTGCATGGCAACTGTGGCGTACGTCCAGCATGGCCACTATGGCGTATGTCCAGCAGGGCCACAGTGGCGTATGTCCTGCATGGCCACTGTGGCGTATGCGAAACATTTTTCGTATGGTAGAGGAGGCAGTCTTGAGAGTTGTCCTGCATGGCAACTGTGGCGTACGTCCAGCACGGTCACTGTGGTGTATGTCCTGCATGGCCACTGTGGCGTATGCGTAACATTTTTCGTATGGTAGAGGAGGCAGTCTTGAGAGTTGTCCTACATGGCAACTGTGGCGTACGTCCAGCATGGCCACAGTGGCGTATGTCCTGCAGCGCCACTGCGGCTTTTGTCCAGCAGGGTCACAGTGGCATATGTCCTGCATGGCCACTGTGGCGTATGTCCAGCATGGCCACTGTGGCGTATGTCCAGCAGGGCCACTGTGGCGTATGCGTAACATTTTTCGTATGGTAGAGGAGGCAGTCTTGAGAGTTGTCCTGCATGGCAACTGTGGCGTACGTCCAGCATGGCCACTGTGGCGTATGTCCAGCAGGGCCACAGTGGCGTATGTCCTGCATGGCCACTGTGGCGTATGCGTAACATTTTTCGTATGGTAGAGGAGGCAGTCTTGAGAGTTGTCCTGCATGGCCACTGTGGCGTATGTCCAGCAGGGCCACAGTGGCGTATGTCCTGCATGGCCACAGTGGCGTATGTCCTGCATGGCCACTGTGGCGTATGCGTAACATTTTTCGTATGGTAGAGGAGGCAGTCTTGAGAGTTGTCCTACATGGCAACTGTGGCGTACGTCCAGCATGGCCACAGTGGCGTATGTCCTGCAGCGCCACTGCGGCGTATGTCCAGTAGGGCCACAGTGGCGGATGTCCTGCACGGCCACTGTGGCGTATGCGTAACATTTTTCGTATGGTAGAGGAGGCAGTCTTGAGAGTTGTCCTGCATGGCAACTGTGGCGTACGTCCAGCATGGCCACTGTGGCGTATGTCCAGTAGGGCCACAGTGGCGGATGTCCTGCACGGCCACTGTGGCGTATGCGTAACATTTTTCGTATGGTAGAGGAGGCAGTCTTGAGAGTTGTCCTGCATGGCAAGTGTGGCGTACGTCCAGCATGGCCACTGTGGCGTATGTCCTGCATGGGCACTGTGGCGTATGTAAAGCAGGGCCACAGTGGCGTATGTCCTGCATGGCCACAGTGGCGTATGTCCTCCATGGCCACTGTGGCGTATGCGTAACATTTTTTGTATGGTAGAGGAGGCAGTCTTGAAAGCTGTCCTGCATGGCAAGTGTGGCGTACGTCCAGCATGGCCACTGTGGCGTATGTCCAGCAGGGCCACAGTGGCGTATGTCCAGTAGGGCCACAGTGGCGGATGTCCTGCACGGCCACTGTGGCGTATGCGTAACATTTTTCGTATGGTAGAGGAGGCAGTCTTGAGAGTTGTCCTGCATGCCAACTGTGGCGTACGTCCAGCATGGCCACAGTGGCGTATGTCCGGCAGCGCCACTGCGGAGGTAGAGGAGGCAGTCTTGAGAGTTGTCCTGCATGGCAAGTGTGGCGTACGTCCAGCATGGCCACTGTGGCGTATGTCCAGCAGGGCCACAGTGGCGTATGTCCTGCATGGCCACTGTGGCGTACGTCTAGCATGGCCACTGTGGCGTATGTCCAGCAGGGCCACTGCGGCGTATGTCCAGCAGGGCCACAGTGGCGTATGCGTAACATTTTTCGTATGGTAGAGGAGGCAGTCTTGAGAGTTGTCCTGCATGCCAACTGTGGCGTACGTCTAGCATGGCGACTGTGGCGTATGTCCAGCAGGGCCACTGCGGCGTATGTCCAGCAGGGCCACTGTGGCGTATGCGTAACATTTTTCGTATGGTAGAGGAGGCAGTCTTGAGAGTTGTCCTGCATGCCAACTGTGGCGTACGTCCAGCATGGCCACAGTGGCGTATGTCCTGCAGCGCCACTGCGGAGGTAGAGGAGGCAGTCTTGAGAGCTGTCCTGCATGCCCACGGTGGCATATGTCCTGCAGGGCCACTGTGGCGTATGCGTAAAATTTTTCGTATGGTAGAGGAGGCAGTCGTGAGAGTTGTCCTGCATGGCAACTGTGGCGTACGTCCTGCAGCGCCACTGTGGCGTATGTCCAGCAGGGCCACAGTGGCGTATGTCCTGCATGGCAACTGTGGCGTACGTCTAGCATGGCGACTGTGGCGTATGTCCAGCAGGGCCACTGCGGCGTATGTCCAGCAGGGCCACTGTGGCGTATGCGTAAAATTTTTCGTATGGTAGAGGAGGCAGTCGTGAGAGTTGTCCTGCATGGCCACTGTGGCATATGTCCTGCAGGGCCACTGCGGCGTATGTCCAGCAGGGCCACAGTGGCGTATGTCCTGCATGGCCACTGTGGCGTATGCGTAACATTTTTCGTATGGTAGAGGAGGCAGTCTTGAGAGCTGTCCTGCATGGCCACGGGGGCATATGTCCTGCAGGGCCACTGCGGCGTATGTCCAGCAGGGCCACAGTGGCGTATGTCCTGCATGGCCACTGTGGCGTATGCGTAACATTGTTCGTACGGTAGAGGAGGCAGTCTTGAGAGCTGTCCTGCATGGCCACGGGGGCATATGTCCTGCAGGGCCACTGCGGCGTATGTCCAGCAGGGCCACAGTGGCGTATGTCCTGCATGGCCACTGTGGCGTATGCGTAACATTTTTCGTATGGTAGAGGAGGCAGTCTTGAGAGTTGTCCTGCATGGCAACTGTGGCGTACGTCCAGCATGGTCACTGTGGCGAATGTCCTGCAGGGCCACTGTGGCGTATGTCCAGCAGGGCCACAGTGTTGTATGTCCAGCAGGGCCACTGAGGCGTATGCGTAATATTTTTCGTATGGTAGAGGAGGCAGTCTTGAGAGCTGTCCTGCATGGCCACTGTGGCATATGTCCTGGAGGGCCACTGTGACGTTTGTCCTGCAGCGCCACAGTGGCGTATGTCCTGCATGGCCACTGTGGCGTATGCGTAACATTTTTCGTATGGTAGAGGAGGCAGTCTTGAGAGTTGTCCTGCATGGCAACTGTGGCGTACGTCCAGCATGGCCACTGTGGCGTATGTCCTGCACGGCCACTGTGGCGTATGCGTAACATTTTTCGTATGGTAGAGGAGGCAGTCTTGAGAGCTGTCCTGCATGGCCACTGTGGCATATGTCCTGGAGGGCCACTGTGACGTTTGTCCTGCAGCGCCACAGTGGCGTATGTCCTGCATGGCCACTGTGGCGTATGCGTAACATTTTTCGTATGGTAGAGGAGGCAGTCTTGAGAGTTGTCCTGCATGGCAACTGTGGCGTACGTCCAGCATGGCCACTGTGGCGTATGTCCTGCATGGCCACTGCGGCGTATGTCCAGCAGGGCCACAGTGGCCTATGTCCTGCATGGCCACTGTGGCGTATGCGTAACATTTTTCGTATGGTAGAGGAGGCAGTCTTGAGAGCTGTCCTGCATGGCCACGGGGGCATATGTCCTGCAGGGCCACTGCGGCGTATGTCCAGCAGGGCCACAGTGGCGTATGTCCTGCATGGCCACTGTGGCGTATGCGTAACATTTTTCGTATGGTAGAGGAGGCAGTCTTGAGAGCTGTCCTGCATGGCCACTGTGGCATATGTCCTGGAGGGCCACTGTGACGTTTGTCCTGCAGCGCCACAGTGGCGTATGTCCTGCATGGCCACTGTGGCGTATGCGTAACATTTTTCGTATGGTAGAGGAGGCAGTCTTGAGAGTTGTCCTGCATGGCAACTGTGGCGTACGTCCAGCATGGCCACAGTGGCGTATGTCCTGTAGCGCCACTGCGGCGTATGTCCAGCAGGGCCACAGTGGCGTATGTCCTGCATGGCCACTGTGGCGTATGCGTAACATTTTTCGTATGGTAGAGGAGGCAGTCTTGAGAGCTGTCCTGCATGGCCACGGAGGCATATGTCCTGCAGGGCCACTGCGGCGTATGTCCAGCAGGGCCACAGTGGCGTATGTCCTGCATGGCCACTGTGGCGTATGCGTAACATTTTTCGTATGGTAGAGGAGGCAGTCTTGAGAGTTGTCCTGCATGGCAACTGTGGCGTACGTCCTGCAGCGCCACTGTGGCGTATGTCCAGCAGGGCCACAGTGGCGTATGTCCTGCATGGCCACTGTGGCGTATGCGTAACATTTTTCGTATGGTAGAGGAGGCAGTCTTGAGAGCTGTCCTGCATGGCCACGGTGGCATACGTCCAGCAGGGCCACAGTGGCGTATGTCCAGCAGGGCCACAGTGGCGTATGTCCTGCATGGCCACTGTGGCGTATGCGTAACATTTTTCGTATGGTAGAGGAGGCAGTCTTGAGAGTTGTCCTGCATGGCCACTGTGGCGCATGCGTAACTTTTTTGGTATGGTAGAGGAGGCAGTCTTGAGAGTTGTCCTGCATGGCAACTGTGGCGTACGTCCTGCAGCGCCACTGTGGCGTATGTCCAGCAGGGCCACAGTGGCGTATGTCCTGCATGGCCACTGTGGCGTATGCGTAACATTTTTCGTATGGTAGAGGAGGCAGTCTTGAGAGTTGTCCTGCATGGCAACTGTGGCGTACGTCCTGCAGCGCCACTGTGGCGTATGTCCAGCAGGGCCACAGTGGCGTATGTCCTGCATGGCCACTGTGGCGTATGCGTAACATTTTTCGTATGGTAGAGGAGGCAGTCTTGAGAGCTGTCCTGCATGGCCACGGTGGCATACGTCCAGCAGGGCCACAGTGGCGTATGTCCAGCAGGGCCACTGTGGCGTATGTCCAGCAGGGCCACAGTGGCGTATGTCCTGCATGGCCACTGTGGCGTATGCGTAACATTTTTCGTATGGTAGAGGAGGCAGTCTTGAGAGTTGTCCTGCATGGCAACTGTGGCGTACGTCCTGCAGCGCCACTGTGGCGTATGTCCAGCAGGGCCACAGTGGCGTATTTGCTGCATGGCCACTGTGGCGTATGCGTAACATTTTTCGTATGGTAGAGGAGGCAGTCTTGAGAGCTGTCCTGCATGGCCACGGTGGCATACGTCCAGCAGGGCCACAGTGGCGTATGTCCAGCAGGGCCACTGTGGCGTATGTCCAGCAGGGCCACAGTGGCGTATGTCCTGCATGGCCACTGTGGCGTATGCGTAACATTTTTCGTATGGTAGAGGAGGCAGTCTTGAGAGCTGTCCTGCATGGCCACGGTGGCATACGTCCAGCAGGGCCACAGTGGCGTATGTCCTGCAGCGCCACTGCGGCGTATGTCCAGCAGGGCCACAGTGGCGTATGTCCTGCATGGCCACTGTAGCGTATGTCCTCCATGGCCACTGTGGCGTATGCGTAACATTTTTCGTATGGTAGAGGAGGCAGTCTTGAGAGTTGTCCTGCATGGCAACTGTGGCGTACGTCCTGCAGCGCCACTGTGGCGTATGTCCAGCAGGGCCACAGTGGCGTATGTCCTGCATGGCCACTGTGGCGTATGCGTAACATTTTTCGTATGGTAGAGGAGGCAGTCTTGAGAGCTGTCCTGCATGGCCACGGTGGCATACGTCCAGCAGGGCCACAGTGGCGTATGTCCTGCAGCGCCACTGCGGCGTATGTCCAGCAGGGCCACAGTGGCGTATGTCCTGCATGGCCACTGTGGCGTATGTCCTCCATGGCCACTGTGGCGTATGCGTAACATTTTTCGTATGGTAGAGGAGGCAGTCTTGAGAGTTGTCCTGCATGGCAACTGTGGCGTACGTCCAGCATGGCCACAGTGGCGTATGTCCTGCAGCGCCACTGCGGCGTATGTCCAGCAGGGCCACAGTGGCGTATGTCCTGCATGGCCACTGTGGCGTATGCGTAACATTTTTCGTATGGTAGAGGAGGCAGTCTTGAGAGTTGTCCTGCATGGCAAGTGTGGCGTACGTCCAGCATGGCCACTATGGCGTATGTCCAGCAGGGCCACAGTGGCGTATGTCCTGCATGGCCACTGTGGCGAATGCGTAACATTTTTTGTATGGTAGAGGAGGCAATCTTGAGAGTTGTCCTGCATGGCAAGTGTGTTGTACGTCCGGCATGGCCACTGTGGCGTATGTTCAGCAGGGCCACAGTGGCGTATGTCCTGCATGGCCACTGTGGCGTATGCGTAACATTTTTCGTATGGTAGAGGAGGCAGTCTTGAGAGTTGTCCTGCATGGCAAGTGTGGCGTACGTCCAGCATGGCCACTGTGGCGTATGTCCAGCAGGGCCACAGTGGCGTATGTCCTGCATGGCCACTGTGGCGTATGCGTAACATTTTTCGTATGGTAGAGGAGGCAGTCTTGAGAGTTGTCCTGCATGGCAACTGTGGCGTACGTCTAGCATGGCCACTGTGGCGTATGTCCAGCAGGGCCACTGCGGCGTATGTCCAGCAGGGCCACAGTGGCGTATGTCCTGCATGGCCACTGTGGCGTATGCGTAACATTTTTCGTATGGTAGAGGAGGCAGTCTTGAGAGTTGTCCTGCATGGCAACTGTGGCGTACGTCTAGCATGGCCACTGTGGCGTATGTCCAGCAGGGCCACTGCGGCGTATGTCCAGCAGGGCCACTGTGGCGTATGTCCTCCATGGCCACTGTGGCGTATGCGTAACATTTTTCGTATGGTAGAGGAGGCAGTCTTGAGAGTTGTCCTGCATGCCAACTGTGGCGTACGTCCAGCATGGCCACAGTGGCGTATGTCCTGCAGCGCCACTGCGGAGGTAGAGGAGGCAGTCTTGAGAGCTGTCCTGCATGGCCACGGTGGCATATGTCCTGCTGGGCCACTGCGGCGTATGCGTAAAATTTTTCGTATGGTAGAGGAGGCAGTCTTGAGAGTTGTCCTGCATGGCAACTGTGGCGTACGTCCTGCAGCGCCACTATGGCGTATGTCCAGCAGGGCCACAGTGGCGTGTGTCCTGCATGGCCACTGTGGCGTAAGCGTAACATTTTTCGTATGGTAGAGGAGGCAGTCTTGAGAGCTGTCCTGCATGGCCACGGTGGCATACGTCCAGCAGGGCCACAGTGGTGTATGTCCAGCAGGGCCACAGTGGCGTATGTCCTGCATGGCCACTGTGGCGTACATCCAGCATGGCCACTGTGGCATATGTCCTGCAGGGCCACTGCGGCGTATGTCCAGCAGGGCCACAGTGGCGTATGTCCTGCATGGCCACTGTGGCGTATGCGTAACATTTTTCGTATGGTAGAGGAGGCAGTCTTGAGAGTTGTCCTGCATGGCAAGTGTGGCGTACGTCCAGCATGGCCACTGTGGCGTATGTCCAGCAGGGCCACAGTGGCGTATGTCCTGCATGGCCACTGTGGCGTATGCGTAACATTTTTCGTATGGTAGAGGAGGCAGTCTTGAGAGTTGTCCTGCATGGCAACTGTGGCGTACGTCTAGCATGGCCACTGTGGCGTATGTCCAGCAGGGCCACTGCGGCGTATGTCCAGCAGGGCCACAGTGGCGTATGTCCTGCATGGCCACTGTGGCGTATGCGTAACATTTTTCGTATGGTAGAGGAGGCAGTCTTGAGAGTTGTCCTGCATGGCAACTGTGGCGTACGTCTAGCATGGCCACTGTGGCGTATGTCCAGCAGGGCCACTGCGGCGTATGTCCAGCAGGGCCACTGTGGCGTATGTCCTCCATGGCCACTGTGGCGTATGCGTAACATTTTTCGTATGGTAGAGGAGGCAGTCTTGAGAGTTGTCCTGCATGCCAACTGTGGCGTACGTCCAGCATGGCCACAGTGGCGTATGTCCTGCAGCGCCACTGCGGAGGTAGAGGAGGCAGTCTTGAGAGCTGTCCTGCATGGCCACGGTGGCATATGTCCTGCTGGGCCACTGTGGCGTATGCGTAAAATTTTTCGTATGGTAGAGGAGGCAGTCTTGAGAGTTGTCCTGCATGGCAACTGTGGCGTACGTCCTGCATGGCCACTGTGGCGTATGCGTAACATTTTTCGTATGGTAGAGGAGGCAGTCTTGAGAGTTGTCCTGCATGGCAACTGTGGCGTACGTCTAGCATGGCCACTGTGGCGTATGTCCAGCAGGGCCACTGCGGCGTATGTCCAGCAGGGCCACAGTGGCGTATGTCCTGCATGGCCACTGTGGCGTATGCGTAACATTTTTCGTATGGTAGAGGAGGCAGTCTTGAGAGTTGTCCTGCATGCCAACTGTGGCGTACGTCCAGCATGGCCACAGTGGCGTATGTCCTGCAGCGCCACTGCGGAGGTAGAGGAGGCAGTCTTGAGAGCTGTCCTGCATGGCCACGGTGGCATATGTCCTGCTGGGCCACTGTGGCGTATGCGTAAAATTTTTCGTATGGTAGAGGAGGCAGTCTTGAGAGTTGTCCTGCATGGCAACTGTGGCGTACGTCCTGCAGCGCCACTATGGCGTATGTCCAGCAGGGCCACAGTGGCGTATGTCCTGCATGGCCACTGTGGCGTAAGCGTAACATTTTTCGTATGGTAGAGGAGGCAGTCTTGAGAGCTGTCCTGCATGGCCACGGTGGCATACGTCCAGCAGGGCCACAGTGGCGTATGTCCAGCAGGGCCACAGTGGCGTATGTCCTGCATGGCCACTGTGGCGTACATCCAGCATGGCCACTGTGGCATATGTCCTGCAGGGCCACTGCGGCGTATGTCCAGCAGGGCCACAGTGGCGTATGTCCTGCATGGCCACTGTGGCGTATGCGTAACATTTTTCGTATGGTAGAGGAGGCAGTCTTGAGAGTTGTCCTGCATGGCAAGTGTGGCGTACGTCCAGCATGGCCACTGTGGCGTATGTCCAGCAGGGCCACAGTGGCGTATGTCCTGCATGGCCACTGTGGCGTATGCGTAACATTTTTCGTATGGTAGAGGAGGCAGTCTTGAGAGTTGTCCTGCATGGCAACTGTGGCGTACGTCTAGCATGGCCACTGTGGCGTATGTCCAGCAGGGCCACTGCGGCGTATGTCCAGCAGGGCCACAGTGGCGTATGTCCTGCATGGCCACTGTGGCGTATGCGTAACATTTTTCGTATGGTAGAGGAGGCAGTCTTGAGAGTTGTCCTGCATGCCAACTGTGGCGTACGTCCAGCATGGCCACAGTGGCGTATGTCCTGCATGGCCACTGTGGCGTAAGCGTAACATTTTTCGTATGGTAGAGGAGGCAGTCTTGAGAGCTGTCCTGCATGGCCACGGTGGCATACGTCCAGCAGGGCCACAGTGGCGTATGTCCAGCAGGGCCACTGTGGCGTATGTCCAGCAGGGCCACAGTGGCGTATGTCCAGCAGGGCCACAGTGGCGTATGTCCTGCATGGCAACTGTGGCGTACGTCCAGCATGGCCACTGTGGCATATGTCCTGCAGGGCCACTGCGGCGTATGTCCAGCAGGGCCACAGTGGCGTATGTCCTGCATGGCCACTGTGGCGTATGCGTAACATTTTTCGTATGGTAGAGGAGGCAGTCTTGAGAGCTGTCCTGCATGGCCACGGGGGCATATGTCCTGCAGGGCCACTGCGGCGTATGTCAAGCAGGGCCACAGTGGCGTATGTCCTGCATGGCCACTGTGGCGTATGCGTAACATTTTTCGTATGGTAGAGGAGGCAGTCTTGAGAGTTGTCCTGCATGGCAACTGTGGCGTACGTCCTGCAGCGCCACTATGGCGTATGTCCAGCAGGGCCACAGTGGCGTATGTCCTGCATGGCCACTGTGGCGTAAGCGTAACATTTTTCGTATGGTAGAGGAGGCAGTCTTGAGAGCTGTCCTGCATGGCCACTGTGGCATACGTCCAGCAGGGCCACAGTGGCGTATGTCCAGCAGGGCCACTGTGGCGTATGTCCAGCAGGGCCACAGTGGCGTATGTCCAGCAGGGCCACAGTGGCGTATGTCCTGCATGACAACTGTGGCGTACGTCCAGCATGGCCACTGTGGCATATGTCCTGCAGGGCCACTGCGGCGTATGTCCAGCAGGGCCACAGTGGCGTATGTCCTGCATGGCCACTGTGGCGTATACGTAACATTTTTCGTATGGTAGAGGAGGCAGTCTTGAGAGCTGTCCTGCATGGCCACGGGGGCATATGTCCTGCAGGGCCACTGCGGCGTATGTCAAGCAGGGCCACAGTGGCGTATGTCCTGCATGGCCACTGTGGCGTATGCGTAACATTTTTCGTATGGTAGAGGAGGCAGTCTTGAGAGTTGTCCTGCATGGCAACTGTGGCGTACGTCTAGCATGGCCACTGTGGCGTATGTCCAGCAGGGCCACTGCGGCGTATGTCCAGCAGGGCCACAGTGGCGTATGTCCTGCATGGCCACTGTGGCGTATGCGTAACATTTTTCGTATGGTAGAGGAGGCAGTCTTGAGAGTTGTATTGCATGGCAACTGTGGCGTACGTCCAGCATGGCTACAGTGGCGTGTGTCCTGCAGCGCCACTGCGGCGTATGTCCAGTAGGGCCACAGTGGCGGATGTCCTGCACGGCCACTGTGGCGTATGCGTAACATTTTTCGTATGGTAGAGGAGGCAGTCTTGAGAGCTGTCCTGCATGGCCACGGTGGCATACGTCCAGCAGGGCCACAGTGGCGTATGTCCAGCAGGGCCACTGTGGCGTATGTCCAGCAGGGCCACAGTGGCGTATGTCCAGCAGGGCCACAGTGGCGTATGTCCTGCATGGCAACTGTGGCGTACGTCCAGCATGGCCACTGTGGCATATGTCCTGCAGGGCCACTGCGGCGTATGTCCAGCAGGGCCACAGTGGCGTATGTCCTGCATGGCCACTGTGGCGTATGCGTAACATTTTTCGTATGGTAGAGGAGGCAGTCTTGAGAGCTGTCCTGCATGGCCACGGGGGCATATGTCCTGCAGGGCCACTGCGGCGTATGTCCAGCAGGGCCACAGTGGCGTATGTCCTGCATGGCCACTGTGGCGTATGCGTAACATTTTTCGTATGGTAGAGGAGGCAGTCTTGAGAGCTGTCCTGCATGGCCACGGGGGCATATGTCCTGCAGGGCCACTGCGGCGTATGTCCAGCAGGGCCACAGTGGCGTATGTCCTGCATGGCCACTGTGACGTATGCGTAACATTTTTCGTATGGTAGAGGAGGCAGTCTTGAGAGCTGTCCTGCATGGCCACGGGGGCATATGTCCTGCAGGGCCACTGCGGCGTATGTCAAGCAGGGCCACAGTGGCGTATGTCCTGCATGGCCACTGTGGCGTATGCGTAACATTTTTGTATGGTAGAGGAGGCAGTCTTGAGAGTTGTCCTGCATGGCAACTGTGGCGGACGTCCAGCATGGTCACTGTGGGGTATACGTAACATTTTTCGTATGGTAGAGGAGGCAGTCTTGAGAGTTGTCCTGCATGGCAACTGTGGCGTACGTCCAGCATGGCCACTGTGGCGTATGTCAAGCAGGGCCACAGTGGCGTATGTCCAGCAGGGCCACAGTGGCGTATGTCCTGCATGGCCACTGTGGGGTATACGTAACATTTTTCGTATGGTAGAGGAGGCAGTCTTGAGAGTTGTCCTGCATGGCAACTGTGGCGTACGTCCAGCATGGCCACTGTGGCGTATGTCCAGCAGGGCCACAGTGTTGTATGTCCAGCAGGGCCACTGAGGCGTATGCGTAATATTTTTCGTATGGTAGAGGAGGCAGTCTTGAGAGCTGTCCTGCATGGCCACTGTGGCATATGTCCTGGAGGGCCACTGTGACGTTTGTCCTGCAGCGCCACAGTGGCGTATGTCCTGCATGGCCACTGTGGCGTATGCGTAACATTTTTCGTATGGTAGAGGAGGCAGTCTTGAGAGTTGTCCTGCATGGCAACTGTGGCGTACGTCCAGCATGGCCACTGTGGCGTATGTCCTGCATGGCCACTGTGGCGTACGCGTAACATTTTTCGTATGGTAGAGGAGGCAGTCTTGAGAGTTGTCCTGCATGGCAACTGTGGCGTACGTCCAGCATGGCCACAGTGGCGTATGTCCTGTAGCGCCACTGCGGCGTATGTCCAGCAGGGCCACAGTGGCGTATGTCCTGCATGGCCACTGTGGCGTATGCGTAACATTTTTCGTATGGTAGAGGAGGCAGTCTTGAGAGCTGTCCTGCATGGCCACTGTGGCGTATGCGTAACATTTTTCGTATGGTAGAGGAGGCAGTCTTGAGAGTTGTCCTGCATGGCAACTGTGGCGTACGTCCTGCAGCGCCACTGTGGCGTATGTCCAGCAGGGCCACAGTGGCGTATGTCCTGCATGGCCACTGTGGCGTATGCGCAACATTTTTCGTATGGTAGAGGAGGCAGTCTTGAGAGCTGTCCTGCATGGCCACGGTGGCATACGTCCAGCAGGGCCACAGTGGCGTATGTCCAGCAGGGCCACTGTGGCGTATGTCCAGCAGGGCCACAGTGGCGTATGTCCTGCAGCGCCACTTTGGCGTATGTCCAGCAGGGCCACAGTGGCGTATGTCCTGCATGGCCACAGTGGCGTATGTCCTCCATGGCCACTGTGGCGTATGCGTAACATTTTTCGAATGTTAGAGGAGGCAGTCTTGAGAGTTGTCCTGCATGGCAACTGTGGCGTACGTCCAGCATGGGCACAGTGGCGTTTGTCCTGCAGCGCCACTGCGGCGTATGTCCAGCAGGGCCACAGTGGCGTATGTCCTGCATGGCCACTGTGGCGTATGCGTAACTTTTCGTATGGTAGAGGAGGCAGTCTTGAGAGTTGTCCTGCATGGCCACTGTGGCGTATGTTCAGCAGGGCCACAGTGGCGTATGTCCTGCAGGGCCACTGTGGCGTATGTCCAGCAGGGCCACAGTGGCGTATGTCCTGCATGGCCACTGTGGCGTATGCGTAACATTTTTCGTATGGTAGAGGAGGCAGTCTTGAGAGTTGTCCTGCATGGCCACTGTGGCGTATGTCCAGCAGGGCCACTGCGGCGTATGTCCAGCAGGGCCACAGTGGCGTATGTCCTGCATGGCCACTGTGGCGTATGCGTAACATTTTTCGTATGGTAGAGGAGGCAGTCTTGAGAGCTGTCCTGCATGGCCACGGGGGCATATGTCCTGCAGGGCCACTGCGGCGTATGTCCAGCAGGGCCACAGTGGCGTATGTCCTGCATGGCCACTGTGACGTATGCGTAACATTTTTCGTATGGTAGAGGAGGCAGTCTTGAGAGCTGTCCTGCATGGCCACGGTGGCATATGTCCTGCAGGGCCACTGTGGCGTATGCGTAAAATTTTTCGTATGGTAGAGGAGGCAGTCTTGAGAGTTGTCCTGCATGGCCACTGTGGCGTATGTCCTCCATGGCCACTGTGGCGTATGCTTAACATTTTTCGTATGGTAGAGGAGGCAGTCTTGAGAGTTGTATTGCATGGCAACTGTGGCGTACGTCCAGCATGGCCACAGTGGCGTATGTCCTGCAGCGCCACTGCGGCGTATGTCCAGTAGGGCCACAGTGGCGGATGTCCTGCACGGTCACTGTGGCGTATGCGTAACATTTTTCGTATGGTAGAGGAGGCAGACTTGAGAGTTGTTCTGCATGGCAAGTGTGGCGTACGTCCAGCATGGCCACTGTAGCGTATGTCCAGCAGGGCCACAGTGGCTTATGTCCTGCATGGCCACTGTGGCGTATGCGTAACATTTTTTGTATGGTAGAGGAGGCAGTCTTGAAAGCTGTCCTGCATGGCCACTGTGGCGTACGTCCAGCATGGCCACTGTGGCGTATGTCCAGCAGGGCCACTGTGGCGTATGCGTAACATTTTTCGTATGGTAGAGGAGGTAGTCTTGAGAGTTGTCCTGCATGGCAACTGTGGCGTACGTCTAGCATGGCCACTGTGGCGTATGTCCAGCAGGGCCACTGCGGCGTATGTCCAGCAGGGCCACTGTGGCGTATGCGTAACATTTTTCGTATGGTAGAGGAGGCAGTCTTGAGAGTTGTCCTGCATGGCCACGGGGGCATATGTCCTGCAGGGCCACTGCGGCGTATGTCCAGCAGGGCCACAGTGGCGTATGTCCTGCATGGCCACTGTGGCGTATTCGTAACATTTTTCGTATGGTAGAGGAGGCAGTCTTGAGAGTTGTCCTGCATGGCCACGGGGGCATATGTCCTGCAGGGCCACTGCGGCGTATGCGTAAAATTTTTCGTATGGTAGAGGAGGCAGTCTTGAGAGTTGTCCTGCATGCCAACTGTGGCGTACGTCCAGCATGGCCACAGTGGCGTATGTCCTGCAGCGCCACTGCGGAGGTAGAGGAGGCAGTCTTGAGAGCTGTCCTGCATGGCCACGGTGGCATATGTCCTGCAGGGCCACTGTGGCGTATGCGTAAAATTTTTCGTATGGTAGAGGAGGCAGTCTTGAGAGTTGTCCTGCATGGCCACTGTGGCGTATGTCCTCCATGGCCACTGTGGCGTATGCTTAACATTTTTCGTATGGTAGAGGAGGCAGTCTTGAGAGTTGTATTGCATGGCAACTGTGGCGTACGTCCAGCATGGCCACAGTGGCGTATGTCCTGCAGCGCCACTGCGGCGTATGTCCAGTAGGGCCACAGTGGCGGATGTCCTGCACGGTCACTGTGGCGTATGCGTAACATTTTTCGTATGGTAGAGGAGGCAGACTTGAGAGTTGTTCTGCATGGCAAGTGTGGCGTACGTCCAGCATGGCCACTGTAGCGTATGTCCAGCAGGGCCACAGTGGCTTATGTCCTGCATGGCCACTGTGGCGTATGCGTAACATTTTTTGTATGGTAGAGGAGGCAGTCTTGAAAGCTGTCCTGCATGGCCACTGTGGCGTACGTCCAGCATGGCCACTGTGGCGTATGTCCAGCAGGGCCACTGTGGCGTATGCGTAACATTTTTCGTATGGTAGAGGAGGTAGTCTTGAGAGTTGTCCTGCATGGCAACTGTGGCGTACGTCTAGCATGGCCACTGTGGCGTATGTCCAGCAGGGCCACTGCGGCGTATGTCCAGCAGGGCCACTGTGGCGTATGCGTAACATTTTTCGTATGGTAGAGGAGGCAGTCTTGAGAGTTGTCCTGCATGGCCACGGGGGCATATGTCCTGCAGGGCCACTGCGGCGTATGTCCAGCAGGGCCACAGTGGCGTATGTCCTGCATGGCCACTGTGGCGTATTCGTAACATTTTTCGTATGGTAGAGGAGGCAGTCTTGAGAGTTGTCCTGCATGGCCACGGGGGCATATGTCCTGCAGGGCCACTGCGGCGCATGTCAAGCAGGGCCACAGTGGCGTACGTCCAGCATGGCTACAGTGGCGTATGTCCTGCAGCGCCACTGCGGAGGTAGAGGAGGCAGTCTTGAGAGCTGTCCTGCATGCCCACGGTGGCATATGTCCTGCAGGGCCACTGTGGCGTATGCGTAAAATTTTTCGTATGGTAGAGGAGGCAGTCTTGAGAGTTGTCCTGCATGGCAACTGTGGCGGACGTCCAGCATGGTCACTGTGGCGAATCTCCTGCAGGGCCACTGCGGCGTATGTCCAGCAGGGCCACAGTGGCGTATGTCCTGCATGGCCATGCGTAACATTTTTCGTATGGTAGAGGAGGCAGTCTTGAGAGCTGTCCTGCATGGCCACGGGGGCATATGTCCTGCAGGGCCACTGCGGCGTATGTCCAGCAGGGCCACAGTGGCGTATGTCCTGCATGGCCACTGTGGCGTATGCGTAACATTTTTCGTATGGTAGAGGAGGCAGTCTTGAGAGTTGTCCTGCATGGCAACTGTGGCGGACGTCCAGCATGGTCACTGTGGCGAATGTCCTGCAGGGCCACTGCGGCGTATGTCCAGCAGGGCCACAGTGGCGTATGTCCTGCATGGCCACTGTGGGGTATACGTAACATTTTTCGTATGGTAGAGGAGGCAGTCTTGAGAGTTGTCCTGCATGGCCACTGTGGCGTATGTAAAGCAGGGCCACAGTGGCGTATGTCCTGCATGGCCACAGTGGCGTATGTCATCCATGGCGACTGTGGCGTATGCTTAACATTTTTCGTATGGTAGAGGAGGCAGTCTTGAGAGTTGTATTGCATGGCAACTGTGGCGTACGTCCAGCATGGCTACAGTGGCGTATGTCCTGCAGCGCCACTGCGGCGTATGTCCAGTAGGGCCACAGTGGCGGATGTCCTGCACGGCCACTGTGGCGTAAGCGTAACATTTTTCGTATGGTAGAGGAGGCAGTCTTGAGAGCTGTCCTGCATGGCCACGGTGGCATACGTCCAGCAGGGTCACAGTGGCGTATGTCCAGCAGGGCCACTGTGGCGTATGTCCAGCAGGGCCACAGTGGCGTATGTCCAGCAGGGCCACAGTGGCGTATGTCCTGCATGGCAACTGTGGCGTACGTCCAGCATGGCCACTGTGGCATATGTCCTGCAGGGCCACTGCGGCGTATGTCCAGCAGGGCCACAGTGGCGTATGTCCTGCATGGCCACTGTGGCGTATGCGTAACATTTTTCGTATGGTAGAGGAGGCAGTCTTGAGAGCTGTCCTGCATGGCCACGGGGGCATATGTCCTGCAGGGCCACTGCGGCGTATGTCCAGCAGGGCCACAGTGGCGTATGTCCTGCATGGCCACTGTGGCGTATGCGTAACATTTTTCGTATGGTAGAGGAGGCAGTCTTGAGAGCTGTCCTGCATGGCCACGGGGGCATATGTCCTGCAGGGCCACTGCGGCGTATGTCAAGCAGGGCCACAGTGGCGTATGTCCTGCATGGCCACTGTGGCGTATGCGTAACATTTTTGTATGGTAGAGGAGGCAGTCTTGAGAGTTGTCCTGCATGGCAACTGTGGCGTACGTCCAGCATGGCCACTGTGGCGTATGTCCAGCAGGGCCACAGTGTTGTATGTCCTGCAGGGCCACTGCGGCGTATGTCAAGCAGGGCCACAGTGGCGTATGTCCTGCACGGCCACTGTGGCGTAAGCGTAACATTTTTCGTATGGTAGAGGAGGCAGTCTTGAGAGCTGTCCTGCATGGCCACGGTGGCATACGTCCAGCAGGGTCACAGTGGCGTATGTCCAGCAGGGCCACTGTGGCGTATGTCCAGCAGGGCCACAGTGGCGTATGTCCAGCAGGGCCACAGTGGCGTATGTCCTGCATGGCAACTGTGGCGTACGTCCAGCATGGCCACTGTGGCGTATGTCCTGCATGGCCACTGTGGCGTACGCGTAACATTTTTCGTATGGTAGAGGAGGCAGTCTTGAGAGTTGTCCTGCATGGCAACTGTGGCGTACGTCCAGCATGGCCACAGTGGCGTATGTCCTGTAGCGCCACTGCGGCGTATGTCCAGCAGGGCCACAGTGGCGTATGTCCTGCATGGCCACTGTGGCGTATGCGTAACATTTTTCGTATGGTAGAGGAGGCAGTCTTGAGAGCTGTCCTGCATGGCCACGGAGGCATATGTCCTGCAGGGCCACTGCGGCGTATGTCCAGCAGGGCCACAGTGGCGTATGTCCTGCATGGCCACTGTGGCGTATGCGTAACATTTTTCGTATGGTAGAGGAGGCAGTCTTGAGAGCTGTCCTGCATGGCCACGGAGGCATATGTCCTGCAGGGCCACTGCGGCGTATGTCCAGCAGGGCCACAGTGGCGTATGTCCTGCATGGCCACTGTGGCGTATGCGTAACATTTTTCGTATGGTAGAGGAGGCAGTCTTGAGAGTTGTCCTGCATGGCAACTGTGGCGTACGTCTTGCAGCGCCACTGTGGCGTATGTCCAGCAGGGCCACAGTGGCGTATGTCCTGCATGGCCACTGTGGCGTATGCGTAACATTTTTCGAATGTTAGAGGAGGCAGTCTTGAGAGCTGTCCTGCATGGCCACGGTGGCATACGTCCAGCAGGGCCACAGTGGCGTATGTCCAGCAGGGCCACTGTGGCGTATGTCCAGCAGGGCCACAGTGGCGTATGTCCTGCAGCGCCACTTTGGCGTATGTCCAGCAGGGCCACAGTGGCGTATGTCCTGCAGCGCCACTGTGGCGTATGTCCAGCAGGGCCACAGTGGCGTATGTCCCGCATGGCCACTGTGGCGTATGAGTAACATTTTTGGTATGGTAGAGGAGGCAGTCTTGAGAGTTGTCCTGCATGGCAACTGTGGCGTACGTCCAGCATGGCCACTGTGGCGTATGTCCTGCATGGCCACAGTGGCGTATGTCCTGCATGGCCACTGTGGCGTATGCGTAACATTTTTCGAATGTTAGAGGAGGCAGTCTTGAGAGTTGTCCTGCATGGCAACTGTGGCGTACGTCCAGCATGGCCACAGTGGCGTTTGTCCTGCAGCGCCACTGCGGCGTATGTCCAGCAGGGCCACAGTGGCGTATGTCCTGCATGGCCACTGTGGCGTATGCGTAACTTTTCGTATGGTACAGGAGGCAGTCTTGAGAGTTGTCCTGCATGGCCACTGTGGCGTATGTTCAGCAGGGCCACAGTGGCGTATGTCCTGCAGGGCCACTGTGGCGTATGTCCAGCAGGGCCACAGTGGCGTATGTCCTGCATGCCCACAGTGGCGTATGTCCTCCATGGCCACTGTGGCGTATGCTTAACATTTTTCGTATGGTAGAGGAGGCAGTCTTGAAAGTTGTCCTGCATGGCAAGTGTGGCGTACGTCCAGCATGGCCACTGTGGCGTATGTCCAGCAGGGCGACAGTGGCGTATGTCCTGCATGGCCACTGTGGCGTATGCGTAACATTTTTTGTATGGTAGAGGAGGCAGTCTTGAGAGTTGTCCTGCATGGCAAGTGTGGCGTACGTCCAGCATGGCCACTGTGGCGTATGTCCAGCAGGGCCACAGTGGCGTATGTCCTGCATGGCCACTGTGGCGTATGCGTAACATTTTTCGTATGGTAGAGGAGGCAGTCTTGAGAGTTGTCCTGCATGGCCACTGTGGCGTATGTCCAGCAGGGCCACTGCGGCGTATGTCCAGCAGGGCCACAGTGGCGTATGTCCTGCATGGCCACTGTGGCGTATGCGTAACATTTTTCGTATGGTAGAGGAGGCAGTCTTGAGAGTTGTCCTGCATGCCAACTGTGGCGTACGTCCAGCATGACCACAGTGGCGTATGTCCTGCAGCGCCACTGCGGAGGTAGAGGAGGCAGCCTTGAGAGCTGTCCTGCATGGCCACGGTGGCATATGTCCTGCAGGGCCACTGTGGCGTATGCGTAAAATTTTTCGTATGGTAGAGGAGGCAGTCTTGAGAGTTGTCCTGCATGGCCACTGTGGCGTATGTAAAGCAGGGCCACAGTGGCGTATGTCCTGCATGGCCACAGTGGCGTATGTCCTCCATGGCCACTGTGGCGTATGCTTAACATTTTTCGTATGGTAGAGGAGGCAGTCTTGAGAGTTGTATTGCATGGCAACTGTGGCGTACGTCCAGCATGGCCACAGTGGCGTATGTCCTGCAGCGCCACTGCGGCGTATGTCCAGTAGGGCCACAGTGGCGTATGTCCTGCACGGTCACTGTGGCGTATGCGTAACATTTTTCGTATGGTAGAGGAGGCAGACTGGAGAGTTGTCCTGCATGGCAAGTGTGGCGTACGTCCAGCATGGCCACTGTGGCGTATGTCCAGCAGGGCCACAGTGGCGTATGTCCTGCATGGCCACTGTGGCGTATGCGTAACATTTTTTGTATGGTAGAGGAGGCAGTCTTGAAAGCTGTCCTGCATGGCCACTGTGGCGTACGTCCAGCATGGCCACTGTGGCGTATGTCCAGCAGGGCCACTGTGGCGTATGCGTAACATTTTTCGTATGGTAGAGGAGGTAGTCTTGAGAGTTGTCCTGCATGGCAACTGTGGCGTACGTCTAGCATGGCCACTGTGGCGTATGTCCAGCAGGGCCACTGCGTCGTATGTCCAGCAGGGCCACTGTGGCGTATGCGTAACATTTTTCGTATGGTAGAGGAGGTAGTCTTGAGAGTTGTCCTGCATGGCAACTGTGGCGTACGTCTAGCATGGCCACTGTGGCGTATGTCCAGTAGGGCCACAGTGGCGGGTGTCCTGCACGGTCACTGTGGCGTATGCGTAACATTTTTCGTATGGTAGAGGAGGCAGTCTGGAGAGTTGTCCTGCATGGCAAGTGTGGCGTACGTCCAGCATGGCCACTGTTGCGTATGTCCAGCAGGGCCACAGTGGCGTATGTCCTGCATGGCCACTGTGGCGTATGCGTAACATTTTTTGTATGGTAGAGGAGGCAGTCTTGAAAGCTGTCCTGCATGGCCACTGTGGCGTACGTCCAGCATGGCCACTGTGGCGTATGTCCTCCATGGCCACTGTGGCGTATGCTTAACATTTTTCGTATGGTAGAGGAGGCAGTCTTGAGAGTTGTCCTGCATGGCAACTGTGGCGTACGTCCTGCAGCGCCACTGTGGCGTATGTCCAGCAGGGCCACTGTGGCGTATGTCCAGCAGGGCCACAGTGGCGTATGTCCAGCAGGGCCACAGTGGCGTATGTCCTGCATGGCAACTGTGGCGTACGTCCAGCATGGCCCCTGTGACATATGTCCTGCAGGGCCACTGCGGCGTATGTCCAGCAGGGCCACAGTGGCGTATGTCCTGCATGGCCACTGTGGCGTATTCGTAACATTTTTCGTATGGTAGAGGAGGCAGTCTTGAGAGCTGTCCTGCATGGCCACGGGGGCATATGTCCTGCAGGGCCACTGCGGCGTATGTCCAGCAGGGCCACAGTGGCGTATGTCCTGCATGGCCACTGTGGCGTATTCGTAACATTTTTGGTATGGTAGAGGAGGCAGTCTTGAGAGCTGTCCTGCGTGGCCACGGTGGCATACGTCCAGCAGGGCCACTGTGGCGTATGTCCAGTATGGCCACTGTGGCGTATGTCCAGCAGGGCCACTGTGGCGTATGTCCAGTATGGCCACTGTGGCGTATGTCCAGCAGGGCCACTGTGGCGTATGTCGTGCATGGCCACTGTGGCGTATGTCCAGCAGGGCCACAGTGGCGTATGTCCTGCAGCGCCACTTTGGCGTATGTCCAGCAGGGCCACAGTGGCGTATGTCCTGCAGCGCCACTGTGGCGTATGTCCAGCAGGGCCACAGTGGCGTATGTCCCGCATGGCCACTGTGGCGTATGCGTAACATTTTTCGTATGGTAGAGGAGGCAGTCTTGAGAGTTGTCCTGCATGGCAACTGTGGCGTACGTCCAGCATGGTCACTGTGGCGAATGTCCTGCAGGGCCACTGCGGCGTATGTCCAGCAGGGCCACAGTGGCGTATGTCCTGCATGGCCACTGTGGGGTATACGTAACATTTTTCGTATGGTAGAGGAGGCAGTCTTGAGAGTTGTCCTGCATGGCCACTGTGGCGTATGTCCAGCAGGGCCAAAGTGTTGTATGTCCAGCAGGGCCACTGAGGCGTATGCGTAATATTTTTCGTATGGTAGAGGAGGCAGTCTTGAGAGCTGTCCTGCATGGTCACTGTGGCATATGTCCTGGAGGGCCACTGTGACGTTTGTCCTGCAGCGCCACAGTGGCGTATGTCCTGCATGGCCACTGTGGCGTATGCGTAACATTTTTCGTATGGTAGAGGAGGCAGTCTTGAGAGTTGTCCTGCATGGCAACTGTGGCGTACGTCCAGCATGGCCACTGTGGCGTATGTCCTGCATGGCCACTGTGGCGTACGCGTAACATTTTTCGTATGGTAGAGGAGGCAGTCTTGAGAGTTGTCCTGCATGGCAACTGTGGCGTACGTCCAGCATGGCCACAGTGGCGTATGTCCTGTAGCGCCACTGCGGCGTATGTCCAGCAGGGCCACAGTGGCGTATGTCCTGCATGGCCACTGTGGCGTATGCGTAACATTTTTCGTATGGTAGAGGAGGCAGTCTTGAGAGCTGTCCTGCATGGCCACAGAGGCATATGTCCTGCAGGGCCACTGCGGCGTATGTCCAGCAGGGCCACAGTGGCGTATGTCCTGCATGGCCACTGTGGCGTATGCGTAACATTTTTCGTATGGTAGAGGAGGCAGTCTTGAGAGTTGTCCTGCATGGCAACTGTGGCGTACGTCCTGCAGCGCCACTGTGGCGTATGTCCAGCAGGGCCACAGTGGCGTATGTCCTGCATGGCCACTGTGGCGTATGCGTAACATTTTTCGTATGGTAGAGGAGGCAGTCTTGAGAGTTGTCCTGCATGGCAACTGTGGCGTACGTCCTGCAGCGCCACTGTGGCGTATGTCCAGCAGGGCCACAGTGGCGTATGTCCAGCAGGGCCACAGTGGCGTATGTCCTGCAGCGCCACTTTGGCGTATGTCCAGCAGGGCCACAGTGGCGTATGTCCTGCAGCGCCACTGTGGCGTATGTCCAGCAGGGCCACAGTGGCGTATGTCCTGCATGGCCACTGTGGCGTATGCGTAACATTTTTGGTATGGTAGAGGAGGCAGTCTTGAGAGCTGTCCTGCGTGGCCACGGTGGCATACGTCCAGCAGGGCCACTGTGGCGTATGTCCAGTATGGCCACTGTGGCGTATGTCCAGCAGGGCCACTGTGGCGTATGTCCAGTATGGCCACTGTGGCGTATGTCCAGCAGGGCCACTGTGGCGTATGTCGTGCATGGCCACTGTGGCGTATGTCCAGCAGGGCCACAGTGGCGTATGTCCTGCAGCGCCACTTTGGCGTATGTCCAGCAGGGCCACAGTGGCGTATGTCCTGCAGCGCCACTGTGGCGTATGTCCAGCAGGGCCACAGTGGCGTATGTCCTGCATGGCCACTGTGGCGTATGCGTAACATTTTTGGTATGGTAGAGGAGGCAGTCTTGAGAGCTGTCCTGCGTGGCCACGGTGGCATACGTCCAGCAGGGCCACTGTGGCGTATGTCCAGCAGGGCCACAGTGGCGTATGTCCTGTAGCGCCACTGCGGCGTATGTCCAGCAGGGCCACTGTGGCGTATGCGTAACATTTTCCGTATGGTAGAGGAGGCAGTCTTGAGAGCTGTCCTGCATGGCCACGGTGGCATACGTCCAGCAGGGCCACTGTGGCGTATGTCCAGCAGGGCCACAGTGGCGTATGTCCTGTAGCGCCACTGCGGCGTATGTCCAGCAGGGCCACAGTGGCGTATATCCTGCATGGCCACTGTGGCGTATGCGTAACATTTTTCGTATGGTAGAGGAGGCAGTCTTGAGAGTTGTCCTGCATGGCAACTGTGACGTATGTCCAGCATGGCCACTGTGGCGTATGTCCAGCAGGGCCACAGTGGCGTATGTCCTGCAGCACCACTGCGGCGAATGTCCAGCAGGGCCACAGTGGCGTATATCCTGCATGGCCACTGTGGCGTATGCGTAACATTTTTCGTATGGTAGAGGAGGCAGTCTTGAGAGTTGTCCTGCATGGCAACTGTGACGTATGTCCAGTATGGCCACTTTGGCGTATGTCCAGCAGAGCCACAGTGGCGTATGTCCAGCAGGGCCACAGTGGCGTATGTCCCGCATGGCCACTGTGGCGTATGCGTAACATTTTCCGTATGGTAGAGGAGGCAGTCTTGAGAGCTGTCCTGCATGGCCACGGTGGCATACGTCCAGCAGGGCCACTGTGGCGTATGTCCAGCAAGGCCACAGTGGCGTATGTCCTGTAGCGCCACTGCGGCGTATGTCCAGCAGGGCCACAGTGGCGTATGTCCTGCATGGCCACTGTGGCGTATGCGTAACATTTTTCGTATGGTAGAGGAGGCAGTCTTGAGAGCTGTCCTGCATGGCCACGGAGGCATATGTCCTGCAGGGCCACTGCGGCGTATGTCCAGCAGGGCCACAGTGGCGTATGTCCTGCATGGCCACTGTGGCGTATGCGTAACATTTTTCGTATGGTAGAGGAGGCAGTCTTGAGAGCTGTCCTGCATGGCCACGGTGGCGTATGTCCAGCAGGGCCACAGTGGCGTATGTCCCGCATGGCCACTGTGGCGTATGCGTAACATTTTTGGTATGGTAGAGAAGGCAGTCTTGAGAGCTGTCCTGCGTGGCCACGGTGGCATACGTCCAGCAGGGCCACTGTGGCGTATGTCCAGTATGGCCACTGTGGCGTATGTCCAGCAGGGCCACTGTGGCGTATGTCCTGCAGCGCCACTTTGGCGTATGTCCAGCAGGGCCACAGTGGCGTATGTCCTGCAGCGCCACTGCGGCGTATGTCCAGCACGGCCACAGTGGCGTATGTCCTGTAGCGCCACTGCGGCGTATGTCCAGCAGGGCCACAGTGGCGTATGTCCTGCATGGCCACTGTGGCGTATGCGTAACATTTTTCGTATGGTAGTGGAGGCAGTCTTGAGAGCTGTCCTGCATGGCCACGGAGGCATATGTCCTGCAGGGCCACTGCGGCGTATGTCCAGCAGGGCCACAGTGGCGTATGTCCTGCATGGCCACTGTGGCGTATGCGTAACATTTTTCGTATGGTAGAGGAGGCAGTCTTGAGAGCTGTCCTGCATGGCCACGGAGGCATATGTCCTGCAGGGCCACTGCGGCGTATGTCCAGCAGGGCCACAGTGGCGTATGTCCTGCATGGCCACTGTGGCGTATGCGTAACATTTTTCGTATGGTAGAGGAGGCAGTCTTGAGAGCTGTCCTGCATGGCCACGGTGGCGTATGTCCAGCAGGGCCACAGTGGCGTATGTCCTGCATGGCCACTGTGGCGTATGCGTAACATTTTTCGTATGGTAGAGGAGGCAGTCTTGAGAGCTGTCCTGCATGGCCACGGTGGCATACGTCCAGCAGGGCCACTGTGGCGTATGTCCAGCAGGGCCACAGTGGCGTATGTCCCGCATGGCCACTGTGGCGTATGCGTAACATTTTTGGTATGGTAGAGAAGGCAGTCTTGAGAGCTGTCCTGCGTGGCCACGGTGGCATACGTCCAGCAGGGCCACTGTGGCGTATGTCCAGTATGGCCACTGTGGCGTATGTCCAGCAGGGCCACTGTGGCGTATGTCCTGCAGCGCCACTTTGGCGTATGTCCAGCAGGGCCACAGTGGCGTATGTCCTGCAGCGCCACTGTGGCGTATGTCCAGCAGGGCCACAGTGGCGTATGTCCCGCATGGCCACTGTGGCGTATGCGTAACATTTTTGGTATGGTAGAGAAGGCAGTCTTGAGAGCTGTCCTGCGTGGCCACGGTGGCATACGTCCAGCAGGGCCACTGTGGCGTATGTCCAGTATGGCCACTGTGGCGTATGTCCAGCAGGGCCACTGTGGCGTATGTCCTGCAGCGCCACTTTGGCGTATGTCCAGCAGGGCCACAGTGGCGTATGTCCTGCAGCGCCACTGTGGCGTATGTCCAGCAGGGCCACAGTGGCGTATGTCCAGCATGGCCACTGTGGCGTATGCGTAACATTTTTGGTATGGTAGAGGAGGCAGTCTTGAGAGCTGTCCTGCGTGGCCACGGTGGCATACGTCCAGCAGGGCCACAGTGGCGTATGTCCAGCAGGGCCACAGTGGCGTATGTCCAGCAGGGCCACAGTGGCGTATGTCCAGCAGGGCCACAGTGGCGTATGTCCAGCAGGGCCACAGTGGCGTATGTCCAGCAGGGCCACAGTGGCGTATGTCCAGCAGGGCCACTGTGGCGTATGTCCAGTATGGCCACTTTGGCGTATGTCCAGCAGAGCCACAGTGACGTATGTCCTGCAGCGCCACTGCGGCGTATGTCCAGCAGGGCCACAGTGGCGTATGTCCTGCATGGCCACTGTGGCGTATGCGTAACATTTTTCGTATGGTAGAGGAGGCAGTCTTGAGAGCTGTCCTGCATGGCCACGGTGGCATACGTCCAGCAGGGCCACAGTGGCGTATGTCCAGCAGGGCCACAGTGGCGTATGTCCAGCAGGGCCACAGTGGCGTATGTCCAGCAGGGCCACAGTGGCGTATGTCCAGCAGGGCCACTGTGGCGTATGTCCAGCAGGGCCACTGTGGCGTATGTCGTGCATGGCCACAGTGGCGTATGTCCAGCAGGGCCACAGTGGCGTATGTCCCGCATGGCCACTGTGGCGTATGCGTAACATTTTTGGTATGGTAGAGGAGGCAGTCTTGAGAGCTGTCCTGCGTGGCCACGGTGGCATACGTCCAGCAGGGCCACTGTGGCGTATGTCCTGTATGGCCACTTTGGCGTATGTCCAGCAGAGCCACAGTGGCGTATGTCCTGCAGCGCCACAGTGGCGTATGTCCAGCAGGGCCACTTTGGCGTATGTCCAGCAGGGCCACAGTGGCGTATGTCCTGCAGCGCCACTTTGGCGTATGTCCAGCAGGGCCACAGTGGCTTATGTCCTGCAGCGCCACTGTGGCGTATGTCCAGCAGGGCCACAGTGGCGTATGTCCCGCATGGCCACTGTGGCGTATGTCGTGCATGGCCACTGTGGCGTATGTCCAGCAGGGCCACAGTGGCGTATGTCCCGCATGGCCACTGTGGCGTATGTCGTGCATGGCCACTGTGGCGTATGTCCAGCAGGGCCACAGTGGCGTATGTCCCGCATGGCCACTGTGGCGTATGCGTAACATTTTTCGTATGGTAGAGGAGGCAGTCTTGAGAGCTGTCCTGCGTGGCCACGGTGGCATACGTCCAGCAGGGCCACAGTGGCGTATGTCCAGCAGGGCCACAGTGGCGTATGTCCAGCAGGGCCACAGTGGCGTATGTCCAGCAGGGCCACAGTGGTGTATGTCCAGCAGGGCCACAGTGGCGTATGTCCAGCAGGGCCACAGTGGCGTATGTCCAGCAGGGCCACTGTGGCGTATGTCCAGTATGGCCACTTTGGCGTATGTCCAGCAGAGCCACAGTGACGTATGTCCTGCATGGCCACTGTGGCGTATGCGTAACATTTTTCGTATGGTAGAGGAGGCAGTCTTGAGAGCTGTCCTGCGTGGCCACGGTGGCATACGTCCAGCAGGGCCACTGTGGCGTATGTCCAGTATGGCCACTGTGGCGTATGTCCAGCAGGGCCACTGTGGCGTATGTCGTGCATGGCCACTGTGGCGTATGTCCAGCAGCGCCACTGCGGCGTATGTCCAGCAGGGCCACAGTGGCGTATGTCCAGCAGGGCCACTTTGGCGTATGTCCAGCAGGGCCACAGTGGCGTATGTCCTGCAGCGCCACTTTGGCGTATGTCCAGCAGGGCCACAGTGGCGTATGTCCTGCAGCGCCACTGTGGCGTATGTCCAGCAGGGCCACAGTGGCGTATGTCCCGCATGGCCACTGTGGCGTATGTCCAGCAGGGCCACAGTGGCGTATGTCCAGCATGGCCACTGTGGCGTATGTCCAGCAGGGGAACAGTGGCGTATGTCCTGCAGCGCCACGGTGGCATACGTCCAGCAGGGCAACAGTGGCATATGTCCTGCAGCGCCACTGCGGCGTATGTCCAGCAGGGCCACAGTGGCGTATGTCCAGCATGGCAACTGTGGCGTATGTCCAGCAGGGCCACAGTGGCGTATGTCCTGCAGCACCACTGCGGCGAATGTCCAGCAGGGCCACAGTGGCGTATGTCCAGCATGGCCACTGTGGCGTATGCGTAACATTTTTCGTATGGTAGAGGAGGCAGTCTTGAGAGCTGTCCTGCATGGCCACGGTGGCATATGTCCAGCAGGGCCACTGTGACGTATGTCCAGCAGGGGAACAGTGGCGTATGTCCTGCAGCGCCACGGTGGCATACGTCCAGCAGGGCAACAGTGGCATATGTCCTGCAGCGCCACTGCGGCGTATGTCCAGCAGGGCCACAGTGGCGTATGTCCAGCATGGCAACTGTGGCGTATGTCCAGCAGGGCCACAGTGGCGTATGTCCAGCAGGGGAACAGTGGCGTATGTCCTGCAGCGCCACGGTGGCATACGTCCAGCAGGGCAACAGTGGCATATGTCCTGCAGCGCCACTGCGGCGTATGTCCAGCAGGGCCACAGTGGCGTATGTCCAGCATGGCAACTGTGGCGTATGTCCAGCAGGGCCACAGTGGCGTATGTCCTGCAGCACCACTGCGGCGAATGTCCAGCAGGGCCACAGTGGCGTATGTCCAGCATGGCCACTGTGGCGTATGCGTAACATTTTTCGTATGGTAGAGGAGGCAGTCTTGAGAGCTGTCCTGCATGGCCACGGTGGCATATGTCCAGCAGGGCCACTGTGACGTATGTCCAGCATGGCCACTGTGGCGTATGTCCAGCAGGGGAACAGTGGCGTATGTCCTGCAGCGCCACTGTGGCGTATGTCCAGCAGGGCCACAGTGGCGTATGTCCAGCATGGCCACTGTGGCGTATGCGTAACATTTTTGGTATGGTAGAGGAGGCAGTCTTGAGAGCTGTCCTGCGTGGCCACGGTGGCATACGTCCAGCAGGGCCACTGTGGCGTATGTCCAGCAGGGCCACAGTGGCGTATGTCCAGCAGGGCCACTGTGGCGTATGTCGTGCATGGCCACTGTGGCGTATGTCCAGCAGCGCCACTGCGGCGTATGTCCAGCAGGGCCACAGTGGCGTATGTCCAGCAGGGCCACTTTGGCGTATGTCCAGCAGGGCCACAGTGGCGTATGTCCTGCAGCGCCACTTTGGCGTATGTCCAGCAGGGCCACAGTGGCGTATGTCCTGCAGCGCCACTGTGGCGTATGTCCAGCAGGGCCACAGTGGCGTATGTCCCGCATGGCCACTGTGGCGTATGTCGTGCATGGCCACTGTGGCGTATGTCCCGCATGGCCACTGTGGCGTATGCGTAACATTTTTGGTATGGTAGAGGAGGCAGTCTTGAGAGCTGTCCTGCGTGGCCACGGTGGCATACGTCCAGCAGAGCCACAGTGACGTATGTCCTGCAGCGCCACTGCGGCGTATGTCCAGCAGGGCCACAGTGGCGTATGTCCTGCATGGCCACTGTGGCGTATGCGTAACATTTTTCGTATGGTAGAGGAGGCAGTCTTGAGAGCTGTCCTGCATGGCCACGGTGGCATATGTCCAGCAGGGCCACTGTGACGTATGTCCAGCATGGCCACTGTGGCGTATGTCCAGCATGGCCACTGTGGCGTATGTCCTGCATGGCCACTGTGGCGTATGTCCAGCATGGCCACTGTGGCGTATGTCCAGCATGGCCACTGTGGCGTATGTCCTGCATCGCCACGGTGGCATACGTCCAGCAGGGCAACAGTGGCATATGTCCTGCAGCGCCACTGCGGCGTATGTCCAGCAGGGCCACAGTGGCGTATGTCCAGCATGGCCACAGTGGCGTATGTCCAGCATGGCCACAGTGGCGTATGTCCAGCATGGCCACTGTGGCGTATGTCCTGCATGGCCACTGTGGCGTATGTCCAGCATGGCCACTGTGGCGTATGTCCTGCATCGCCACGGTGGCATACGTCCAGCAGGGCAACAGTGGCATATGTCCTGCAGCGCCACTGCGGCGTATGTCCAGCAGGGCCACAGTAGCGTATGTCCTGCATGGCCACTGTGGCGTATGCGTAACATTTTTCGTATGGTAGAGGAGGCAGTCTTGAGAGCTGTCCTGCATGGCCACGGTGGCATATGTCCAGCAGGGCCACTGTGACGTATGTCCAGCATGGCCACTGTGGCGTATGTCCAGCATGGCCACTGTGGCGTATGTCCTGGATGGCCACTGTGGCGTATGTCCAGCATGGCCACTGTGGCGTATGTCCAGCAGGGCCACAGTGGCGTATGTCCTGCATGGCCACAGTGGCGTATGTCCTGCAGGGCCACAGTGGCGTATGTCCTGCAGCGCCACTGTGGCGTATGTCCAGCAGGGCCACAGTGGCGTATGTCCTGCATGACCACAGTGGCGTATGTCCAGCAGGGCCACAGTGGCGTATGTCCAGCATGACCACTGCGGCGTATGTTCAGCAGGGCCACAGTGGCGTATGTCCAGCATGGCCACGGTGGCATATGTCCAGCAGGGCCACTGTGGCGTATGTCCAGCATGGCCACTGCGGCGTATGTCCAGCAGGGCCACAGTAGCGTATGTCCTGCATGGCCACTGTGGCGTATGCGTAACATTTTTCGTATGGTAGAGGAGGCAGTCTTGAGAGCTGTCCTGCATGGCCACGGTGGCATATGTCCAGCAGGGCCACTGTGACGTATGTCCAGCATGGCCACTGTGGCGTATGTCCAGCAGGGGAACAGTGGCGTATGTCCTGCAGCGCCACTGCGGCGTATGTTCAGCAGGGCCACAGTGGCGTATGTCCAGCATGGCCACAGTGGCGTATGTCCAGCATGGCCACTGTGGCGTATGTCCTGGATGGCCACTGTGGCGTATGTCCAGCATGGCCACTGTGGCGTATGTCCAGCAGGGCCACAGTGGCGTATGTCCTGCATGGCCACAGTGGCGTATGTCCTGCAGGGCCACAGTGGCGTATGTCCTGCAGCGCCACTGTGGCGTATGTTCAGCAGGGCCACAGTGGCGTATGTCCAGCATGGCCACGGTGGCATATGTCCAGCAGGGCCACTGTGGCGTATGTCCAGCATGGCCACAGTGGCGTATGTCCAGCAGGGCCACAGTGGCGAATGTCCAGCATGGCCACTGTGGCGTATGTCCAGCATGGCCACAGTGGCGTATGTCCAGCATGGCCACTGTGGCGTATGTCCTGGATGGCCACAGTGGCGTATGTCCAGCATGGCCACTGTGGCGTATGTCCAGCATGGCCACTGTGGCGTATGCGTAGCATTTTTCGTATGGTAGAGGAGGCAGTCTTGAGAGTTGTCCAGCAGGGCCACAGTGGCGTATGTCCTGCATGGCCATAGTGGCGTATGTCCAGCAGGGCCACAGTGGCGTATGTCCAGCATGGCAACTGTGGCGTATGTCCAGCAGGGCCACAGTGGCGTATGTCCTGCAGCGCCACTGCGGCGTATGTCCAGCAGGGCCACAGTAGCGTATGTCCTGCATGGCCACTGTGGCGTATGCGTAACATTTTTCGTATGGTAGAGGAGGCAGTCTTGAGAGCTGTCCTGCATGGCCACGGTGGCATATGTCCAGCAGGGCCACTGTGACGTATGTCCAGCATGGCCACTGTGGCGTATGTCCAGCATGGCCACTGTGGCGTATGTCCTGGATGGCCACTGTGGCGTATGTCCAGCATGGCCACTGTGGCGTATGTCCAGCAGGGCCACAGTGGCGTATGTCCTGCATGGCCACAGTGGCGTATGTCCTGCAGGGCCACAGTGGCGTATGTCCTGCAGCGCCACTGTGGCGTATGTCCAGCAGGGCCACAGTGGCGTATGTCCTGCATGACCACAGTGGCGTATGTCCAGCAGGGCCACAGTGGCGTATGTCCAGCATGACCACTGCGGCGTATGTTCAGCAGGGCCACAGTGGCGTATGTCCAGCATGGCCACGGTGGCATATGTCCAGCAGGGCCACTGTGGCGTATGTCCAGCATGGCCACAGTGGCGTATGTCCAGCATGGCCACTGTGGCGTATGTCCAGCATGGCCACTGTGGCGTATGCGTAGCATTTTTCGTATGGTAGAGGAGGCAGTCTTGAGAGTTGTCCAGCATGGCCACAGTGGCGTATGTCCTGCATGGCCATAGTGGCGTATGTCCAGCAGGGCCACAGTGGCGTATGTCCAGCATGGCAACTGTGGCGTATGTCCAGCAGGGCCACAGTGGCGTATGTCCTGCAGCGCCACTGCGGCGTATGTCCAGCAGGGCCACAGTAGCGTATGTCCTGCAGGGCCACAGTGGCGTATGTCCTGCAGCGCCACTGTGGCGTATGTCCAGCAGGGCCACAGTGGCGTATGTCCTGCATGACCACAGTGGCGTATGTCCAGCAGGGCCACGGTGGCATATGTCCAGCAGGGCCACTGTGGCGTATGTCCAGCAGGGGAACAGTGGCGTATGTCCTGCAGCGCCACTGCGGCGTATGTTCAGCAGGGCCACAGTGGCGTATGTCCAGCATGGCCACAGTGGCGTATGTCCAGCATGGCCACTGTGGCGTATGTCCTGGATGGCCACTGTGGCGTATGTCCAGCATGGCCACTGTGGCGTATGTCCAGCAGGGCCACAGTGGCGTATGTCCTGCATGGCCACAGTGGCGTATGTCCTGCAGGGCCACAGTGGCGTATGTCCTGCAGCGCCACTGTGGCGTATGTTCAGCAGGGCCACAGTGGCGTATGTCCAGCATGGCCACGGTGGCATATGTCCAGCAGGGCCACTGTGGCGTATGTCCAGCATGGCCACAGTGGCGTATGTCCAGCAGGGCCACAGTGGCGAATGTCCAGCATGGCCACTGTGGCGTATGTCCAGCATGGCCACAGTGGCGTATGTCCAGCATGGCCACTGTGGCGTATGTCCTGGATGGCCACAGTGGCGTATGTCCAGCATGGCCACTGTGGCGTATGTCCAGCATGGCCACTGTGGCGTATGCGTAGCATTTTTCGTATGGTAGAGGAGGCAGTCTTGAGAGTTGTCCAGCATGGCCACTGTGGCGTATGTCCAGCATGGCCACTGGGGCGTATGTCCTGCATGGCCACTGTGGCGTATGTCCTGCATGGCCACTGTGGCGTATGTCCAGCATGGCCGCTGTGGCGTATGTCCAGCAGGGCCACAGTGGCGTATGTCCTGCATGGCCACAGTGGCGTATGTACTGCAGCGCCACTGTGGCGTATGTCCAGCAGGGCCACAGTGGCGTATGTCCTGCATGGCCACAGTGGCGTATGTCCAGCAGGGCCACAGTGGCGTATGTCCAGCAGGGCCACAGTGGCGAATGTCCAGCATGGCCACTGTGGCGTATGTCCTGCATGGCCACTGTGGCGTATGTCCAGCAGGGCCACTGCGACGAATTTCCAGCAGGGCCACAGTGGCGTATGTCCTGCATGGCCACGGTGGCGTATGTCCAGCAGGGCCACAGTGGCGTATGTCTAGAATGGCCACTGTGGCGTATGTCCAGCAGGGCCACGGTGGCGTATGTCCAGCAGGGCCACAGTGGCGTATGTCCTGCAGCGCCACTGTGGCGTATGTCCAGCAGGGCCACAGTGGCGTATGTCCTGCATGGCCACAGTGGCGTATGTCCAGCAGGGCCACAGTGGCGTATGCGTAACATTTTTCGTATGGTAGAGGAGGCAGTCTTGAGAGTTATCCTGCATGGCAACTGTGGCGTATGTCCTGCATGGCCACAGTGGCGTATGTCCAGCAGGGCCACTGTGGCGTATGTCCAGCATGGCCACTGTTTCGTATGTCCAGCATGGCCACAGTGGCGTATGTCCTGCAGGGCCACTGTGGCGTATGTCCAGCAGGGCCACTGTGGCGTATGTCCAGCATGGCCACTGTGTCCAGCAGGGCCACTGTGGCGTATGTCCTGCAGGGCCACAGTGGCGTATGTCCTGCAGGGCCACTGTGGCGTATGTCCAGCATGGCCACTGTGGCGTATGTCCAGCAGGACCACAGTGGCGTATGTCCTGCAGGGCCACAGTGGCGTATGTCCAGCAGGACCACAGTGGCGTATGTCCAGCAGGGCCACTGTGGCGTATGTCCAGCATGGCCACTGTGGCGTATGTCCAGCATGGCCACTGTGGCGTATGTCCTGCATGGCCACTGTGGCGTATGCGTTACATTTTTCGTATGGTAGAGGAGGCAGTCTTGAGAGTTATCCTGCATGGCAACTGTGGCGTATGTCCTGCATGGCCACAGTGGCGTATGTCCAGCAGGGCCACTGTGGCGTATGTCCAGCATGGCCACTGTTTCGTATGTCCAGCATGGCCACAGTGGCGTATGTCCTGCAGGGCCACTGTGGCGTATGTCCAGCAGGGCCACAGTGGCGTATGTCCTGCAGCGCCACTGTGGCGTATGTCCAGCAGGGCCACAGTGGCGTATGTCCTGCAGCGCCACTGTGGCGTATGTCCAGCAGGGCCACAGTGGCGTATGTCCTGCATGGCCACAGTGGCGTATGTCCAGCAGGGCCACAGTGGCGTATGTCCAGCAGGGCCACAGTGGCGTATGTCCTGCATGGCCACAGTGGCGTATGTCCAGCAGGGCCACTGTGGCGTATGTCCAGCATGGCCACTGTGTCCAGCAGGGCCACTGTGGCGTATGTCCTGCAGCGCCACTGTGGCGTATGTCCTGCAGGGCCACTGTGGCGTATGTCCTGCAGCGCCACTGTGGCGTATGTCCAGCAGGGCCACAGTGGCGTATGTCCTGCAGCGCCACTGTGGCGTATGTCCAGCAGGGCCACAGTGGCGTATGTCCTGCATGGCCACAGTGGCGTATGTCCAGCAGGGCCACAGTGGCGTATGCGTAACATTTTTCGTATGGTAGAGGAGGCAGTCTTGAGAGTTATCCTGCATGGCAACTGTGGCGTATATCCTGCATGGCCACTGTGTCCAGCAGGGCCACAGTGGCGTATGTCCAGCAGGGCCACAGTGGCGTATGTCCTGCAGGGCCACTGTGGCGTATGTCCAGCAGGGCCACAGTGGCGTATGCGTAACATTTTTCGTATGGTAGAGGAGGCAGTCTTGAGAGTTATCCTGCATGGCAACTGTGGCGTATATCCTGCATGGCCACTGTGTCCAGCAGGGCCACAGTGGCGAATGTCCAGCATGGCCACTGTGGCGTATGTCCTGCATGGCCACTGTGGCGTATGTCCAGCAGGGCCACTGCGGCGAATTTCCAGCAGGGCCACAGTGGCGTATGTCCTGCATGGCCACGGTGGCGTATGTCCAGCAGGGCCACAGTGGCGTATGTCTAGAATGGCCACTGTGGCGTATGTCCAGCAGGGCCACGGTGGCGTATGTCCAGCAGGGCCACAGTGGCGTATGTCCTGCAGCGCCACTGTGGCGTATGTCCAGCAGGGCCACAGTGGCGTATGTCCTGCATGGCCACAGTGGCGTATGTCCAGCAGGGCCACAGTGGCGTATGCGTAACATTTTTCGTATGGTAGAGGAGGCAGTCTTGAGAGTTATCCTGCATGGCAACTGTGGCGTATGTCCTGCATGGCCACAGTGGCGTATGTCCAGCAGGGCCACTGTGGCGTATGTCCAGCATGGCCACTGTTTCGTATGTCCAGCATGGCCACAGTGGCGTATGTCCTGCAGGGCCACTGTGGCGTATGTCCAGCAGGGCCACTGTGGCGTATGTCCAGCATGGCCACTGTGTCCAGCAGGGCCACTGTGGCGTATGTCCTGCAGCGCCACTGTGGCGTATGTCCTGCAGGGCCACTGTGGCGTATGTCCTGCAGCGCCACTGTGGCGTATGTCCAGCAGGGCCACAGTGGCGTATGTCCTGCAGCGCCACTGTGGCGTATGTCCAGCAGGGCCACAGTGGCGTATGTCCTGCATGGCCACAGTGGCGTATGTCCAGCAGGGCCACAGTGGCGTATGCGTAACATTTTTCGTATGGTAGAGGAGGCAGTCTTGAGAGTTATCCTGCATGGCAACTGTGGCGTATATCCTGCATGGCCACTGTGTCCAGCAGGGCCACAGTGGCGTATGTCCAGCAGGGCCACAGTGGCGTATGTCCTGCAGGGCCACTGTGGCGTATGTCCAGCAGGGCCACTGTGACGTATGTCCTGCAGGGCCACAGTGACGTATGTCCTGCAGGGCCACAGTGGCGTATGTCCTGCAGGGCCACTGTGGCGTATGTCCAGCATGGCCACTGTGTCCAGCAGGGCCACAGTGGCGTATGTCCAGCAGGGCCACAGTGGCGTATGTCCTGCAGGGCCACTGTGGCGTATGTCCAGCATGGCCACTGTGGCGTATGTCCAGCAGGGCCACAGTGGCGTATGTCCAGCATGGCCACTGTGGCGTATGTCCAGCATGGCCACAGTGGCGTATGTCCTGCAGGGCCACTGTGGCGTATGTCCAGCAGGGCCACTGTGGCGTATGTCCAGCATGGCCACTGTGTCCAGCAGGGCCACTGTGGCGTATGTCCTGCAGGGCCACAGTGGCGTATGTCCTGCAGGGCCACTGTGGCGTATGTCCAGCATGGCCACTGTGGCGTATGTCCAGCAGGACCACAGTGGCGTATGTCCTGCAGGGCCACAGTGGCGTATGTCCAGCAGGACCACAGTGGCGTATGTCCAGCAGGGCCACTGTGGCGTATGTCCAGCATGGCCACTGTGGCGTATGTCCAGCATGGCCACTGTGGCGTATGTCCTGCATGGCCACTGTGGCGTATGCGTTACATTTTTCGTACGGTAGAGGAGGCAGTCTTGAGAGTTATCCTGCATGGCAACTGTGGCGTATGTCCAGCAGGACCACAGTGGCGTATGTCCAGCAGGGCCACTGTTTCGTATGTCCAGCATGGCCACAGTGGCGTATGTCCTGCAGGGCCACTGTGGCGTATGTCCAGCAGGGCCACAGTGGCGTATGTCCAGCATGGCCACAGTGGCGTATGTCCTGCAGGGCCACTGTGGCGTATGTCCAGCAGGGCCACTGTGGCGTATGTCCAGCATGGCCACTGTGTCCAGCAGGGCCACTGTGGCGTATGTCCTGCAGCGCCTCAGTGGCGTATGTCCTGCAGGGCCACTGTGGCGTATGTCCTGCAGCGCCACTGTGGCGTATGTCCAGCAGGGCCACAGTGGCGTATGTCCTGCAGCGCCACTGTGGCGTATGTCCAGCAGGGCCACAGTGGCGTATGTCCTGCATGGCCACAGTGGCGTATGTCCAGCAGGGCCACAGTGGCGTATGCGTAACATTTTTCGTATGGTAGAGGAGGCAGTCTTGAGAGTTATCCTGCATGGCAACTGTGGCGTATATCCTGCATGGCCACTGTGTCCAGCAGGGCCACAGTGGCGTATGTCCAGCAGGGCCACAGTGGCGTATGTCCTGCAGGGCCACTGTGGCGTATGTCCAGCAGGGCCACTGTGACGTATGTCCTGCAGGGCCACAGTGGCGTATGTCCTGCAGGGCCACTGTGGCGTATGTCCAGCATGGCCACTGTGTCCAGCAGGGCCACAGTGGCGTATGTCCAGCAGGGCCACAGTGGCGTATGTCCTGCAGGGCCACTGTGGCGTATGTCCAGCATGGCCACTGTGGCGTATGTCCAGCAGGGCCACAGTGGCGTATGTCCTGCAGGGCCACAGTGGCGTATGTCCTGCAGGGCCACTGTGGCGTATGTCCAGCATGGCCACTGTGTCCAGCAGGGCCACAGTGGCGTATGTCCAGCAGGGCCACAGTGGCGTATGTCCTGCAGGGCCACTGTGGCGTATGTCCAGCAGGGCCACTGTGGCGAATGTCCAGCATGGCCACTGTGTCCAGCAGGGCCACAGTGGCGTATGTCCAGCAGGGCCACAGTGGCGTATGTCCTGCAGGGCCACTGTGGCGTATGTCCAGCATGGCCACTGTGGCGTATGTCCAGCATGGCCACTGTGTCCAGCAGGGCCACAGTGGCGTATGTCCAGCAGGGCCACAGTGGCGTATGTCCTGCAGGGCCACTGTGGCGTATGTCCAGCAGGGCCACTGTGGCGAATGTCCAGCATGGCCACTGTGTCCAGCAGGGCCACAGTGGCGTATGTCCAGCAGGGCCACAGTGGCGTATGTCCTGCAGGGCCACTGTGGCGTATGTCCAGCATGGCCACTGTGGCGTATGTCCAGCATGGCCACTGTGTCCAGCAGGGCCACAGTGGCGTATGTCCAGCAGGGCCACAGTGGCGTATGTCCTGCAGGGCCACTGTGGCGTATGTCCAGCAGGGCCACTGTGGCGTATGTCCAGCATGGCCACTGTGGCGTATGTCCAGCAGGGCCACAGTGGCGTATGTCCTGCAGCGCCACTGTGGCGTATGTCCAGCAGGGCCACTGTGACGTATGTCCTGCAGGGCCACAGTGGCGTATGTCCTGCAGGGCCACTGTGGCGTATGTCCAGCAGGGCCACAGTGGCGTATGTCCTGCAGCGCCACTGTGGCGTATGTCCAGCATGGCCACTGTGGCGTATGTCCAGCAGGGCCACAGTGGCGTATGTCCTGCAGCGCCACTGTGGCGTATGTCCAGCATGGCCACTGTGGCGTATGTCCAGCAGGGCCACAGTGGCGTATGTCCTGCAGGGCCACAGTGGCGTATGTCCTGCAGGGCCACAGTGGCGTATGTCCAGCAGGGCCACAGTGGCGTATGTCCTGCAGGGCCACTGTGGCGTATGTCCAGCATGGCCACTGTGGCGTATGTCCAGCATGGCCACTGTGTCCAGCAGGGCCACAGTGGCGTATGTCCAGCAGGGCCACAGTGGCGTATGTCCTGCAGGGCCACTGTGGCGTATGTCCAGCAGGGCCACTGTGGCGAATGTCCAGCATGGCCACTGTGTCCAGCAGGGCCACAGTGGCGTATGTCCAACAGGGCCACAGTGGCGTATGTCCTGCAGGGCCACTGTGGCGTATGTCCAGCATGGCCACTGTGGCGTATGTCCAGCATGGCCACTGTGTCCAGCAGGGCCACAGTGGCGTATGTCCAGCAGGGCCACAGTGGCGTATGTCCTGCAGGGCCACTGTGGCGTATGTCCAGCAGGGCCACTGTGGCGTATGTCCAGCATGGCCACTGTGGCGTATGTCCAGCAGGGCCACAGTGGCGTATGTCCTGCAGCGCCACTGTGGCGTATGTCCAGCAGGGCCACTGTGACGTATGTCCTGCAGGGCCACAGTGGCGTATGTCCTGCAGGGCCACTGTGGCGTATGTCCAGCATGGCCACTGTGTCCAGCAGGGCCACTGTGGCGTATGTCCAGCATGGCCACAGTGGCGTATGTCCTGCAGGGCCACAGTGGCGTATGTCCTGCAGGGCCACTTTGGCGTATGTCCAGCAGGGCCACTGTGGCTTATGTCCAGCATGGCCACTGTGTCCAGCAGGGCCACTCTGGCGTATGTCCTGCAGGGCCACAGTGGCGTATGTCCTGCAGGGCCACTGTGGCGTATGTCCAGCATGGCCACTGTGGCGTATGTCCAGCAGGGCCACAGTGGCGTATGTCCTGCAGGGCCACTGTGGCGTATGTTCAGCAGGGCCACTGTGGCGTATGTCCAGCATGGCCACTGTGGCGTATGTCCTGAATGGCCACGGTGGCGTATGTCCAGCATAGCCACAGTAGCGTATGTCCTGCATGACCACAGTGGCGTATGTCCTGCATGGCCACTGTGGCGTATGTCCAGCAGGGCCACAGTGGCGTATGTCCCGCATGGCAACTGTGGCGTACGCCCAGCATGGCCACTGTGGCGTATGTCCAGCAGGGCCACTGCGGCGTATGCGTAACATTTTTCGTATGGTGGAGGAGGCAGTCTTGAGAGTCGTCCTGCATGGCAACTGTGGCGTACGTCCAGCATGGCCACTGTGGCGTATATCCAGCAGGGCCACTGTGGCGTATGTCCAGCATGGCCACGGTGGCGTATGTCCAGCAGGGCCACAGTGGCGTATGTCCTGCATGGCCACTGTGGCGTATGTCCAGCATGGCCACTGTGGCGTATATCCAGCAGGGCCACTGTGGCGTATGTCCAGCATGGCCACTGTGGCGTATGTCCAGCAGGGCCACTGTGACGTATGTCCTGCAGGGCCACAGTGACGTATGTCCTGCATGGCCACTGTGGCGTATGTCCAGCATGGCCACTGTGGCGTATATCCAGCAGGGCCACTGTGGCGTATGTCCAGCATGGCCACTGTGGCGTATGTCCAGCAGGGCCACAGTGGCGTATGTCCTGCAGGGCCACTGTGGCGTATGTCCAGCATGGCCACTGTGTCCAGCAGGGCCACAGTGGCGTATGTCCAGCAGGGCCACAGTGGCGTATGTCCTGCAGGGCCACTGTGGCGTATGTCCAGCATGGCCACTGTGGCGTATGTCCAGCAGGGCCACAGTGGCGTATGTCCTGCAGGGCCACAGTGGCGTATGTCCTGCAGGGCCACTGTGGCGTATGTCCAGCATGGCCACTGTGGCGTATGTCCAGCATGGCCACTGTGTCCTGCAGGGCCACTGTGGCGTATGTCCTGCATGGCCACTGTGGAGTATGTCCAGCAGGGCCACAGTGGCGTATGTCCTGCATGGCCACAGTGGCGTATGTCCTGCATGGCCACAGTGGCGTATGTCCTGCATGGCCACTGTGGCGTATGTCCAGCAGGGCCACTGTGGCGTATGTCTAGCATGGCCACTGTGGCGTATGTCCAGCAGGGCCACAGTGGCGTATGTCCCGCATGGCAACTGTGGCGTACGCCCAGCATGGCCACTGTGGCGTATGTCCAGCAGGGCCACTGCGGCGTATGCGTAACATTTTTCGTATGGTAGAGGAGGCAGTCTTGAGAGTCGTCCTGCATGGCAACTGTGGCGTACGTCCAGCATGGCCACTGTGGCGTATGTCCAGCAGGGCCACTGTGGCGTATGTCCAGCATGGCAACTGTGACGTATGTCCAGCAGGGCCACTGTGGCGTATGTCCAGCAGGGCCACAGTGGCGTATGTCCTGTATATCCAGCAGGGCCACTGTGGCGTATGTCCAGCATGGCCACTGTGGCGTATGTCCAGCAGGGCCACAGTGGCGAATGTCCAGCAGGGCCACAGTGGCGTATGTCCTGCAGGGCCACTGTGGCGTATGTCCTGCATGGCCACTGTGGCGTATGTCCAGCAGGGCCACTGTGGCGTATGTCCTGCAGGGCCACAGTGGCGTATGTCCAGCATGGCCACTGTGGCGTATGTCCAGCATTGCCACAGTGGCGTATGTCCTGCAGGGCCACTGTGGCGTATGTCCTGCATGGCCACTGTGGCGTATGTCCAGCAGGGCCACTGTGGCGTATGTCCTGCAGGGCCACAGTGGCGTATGTCCAGCATGGCCACTGTGGCGTATGTCCAGCATTGCCACAGTGGCGTATGTCCTGCAGGGCCACTGTGGCGTATGTCCTGCATGGCCACTGTGGCGTATGTCCAGCAGGGCCACTGTGGCGTATGTCCTGCAGGGCCACTGTGGCGTATGTCCTGCATGGCCACTGTGGCGTATGCGTAACATTTTTCGTATGGTAGAGGAGGCAGTCTTGAGAGTTGTCCTGCATGGCAACTGTGGCGTATGTCCAGCATGGCCACTGTGGCGTATGTCCTGCATGGCCACGGTGGCGTATGTCCCGCAGGGCCACAGTGGCGTATGTCCTGCAGCGCCACTGTGGCGTATGTCTAGCATGGCCACTGTGGCGTATGTCCAGCAGGGCCACTGTGGCGAATGTCCAGCAGGGCCACAGTGGCGTATGTCCTGCATGGCCACTGTGGCGAATGTCCAGCAGGGCCACAGTGGCGTATGTCCTGCAGGGCCACTGTGGCGTATGTCCTGCATGGCCACTGTGGCGTATGTCCAGCAGGGCCACTGTGGCGTATGTCCTGCAGGGCCACAGTGGCGTATGTCCAGCATGGCCACTGTGGCGTATGTCCAGCATTGCCACAGTGGCGTATGTCCTGCAGGGCCACTGTGGCGTATGTCCTGCATGGCCACTGTGGCGTATGTCCAGCAGGGCCACTGTGGCGTATGTCCAGCATGGCCACGGTGGCGTATGTCCCGCAGGGCCACTGTGGCGCATATCCAGCAGGGCCACAGTTGCGTATGTCCTGCAGGGCCACTGTGGCGTATGTCCTGCATGGCCACTGTGGCGTATGCGTAACATTTTTCGTATGGTAGAGGAGGCAGTCTTGAGAGTTATCCTGCATTGCCACAGTGGCGTATGTCCTGCAGGGCCACAGTGGCGTATGTCCTGCAGCGCCACTGTGGCGTATGTCTAGCATGGCCACTGTGGCGTATGTCCGGCAGTGCCACTGCGGCGTATGTCCAGCAGGGCCACAGTGGCGTATGTCTAGCATGGCCACTGTGGCGTATGCCCAGCAGGGCCACTGTGGCGTATGTCTAGCATGGCCACTGTGGCGTATGTCCGGCAGTGCCACTGCGGCGTATGTCCAGCATGGCCACTGTGGCGTATGCGTAACATTTTTCGTATGGTAGAGGAGGCAGTCTTGAGAGTTATCCTGCATGGCAACTGTGGCGTATGTCCAGCATGGCCACTGTGGCGTATGTCCTGCAGCGCCACTGCGGCGTATGTCCAGCATGGCCACTGTGGCGTATGTCCTGCAGCGCCACTGCGGCGTATGTCCAGCATGGCCACTGTGGCGTATGTCCAGCAGGGCCACTGTGGCGTATGTCCAGCATGGCCACTGTGGCGTATGCCCAGCAGGGCCACTGCGGCGTATGTCCAGCATGGCCACTGTGGCGTATGCGTAACATTTTTCGTATGGTAGAGGAGGCAGTCTTGAGAGTTATCCTGCATGGCAACTGTGGCGTATGTCCAGCATGGCCACTGTGGCGTATGTCCTGCAGCGCCACTGCGGCGTATGTCCAGCATGGCCACTGCGGCGTATGTCCAGCAGGGCCACAGTGGCGTATGTCTAGCATGGCCACCGTGGCGTATGCCCAGCAGGGCCACTGTGGCGTATGTCCAGCAGGGCCACTGTGGCGTATGTCCAGCGGGGCCACAGTGACGTATGTCCTGCATGGCCACGGTGGCGTATGTCCAGCAGGGCCACAGTGGCGTATGTCTAGCATGGCCACTGTGGCGTATGTCCGCCACGGCCACTGCGGCGTATGTCCAGCAGGGCCACAGTGGCGTATGTGCAGCAGGTTCACTGTGGCGTATGTCCAGCAGGGCCACTGTGGCGTATGTCCTGCGTGGCCACTGTGGCGTATGCGTAACATTTTTCGTATGGTAGAGGAGGCAGTCTTGAGAGTTATCCTGCATGGCAACTGCGGCGTATGTCCTGCAGCGCCACTGTGGCGTATGTCCAGCAGGGCCACAGTGGCGTATGTCCTGCAGGGCCACTGTGGCGTATGTCCTGCATGGCCACTGTGGCGTATGCGTAACATTTTTCGTATGGTAGAGGAGGCAGTCTTGAGAGTTGTCCTGCATGGCAACTGTGGCGTATGTCCAGCATGGCCACTGTGGCGTATGTCCAGCAGAGCCACTGTGGCGTATGTCCAGCATGGCCACTGTGGCGCATATCCAGCAGGGCCACAGTGGCGTATGTCCAGCATGGCCACTGTGGCGTATGTCCTGCAGGGCCACTGTGGCGTATGTCCTGCATGGCCACTGTGGCGTATGCGTTACATTTTTCGTATGGTAGAGGAGGCAGTCTTGTCCTGCATGGCAACTGTGGCGTATGTCTAGCATGGCCACTGTGGCGTATGTCCAGCAGGGCCACTGTGGCGTATGTCCAGCATGGCCACTGTGGCGTATGCGTTACATTTTTCGTATGGTAGAGGAGGCAGTCTTGTCCTGCATGGCAACTGTGGCGTATGTCCAGCATGGCCACTGTGGCGTATGTCCAGCAGGGCCACTGTGGCGTATGTCCAGCAGGGCCACTGTGGCGTATGTCTAGCATGGCCACTGTGGCGTATGTCCGGCAGGGCCACTGCGGCGTATGTCCAGCAGGGCCACAGTGGCGTATGTCTAGCATGGCCACTGTGGCGTATGCCCAGCAGGGCCACTGTGGCGTATGTCCAGCAGGGCCACTGTGGCGTATGTCCAGCAGGGCCACTGTGGCGTATGCCCAGCAGGGCCACTGTGGCGTATGTCCAGCAGGGCCACAGTGGCGTATGTCCTGCATGGCCACGGTGGCGTATGTCCCGCTGGGCCACAGTGGCGTATGTCCTGCAGCGCCACTGTGGCGTATGTCCAGCATGGCCACTGTGGCGTATGCGTAACATTTTTCGTATGGTAGAGGAGGCAGTCTTGAGAGTTATCCTGCATGGCAACTGTGGCGTATGTCCAGCATGGCCACTGTGGCGTATGTCCTGCAGCGCCACTGCGGCGTATGTCCAGCATGGCCACTGTGGCGTATGCGTAACATTTTTCGTATGGTAGAGGAGGCAGTCTTGAAAGTTATCCTGCATGGCAACTGTGTCGTATGTCCAGCATGGCCACTGTGGCGTATGTCCGGCAGGGCCACTGCGGCGTATGTCCAGCAGGGCCACTGTGGCGTATGTCCAGCAGGGCCACTGTGGCGTATGTCCAGCAGGGCCACTGTGGCGTATGTCCTGCAGCGCCACTGCGGCGTATGTCCAGCAGGGCCACAGTGGCGTATGTCCTGCAGCGCCACTGTGGCGTATGTCCAGCATGGCCACTGTGGCGTATGCGTAACATTTTTCGTATGGTAGAGGAGGCAGTCTTGAAAGTTATCCTGCATGGCAACTGTGTCGTATGTCCAGCATGGCCACTGTGGCGTATGTCCGGCAGGGCCACTGCGGCGTATGTCCAGCAGGGCCACTGTGGCGTATGTCCAGCAGGGCCACTGTGGCGTATGTCCAGCAGGGCCACTGTGGCGTATGTCCTGCAGCGCCACTGCGGCGTATGTCCAGCAGGGCCACTGTGGCGTATGTCCTGCAGCGCCACTGCGGCGTATGTCCAGCATGGCCACTGCGGCGTATGTCCAGCAGGGCCACAGTGGCGTATGTCTAGCATGGCCACTGTGGCGTATGCCCAGCAGGGCCACTGTGGCGTATGTCCAGCAGGGCCACTGTGGCGTATGTCCAGCAGGGCCACTGTGGCGTATGTCCTGCAGCGCCACTGCGGCGTATGTCCAGCAGGGCCACTGTGGCGTATGTCCAGCGGGGCCACAGTGACGTATGTCCTGCATGGCCACGGTGGCGTATGTCCAGCAGGGCCACAGTGGCGTATGTCTAGCATGGCCACTGTGGCGTATGTCCGCCACGGCCACTGCGGCGTATGTCCAGCAGGGCCACAGTGGCGTATGTCCAGCAGGTTCACTGTGGCGTATGTCCAGCAGGGCCACTGTGGCGTATGCCCAGCAGGGCCACTGTGGCGTATGTCCTGCGTGGCCACTGTGGCGTATGCGTAACATTTTTCGTATGGTAGAGGAGGCAGTCTTGAGAGTTGTTCTGCATGGCAACTGTGGCGTATGTCCAGCATGGCCACTGTGGCGTATGTCCAGCAGGGCCACTGTGGCGTATGTCCAGCAGGGCCACTGTGGCGTATGTCCAGCAGGGCCACTGTGGCGTATGTCCAGCAGGGCCACAGTGGCGTATGTCCTGCATGGCCACGGTGGCGTATGTCCCGCAGGGCCACAGTGGCGTATGTCCTGCAGCGCCACTGTGGCGTATGTCCAGCATGGCCACTGTGGCGTATGTCCTGCAGCGCCACTGCGGCGTATGTCCAGCATGGCCACTGTGGCGTATGCGTAACATTTTTCGTATGGTAGAGGAGGCAGTCTTGAAAGTTATCCTGCATGGCAACTGTGTCGTATGTCCAGCATGGCCACTGTGGCGTATGTCCGGCAGGGCCACTGCGGCGTATGTCCAGCAGGGCCACAGTGGCGTATGTCTAGCATGGCCACTGTGGCGTATGCCCAGCAGGGCCACTGTGGCGTATGTCCAGCAGGGCCACTGTGGCGTATGTCCAGCAGGGCCACTGTGGCGTATGTCCAGCAGGGCCACTGTGGCGTATGTCCAGCAGGGCCACTGTGGCGTATGTCCAGCAGGGCCACAGTGGCGTATGTCCTGCATGGCCACGGTGGCGTATGTCCCGCAGGGCCACAGTGGCGTATGTCCTGCAGCGCCACTGTGGCGTATGTCCAGCATGGCCACTGTGGCGTATGTCCTGCAGCGCCACTGCGGCGTATGTCCAGCATGGCCACTGTGGCGTATGCGTAACATTTTTCGTATGGTAGAGGAGGCAGTCTTGAAAGTTATCCTGCATGGCAACTGTGGCGTATGTCCAGCATGGCCACTGTGGCGTATGTCCTGCAGCGCCACTGCGGCGTATGTCCAGCATGGCCACTGTGGCGTATGCGTAACATTTTTCGTATGGTAGAGGAGGCAGTCTTGAAAGTTATCCTGCATGGCAACTGTGTCGTATGTCCAGCATGGCCACTGTGGCGTATGTCCGGCAGGGCCACTGCGGCGTATGTCCAGCAGGGCCACAGTGGCGTATGTCTAGCATGGCCACTGTGGCGTATGTCCGCCACGGCCACTGCGGCGTATGTCCAGCAGGGCCACAGTGGCGTATGTCCAGCAGGTTCACTGTGGCGTATGTCCAGCAGGGCCACTGTGGCGTATGCCCAGCAGGGCCACTGTGGCGTATGTCCTGCGTGGCCACTGTGGCGTATGCGTAACATTTTTCGTATGGTAGAGGAGGCAGTCTTGAGAGTTGTTCTGCATGGCAACTGTGGCGTATGTCCAGCATGGCCACTGTGGCGTATGTCCAGCAGGGCCACTGTGGCGTATGTCCAGCAGGGCCACTGTGGCGTATGTCCAGCAGGGCCACTGTGGCGTATGTCCAGCAGGGCCACAGTGGCGTATGTCCTGCATGGCCACGGTGGCGTATGTCCCGCAGGGCCACAGTGGCGTATGTCCTGCAGCGCCACTGTGGCGTATGTCCAGCATGGCCACTGTGGCGTATGCGTAACATTTTTCGTATGGTAGAGGAGGCAGTCTTGAAAGTTATCCTGCATGGCAACTGTGGCGTATGTCCAGCATGGCCACTGTGGCGTATGTCCTGCAGCGCCACTGCGGCGTATGTCCAGCATGGCCACTGTGGCGTATGCGTAACATTTTTCGTATGGTAGAGGAGGCAGTCTTGAAAGTTATCCTGCATGGCAACTGTGTCGTATGTCCAGCATGGCCACTGTGGCGTATGTCCGGCAGGGCCACTGCGGCGTATGTCCAGCAGGGCCACAGTGGCGTATGTCTAGCATGGCCACTGTGGCGTATGCCCAGCAGGGTCACTGTGGCGTATGTCCAGCAGGGCCACAGTGGCGTATGTCCAGCAGGGCCACTGTGGCGTATGTCCTGCAGCGCCACTGCGGCGTATGTCCAGCAGGGCCACAGTGGCGTATGTCCAGCAGGGCCACAGTGGCGTATGTCCTGCAGCGCCACTGTGGCGTATGTCCAGCATGGCCACTGTGGCGTATGCGTAACATTTTTCGTATGGTAGAGGAGGCAGTCTTGAGAGTTATCCTGCATGGCAACTGCGGCGTATGTCCTGCAGCGCCACTGTGGCGTATGTCCAGCAGGGCCACAGTGGCGTATGTCCTGCATGGCCACGGTGGCGTATGTCCCGCAGGGCCACAGTGGCGTATGTCCTGCAGCGCCACTGTGGCGTATGTCCAGCATGGCCACTGTGGCGTATGCGTAACATTTTTCGTATGGTAGAGGAGGCAGTCTTGAAAGTTATCCTGCATGGCAACTGTGGCGTATGTCCAGCATGGCCACTGTGGCGTATGTCCTGCAGCGCCACTGCGGCGTATGTCCAGCATGGCCACTGCGGCGTATGTCCAGCAGGGCCACAGTGGCGTATGTCTAGCATGGCCACTGTGGCGTATGCCCATCAGGGCCACTGTGGCGTATGTCCAGCAGGGCCACTGTGGCGTATGTCCAGCAGGGCCACTGTGGCGTATTTCCAGCAGGGCCACAGTGGCGTATGTCTAGCATGGCCACTGTGGCGTATGTCCGCCACGGCCACTGCGGCGTATGTCCAGCAGGGCCACAGTGGCGTATGCCCAGCAGGGCCACTGTGGCGTATGTCCTGCGTGGCCACTGTGGCGTATGCGTAACATTTTTCGTATGGTAGAGGAGGCAGTCTTGAGAGTTATCCTGCATGGCAACTGCGGCGTATGTCCTGCAGCGCCACTGTGGCGTATGTCCAGCAGGGCCACAGTGGCGTATGTCCTGCAGCGCCACTGCGGCGTATGTCCAGCATGGCCACTGTGGCGTATGCGTAACATTTTTCGTATGGTAGAGGAGGCAGTCTTGAAAGTTATCCTGCATGGCAACTGTGTCGTATGTCCAGCATGGCCACTGTGGCGTATGTCCGGCAGGGCCACTGCGGCGTATGTCCAGCAGGGCCACAGTGGCGTATGTCTAGCATGGCCACTGTGGCGTATGCCCAGCAGGGTCACTGTGGCGTATGTCCAGCAGGGCCACAGTGGCGTATGTCCAGCAGGGCCACTGTGGCGTATGTCCTGCAGCGCCACTGCGGCGTATGTCCAGCATGGCCACTGTGGCGTATGCGTAACATTTTTCGTATGGTAGAGGAGGCAGTCTTGAAAGTTATCCTGCATGGCAACTGTGGCGTATGTCCAGCATGGCCACTGTGGCGTATGTCCTGCAGCGCCACTGCGGCGTATGTCCAGCATGGCCACTGTGGCGTATGCGTAACATTTTTCGTATGGTAGAGGAGGCAGTCTTGAAAGTTATCCTGCATGGCAACTGTGTCGTATGTCCAGCATGGCCACTGTGGCGTATGTCCGGCAGGGCCACTGCGGCGTATGTCCAGCAGGGCCACAGTGGCGTATGTCTAGCATGGCCACTGTGGCGTATGCCCAGCAGGGTCACTGTGGCGTATGTCCAGCAGGGCCACAGTGGCGTATGTCCAGCAGGGCCACTGTGGCGTATGTCCTGCAGCGCCACTGCGGCGTATGTCCAGCAGGGCCACAGTGGCGTATGTCCAGCAGGGCCACAGTGGCGTATGTCCTGCAGCGCCACTGTGGCGTATGTCCAGCATGGCCACTGTGGCGTATGCGTAACATTTTTCGTATGGTAGAGGAGGCAGTCTTGAGAGTTGTTCTGCATGGCAACTGTGGCGTATGTCCAGCATGGCCACTGTGGCGTATGTCCAGCAGGGCCACTGTGGCGTATGTCCAGCAGGGCCACTGTGGCGTATGTCCAGCAGGGCCACTGTGGCGTATGTCCAGCAGGGCCACAGTGGCGTATGTCCTGCATGGCCACGGTGGCGTATGTCCCGCAGGGCCACAGTGGCGTATGTCCTGCAGCGCCACTGTGGCGTATGTCCAGCATGGCCACTGTGGCGTATGCGTAACATTTTTCGTATGGTAGAGGAGGCAGTCTTGAAAGTTATCCTGCATGGCAACTGTGGCGTATGTCCAGCATGGCCACTGTGGCGTATGTCCTGCAGCGCCACTGCGGCGTATGTCCAGCATGGCCACTGCGGCGTATGTCCAGCAGGGCCACAGTGGCGTATGTCTAGCATGGCCACTGTGGCGTATGCCCATCAGGGCCACTGTGGCGTATGTCCAGCAGGGCCACTGTGGCGTATGTCCAGCAGGGCCACTGTGGCGTATTTCCAGCAGGGCCACAGTGGCGTATGTCTAGCATGGCCACTGTGGCGTATGTCCGCCACGGCCACTGCGGCGTATGTCCAGCAGGGCCACAGTGGCGTATGCCCAGCAGGGCCACTGTGGCGTATGTCCTGCGTGGCCACTGTGGCGTATGCGTAACATTTTTCGTATGGTAGAGGAGGCAGTCTTGAGAGTTGTCCTGCATGGCAACTGTGGCGTATGTCCAGCATGGCCACTGTGGCGTATGTCCAGCAGGGCCACTGTGGCGTATGTCCAGCATGGCCACTGTGGCGCATATCCAGCAGGGCCACAGTGGCGTATGTCCAGCATGGCCACTGTGGCGTATGTCCAGCATTGCCAAAGTGGCGTATGTCCTGCAGGGCCACTGTGGCGTATGTCCTGCATGGCCACTGCGGCGTATGTCCAGCAGGGCCACAGTGGCGTATGTCCAGCATGGCCACTGCGGCGTATGTCCAGCAGGGCCACAGTGGCGTATGTCTAGCATGGCCACTGTGGCGTATGTCCTGCAGGGCCACTGCGGCGTATGTCCAGCATGGCCACTGCGGCGTATGTCCAGCAGGGCCACAGTGGCGTATGTCTAGCATGGCCACTGTGGCGTATGCCCATCAGGGCCACTGTGGCGTATGTCCAGCAGGGCCACAGTGGCGTATGTCCTGCAGGGCCACTGTGGCGTATGTCCTGCATGGCCACTGTGGCGTATGCGTAACATTTTTCGTATGGTAGAGGAGGCAGTCTTGAGAGTTGTCCTGCATGGCAACTGTGGCGTATGTCCAGCATGGCCACTGTGGCGTATGTCCAGCAGGGCCACTGTGGCGTATGTCCAGCATGGCCACTGTGGCGCATATCCAGCAGGGCCACAGTGGCGTATGTCCAGCATGGCCACTGTGGCGTATGTCCAGCATTGCCAAAGTGGCGTATGTCCTGCAGGGCCACTGTGGCGTATGCGTTACATTTTTCGTATGGTAGAGGAGGCAGTCTTGTCCTGCATGGCAACTGTGGCGTATGTCCAGCATGGCCACTGTGGCGTATGCGTTACATTTTTCGTATGGTAGAGGAGGCAGTCTTGTCCTGCATGGCAACTGTGGCGTATGTCCAGCATGGCCACTGTGGCGTATGTCCTGCATGGCCACTGTGGCGTATGCGTTACATTTTTCGTATGGTAGAGGAGGCAGTCTTGTCCTGCATGGCAACTGTGGCGTATGTCCAGCATGGCCACTGTGGCGTATGTCCAGCATTGCCAAAGTGGCGTATGTCCTGCAGGGCCACTGTGGCGTATGCGTTACATTTTTCGTATGGTAGAGGAGGCAGTCTTGTCCTGCATGGCAACTGTGGCGTATGTCCAGCATGGCCACTGTGGCGTATGCGTTACATTTTTCGTATGGTAGAGGAGGCAGTCTTGTCCTGCATGGCAACTGTGGCGTATGTCCAGCATGGCCACTGTGGCGTATGTCCTGCATGGCCACTGTGGCGTATGCGTTACATTTTTCGTATGGTAGAGGAGGCAGTCTTGTCCTGCATGGCAACTGTGGCGTATGTCCAGCATGGCCACTGTGGCGTATGTCCAGCAGGGCCACTGTGGCGTATGTCCAGCAGGGCCACTGTGGCGTATGTCCAGCAGGGCCACTGTGGCGTATGTCCAGCAGGGCCACTGTGGCGTATGCCCAGCAGGGCCACTGTGGCGTATGTCCTGCATGGCCACGGTGGCGTATGTCCCGCAGGGCCACAGTGGCGTATGTCCTGCAGCGCCACTGTGGCGTATGTCCAGCATGGCCACTGTGGCGTATGCGTAACATTTTTCGTATGGTAGAGGAGGCAGTCTTGAGAGTTATCCTGCATGGCAACTGTGGCGTATGTCCAGCATGGCCACTGTGGCGTATGTCCTGCAGCGCCACTGCGGCGTATGTCCAGCATGGCCACTGTGGCGTATGCGTAACATTTTTCGTATGGTAGAGGAGGCAGTCTTGAGAGTTATCCTGCATGGCAACTGTGGCGTATGTCCAGCATGGCCACTGTGGCGTATGTCCTGCAGCGCCACTGCGGCGTATGTCCAGCATGGCCACTGTGGCGTATGTCCAGCAGGGCCACGGTGGCGTATGTCCCGCAGGGCCACAGTGGCGTATGTCCTGCAGCGCCACTGCGGCGTATGTCCAGCAGGGCCACTGTGGCATATGTCCAGCAGGGCCGCAGTGGCGTATGTCCCGCAGGGCCACAGTGGCGTATGTCCTGCAGCGCCACTGCGGCGTATGTCCGCCACGGCCACTGCGGCGTATGTCCAGCAGGGCCACAGTGGCGTATGTCCAGCAGGTTCACTGTGGCGTATGTCCAGCAGGGCCACTGTGGCGTATGCCCAGCAGGGCCACTGTGGCGTATGTCCTGCGTGGCCACTGTGGCGTATGCGTAACATTTTTCGTATGGTAGAGGAGGCAGTCTTGAGAGTTGTTCTGCATGGCAACTGTGGCGTATGTCCAGCATGGCCACTGTGGCGTATGTCCAGCAGGGCCACTGTGGCGTATGTCCAGCAGGGCCACTGTGGCGTATGTCCAGCAGGGCCACTGTGGCGTATGTCCAGCAGGGCCACAGTGGCGTATGTCCTGCATGGCCACGGTGGCGTATGTCCCGCAGGGCCACAGTGGCGTATGTCCTGCAGCGCCACTGTGGCGTATGTCCAGCATGGCCACTGTGGCGTATGCGTAACATTTTTCGTATGGTAGAGGAGGCAGTCTTGAAAGTTATCCTGCATGGCAACTGTGGCGTATGTCCAGCATGGCCACTGTGGCGTATGTCCTGCAGCGCCACTGCGGCGTATGTCCAGCATGGCCACTGTGGCGTATGCGTAACATTTTTCGTATGGTAGAGGAGGCAGTCTTGAAAGTTATCCTGCATGGCAACTGTGTCGTATGTCCAGCATGGCCACTGTGGCGTATGTCCGGCAGGGCCACTGCGGCGTATGTCCAGCAGGGCCACAGTGGCGTATGTCTAGCATGGCCACTGTGGCGTATGCCCAGCAGGGTCACTGTGGCGTATGTCCAGCAGGGCCACAGTGGCGTATGTCCAGCAGGGCCACTGTGGCGTATGTCCTGCAGCGCCACTGCGGCGTATGTCCAGCAGGGCCACAGTGGCGTATGTCCAGCAGGGCCACAGTGGCGTATGTCCTGCAGCGCCACTGTGGCGTATGTCCAGCATGGCCACTGTGGCGTATGCGTAACATTTTTCGTATGGTAGAGGAGGCAGTCTTGAGAGTTATCCTGCATGGCAACTGCGGCGTATGTCCTGCAGCGCCACTGTGGCGTATGTCCAGCAGGGCCACAGTGGCGTATGTCCTGCATGGCCACGGTGGCGTATGTCCCGCAGGGCCACAGTGGCGTATGTCCTGCAGCGCCACTGTGGCGTATGTCCAGCATGGCCACTGTGGCGTATGCGTAACATTTTTCGTATGGTAGAGGAGGCAGTCTTGAAAGTTATCCTGCATGGCAACTGTGGCGTATGTCCAGCATGGCCACTGTGGCGTATGTCCTGCAGCGCCACTGCGGCGTATGTCCAGCATGGCCACTGCGGCGTATGTCCAGCAGGGCCACAGTGGCGTATGTCTAGCATGGCCACTGTGGCGTATGCCCATCAGGGCCACTGTGGCGTATGTCCAGCAGGGCCACTGTGGCGTATGTCCAGCAGGGCCACTGTGGCGTATTTCCAGCAGGGCCACAGTGGCGTATGTCTAGCATGGCCACTGTGGCGTATGTCCGCCACGGCCACTGCGGCGTATGTCCAGCAGGGCCACAGTGGCGTATGCCCAGCAGGGCCACTGTGGCGTATGTCCTGCGTGGCCACTGTGGCGTATGCGTAACATTTTTCGTATGGTAGAGGAGGCAGTCTTGAGAGTTATCCTGCATGGCAACTGCGGCGTATGTCCTGCAGCGCCACTGTGGCGTATGTCCAGCAGGGCCACAGTGGCGTATGTCCTGCAGCGCCACTGCGGCGTATGTCCAGCATGGCCACTGTGGCGTATGCGTAACATTTTTCGTATGGTAGAGGAGGCAGTCTTGAAAGTTATCCTGCATGGCAACTGTGTCGTATGTCCAGCATGGCCACTGTGGCGTATGTCCGGCAGGGCCACTGCGGCGTATGTCCAGCAGGGCCACAGTGGCGTATGTCTAGCATGGCCACTGTGGCGTATGCCCAGCAGGGTCACTGTGGCGTATGTCCAGCAGGGCCACAGTGGCGTATGTCCAGCAGGGCCACTGTGGCGTATGTCCTGCAGCGCCACTGCGGCGTATGTCCAGCATGGCCACTGTGGCGTATGCGTAACATTTTTCGTATGGTAGAGGAGGCAGTCTTGAAAGTTATCCTGCATGGCAACTGTGGCGTATGTCCAGCATGGCCACTGTGGCGTATGTCCTGCAGCGCCACTGCGGCGTATGTCCAGCATGGCCACTGTGGCGTATGCGTAACATTTTTCGTATGGTAGAGGAGGCAGTCTTGAAAGTTATCCTGCATGGCAACTGTGTCGTATGTCCAGCATGGCCACTGTGGCGTATGTCCGGCAGGGCCACTGCGGCGTATGTCCAGCAGGGCCACAGTGGCGTATGTCTAGCATGGCCACTGTGGCGTATGCCCAGCAGGGTCACTGTGGCGTATGTCCAGCAGGGCCACAGTGGCGTATGTCCAGCAGGGCCACTGTGGCGTATGTCCTGCAGCGCCACTGCGGCGTATGTCCAGCAGGGCCACAGTGGCGTATGTCCAGCAGGGCCACAGTGGCGTATGTCCTGCAGCGCCACTGTGGCGTATGTCCAGCATGGCCACTGTGGCGTATGCGTAACATTTTTCGTATGGTAGAGGAGGCAGTCTTGAGAGTTGTTCTGCATGGCAACTGTGGCGTATGTCCAGCATGGCCACTGTGGCGTATGTCCAGCAGGGCCACTGTGGCGTATGTCCAGCAGGGCCACTGTGGCGTATGTCCAGCAGGGCCACTGTGGCGTATGTCCAGCAGGGCCACAGTGGCGTATGTCCTGCATGGCCACGGTGGCGTATGTCCCGCAGGGCCACAGTGGCGTATGTCCTGCAGCGCCACTGTGGCGTATGTCCAGCATGGCCACTGTGGCGTATGCGTAACATTTTTCGTATGGTAGAGGAGGCAGTCTTGAAAGTTATCCTGCATGGCAACTGTGGCGTATGTCCAGCATGGCCACTGTGGCGTATGTCCTGCAGCGCCACTGCGGCGTATGTCCAGCATGGCCACTGCGGCGTATGTCCAGCAGGGCCACAGTGGCGTATGTCTAGCATGGCCACTGTGGCGTATGCCCATCAGGGCCACTGTGGCGTATGTCCAGCAGGGCCACTGTGGCGTATGTCCAGCAGGGCCACTGTGGCGTATTTCCAGCAGGGCCACAGTGGCGTATGTCTAGCATGGCCACTGTGGCGTATGTCCGCCACGGCCACTGCGGCGTATGTCCAGCAGGGCCACAGTGGCGTATGCCCAGCAGGGCCACTGTGGCGTATGTCCTGCGTGGCCACTGTGGCGTATGCGTAACATTTTTCGTATGGTAGAGGAGGCAGTCTTGAGAGTTGTCCTGCATGGCAACTGTGGCGTATGTCCAGCATGGCCACTGTGGCGTATGTCCAGCAGGGCCACTGTGGCGTATGTCCAGCATGGCCACTGTGGCGCATATCCAGCAGGGCCACAGTGGCGTATGTCCAGCATGGCCACTGTGGCGTATGTCCAGCATTGCCAAAGTGGCGTATGTCCTGCAGGGCCACTGTGGCGTATGTCCTGCATGGCCACTGCGGCGTATGTCCAGCAGGGCCACAGTGGCGTATGTCCAGCATGGCCACTGCGGCGTATGTCCAGCAGGGCCACAGTGGCGTATGTCTAGCATGGCCACTGTGGCGTATGTCCTGCAGGGCCACTGCGGCGTATGTCCAGCATGGCCACTGCGGCGTATGTCCAGCAGGGCCACAGTGGCGTATGTCTAGCATGGCCACTGTGGCGTATGCCCATCAGGGCCACTGTGGCGTATGTCCAGCAGGGCCACAGTGGCGTATGTCCTGCAGGGCCACTGTGGCGTATGTCCTGCATGGCCACTGTGGCGTATGCGTAACATTTTTCGTATGGTAGAGGAGGCAGTCTTGAGAGTTGTCCTGCATGGCAACTGTGGCGTATGTCCAGCATGGCCACTGTGGCGTATGTCCAGCAGGGCCACTGTGGCGTATGTCCAGCATGGCCACTGTGGCGCATATCCAGCAGGGCCACAGTGGCGTATGTCCAGCATGGCCACTGTGGCGTATGTCCAGCATTGCCAAAGTGGCGTATGTCCTGCAGGGCCACTGTGGCGTATGCGTTACATTTTTCGTATGGTAGAGGAGGCAGTCTTGTCCTGCATGGCAACTGTGGCGTATGTCCAGCATGGCCACTGTGGCGTATGCGTTACATTTTTCGTATGGTAGAGGAGGCAGTCTTGTCCTGCATGGCAACTGTGGCGTATGTCCAGCATGGCCACTGTGGCGTATGTCCTGCATGGCCACTGTGGCGTATGCGTTACATTTTTCGTATGGTAGAGGAGGCAGTCTTGTCCTGCATGGCAACTGTGGCGTATGTCCAGCATGGCCACTGTGGCGTATGTCCAGCATTGCCAAAGTGGCGTATGTCCTGCAGGGCCACTGTGGCGTATGCGTTACATTTTTCGTATGGTAGAGGAGGCAGTCTTGTCCTGCATGGCAACTGTGGCGTATGTCCAGCATGGCCACTGTGGCGTATGCGTTACATTTTTCGTATGGTAGAGGAGGCAGTCTTGTCCTGCATGGCAACTGTGGCGTATGTCCAGCATGGCCACTGTGGCGTATGTCCTGCATGGCCACTGTGGCGTATGCGTTACATTTTTCGTATGGTAGAGGAGGCAGTCTTGTCCTGCATGGCAACTGTGGCGTATGTCCAGCATGGCCACTGTGGCGTATGTCCAGCAGGGCCACTGTGGCGTATGTCCAGCAGGGCCACTGTGGCGTATGTCCAGCAGGGCCACTGTGGCGTATGTCCAGCAGGGCCACTGTGGCGTATGCCCAGCAGGGCCACTGTGGCGTATGTCCTGCATGGCCACGGTGGCGTATGTCCCGCAGGGCCACAGTGGCGTATGTCCTGCAGCGCCACTGTGGCGTATGTCCAGCATGGCCACTGTGGCGTATGCGTAACATTTTTCGTATGGTAGAGGAGGCAGTCTTGAGAGTTATCCTGCATGGCAACTGTGGCGTATGTCCAGCATGGCCACTGTGGCGTATGTCCTGCAGCGCCACTGCGGCGTATGTCCAGCATGGCCACTGTGGCGTATGCGTAACATTTTTCGTATGGTAGAGGAGGCAGTCTTGAGAGTTATCCTGCATGGCAACTGTGGCGTATGTCCAGCATGGCCACTGTGGCGTATGTCCTGCAGCGCCACTGCGGCGTATGTCCAGCATGGCCACTGTGGCGTATGTCCAGCAGGGCCACGGTGGCGTATGTCCCGCAGGGCCACAGTGGCGTATGTCCTGCAGCGCCACTGCGGCGTATGTCCAGCAGGGCCACTGTGGCATATGTCCAGCAGGGCCGCAGTGGCGTATGTCCTGCATGGCCACGGTGGCGTATGTCCCGCAGGGCCACAGTGGCGTATGTCCAGCATGGCCACTGTGGCGTATGCGTAATATTTTTCGTATGGTAGAGGAGGCAGTCTTGAGAGTTATCCTGCATGGCAACTGTGGCGTATGTCCAGCATGGCCACTGTGGCGTATGTCCAGCAGGGCCACAGTGACGTATGTCCTGCGTGGCCACGGTGGCGTATGTCCAGCATGGCCACTGTGGCGTATGTCCAGCAGGGCCACAGTGGCGTATGTCTAGCATGGCCACTGTGGCGTATGTCCGGCACGGCCACTGCGGCGTATGTCCAGCAGGGCCACTGTGGCGTATGTCCAGCAGGGCCACTGTGGCGTATGTCCGGCACGGCCACTGCGGCGTATGTCCAGCAGGGCCACTGTGGCGTATGTCCAGCATGGCCACTGTGGCGTATATCCAGCAGGGCCACTGTGGCGTATGTCCAGCATGGCCACTGTGGCGTATGTCTAGCATGGCCACTGTGGCGTATGTCTAGCATGGCCACTGTGGCGTATGTCCTGCAGGGCCACTGTGGCGTGTGTCCAGCATGGCTACTGTGGCGTATGCGTTACATTTTTCGTATGGTAGAGGAGGCAGTCTTGAGAGTTATCCTGCATGGCAACTGTGGCGTATGTCCAGCATGGCCACTGTGGCGTATGTCCAGCAGGGCCACTGTGGCGTATGCGTAACATTTTTCGTATGGTAGAGGAGGCAGTCTTGAGAATTGTCCTGCATGGCAACTGTGGCGTATGTCCAGCATGGCCACTGTGGCGTATGTCCTGCAGCGCCACTGCGGCGTATGTCCAGCATGGCCACTGTGGCGTATGTCCAGCAGGGCCACTGTGGCGTATGTGCAGCATGGCCACTGTGGCGTATGTCCAGCAGGGCCACGGTGGCGTATGTCCTGCAGGGCCACTGTGGCGTATGCGTAACATTTTTCGTATGGTAGAGGAGGCAGTCTTGAGAGTTGTCCTGCATGGCAACTATGGCGTATGTCCAGCATGGCCACTGTGGCGTATGTCCAGCAGGGCCACTGTGGCGTATGTCCAGCATGGCCACTGTGGCGCATATCAAGCAGGGCCACTGTGGCCTATGTCCAGCATGGCCACTGTGGCGTATGTCCAGCAGGGCCACAGTGGCGTATGTCCAGCAGGGCACAGTGGCGTATGTCCTGCATGGCCACGGTGGCGTATGTCCAGCAGGGCCACTGTGGCGTATGCGTTACATTTTTCGTATGGTAGAGGAGGCAGTCTTGAGAGTTATCCTGCATGTCAACTGTGGCGTATGTCCAGCAGGGCCACTGTGGCGTATGCGTAACATTTTTCGTATGGTAGAGGAGGCAGTCTTGAGAATTGTCCTGCATGGCAACTGTGGCGTATGTCCAGCATGGCCACTGTGGCGTATGTCTAGCAGGGCCACTGTGGCGTATGTCCAGCAGGGCCACTGTGGCGTATGTCCAGCAGGGCCACTGTGGCGTATGTCCAGCATGGCCACTGTGGCGCATATCCAGCAGGGCCACTGTGGCCTATGTCCAGCATGGCCACTGTGGCGCATATCCAGCAGGGCCACTGTGGCCTATGTCCAGCATGGCCACTGTGGCGTATGTCCAGCAGGGCCACAGTGGCGTATGTCCAGCAGGGCACAGTGGCGTATGTCCTGCATGGCCACGGTGGCGTATGTCTAGCATGGCCACTGTGGCGTATGCGTTACATTTTTCGTATGGTAGAGGAGGCAGTCTTGAGAGTTATCCTGCATGTCAACTGTGGCGTATGTCCAGCAGGGCCACTGTGGCGTATGCGTAACATTTTTCGTATGGTAGAGGAGGCAGTCTTGAGAGTTATCCTGCATGGCAACTGTGGCGTATGTCCAGCAGGGCCACAGTGGCGTATGTCCAGCAGGGCACAGTGGCGTATGTCCTGCATGGCCACGGTGGCGTATGTCCAGCAGGGCCACAGTGGCGTATGTCTAGCATGGCCACTGTGGCGTATGCGTTACATTTTTCGTATGGTAGAGGAGGCAGTCTTGAGAGTTATCCTGCATGGCAACTGTGGCGTATGTCCAGCAGGGCCACTGTGGCGTATGCGTAACATTTTTCGTATGGTAGAGGAGGCAGTCTTGAGAGTTATCCTGCATGGCAACTGTGGCGTATGTCCAGCAGGGCCACAGTGGCGTATGTCCAGCAGGGCACAGTGGCGTATGTCCTGCATGGCCACGGTGGCGTATGCGTTTCATTTTTCGTATGGAAGAGGAGGCAGTCTTGAGAGTTATCCTGCATGGCAACTGTGGCGTATGTCCAGCATGGCCACTGTGGCGTATGTCCAGCAGGGGCACTGTGGCGTATGCGTAACATTTTTCGTATGGTAGAGGAGGCAGTCTTGAGAATTGTCCTGCATGGCAACTGTGGCGTATGTCCAGCATGGCCACTGTGGCGTATGTCCAGCAGGGCCACAGTGGCGTATGTCCAGCAGGGCACAGTGGCGTATGTCCTGCATGGCCACGGTGGCGTATGCGTTTCATTTTTCGTATGGTAGAGGAGGCAGTCTTGAGAGTTATCCTGCATGGCAACTGTGGCGTATGTCCAGCAGGGCCACAGTGGCGTATGTCCAGCAGGGCACAGTGGCGTATGTCCTGCATGGCCACGGTGGCGTATGCGTTTCATTTTTCGTATGGAAGAGGAGGCAGTCTTGAGAGTTATCCTGCATGGCAACTGTGGCGTATGTCCAGCATGGCCACTGTGGCGTATGTCCAGCAGGGCCACAGTGGCGTATGTCCAGCAGGGCACAGTGGCGTATGTCCTGCATGGCCACGGTGGCGTATGCGTTTCATTTTTCGTATGGTAGAGGAGGCAGTCTTGAGAGTTATCCTGCATGGCAACTGTGGCGTATGTCCAGCATGGCCACTGTGGCGTATGTCCAGCAGGGCCACTGTGGCGTATGCGTAACATTTTTCGTATGGTAGAGGAGGCAGTCTTGAGAGCTGTCCTGCATGGCCACGGTGGCATATGTCCAGCAGGGCCACAGTGGCGTATGTCCAGCAGGGCCACAGTGGCGTATGTCTAGCATGGCCACTGTGGCGTATGCGTTACATTTTTCGTATGGTAGAGGAGGCAGTCTTGAGAGTTATCCTGCATGGCAACTGTGGCGTATGTCCAGCATGGCCACTGTGGCGTATGTCCAGCAGGGCCACTGTGGCGTATGCGTAACATTTTTCGTATGGTAGAGGAGGCAGTCTTGAGAGCTGTCCTGCATGGCCACGGTGGCATATGTCCAGCAGGGCCACAGTGGCGTATGTCCAGCAGGGCACAGTGGCGTATGTCCTGCATGGCCACGGTGGCGTATGTCCAGCAGGGCCACAGTGGCGTATGTCTAGCATGGCCACTGTGGCGTATGCGTTACATTTTTCGTATGGTAGAGGAGGCAGTCTTGAGAGTTATCCTGCATGGCAACTGTGGCGTATGTCCAGCATGGCCACTGTGGCGTATGTCTAGCAGGGCCACTGTGGCGTATGTCCAGCAGGGCCACTGTGGCGTATGTCCAGCAGGGCCACAGTGACGTATGTCCTGCATGGCCACGGTGGCGTATGTCCAGCAGGGCCACAGTGGCGTATGTCTAGCATGGCCACTGTGGCGTATGTCCGGCAGGGCCACTGTGGCGTATGTCCAGCAGGGCCTCAGTGGCGTATGTCCAGCAGGGCCACTGTGGCGTATGCGTTACATTTTTCGTATGGTAGAGGAGGCAGTCTTCAGAGTTATCCTGCATGGCAACTGTGGCGTATGTCCAGCATGGCCACTGTGGCGTATGTCCAGCAGGGCCACTGTGGCGTATGCGTTACATTTTTCGTATGGTAGAGGAGGCAGTCTTCAGAGTTATCCTGCATGGCAACTGTGGCGTATGTCCAGCATGGCCACTGCGGCGTATGTCTAGCAGGGCCACTGTGGCGTATGTCCAGCAGGGCCACTGTGGCGTATGTCCAGCAGGGCCACAGTGACGTATGTCCTGCATGGCCACGGTGGCGTATGTCCAGCAGGGCCACAGTGGCGTATGTCTAGCATGGCCACTGTGGCGTATGTCCGGCAGGGCCACTGTGGCGTATGTCCAGCATGGCCACTGTGGCGTATGTCCTGCATCGCCACTGTGGCGTGTGTCAAGCATGGCCACTGTGGCGTATGTCCTGCAGGGCCACTGTGGCGTATGCGTAACATTTTTCGTATGGTAGAGGAGGCAGTCTTGAGAATTGTCCTGCATGGCAACTGTGGCGTATGTCCAGCATGGCCACTGTGGCGTATGTCTAGCAGGGCCACTGTGGCGTATGTCCAGCAGGGCCACTGTGGCGTATGTCCAGCAGGGCCACAGTGACGTATGTCCTGCATGGCCACGGTGGCGTATGTCCAGCAGGGCCACAGTGGCGTATGTCTAGCAGGGCCACTGTGGCCTATGTCCAGCATGGCCACTGTGGCGTATGTCCAGCAGGGCCACAGTGGCGTATGTCCAGCAGGGCACAGTGGCGTATGTCCTGCATGGCCACGGTGGCGTATGCGTTTCATTTTTCGTATGGTAGAGGAGGCAGTCTTCAGAGTTATCCTGCATGGCAACTGTGGCGTATGTCCAGCATGGCCACTGTGGCGTATGTCCAGCAGGGCCACTGTGGCGTATGCGTAACATTTTTCGTATGGTAGAGGAGGCAGTCTTGAGAGCTGTCCTGCATGGCCACGGTGGCATATGTCCAGCAGGGCCACAGTGGCGTATGTCCAGCAGGGCACAGTGGCGTATGTCCTGCATGGCCACGGTGGCGTATGCGTTACATTTTTCGTATGGTAGAGGAGGCAGTCTTGAGAGTTATCCTGCATGGCAACTGTGGCGTATGTCCAGCATGGCCACTGTGGCGTATGTCCAGCAGGGCCACTGTGGCGTATGCGTAACATTTTTCGTATGGTAGAGGAGGCAGTCTTGAGAGTTATCCTGCATGGCAACTGTGGCGTATGTCCAGCATGGCCACTGTGGCGTATGTCTAGCAGGGCCACTGTGGCGTATGTCCAGCAGGGCCACAGTGGCGTATGTCCAGCAGGGCACAGTGGCGTATGTCCTGCATGGCCACGGTGGCGTATGTCCAGCAGGGCCACAGTGGCGTATGTCTAGCATGGCCACTGTGGCGTATGTCCGGCAGGGCCACTGTGGCGTATGTCCAGCAGGGCCGCAGTGGCGTATGTCCAGCATGGCCACTGTGGCGTATGTCCTGCATCGCCACTGTGGCGTGTGTCCAGCATGGCCACTGTGGCGTATGTCCAGCAGGGCCACTGTGGCGTATGCGTTACATTTTTCGTATGGTAGAGGAGGCAGTCTTCAGAGTTATCCTGCATGGCAACTGTGGCGTATGTCCAGCATGGCCACTGTGGCGTATGTCCTGCAGCGCCACTGCGGCGTATGTCCAGCATGGCCACTGTGGCGTATGTCCAGCAGGGCCACTGTGGCGTATGTGCAGCATGGCCACTGTGGCGTATGTCCAGCAGGGCCACGGTGGCGTATGTCCTGCAGGGCCACTGTGGCGTATGCGTAACATTTTTCGTATGGTAGAGGAGGCAGTCTTGAGAATTGTCCTGCGTGGCAACTGTGGCGTATGTCCAGCATGGCCACTGTGGCGTATGTCCAGAAGGGCCACTGTGGCGTATGCGTTACATTTTTCGTATGGTAGAGGAGGCAGTCTTGAGAGTTATCCTGCATGGCAACTGTGGCGTATGTCCAGCATGGCCACTGTGGCGTATGTCCAGCAGGGCCACTGTGGCGTATGCGTAACATTTTTCGTATGGTAGAGAAGGCAGTCTTGAGAATTGTCCTGCATGGCAACTGTGGCGTATGTCCAGCAGTGCCACTGTGGCGTATGTCCAGCAGGGCCACTGTGGCGTATGCGTAACATTTTTCGTATGGTAGAGGAGGCAGTCTTGAGAATTGTCCTGCATGGCAACTGTGGCGTATGTCCAGCATGGCCACTGTGGCGCATATCCAGCAGGGCCACTGTGGCGTATGTCCAGCAGGGCCACTGTGGCGTATGTCCAGCAGGGCCACTGTGGCGTATGCGTAACATTTTTCGTATGGTAGAGGAGGCAGTCTTGAGAATTGTCCTGCATGGCAACTGTGGCGTATGTCCAGCATGGCCACTGTGGCGTATGTCTAGCAGGGCCACTGTGGCGTATGTCCAGCATGGCCACTGTGGCGCATATCCAGCAGGGCCACTGTGGCGTATGTCCAGCAGGGCCACTGTGGCGTATGTCCAGCAGGGCCACTGTGGCGTATGTCCAGCATGGCCACTGTGGCGTATGTCCAGCAGGGCCACTGTGGCGTATGTCCAGCAGGGCCACTGTGGCGTATGTCCAGCAGGGCCACTGTGGCGTATGTCCAGCATGGCCACTGTGGCGTATGTCCAGCAGGGCCACTGTGGCGTATGTCCAGCAGGGCCACTGTGGCGTATGTCCAGCAGGGCCACTGTGGCGTATGTCCAGCAGGGCCACTGTGGCGTATGCGTAACATTTTTCGTATGGTAGAGGAGGCAGTCTTGAGAATTGTCCTGCATGGCAACTGTGGCGTATGTCCAGCATGGCCACTGTGGCGCATATCCAGCAGGGCCACTGTGGCGTATGTCCAGCAGGGCCACTGTGGCGTATGTCCAGCAGGGCCACTGTGGCGTATGCGTAACATTTTTCGTATGGTAGAGGAGGCAGTCTTGAGAATTGTCCTGCATGGCAACTGTGGCGTATGTCCAGCATGGCCACTGTGGCGTATGTCTAGCAGGGCCACTGTGGCGTATGTCCAGCATGGCCACTGTGGCGCATATCCAGCAGGGCCACTGTGGCGTATGTCCAGCAGGGCCACTGTGGCGTATGTCCAGCAGGGCCACTGTGGCGTATGCGTAACATTTTTCGTATGGTAGAGGAGGCAGTCTTGAGAATTGTCCTGCTTTGCAACTGTGGCGTATGTCCAGCATGGCCACTGTGGCGTATGTCCTGCATCGCCACTGTGGCGTGTGTCCAGCATGGCCACTGTGGCGTATGTCCAGCAGGGCCACTGTGGCGTATGTCCAGCAGGGCCGCAGTGGCGTATGTCCAGCATGGCCACTGTGGCGTATGTCCTGCATCGCCACTGTGGCGTGTGTCCAGCATGGCCACTGTGGCGTATGTCCAGCAGGGCCACTGTGGCGTATGTGCAGCATGGCCACTGTGGCGTATGTCCTGCAGCGCCACTGCGGCGTATGTCCAGCATGGCCACTGTGGCGTATGTCCAGCAGGGCCACTGTGGCGTATGTGCAGCATGGCCACTGTGGCGTATGTCCAGCAGGGCCACGGTGGCGTATGTCCTGCAGCGCCACTGCGGCGTATGTCCAGCATGGCCACTGTGGCGTATGTCCTGCAGCGCCACTGCGGCGTATGTCCAGCATGGCCACTGTGGCGTATGTCCAGCAGGGCCACTGTGGCGTATGTGCAGCATGGCCACTGTGGCGTATGTCCAGCAGGGCCACGGTGGCGTATGTCCTGCAGGGCCACTGTGGCGTATGCGTAACATTTTTCGTATGGTAGAGGAGGCAGTCTTGAGAATTGTCCTGCGTGGCAACTGTGGCGTATGTCCAGCATGGCCACTGTGGCGTATGTCCAGCAGGGCCACTGTGGCGTATGTCCAGCAGGGCCACTGTGGCGTATGTCCAGCATGGCCACTGTGGCGCATATCCAGCAGGGCCACTGTGGCGTATGTCCAGCAGGGCCACTGTGGCGTATGTCCAGCAGGGCCACTGTGGCGTATGTCCAGCATGGCCACTGTGGCGCATATCCTGCATGTCCACTGTGGCGTATGTCCTGCATGGCCACTGTGGCGTATGTCCAGCAGGGCCACTGTGGCGTGTGTCCAGCATGGCCACTGTGGCGTATGTCCAGCAGGGCCACTGTGGCGTATGCGTAACATTTTTCGTATGGTAGAGGAGGCAGTCTTGAGAATTGTCCTGCATGGCAACTGTGGCGTATGTCCAGCATGGCCACTGTGGCGTATGTCTAGCAGGGCCACTGTGGCCTATGCCCAGCATGGCCACTGTGGCGTATGTCCAGCAGGGCACAGTGGCGTATGTCCTGCATGGCCACGGTGGCGTATGTCCAGCAGGGCCACAGTGGCGTATGTCTAGCATGGCCACTGTGGCGTCTGCGTTTCATTTTTCGTATGGTAGAGGAGGCAGTCTTGAGAGTTATCCTGCATGGCAACTGTGGCGTATGTCCAGCATGGCCACTGTGGCGTATGTCCAGCAGGGCCACTGTGGCGTATGCGTAACATTTTTCGTATGGTAGAGGAGGCAGTCTTGAGAGCTGTCCTGCATGGCCACGGTGGCATATGTCCAGCAGGGCCACAGTGGCGTATGTCCAGCAGGGCACAGTGGCGTATGTCCTGCATGGCAACTGTGGCGTATGTCCAGCATGGCCACTGTGGCGTATGTCCAGCAGGGCCACTGTGGCGTATGCGTAACATTTTTCGTATGGTAGAGGAGGCAGTCTTGAGAATTGTCCTGCTTTGCAACTGTGGCGTATGTCCAGCATGGCCACTGTGGCGTATGTCCTGCATCGCCTCTGTGGCGTGTGTCCAGCATGGCCACTGTGGCGTATGTCCAGCATGGCCACTGTGGCGTATGTCCTGCATCGCCACTGTGGCGTGTGTCCAGCATGGCCACTGTGGCGTATGTCCAGCAGGGCCACTGTGGCGTATGTGCAGCATGGCCACTGTGGCGTATGTCCTGCAGCGCCACTGCGGCGTATGTCCAGCATGGCCACTGTGGCGTATGTCCTGCATGGCCACTGTGGCGTATGTCCTGCAGCGCCACTGCGGCGTATGTCCAGCATGGCCACTGTGGCGTATGTCCAGCAGGGCCACTGTGGCGTATGTGCAGCATGGCCACTGTGGCGTATGTCCAGCAGGGCCACGGTGGCGTATGTCCTGCAGCGCCACTGTGGCGCATATCCAGCAGGGCCACTGTGGCCTATGTCCAGCATGGCCACTGTGGCGTATGTCCAGCAGGGCCACTGTGGCGTATGTCCAGCAAGGCCGCAGTGGCGTATGTCCAGCATGGCCACTGTGGCGTATGTCCTGCATCGCCACTGTGGCGTGTGTCCAGCATGGCCACTGTGGCGTATGTCCGGCAGGGCCACTGTGGCGTATGTCCAGCAGGGCCACTGTGTTGTATGTCCAGCAGGGCCACTGTGTTGTATGTCCAGCAGGGCCACAGTGACGTATGTCCTGCATGGCCACGGTGGCGTATGCGTTACATTTTTCGTATGGTAGAGGAGGCAGTCTTGAGAGTTATCCTGCATGGCAACTGTGGCGTATGTCCAGCAGTGCCACTGTGGCGTATGTCCAGCAGGGCCACTGTGGCGTATGCGTAACATTTTTCGTATGGTAGAGGAGGCAGTCTTGAGAATTGTCCTGCATGGCAACTGTGGCGTATGTCCAGCAGTGCCACTGTGGCGTATGTCCAGCAGGGCCACTGTGGCGTATGCGTAACATTTTTCGTATGGTAGAGGAGGCAGTCTTGAGAATTGTCCTGCATGGCAACTGTGGCGTATGTCCAGCATGGCCACTGTGGCGCATATCCAGCAGGGCCACTGTGGCGTATGTCCAGCAGGGCCACTGTGGCGTATGTCCAGCAGGGCCACTGTGGCGTATGCGTAACATTTTTCGTATGGTAGAGGAGGCAGTCTTGAGAATTGTCCTGCATGGCAACTGTGGCGTATGTCCAGCATGGCCACTGTGGTGTATGTCTAGCAGGGCCACTGTGGCGTATGTCCAGCAGGGCCACTGTGGCGTATGTCCAGCAGGGCCACTGTGGCGTATGTCCAGCATGGCCACTGTGGCGTATGTCCAGCAGGGCCACTGTGGCGTATGTCCAGCAGGGCCACTGTGGCGTGTGTCCAGCATGGCCACTGTGGCGTATGTCCAGCAGGGCCACTGTGGCGTATGCGTAACATTTTTCGTATGGTAGAGGAGGCAGTCTTGAGAATTGTCCTGCATGGCAACTGTGGCGTATGTCCAGCATGGCCACTGTGGCGCATATCCAGCAGGGCCACTGTGGCGTATGTCCTGCATCGCCACTGTGGCGTGTGTCCAGCATGGCCACTGTGGCGTATGTCCAGCAGGGCCACTGTGGCGTATGTCCAGCAGGGCCGCAGTGGCGTATGTCCAGCATGGCCACTGTGGCGTATGTCCTGCATCGCCACTGTGGCGTGTGTCCAGCATGGCCACTGTGGCGTATGTCCAGCAGGGCCACTGTGGCGTATGTGCAGCATGGCCACTGTGGCGTATGTCCTGCAGCGCCACTGCGGCGTATGTCCAGCATGGCCACTGTGGCGTATGTCCTGCAGCGCCACTGCGGCGTATGTCCAGCATGGCCACTGTGGCGTATGTCCAGCAGGGCCACTGTGGCGTATGTGCAGCATGGCCACTGTGGCGTATGTCCAGCAGGGCCACTGTGGCGTATGTCCAGCATGGCCACTGTGGCGCATATCCAGCAGGGCCACTGTGGCGTATGTCCAGCAGGGCCACTGTGGCGTATGTCCAGCAGGGCCACTGTGGCGTATGTCCAGCATGGCCACTGTGGCGCATATCCTGCATGTCCACTGTGGCGTATGTCCAGCAGGGCCACTGTGGCGTATGCGTAACATTTTTCGTATGGTAGAGGAGGCAGTCTTGAGAATTGTCCTGCATGGCAACTGTGGCGTATGTCCTGCAGCGCCACTGCGGCGTATGTCCAGCATGGCCACTGTGGCGTATGTCCAGCAGGGCCACTGTGGCGTATGTGCAGCATGGCCACTGTGGCGTATGTCCAGCAGGGCCACGGTGGCGTATGTCCTGCAGGGCCACTGTGGCGTATGCGTAACATTTTTCGTATGGTAGAGGAGGCAGTCTTGAGAATTGTCCTGCGTGGCAACTGTGGCGTATGTCCAGCATGGCCACTGTGGCGTATGTCCAGCAGGGCCACTGTGGCGTATGTCCAGCAGGGCCACTGTGGCGTATGTCCAGCATGGCCACTGTGGCGCATATCCAGCAGGGCCACTGTGGCGTATGTCCAGCAGGGCCACTGTGGCGTATGTCCAGCAGGGCCACTGTGGCGTGTGTCCAGCATGGCCACTGTGGCGTATGTCCAGCAGGGCCACAGTGGCGTATGTCCAGCAGGGCCACTGTGGCGTATGCGTAACATTTTTCGTATGGTAGAGGAGGCAGTCTTGAGAATTGTCCTGCATGGCAACTGTGGCGTATGTCCAGCATGGCCACTGTGGCGTATGTCTAGCAGGGCCACTGTGGCGTATGTCCAGCATGGCCACTGTGGCGTATGTCCAGCAGGGCCACTGTGGCGTATGCGTAACATTTTTCGTATGGTAGAGGAGGCAGTCTTGAGAATTGTCCTGCTTTGCAACTGTGGCGTATGTCCAGCATGGCCACTGTGGCGTATGTCCAGCAGGGCCACTGTGGCGTATGTCCAGCAGGGCCACTGTGGCCTATGTCCAGCAGGGCCACAGTGACGTATGTCCTGCATGGCCACGGTGGCGTATGTCCAGCAGGGCCACAGTGGCGTATGTCTAGCATGGCAACTGTGGCGTATGTCCAGCATGGCCACTGTGGCGTATGTCTAGCAGGGCCACTGTGGCGTATGCGTAACATTTTTCGTATGGTAGAGGAGGCAGTCTTGAGAATTGTCCTGCTTTGCAACTGTGGCGTATGTCCAGCATGGCCACTGTGGCGTATGTCCAGCAGGGCCACTGTGGCGTATGTCCAGCAGGGCCACTGTGTTGTATGTCCAGCAGGGCCACAGTGACGTATGTCCTGCATGGCCACGGTGGCGTATGTCCAGCAGGGCCACAGTGGCGTATGTCTAGCATGGCCACTGTGGCGTAAGCGTTACATTTTTCGTATGGTAGAGGAGGCAGTCTTGAGAATTGTCCTGCTTTGCAACTGTGGCGTATGTCCAGCATGGCCACTGTGGCGTATGTCCAGCAGGGCCACTGTGGCGTATGTCCTGCAGCGCCACTGTGGCGTATGTCCAGCAGTGCCACAGTGGCGTATGTCTAGCATGGCCACGGTGGCGTATGTCTAGCATGGCCACGGTGGCGTATGTCTAGCAGGGCCACAGTGGCGTATGTCCTGCAGCGCCACTGTGGCGTATGTCCAGCAGTGCCACAGTGGCGTATGTCTAACATGGCCACTGTGGCGTATGTCCAGCAGGGCCACAGTGGCGTATGTCTAGCATGGCCACTGTGCCGTATGTCCTGCAGTGCCACAGTGGCGTATGTCTAACATGGCCACTGTGGCGTATGTCCAGCAGGGCCACAGTGGCGTATGTCTAGCATGGCCACTGTGCCGTATGTCCTGCAGGGCCACTGTGGCGTATGTCCAGCATGGCCACTGTGGCGTATATCCAGCAGGGCCACAGTGGCGTATGTCCAGCAGGGCCACTGTGGCGTATTTCCAGCAGCGCCACTGCGGCGTATGTCTAACATGGCCACTGTGGCGTATGTCCAGCAGGGCCACAGTGGCGTATGTCTAGCATGGCCACTGTGCCGTATGTCCTGCAGTGCCACTGTGGCGTATGTCCAGCATGGTCACTGTGGCGTATATCCAGCAGAGCCACGGTGGCGTATGTCCAGCAGGGCCACAGTGGCGTATGTCTAGCATGGCCACTGTGGCGTAAGCGTTACATTTTTCGTATGGTAGAGGAGGCAGTCTTGAGAATTGTCCTGCTTTGCAACTGTGGCGTATGTCCAGCATGGCCACTGTGGCGTATGTCCAGCAGGGCCACTGTGGCGTATGTCCTGCAGCGCCACTGTGGCGTATGTCCAGCAGTGCCACAGTGGCGTATGTCTAGCATGGCCACGGTGGCGTATGTCTAGCATGGCCACGGTGGCGTATGTCCAGCAGGGCCACAGTGGCGTATGTCCTGCAGCGCCACTGTGGCGTATGTCCAGCAGTGCCACAGTGGCGTATGTCTAACATGGCCACTGTGGCGTATGTCCAGCAGGGCCACAGTGGCGTATGTCTAGCATGGCCACTGTGCCGTATGTCCTGCAGTGCCACTGTGGCGTATGTCCAGCATGGTCACTGTGGCGTATATCCAGCAGAGCCACTGTGGCGTATGTCCAGCAGGGCCACAGTGGCGTATGTCCAGCAGGGCCACTGTGGCGTATTTCCAGCAGCGCCACTGCGGCGTATGTCTAACATGGCCACTGTGCCGTATGTCCTGCAGTGCCACTGTGGCGTATGTCTAGCATGGCCACTGTGCCGTATGTCCTGCAGTGCCACTGTGGCGTATGTCCAGCATGGTCACTGTGGCGTATATCCAGCAGAGCCACTGTGGCGTATGTCCAGCAGGGCCACAGTGGCGTATGACCAGCAGGGCCACTGTGGCGTATGTCCAGCATGGCCACTGTGGCGTATATCCAGCAGGGCCACAGTGGCGTATGTCCAGCAGGGCCACTGTGGCGTATTTCCAGCAGCGCCACTGCGGCGTATGTCTAACATGGCCACTGTGGCGTATGTCCAGCAGGGCCACAGTGGCGTATGTCTAGCATGGCCACTGTGCCGTATGTCCTGCAGTGCCACTGTGGCGTATGTCCAGCATGGCCACTGTGGCGTATATCCAGCAGGGCCACAGTGGCGTATGTCCAGCAGGGCCACAGTGGCGTATGTCTAGCATGGCCACTGTGCCGTATGTCCTGCAGTGCCACTGTGGCGTATGTCCAGCATGGTCACTGTGGCGTATATCCAGCATGGCCACTGTGGCGTATATCCAGCAGGGCCACAGTGGCGTATGTCCAGCAGGGCCACTGTGGCGTATTTCCAGCAGCGCCACTGCGGCGTATGTCTAACATGGCCACTGTGGCGTATGTCCAGCAGGGCCACAGTGGCGTATGTCTAGCATGGCCACTGTGCCGTATGTCCTGCAGTGCCACTGTGGCGTATGTCCAGCATGGCCACTGTGGCGTATATCCAGCAGGGCCACAGTGGCGTATGTCCAGCAGGGCCACTGTGGCGTATTTCCAGCAGCGCCACTGCGGCGTATGTCTAACATGGCCACTGTGGCGTATGTCCAGCAGGGCCACAGTGGCGTATGTCTAGCATGGCCACTGTGCCGTATGTCCTGCAGTGCCACTGTGGCGTATGTCCAGCATGGCCACTGTGGCGTATATCCAGCAGGGCCACAGTGGCGTATGTCCAGCAGGGCCACTGTGGCGTATTTCCAGCAGCGCCACTGCGGCGTATGTCTAACATGGCCACTGTGGCGTATGTCCAGCAGGGCCACAGTGGCGTATGTCTAGCATGGCCACTGTGCCGTATGTCCTGCAGTGCCACTGTGGCGTATGTCCAGCAGGGCCACAGTGGCGTATGTCTAGCATGGCCACTGTGCCGTATGTCCTGCAGTGCCACTGTGGCGTATGTCCAGCATGGTCACTGTGGCGTATATCCAGCATGGCCACTGTGGCGTATATCCAGCAGGGCCACAGTGGCGTATGTCCAGCAGGGCCACTGTGGCGTATTTCCAGCAGCGCCACTGCGGCGTATGTCTAACATGGCCACTGTGGCGTATGTCCAGCAGGGCCACAGTGGCGTATGTCTAGCATGGCCACTGTGCCGTATGTCCTGCAGTGCCACTGTGGCGTATGTCCAGCATGGTCACTGTGGCGTATGCCCAGCAGTGCCACAGTGGCGTATGTCTAACATGGCCACTGTGGCGTATGTCCAGCAGGGCCACAGTGGCGTATGTCTAGCATGGCCACTGTGCCGTATGTCCTGCAGTGCCACTGTGGCGTATATCCAGCAGAGCCACTGTGGCGTATGTCCAGCAGGGCCACAGTGGCGTATGACCAGCAGGGCCACTGTGGCGTATGTCCAGCATGGCCACTGTGGCGTATATCCAGCAGGGCCACAGTGGCGTATGTCCAGCAGGGCCACTGTGGCGTATTTCCAGCAGCGCCACTGCGGCGTATGTCTAACATGGCCACTGTGGCGTATGTCCAGCAGGGCCACAGTGGCGTATGTCTAGCATGGCCACTGTGCCGTATGTCCTGCAGTGCCACTGTGGCGTATGTCCAGCATGGTCACTGTGGCGTATATCCAGCATGGCCACTGTGGCGTATATCCAGCAGGGCCACAGTGGCGTATGTCCAGCAGGGCCACTGTGGCGTATTTCCAGCAGCGCCACTGCGGCGTATGTCTAACATGGCCACTGTGGCGTATGTCCAGCAGGGCCACAGTGGCGTATGTCTAGCATGGCCACTGTGCCGTATGTCCTGCAGTGCCACTGTGGCGTATGTCCAGCATGGCCACTGTGGCGTATATCCAGCAGGGCCACAGTGGCGTATGTCCAGCAGGGCCACTGTGGCGTATTTCCAGCAGCGCCACTGCGGCGTATGTCTAACATGGCCACTGTGGCGTATGTCCAGCAGGGCCACAGTGGCGTATGTCTAGCATGGCCACTGTGCCGTATGTCCTGCAGTGCCACTGTGGCGTATGTCCAGCAGGGCCACAGTGGCGTATGTCTAGCATGGCCACTGTGCCGTATGTCCTGCAGTGCCACTGTGGCGTATGTCCAGCATGGTCACTGTGGCGTATATCCAGCATGGCCACTGTGGCGTATATCCAGCAGGGCCACAGTGGCGTATGTCCAGCAGGGCCACTGTGGCGTATTTCCAGCAGCGCCACTGCGGCGTATGTCTAACATGGCCACTGTGGCGTATGTCCAGCAGGGCCACAGTGGCGTATGTCTAGCATGGCCACTGTGCCGTATGTCCTGCAGTGCCACTGTGGCGTATGTCCAGCATGGTCACTGTGGCGTATGCCCAGCAGTGCCACAGTGGCGTATGTCTAACATGGCCACTGTGGCGTATGTCCAGCAGGGCCACAGTGGCGTATGTCTAGCATGGCCACTGTGCCGTATGTCCTGCAGTGCCACTGTGGCGTATGTCCAGCATGGTCACTGTGGCGTATATCCAGCATGGCCACTGTGGCGTATATCCAGCAGTTCCACAGTGGCGTATGTCCAGCAGGGCCACTGTGGCGTATTTCCAGCAGCGCCACAGTGGCGTATGTCCAGCAGGGCCACTGTGGCGTATTTCCAGCAGCGCCACTGCGGCGTATGTCCAGCAGGGCCACAGTGGCGTATGTCCAGCAGGGCCACAGTGGCGTATGTCCTGCAGCGCCACTGTGGCGTATGTCCAGCAGTGCCACTGTGGCGTATGTCCAGCAGTGCCGCTGTGGCGTATGTCCAGCAGGGGCACTGTGGCGTATGCCCAGCAGGGCCACTGTGGCGTATGTCCAGCAGGGCCACAGTGGCGTATGTCTAGCATGGCCACTGTGACGTATGTCCAGCATTGTCACTGTGGCGTATGCCCAGCAGTGCCACAGTGGCGTATGTCTAACATGGCCACTGTGCCGTATGTCCTGCAGTGCCACTGTGGCGTATGTCCAGCATGGTCACTGTGGCGTATGTCCAGCAGTGCCGCTGTGGCGTATGTCCAGCAGGGCCACTGTGGCGTATGTCCAGCAGGGCCACAGTGGCGTATGTCTAGCATTGTCACTGTGGCGTATGTCCAGCATTGTCACTGTGGCGTATGCCCAGCAGTGCCACAGTGGCGTATGTCTAACATGGCCACTGTGGCGTATGCCCAGCAGGGCCACAGTGGCGTATGTCTAGCATGGCCACTGTGCCGTATGTCCTGCAGTGCCACTGTGGCGTATGTCCAGCATGGTCACTGTGGCGTATATCCAGCAGAGCCACTGTGGCGTATGTCCAGCAGGGCCACAGTGGCGTATGACCAGCAGGGCCACTGTGGCGTATGTCCAGCATGGCCACTGTGGCGTATATCCAGCAGGGCCACAGTGGCGTATGTCCAGCAGGGCCACTGTGGCGTATTTCCAGCAGCGCCACTGCGGCGTATGTCCAGCAGGGCCACAGTGGCGTATGTCCAGCAGGGGCACTGTGGCGTATGCCCAGCAGGGCCACTGTGGCGTATGTCCAGCAGGGCCACAGTGGCGTATGTCCAGCAGGGCCACAGTGACGTTTGTCCTGCATGGCCACGGTGGCGTATGTCCAGCAGGGCCACTGCGGCGTATGTCCTGCAGGGCCACAGTGGCGTATGTCTAGCATGGCCACTGTGACGTATGTCCTGCATGGCCACGGTGGCGTATGTCCGGCAGGGCCACTGCGGCGTATGTCCAGCAGGGCCACAGTGGCGTATGTCCAGCATGGCCACTGTGGCGTATGCCCAGCAGGGCCACTGTGGCTTTTGTCCAGCAGGGCCACTGTGGCGTATGTCCAGCAGGGCCACAGTGGCGTATGTCCTGCATGGCCACGGTGGCGTATGTCCAGCAGGGCCTCAGTGACGTATGTCCTGCATGGCCACGGTGGCGTATGTCCTGCAGCGCCACTGTGGCGTATGTCCAGCAGTGCCACTGTGGCGTATGTCCAGCAGTGCCACTGTGGCGTATGTCCAGCAGGGGCACTGTGGCGTATTTCCAGCAGCGCCACTGCGGCGTATGTCCAGCAGGGCCACAGTGGCATATGTCCAGCAGGGCCACTGTGTTGTATGTCCAGCAGGGCCACAGTGACGTATGTCCTGCATGGCCACGGTGGCGTATGTCCAGCAGGGCCACAGTGGCGTATGTCTAGCATGGCCACTGTGGCGTATGTCCGGCAGGGCCACTGTGGCGTATGTCCAGCAGGGCCACTGTGGCGTATGTCCAGCATGGCCACTGTGGCGTATATCCAGCAGGGCCACAGTGGCGTATGTCCAGCAGCGCCACTGCGGCGTATGTCCTGCATGGCCACGGTGGCGTATATCCAGCATGGCCACGGTGGCGTATGTCCAGCATGGCCACTGTGGCGTATATCCAGCATGGCCACGGTGGCGTATGTCCAGCAGGGCCACTGTGGCGTATGTCCAGCAGGGCCACAGTGGCGTATGTCCTGCATGGCCACGGTGGCGTATGTCCAGCAGGGCCACTGTGGCGTATGTCCAGCATGGCCACTGTGGCGTATATCCAGCAGGGCCACAGTGACGTATGTCCTGCATGGCCACGGTGGCGTATGTCCAGCAGGGCCACTGTGGCGTATGTCCAGCATGGCCACTGTGGCGTATATCCAGCATGGCCACGGTGGCGTATGTCCAGCAGGGCCACTGTGGCGTATGTCCAGCAGGGCCACAGTGACGTATGTCCTGCATGGCCACGGTGGCGTATGTCCAGCAGGGCCACTGTGGCGTATGTCCAGCATGGCCACTGTGGCGTATATCCAGCATGGCCACGGTGGCGTATGTCCAGCAGGGCCACTGTGGCGTATGTCCAGCAGGGCCACAGTGGCGTATGTCCTGCATGGCCACGGTGGCGTATGTCCAGCAGGGCCACTGTGGCGTATGTCCAGCATGGCCACTGTGGCGTATATCCAGCAGGGCCACAGTGACGTATGTCCTGCATGGCCACGGTGGCGTATGTCCAGCATGGCCACTGTGGCGTATATCCAGCAGGGCCACAGTGACGTATGTCCTGCATGGCCACTGTGGCGTATGTCCAGCAGGGCCACTGTGGCGTATGTCCAGCAGGGCCACTGTGGCGTATGCCCAGCAGGGCCACTGTGGCGTATGTCCAGCAGGGCCACAGTGTTGTATGTCTAGCATGGCCACTGTGGCGTATGTCCAGCAGGGCCACTGTGGCGTATGTCCAGCATGGCCACTGTGGCGTATATCCAGCAGGGCCACAGTGACGTATGTCCTGCATGGCCACGGTGGCGTATGTCCAGCAGGGCCACTGTGGCGTATGCCCAGCAGGGCCACAGTGACGTATGTCCTGCATGGCCACGGTGGCGTATGTCCAGCAGGGCCACTGTGGCGTATGTCCAGCATGGCCACTGTGGCGTATATCCAGCAGGGCCACAGTGACGTATGTCCTGCATGGCCACGGTGGCGTATGTCCAGCAGGGCCACTGTGGCGTATGTCCAGCATGGCCACTGTGGCGTATATCCAGCAGGGCCACAGTGACGTATGTCCTGCATGGCCACAGTGGCGTATGTCCAGCAGGGCCACTGTGGCGTATGTCCAGCAGGGCCACAGTGGCGTATGTCCTGCATGGCCACGGTGGCGTATGTCCAGCAGGGCCACTGTGGCGTATGTCCAGCATGGCCACTGTGGCGTATATCCAGCAGGGCCACAGTGACGTATGTCCTGCATGGCCACGGTGGCGTATGTCCAGCATGGCCACTGTGGCGTATATCCAGCAGGGCCACAGTGACGTATGTCCTGCATGGCCACTGTGGCGTATGTCCAGCAGGGCCACTGTGGCGTATGTCCAGCAGGGCCACTGTGGCGTATGCCCAGCAGGGCCACTGTGGCGTATGTCCAGCAGGGCCACAGTGTTGTATGTCTAGCATGGCCACTGTGGCGTATGTCCAGCAGGGCCACAGTGACGTATGTCCTGCATGGCCACGGTGGCGTATGTCCAGCAGGGCCACTGTGGCGTATGTCTAGCATGGCCACTGTGGCGTATGTCCGGCAGGGCCACTGCGGCGTATGTCCAGCAGGGCCACAGTGGCGTATGTCTAGCATGGCCACTGTGGCGTATGTCCAGCAGGGCCACTGTGGCGTATGTCCAGCAGGGCCACTGTGGCGTATGTCCAGCAGGGCCACTGTGGCGTATGTCCAGCAGGGCCACAGTGACGTATGTCCTGCATGGCCACGGTGGCGTATGTCCAGCAGGGCCACTGTGGCGTATGTCTAGCAGTCCTGCAGCGCCACTGTGGCGTATGTCCAGCATGGCCACTGTGGCGTATGTCCAGCAGGGCCACTGTGGCGTATGTCCAGCAGGGCCACTGTGGCGTATGTCCAGCAGGGCCACAGTGACGTATGTCCTGCATGGCCACGGTGGCGTATGTCCAGCAGGGCCACAGTGGCGTATGTCTAGCATGGCCACTGTGGCGTATGTCCAGCAGGGCCACTGTGGCGTATGTCTAGCAGTCCTGCAGCGCCACTGTGGCGTATGTCCAGCATGGCCACTGTGGCGTATGTCCAGCAGGGCCACTGTGGCGTATGTCCAGCAGGGCCACAGTGGCGTATGTCCTGCATGGCCACGGTGGCGTATGTCCAGCAGGGCCACTGTGGCGTATGTCCAGCATGGCCACTGTGGCGTATATCCAGCAGGGCCACAGTGACGTATGTCCTGCATGGCCACGGTGGCGTATGTCCAGCATGGCCACTGTGGCGTATGTCCAGCAGGGCCACTGTGGCGTATGTCCAGCAGGGCCACAGTGACGTATGTCCTGCATGGCCACGGTGGCGTATGTCCAGCAGGGCCACTGTGGCGTATGTCTAGCAGTCCTGCAGCGCCACTGTGGCGTATGTCCAGCATGGCCACTGTGGCGTATGTCCAGCAGGGCCACTGTGGCGTATGTCCAGCAGGGCCACTGTGGCGTATGCCCAGCAGGGCCACTGTGGCGTATGTCCAGCAGGGCCACAGTGTTGTATGTCTAGCATGGCCACTGTGGCGTATGTCCAGCAGGGCCACTGTGGCGTATGTCCAGCATGGCCACTGTGGCGTATATCCAGCAGGGCCACAGTGACGTATGTCCTGCATGGCCACGGTGGCGTATGTCCAGCAGGGCCACTGTGGCGTATGCCCAGCAGGGCCACAGTGACGTATGTCCTGCATGGCCACGGTGGCGTATGTCCAGCAGGGCCACTGTGGCGTATGTCCAGCATGGCCACTGTGGCGTATATCCAGCAGGGCCACAGTGACGTATGTCCTGCATGGCCACGGTGGCGTATGTCCAGCAGGGCCACTGTGGCGTATGTCCAGCATGGCCACTGTGGCGTATATCCAGCAGGGCCACAGTGACGTATGTCCTGCATGGCCACAGTGGCGTATGTCCAGCAGGGCCACTGTGGCGTATGTCCAGCAGGGCCACAGTGGCGTATGTCCTGCATGGCCACGGTGGCGTATGTCCAGCAGGGCCACTGTGGCGTATGTCCAGCATGGCCACTGTGGCGTATATCCAGCAGGGCCACAGTGACGTATGTCCTGCATGGCCACGGTGGCGTATGTCCAGCATGGCCACTGTGGCGTATATCCAGCAGGGCCACAGTGACGTATGTCCTGCATGGCCACTGTGGCGTATGTCCAGCAGGGCCACTGTGGCGTATGTCCAGCAGGGCCACTGTGGCGTATGCCCAGCAGGGCCACTGTGGCGTATGTCCAGCAGGGCCACAGTGTTGTATGTCTAGCATGGCCACTGTGGCGTATGTCCAGCAGGGCCACAGTGACGTATGTCCTGCATGGCCACGGTGGCGTATGTCCAGCAGGGCCACTGTGGCGTATGTCTAGCATGGCCACTGTGGCGTATGTCCGGCAGGGCCACTGCGGCGTATGTCCAGCAGGGCCACAGTGGCGTATGTCTAGCATGGCCACTGTGGCGTATGTCCAGCAGGGCCACTGTGGCGTATGTCCAGCAGGGCCACTGTGGCGTATGTCCAGCAGGGCCACTGTGGCGTATGTCCAGCAGGGCCACAGTGACGTATGTCCTGCATGGCCACGGTGGCGTATGTCCAGCAGGGCCACTGTGGCGTATGTCTAGCAGTCCTGCAGCGCCACTGTGGCGTATGTCCAGCATGGCCACTGTGGCGTATGTCCAGCAGGGCCACTGTGGCGTATGCGTAACATTTTTCGTATGGTAGAGGAGGCAGTCTTGAGAATTGTCCTGCATGGCAACTGTGGCGTATGTCCAGCATGGCCACTGTGGCGTATGTCCAGCAGGGCCACTGTGGCGTATGTCCAGCAGGGCCACTGTGGCGTATGTCCAGCAGGGCCACAGTGACGTATGTCCTGCATGGCCACGGTGGCGTATGTCCAGCAGGGCCACAGTGGCGTATGTCTAGCATGGCCACTGTGGCGTATGTCCAGCAGGGCCACTGTGGCGTATGTCTAGCAGTCCTGCAGCGCCACTGTGGCGTATGTCCAGCATGGCCACTGTGGCGTATGTCCAGCAGGGCCACTGTGGCGTATGCGTAACATTTTTCGTATGGTAGAGGAGGCAGTCTTGAGAATTGTCCTGCATGACAACTGTGGCGTATGTCCAGCATGGGCCAATGTGGCGTATGTCCAGCAGGGCCACTGTGGCGTATGTCCAGCAGGGCCACTGTGGCGTATGTCCAGCAGGGCCACTGTGGCGTATGCCCAGCAGGGCCACTGTGGCGTATGTCCGGCAGGGCCACTGCGGCGTGTGTCCAGCAGGGCCACAGGGGCGTATGTCCAGCAGGGCCACTGTGGCGTATGTCTAGCATGGCCACTGTGGCGTATGTCCGGCAGGGCCACTGCGGCGTGTGTCCAGCAGGGCCACAGTGGCGTATGTCTAGCATGGCCACTGTGGCGTATGCCCAGCAGGGCCACAGTGGCGTATGTCCTGCAGCGCCACTGCGGCGTATGTCGAGCATGGCCACTGTGGCGTATGTCCAGCAGGGCCACTGTGGCGTATGTCCAGCATGGCCACTGTGGCGTATGTGCAGCAGGGCCACTGTGGCGTATGTCCAGCATGGCCACTGTGGCGTATGCGTAACACTTTTCGTATGGTAGAGGAGGCAGTCTTGAGAGCTGTCCTGCATGGCCACGGTGGCATACGTCCAGCAGGGCCACTGTGGCGTATGTCCTGCAGCGCCACTGCGGCGTATGTCGAGCATGGCCACTGTGGCGTATGTCCAGCAGGGCCACTGTGGCGTATGTCCAGCATGGCCACTGTGGCGAATATCCAGCAGGGCCACTGTGGCGTATGTCCAGCATGGCCACTGTGGCGTATGTCCAGCATGGCCACTGTGGCGTATGTCTAGCATGGCCACTGTGGCGTATGTCTAGCATGGCCACTGTGGCGTATGTCCTGCAGGGCCACTGTGGCGTGTGTCCAGAAGGGCCACTGTGGCGTATGCGTTACATTTTTCGTATGGTAGAGGAGGCAGTCTTGAGAGTTATCCTGCATGGCAACTGTGGCGTATGTCCAGCATGGCCACTGTGGTGTATGTCCTGCAGCGCCGCTGCGGCGTATGTCCAGCATGGCCACTGTGGCGTATGTCCAGCAGGGCCACTGTGGCGTATGTCCTGCAGGGCCACTGCGGCGTGTGTCCAGCAGGGCCACAGTGGCGTATGTCTAGCATGGCCACTGTGGCGTATGCCCAGCAGGGCCACAGTGGCGTATGTCCTGCAGCGCCACTGCGGCGTATGTCTAGCATGGCCACTGTGGCGTATGCCCAGCAGGGCCACAGTGGCGTATGTCCTGCAGCGCCACTGCGGCGTATGTCGAGCATGGCCACTGTGGCGTATGTCCAGCAGGGCCACTGTGGCGTATGTCCAGCATGGCCACTGTGGCGAATATCCAGCAGGGCCACTGTGGCGTATGTCCAGCATGGCCACTGTGGCGTATGTCCAGCATGGCCACTGTGGCGTATGTCTAGCATGGCCACTGTGGCGTATGTCCAGCATGGCCACTGTGGCGAATATCCAGCAGGGCCACTGTGGCGTATGTCCAGCATGGCCACTGTGGCGTATGTCCAGCATGGCCACTGTGGCGTATGTCTAGCATGGCCACTGTGGCGTATGTCTAGCATGGCCACTGTGGCGTATGTCTAGCATGGCCACTGTGGCGTATGTCCAGCAGGGCCACTGTGGCGTATGTCCAGCATGGCCACTGTGGCGAATATCCAGCAGGGCCACTGTGGCGTATGTCCAGCATGGCCACTGTGGCGTATGTCCAGCATGGCCACTGTGGCGTATGTCTAGCATGGCCACTGTGGCGTATGTCTAGCATGGCCACTGTGGCGTATGTCCTGCAGGGCCACTGTGGCGTGTGTCCAGAAGGGCCACTGTGGCGTATGCGTTACATTTTTCGTATGGTAGAGGAGGCAGTCGTGAGAATTGTCCTGCATGGCAACTGTGGCGTATGTCCAGCATGGCCACTGTGGCGTATGTCCTGCAGGGCCACTGTGGCGTATGCGTAACATTTTTCGTATGGTAGAGGAGGCAGTCTTGAGAGCTGTTCTGCATGGCAACTACGGCGCATGTCCAGCATGGCCACTGTGGCGTATGTCCAGCAGGGCCACTGTGGCGTATGTCCAGCATGGCCACTGTGGCGCATATCCAGCAGGGCCACTGTGGCCTATGTCCAGCATGGCCACTGTGGCGTTTGTCCAGCAGGGCCACAGTGGCGTATGTCCAGCATGGCCACTGTGGCGTATGTCCAGCATGGCCACTGCGGCGTATGTCGAGCATGGCCACTGTGGCGTATGTCCAGCAGGGCCACTGTGGCGTATGTCCAGCATGGCCACTGTGGCGAATATCCAGCAGGGCCACTGTGGCGTATGTCCAGCATGGCCACTGTGGCGTATGTCCAGCATGGCCACTGTGGCGTATGTCTAGCATGGCCACTGTGGCGTATGTCCTGCAGGGCCACTGTGGCGTGTGTCCAGAAGGGCCACTGTGGCGTATGCGTTACATTTTTCGTATGGTAGAGGAGGCAGTCGTGAGAATTGTCCTGCATGGCAACTGTGGCGTATGTCCAGCATGGCCACTGTGGCGTATGTCCTGCAGGGCCACTGTGGCGTATGCGTAACATTTTTCGTATGGTAGAGGAGGCAGTCTTGAGAGTTGTTCTGCATGGCAACTACGGCGTATGTCCAGCATGGCCACTTCGGCGTATGTCTATCAGGGCCACTGTGGCGTATGTCCAGCAGGGCCACTGTGGCGTATGTCCAGCAGGGCCACAGTGGCGTATGTCCAGCATGGCCACTGTGGCGTATGTCCGGCACGGCCACTGCGGCGTATGTCCAGCAGGGCCACAGTGGCGTATGTCCAGCAGGGCCACTGTGGCGTATGTCCAGCAGGGCCACTGTGGCGTATGCCCAGCAGGGCCACTGTGGCGTATGTCCAGTAGGGCCACAGTGGCGTATGTCCTGCATGGCCACGGTGGCGTATGTCCAGCAGGGCCACAGTGGCGTATGTCTAGCATGGCCACTGTGGCGTATGTCCGGCACGGCCACTGCGGCGTATGTCGAGCATGGCCACTGTGGCGTATGTCCAGCAGGGCCACTGTGGCGTATGTCCAGCATGGCCACTGTGGCGTATGTCCAGCAGGGCCACTGTGGCGTATGTCCAGCATGGCCACTGTGGCGAATATCCAGCAGGGCCACTGTGGCGTATGTCCAGCAGGGCCACAGTGGCGTATGTCTAGCATGGCCACTGTGGCGTATATCCAGCAGGGCCACAGTGACGTATGTCCTGCATGGCCACGGTGGCGTATGTCCAGCAGGGCCACTGTGGCGTATGTCCAGCAGGGCCACTGTGGCGTATGCCCAGCAGGGCCACTGTGGCGTATGTCCAGCAGGGCCACAGTGTTGTATGTCTAGCATGGCCACTGTGGCGTATGTCCAGCAGGGCCACAGTGACGTATGTCCTGCATGGCCACGGTGGCGTATGTCCAGCAGGGCCACTGTGGCGTATGTCCGGCAGGGCCACTGCGGCGTATGTCCAGCAGGGCCACAGTGGCGTATGTCTAGCATGGCCACTGTGGCGTATGCCCAGCAGGGCCACTGTGGCGTATGCGTAACATTTTTCGTATGGTAGAGGAGGCAGTCTTGAGAATTGTCCTGCATGGCAACTGTGGCGTATGTCCAGCATGGCCACTGTGGCGTATGTCCAGCAGGGCCACTGTGGCGTATGTCCAGCAGGGCCACTGTGGCGTATGTCCAGCAGGGCCACAGTGACGTATGTCCTGCATGGCCACGGTGGCGTATGTCCAGCAGGGCCACAGTGGCGTATGTCTAGCATGGCCACTGTGGCGTATGTTCAGCAGGGCCACTGTGGCGTATGTCTAGCAGTCCTGCAGCGCCACTGTGGCGTATGTCCAGCATGGCCACTGTGGCGTATGTCCAGCAGGGCCACTGTGGCGTATGCGTAACATTTTTCGTATGGTAGAGGAGGCAGTCTTGAGAATTGTCCTGCATGACAACTGTGGCGTATGTCCAGCATGGGCCAATGTGGCGTATGTCCAGCAGGGCCACTGTGGCGTATGTCCAGCAGGGCCACTGTGGCGTATGTCCAGCAGGGCCACTGTGGCGTATGCCCAGCAGGGCCACTGTGGCGTATGTCCGGCAGGGCCACTGCGGCGTATGTCCAGCAGGGCCACAGTGGCGTATGTCTAGCATGGCCACTGTGGCGTATGCCCAGCAGGGCCACAGTGGCGTATGTCCTGCAGGGCCACTGTGGCGTATGCGTAACAATTTTCGTATGGTAGAGGAGGCAGTCTTGAGAATTGTCCTGCATGGCAACTGTGGCGTATGTCCAGCATGGCCACTGTGGCGTATGTCCAGCAGGGCCACTGTGGCGTATGTCCAGCAGGGCCACTGTGGCGTATGTCCAGCAGGGCCACAGTGACGTATGTCCTGCATGGCCACGGTGGCGTATGTCCAGCAGGGCCACAGTGGCGTATGTCTAGCATGGCCACTGTGGCGTATGTCCAGCAGGGCCACTGTGGCGTATGTCTAGCAGTCCTGCAGCGCCACTGTGGCGTATGTCCAGCATGGCCACTGTGGCGTATGTCCAGCAGGGCCACTGTGGCGTATGTCCAGCATGGCAACTGTGGCGTATGTCCAGCATGGCCACTGTGGTGTATGTCCTGCAGCGCCGCTGCGGCGTATGTCCAGCATGGCCACTGTGGCGTATGTCCAGCAGGGCCACTGTGGCGTATGTCCTGCAGGGCCACTGCGGCGTGTGTCCAGCAGGGCCACAGTGGCGTATGTCTAGCATGGCCACTGTGGCGTATGCCCAGCAGGGCCACAGTGGCGTATGTCCTGCAGCGCCACTGCGGCGTATGTCGAGCATGGCCACTGTGGCGTATGTCCAGCAGGGCCACTGTGGCGTATGTTCAGAAGGGCCACTGTGGCGTATGCGTAACACTTTTCGTATGGTAGAGGAGGCAGTCTTGAGAGCTGTCCTGCATGGCCACGGTGGCATACGTCCAGCAGGGCCACTGTGGCGTATGTCCTGCAGCGCCACTGCGGCGTATGTCGAGCATGGCCACTGTGGCGTATGTCCAGCAGGGCCACTGTGGCGTATGTCCAGCATGGCCACTGTGGCGAATATCCAGCAGGGCCACTGTGGCGTATGTCCAGCATGGCCACTGTGGCGTATGTCCAGCATGGCCACTGTGGCGTATGTCTAGCATGGCCACTGTGGCGTATGTCTAGCATGGCCACTGTGGCGTATGTCCTGCAGGGCCACTGTGGCGTGTGTCCAGAAGGGCCACTGTGGCGTATGCGTTACATTTTTCGTATGGTAGAGGAGGCAGTCGTGAGAATTGTCCTGCATGGCAACTGTGGCGTATGTCCAGCATGGCCACTGTGGCGTATGTCCTGCAGGGCCACTGTGGCGTATGCGTAACATTTTTCGTATGGTAGAGGAGGCAGTCTTGAGAGTTGTTCTGCATGGCAACTACGGCGCATGTCCAGCATGGCCACTGTGGCGTATGTCCAGCAGGGCCACTGTGGCGTATGTCCAGCATGGCCACTGTGGCGCATATCCAGCAGGGCCACTGTGGCCTATGTCCAGCATGGCCACTGTGGCGTTTGTCCAGCAGGGCCACAGTGGCGTATGTCCAGCATGGCCACTGTGGCGTATGTCCAGCATGGCCACAGTGGCGTATGTCCAGCAGGGCCACTGTGGCGTATGTCCAGCATGGCCACTGTGGCGTATGTCCTGCATGGCCACTGTGGCGTATGTGCAGCATGGCCACTGTGGCGTATGTCCAGCAGGGCCACAGTGGCGTATGTCCTGCAGGGCCACTGTGGCGTATGCGTAACATTTTTCGTATGGTAGAGGAGGCAGTCTTGAGAGTTGTTCTGCATGGCCACTGTGGCGTATGTCTATCAGGGCCACTGTGGCGTATGTCCAGCAGGGCCACTGTGGCGTATGTCCAGCAGGGCCACAGTGGCGTATGTCCAGCATGGCCACTGTGGCGTATGTCCGGCACGGCCACTGCGGCGTATGTCCAGCAGGGCCACAGTGGCGTATGTCCAGCAGGGCCACTGTGGCGTATGTCTAGCAGGGCCACTGTGGCGTATGCCCAGCAGGGCCACTGTGGCGTATGTCCAGTAGGGCCACAGTGGCGTATGTCCTGCATGGCCACGGTGGCGTATGTCCCGCAGGGCCACAGTGGCGTATGTCCTGCATGGCCACGGTGGCGTATGTCCAGCAGGGCCACAGTGGCGTATGTCTAGCATGGCCACTGTGGCGTATGTCCGGCACGGCCACTGCGGCGTATGTCGAGCATGGCCACTGTGGCGTATGTCCAGCAGGGCCACTGTGGCGTATGTCCAGCATGGCCACTGTGGCGTATGTCCAGCAGGGCCACTGTGGCGTATGTCCAGCATGGCCACTGTGGCGAATATCCAGCATGGCCACTGTGGCGTATGCGTAACACTTTTCGTATGGTAGAGGAGGCAGTCTTGAGAGCTGTCCTGCATGGCCACGGTGGCATACGTCCAGCAGGGCCACTGTGGCGTATGTCCTGCAGCGCCACTGCGGCGTATGTCGAGCATGGCCACTGTGGCGTATGTCCAGCAGGGCCACTGTGGCGTATGTCCAGCATGGCCACTGTGGCGTATGTCCAGCAGGGCCACTGTGGCGTATGTCCAGCATGGCCACTGTGGCGAATATCCAGCAGGGCCACTGTGGCGTATGTCCAGCATGGCCACTGTGGCGTATGTCTAGCATGGCCACTGTGGTGTATGTCCTGCAGGGCCACTGTGGCGTGTGTCCAGCATGGCCACTGTGGCGTATGCGTTACATTTTTCGTATGGTAGAGGAGGCAGTCGTGAGAATTGTCCTGCATGGCAACTGTGGCGTATGTCCAGCATGGCCACTGTGGCGTATGTCCAGAAGGGCCACTGTGGCGTATGCGTTACATTTTTCGTATGGTAGAGGAGGCAGTCTTGAGAGTTATCCTGCATGGCAACTGTGGCGTATGTCCAGCATGGCCACTGTGGCGTATGTCCAGCAGGGCCACTGTGGCGTATGTCCAGCATGGCCACTGTGGCGAATATCCAGCAGGGCCACTGTGGCGTATGTCCAGCATGGCCACTGTGGCGTATGTCTAGCATGGCCACTGTGGTGTATGTCCTGCAGGGCCACTGTGGCGTGTGTCCAGCATGGCCACTGTGGCGTATGTCCAGAAGGGCCACTGTGGCGTATGCGTTACATTTTTCGTATGGTAGAGGAGGCAGTCTTGAGAGTTATCCTGCATGGCCACTGTGGCGTATGTCTAGCACGGCCACGGTGGCGTATGTCCAGCAGGGCCACAGTGGCGTATGTCTAGCATGGCCACTGTGGCGTATGTCCGGCAGGGCCACTGCGGCGTATGTCCAGCAGGGCCACAGTGGCGTATGTCCGGCAGGGCCACTGCGGCGTATGCCCAGCAGGGCCACTGTGGCGTATGTCCTGCATGGCCACGGTGGCGTATGTCCAGCAGGGCCACAGTGGCGTATGTCCAGCAGGGCCACTGTGGCGTATGTCCTGCATGGCCACGGTGGCGTATGTCCAGCAGGGCCACAGTGGCGTATGTCCAGCATGGCCACTGTGGCGTATGTCCAGCAGGGCCACAGTGGCGTATGTCCGTCAGGGCCACTGTGGCGTATGTCCAGCAGGACCGCAGTGGCGTATGTCCAGAATGGCCACTGTGGCGTATGTCTAGCAGGGCCACTGTGGCGTATGTCCTGCATGGCCACGGTGGCGTATGTCCAGCAGGGCCACAGTGGCGTATGTCTAGCATGGCCACTGTGGCGTATGCCCAGCAGGGCCACTGTGGCGTATGTCCAGCAGGGCCACAGTGGCGTATGTCTAGCATGGCCACTGTGGCGTATGCCCAGCAGGGCCACTGTGGCGTATGTCCAGCAGGGCCACTGTGGCGTATGTTCAGCAGGGCCACAGCGGCGTATGTCCTGCATGGCCACGGTGGCGTATGTCCAGCAGGGCCACAGTGGCGTATGTCCTGCAGCGCCACTGTGGCGTATGTCCAGCAGTGCCACCGTGGCGTATGTCTAACATGGCCACTGTGGCGTATGTCCAGCAGGGCCACAGTGGCGTATGTCTAGCATGGCCACTGTGGCGTATGTCCTGCAGCGCCACTGTGGCGTATGTCCAGCATGGCCACTGTGGCGTATATCCAGCAGAGCCACTGTGGCGTATGTCCAGCAGGGCCGCAGTGGCGTATGTCCAGAATGGCCACTGTGGCGTATGTCCTGCATGGCCACGGTGGCGTATGTCTAGCACGGCCACTGTGGCGTATGTCCTGCATGGCCACGGTGGCGTATGTCCAGCAGGGCCACAGTGGCGTATGTCTAGCATGGCCACTGTGGCGTATGTCCGGCAGGGCCACTGCGGCGTATGTCCAGCAGGGCCACAGTGGCGTATGTCTAGCATGGCCACTGTGGCGTATGCCCAGCAGGGCCACTGTGGCGTATGTCCAGCATGGCCACTGTGGCGTATGTCCAGCAGGGCCACAGTGGCGTATGTCTAGCATGGCCACTGTGGCGTATGTGTAGCACGGCCACTGTGGCGTATGTCCTGCATGGCCACGGTGGCGTATGTCCAGCAGGGCCACAGTGGCGTATGTCTAGCATGGCCACTGTGGCGTATGTCCGGCAGGGCCACTGCGGCGTATGTCCAGCAGGGCCACAGTGGCGTATGTCCAGCAGGGCCACAGTGGCGAATGTCTAGCATGGCCACTGTGGCGTATGTCCGGCAGGGCCACTGCGGCGTATGTCCAGCAGGGCCATAGTGGCGTATGTCCAGCAGGGCCACAGTGGCGTATGTCTAGCATGGCCACTGTGGCGTATGTCCGGCAGGGCCACTGCGGCGTATGTCCAGCAGGGCCACAGTGGCGTATGTCTAGCATGGCCACTGTGGCGTATGCCCAGCAGGGCCACTGTGGCGTATGTCCAGCAGGGCCACTGTGGCGTATGTCTAGCATGGCCACTGTGGCGTATGTCCGGCAGGGCCACTGCGGCGTATGTCCAGCAGGGCCACAGTGGCGTATGTCTAGCATGGCCACTGTGGCGTATGCCCAGCAGGGCCACTGTGGCGTATGTCCAGCAGGGCCACTGTGGCGTATGTCCTGCATATCCACGGTGGCGTATGTCCAGCAGGGCCACAGTGGCGTATGTCCTGCATGGCCACAGTGGCGTATGTCCAGCATGGCCACTGTGGCGTATGTCCAGCAGGACCGCAGTGGCGTATGTCCAGAATGGCCACTGTGGCGTATGTCTAGCAGGGCCACTGTGGCGTATGTCCTGCATGGCCACGGTGGCGTATGTCCAGCAGGGCCACAGTGGCGTATGTCTAGCATGGCCACTGTGGCGTATGCCCAGCAGGGCCACTGTGGCGTATGTCCAGCAGGGCCACAGTGGCGTATGTCTAGCATGGCCACTGTGGCGTATGCCCAGCAGGGCCACTGTGGCGTATGTCCAGCAGGGCCACTGTGGCGTATGTCCAGCAGGGCCACAGTGGCGTATGTCCTGCATGGCCACGGTGGCGTATGTCCAGCAGGGCCACAGTGGCGTATGTCCTGCAGCGCCACTGTGGCGTATGTCCAGCAGTGCCACCGTGGCGTATGTCTAACATGGCCACTGTGGCGTATGTCCAGCAGGGCCACAGTGGCGTATGTCCTGCAGCGCCACTGTGGCGTATGTGCAGCAGGGCCACTGTGGCGTATGTCCAGCAGGGCCACTGTGGCGTATGCGTAACATTTTTCGTATGGTAGAGGAGGCAGTCTTGAGAATTGTCCTGCATGGCAACTGTGGCGTATGTCCAGCATGGCCACTGTGGCGTATGTCTAGCAGGGCCACTGTGGCGTATGTCCAGCAGGGCCACTGTGGCGTATGTCCAGCAGGGCCACTGTGGCGTATGTCCAGCATGGCCACTGTGGCGTATGTCCAGCAGGGCCACTGTGGCGTATGTCCAGCAGGGCCACTGTGGCGTATGTCCAGCAGGGCCACTGTGGCGTATGTCCAGCATGGCCACTGTGGCGTATGTCCAGCAGGGCCACTGTGGCGTATGTCCAGCAGGGCCACTGTGGCGTATGTCCAGCAGGGCCACTGTGGCGTATGTCCAGCAGGGCCACTGTGGCGTATGCGTAACATTTTTCGTATGGTAGAGGAGGCAGTCTTGAGAATTGTCCTGCATGGCAACTGTGGCGTATGTCCAGCATGGCCACTGTGGCGTATGTCTAGCAGGGCCACTGTGGCGTATGTCCAGCAGGGCCACTGTGGCGTATGTCCAGCAGGGCCACTGTGGCGTATGTCCAGCATGGCCACTGTGGCGTATGTCCAGCAGGGCCACTGTGGCGTATGTCCAGCAGGGCCACTGTGGCGTATGTCCAGCAGGGCCACTGTGGCGTATGTCCAGCATGGCCACTGTGGCGTATGCCCAGCAGGGCCACTGTGGCGTATGTCCAGCAGGGCCACGGTGGCGTATGTCCTGCATCGCCACTGTGGCGTGTGTCCAGCATGGCCACTGTGGCGTATGTCCAGCAGGGCCACTGTGGCGTATGTGCAGCATGGCCACTGTGGCGTATGTCCTGCAGCGCCACTGCGGCGTATGTCCAGCATGGCCACTGTGGCGTATGTCCTGCATGGCCACTGTGGCGTATGTCCTGCAGCGCCACTGCGGCGTATGTCCAGCATGGCCACTGTGGCGTATGTCCAGCAGGGCCACTGTGGCGTATGTGCAGCATGGCCACTGTGGCGTATGTCCAGCAGGGCCACGGTGGCGTATGTCCTGCAGCGCCACTGCGGCGTATGTCCAGCATGGCCACTGTGGCGTATGTCCTGCAGAGCCACTGCGGCGTATGTCCAGCATGGCCACTGTGGCGTATGTCCAGCAGGGCCACTGTGGCGTATGTGCAGCATGGCCACTGTGGCGTATGTCCAGCAGGGCCACGGTGGCGTATGTCCTGCAGCGCCACTGCGGCGTATGTCCAGCATGGCCACTGTGGCGTATGTCCTGCATGGCCACTGTGGCGTATGTGCAGCATGGCCACTGTGGCGTATGTCCAGCAGGGCCACGGTGGCGTATGTCCTGCAGCGCCACTGTGGCACATATCCAGCAGGGCCACTGTGGCCTATGTCCAGCATGGCCACTGTGGCGCATATCCAGCAGGGCCACTGTGGCGTATGTCCAGCAGGGCCACAGTGGCGTATGTCCAGCAGGGCACAGTGGCGTATGTCCTGCATGGCCACGGTGGCGTATGTCCAGCAGGGCCACAGTGGCGTATGTCTAGCATGGCCACTGTGGCGTATGCGTTACATTTTTCGTATGGTAGAGGAGGCAGTCTTGAGAGTTATCCTGCATGGCAACTGTGGCGTATGTCCAGCAGTGCCACTGTGGCGTATGTCCAGCAGGGGCACTGTGGCGTATGCCCAGCAGGGCCACTGTGGCGTATGTCCAGCAGGGCCACAGTGGCGTATGTCCAGCAGGGCCACAGTGGCGTATGTCTAGCATGGCCACTGTGGCGTATGTCCGGCAGGGCCACTGTGGCGTATGTCCAGCAGGGCCACTGTGTTGTATGTCCAGCAGGGCCACTGTGTTGTATGTCCAGCAGGGCCACAGTGACGTATGTCCTGCATGGCCACGGTGGCGTATGCGTTACATTTTTCGTATGGTAGAGGAGGCAGTCTTGAGAGTTATCCTGCATGGCAACTGTGGCGTATGTCCAGCAGTGCCACTGTGGCGTATGTCCAGCATGGCCACTGTGGCGCATATCCAGCAGGGCCACTGTGGCGTATGTCCAGCAGGGCCACAGTGGCGTATGTCCAGCAGGGCACAGTGGCGTATGTCCTGCATGGCCACGGTGGCGTATGTCCAGCAGGGCCACAGTGGCGTATGTCTAGCATGGCCACTGTGGCGTATGCGTTACATTTTTCGTATGGTAGAGGAGGCAGTCTTGAGAGTTATCCTGCATGGCAACTGTGGCGTATGTCCAGCAGTGCCACTGTGGCGTATGTCCAGCAGGGGCACTGTGGCGTATGCCCAGCAGGGCCACTGTGGCGTATGTCCAGCAGGGCCACAGTGGCGTATGTCCAGCAGGGCCACAGTGGCGTATGTCTAGCATGGCCACTGTGGCGTATGTCCGGCAGGGCCACTGTGGCGTATGTCCAGCAGGGCCACTGTGTTGTATGTCCAGCAGGGCCACTGTGTTGTATGTCCAGCAGGGCCACAGTGACGTATGTCCTGCATGGCCACGGTGGCGTATGCGTTACATTTTTCGTATGGTAGAGGAGGCAGTCTTGAGAGTTATCCTGCATGGCAACTGTGGCGTATGTCCAGCAGTGCCACTGTGGCGTATGTCCAGCAGGGCCACTGTGGCGTATGCGTAACATTTTTCGTATGGTAGAGGAGGCAGTCTTGAGAATTGTCCTGCATGGCAACTGTGGCGTATGTCCAGCAGTGCCACTGTGGCGTATGTCCAGCAGGGCCACTGTGGCGTATGCGTAACATTTTTCGTATGGTAGAGGAGGCAGTCTTGAGAATTGTCCTGCATGGCAACTGTGGCGTATGTCCAGCATGGCCACTGTGGCGCATATCCAGCAGGGCCACTGTGGCGTATGTCCAGCAGGGCCACTGTGGCGTATGTCCAGCAGGGCCACTGTGGCGTATGTCCAGCATGGCCACTGTGGCGCATATCCAGCAGGGCCACAGTGGCGTATGTCCTGCAGGGCCACTGTGGCGTATGTCCAGCAGGGCCACTGTGGCGTGTGTCCAGCATGGCCACTGTGGCGTATGTCCAGCAGGGCCACTGTGGCGTATGCGTAACATTTTTCGTATGGTAGAGGAGGCAGTCTTGAGAATTGTCCTGCTTTGCAACTGTGGCGTATGTCCAGCATGGCCACTGTGGCGTATGTCCTGCATCGCCACTGTGGCGTGTGTCCAGCATGGCCACTGTGGCGTATGTCCAGCAGGGCCACTGTGGCGTATGTCCAGCAGGGCCGCAGTGGCGTATGTCCAGCATGGCCACTGTGGCGTATGTCCTGCATCGCCACTGTGGCGTGTGTCCAGCATGGCCACTGTGGCGTATGTCCAGCAGGGCCACTGTGGCGTATGTGCAGCATGGCCACTGTGGCGTATGTCCTGCAGCGCCACTGCGGCGTATGTCCAGCATGGCCACTGTGGCGTATGTCCTGCATGGCCACTGTGGCGTATGTCCTGCAGCGCCACTGCGGCGTATGTCCAGCATGGCCACTGTGGCGTATGTCCAGCAGGGCCACTGTGGCGTATGTGCAGCATGGCCACTGTGGCGTATGTCCAGCAGGGCCACGGTGGCGTATGTCCTGCAGCGCCACTGCGGCGTATGTCCAGCATGGCCACTGTGGCGTATGTCCTGCAGCGCCACTGCGGCGTATGTCCAGCATGGCCACTGTGGCGTATGTCCAGCAGGGCCACTGTGGCGTATGTGCAGCATGGCCACTGTGGCGTATGTCCAGCAGGGCCACGGTGGCGTATGCGTAACATTTTTCGTATGGTAGAGGAGGCAGTCTTGAGAATTGTCCTGCGTGGCAACTGTGGCGTATGTCCAGCATGGCCACTGTGGCGTATGTCCAGCAGGGCCACTGTGGCGTATGTCCAGCAGGGCCACTGTGGCGTGTGTCCAGCATGGCCACTGTGGCGTATGTCCAGCAGGGCCACAGTGGCGTATGTCCAGCAGGGCCACTGTGGCGTATGCGTAACATTTTTCGTATGGTAGAGGAGGCAGTCTTGAGAATTGTCCTGCTTTGCAACTGTGGCGTATGTCCAGCATGGCCACTGTGGCGTATGTCTAGCAGGGCCACTGTGGCGTATGTCCAGCATGGCCACTGTGGCGCATATCCAGCAGGGCCACTGTGGCGTATGTTCAGCAGGGCCACTGTGGCGTATGTCCAGCAGGGCCACTGTGGCGTGTGTCCAGCATGGCCACTGTGGCGTATGTCCAGCAGGGCCACAGTGGCGTATGTCCTGCATGGCCACGGTGGCGTATGTCCAGCAGGGCCACAGTGGCGTATGTCTAGCATGGCCACTGTGGCGTCTGCGTTTCATTTTTCGTATGGTAGAGGAGGCAGTCTTGAGAGTTATCCTGCATGGCAACTGTGGCGTATGTCCAGCATGGCCACTGTGGCGTATGTCCAGCAGGGCCACTGTGGCGTATGCGTAACATTTTTCGTATGGTAGAGGAGGCAGTCTTGAGAATTGTCCTGCTTTGCAACTGTGGCGTATGTCCAGCATGGCCACTGTGGCGTATGTCCAGCAGGGCCACTGTGGCGTATGTCCAGCAGGGCCACTGTGTTGTATGTCCAGCAGGGCCACAGTGACGTATGTCCTGCATGGCCACGGTGGCGTATGTCCAGCAGGGCCACAGTGGCGTATGTCTAGCATGGCAACTGTGGCGTATGTCCAGCATGGCCACTGTGGCGTATGTCTAGCAGGGCCACTGTGGCGTATGTCCAGCATGGCCACTGTGGCGCATATCCAGCAGGGCCACTGTGGCGTATGTCCAGCAGGGCCACTGTGGCGTATGTCCAGCAGGGCCACTGTGGCGTGTGTCCAGCATGGCCACTGTGGCGTATGTCCAGCAGGGCCACAGTGGCGTATGTCCTGCATGGCCACGGTGGCGTATGTCCAGCAGGGCCACAGTGGCGTATGTCTAGCATGGCCACTGTGGCGTCTGCGTTTCATTTTTCGTATGGTAGAGGAGGCAGTCTTGAGAGTTATCCTGCATGGCAACTGTGGCGTATGTCCAGCATGGCCACTGTGGCGTATGTCCAGCAGGGCCACTGTGGCGTATGCGTAACATTTTTCGTATGGTAGAGGAGGCAGTCTTGAGAATTGTCCTGCTTTGCAACTGTGGCGTATGTCCAGCATGGCCACTGTGGCGTATGTCCAGCAGGGCCACTGTGGCGTATGTCCAGCAGGGCCACTGTGTTGTATGTCCAGCAGGGCCACAGTGACGTATGTCCTGCATGGCCACGGTGGCGTATGTCCAGCAGGGCCACAGTGGCGTATGTCTAGCAGGGCCACTGTGGCGTATGTCCAGCATGGCCACTGTGGCGCATATCCAGCAGGGCCACTGTGGCGTATGTCCAGCAGGGCCACTGTGGCGTATGTCCAGCAGGGCCACTGTGGCGTGTGTCCAGCAGGGCCACTGTGGCGTGTGTCCAGCATGGCCACTGTGGCGTATGTCCAGCAGGGCCACTGTGGCGTATGCGTAACATTTTTCGTATGGTAGAGGAGGCAGTCTTGAGAATTGTCCTGCTTTGCAACTGTGGCGTATGTCCAGCATGGCCACTGTGGCGTATGTCCAGCAGGGCCACTGTGGCGTATGTCCTGCAGCGCCACTGTGGCGTATGTCCAGCAGTGCCACAGTGGCGTATGTCTAACATGGCCACTGTGGCGTATGTCCAGCAGGGCCACAGTGGCGTATGTCTAACATGGCCACGGTGGCGTATGTCCAGCAGGGCCACAGTGGCGTATGTCCTGCAGCGCCACTGTGGCGTATGTCCAGCAGGGCCACAGTGGCGTATGTCTAGCATGGCCACTGTGCCGTATGTCCTGCAGTGCCACTGTGGCGTATGTCCAGCATGGTCACTGTGGCGTATATCCAGCAGAGCCACTGTGGCGTATGTCCAGCAGGGCCACAGTGGCGTATGACCAGCAGGGCCACTGTGGCGTATGTCCAGCATGGCCACTGTGGCGTATATCCAGCAGGGCCACAGTGGCGTATGTCCAGCAGGGCCACTGTGGCGTATTTCCAGCAGCGCCACTGCGGCGTATGTCTAACATGGCCACTGTGGCGTATGTCCAGCAGGGCCACAGTGGCGTATGTCTAGCATGGCCACTGTGCCGTATGTCCTGCAGTGCCACTGTGGCGTATGTCCAGCATGGCCACTGTGGCGTATATCCAGCAGGGCCACAGTGGCGTATGTCCAGCAGGGCCACTGTGGCGTATTTCCAGCAGCGCCACTGCGGCGTATGTCTAACATGGCCACTGTGGCGTATGTCTAGCATGGCCACTGTGCCGTATGTCCTGCAGTGCCACTGTGGCGTATGTCCAGCATGGTCACTGTGGCGCATATCCAGCAGGGCCACTGTGGCGTATGTCCAGAAGGGCCACTGTGGCGTATGTCCAGCAGGGCCACTGTGGCGTGTGTCCAGCATGGCCACTGTGGCGTATGTCCAGCAGGGCCACAGTGGCGTATGTCTAGCAGGGCCACTGTGGCGTATGTCCAGCATGGCCACTGTGGCGCATATCCAGCAGGGCCACTGTGGCGTATGTCCAGCAGGGCCACTGTGGCGTATGTCCAGCAGGGCCACTGTGGCGTGTGTCCAGCAGGGCCACTGTGGCGTATGCCCAGCAGTGCCACAGTGGCGTATGTCTAACATGGCCACTGTGGCGTATGCCCAGCAGGGCCACAGTGGCGTATGTCTAACATGGCCACTGTGGCGTATGTCCAGCAGGGCCACAGTGGCGTATGTCTAGCATGGCCACTGTGCCGTATGTCCTGCAGTGCCACTGTGGCGTATGTCCAGCATGGCCACTGTGGCGTATATCCAGCAGGGCCACAGTGGCGTATGTCCAGCAGGGCCACTGTGGCGTATTTCCAGCAGCGCCACTGCGGCGTATGTCTAACATGGCCACTGTGGCGTATGTCCAGCAGGGCCACAGTGGCGTATGTCTAGCATGGCCACTGTGACGTATGTCCTGCATGGCCACGGTGGCGTATGTCCAGCAGGGCCACAGTGGCGTATGTCCTGCAGCGCCACTGTGGCGTATGTCCAGCAGTGCCACAGTGGCGTATGTCTAACATGGCCACTGTGGCGTATGTCTAGCATGGCCACTGTGCCGTATGTCCTGCAGTGCCACTGTGGCGTATGTCCAGCATGGTCACTGTGGCGTATATCCAGCAGGGCCACAGTGGCGTATGTCCAGCAGGGCCACTGTGGCGTATTTCCAGCAGCGCCACTGCGGCGTATGTCCAGCAGGGCCACAGTGGCGTATGTCCAGCAGGGCCACAGTGGCGTATGTCCTGCAGCGCCACTGTGGCGTATGTCCAGCAGTGCCACTGTGGCGTATGTCCAGCAGTGCCACTGTGGCGTATGTCCAGCAGGGGCACTGTGGCGTATGCCCAGCAGGGCCACTGTGGCGTATGTCCAGCAGGGCCACAGTGGCGTATGTCCAGCAGGGCCACAGTGGCGTATGTCTAGCATGGCCACTGTGGCGTATGCCCAGCAGGGCCACAGTGGCGTATGCCCAGCAGGGCCACAGTGGCGTATGTCCAGCAGGGCCACAGTGGCGTATGTCTAGCATGGCCACTGCGGCGTATGTCCAGCAGGGCCACAGTGGCGTATGTCTAGCATGGCCACTGTGGCGTATGCCCAGCAGGGCCACAGTGGCGTATGTCCAGCAGGGCCACGGTGGCGTATGTCCAGCAGGGCCACAGTGGCGTATGTCTAGCATGGCCACTGTGGCGTATGTCCGGCAGGGCCACAGTGGCGTATGTCCTGCATGGCCACGGTGGCGTATGTCCAGCAGGGCCTCAGTGACGTATGTCCAGCAGTGCCACTGTGGCGTATGTCCAGCAGTGCCACTGTGGCGTATGTCCAGCAGGGGCACTGTGGCGTATTTCCAGCAGCGCCACTGCGGCGTATGTCCAGCAGGGCCACAGTGGCGTATGTCCAGCAGGGCCACTGTGTTGTATGTCCAGCAGGGCCACAGTGACGTATGTCCTGCATGGCCACGGTGGCGTATGTCCAGCAGGGCCACTGCGGCGTATGTCCAGCAGGGCCACAGTGGCGTATGTCTAGCATGGCCACTGTGACGTATGCCCAGCAGGGCCACAGTGGCGTATGTCCAGCAGGGCCACGGTGGCGTATGTCCAGCAGGGCCACAGTGGCGTATGTCTAGCATGGCCACTGTGGCGTATGTCCAGCAGTGCCACTGTGGCGTATGTCCAGCAGTGCCACTGTGGCGTATGTCCAGCAGGGGCACTGTGGCGTATTTCCAGCAGCGCCACTGCGGCGTATGTCCAGCAGGGCCACAGTGGCGTATGTCCAGCAGGGCCACTGTGTTGTATGTCCAGCAGGGCCACAGTGACGTATGTCCTGCATGGCCACGGTGGCGTATGTCCAGCAGGGCCACTGCGGCGTATGTCCAGCAGGGCCACAGTGGCGTATATCCAGCATGGCCACTGTGGCGTATGCCCAGCAGGGCCACTGTGGCTTTTGTCCAGCAGGGCCACTGTGGCGTATGTCCAGCAGGGCCACAGTGGCGTATGTCCTGCATGGCCACGGTGGCGTATGTCCAGCAGGGCCACAGTGACGTATGTCCTGCATGGCCACGGTGGCGTATGTCCAGCAGGGCCACTGTGGCGTATGTCCAGCAGCGCCACTGCGGCGTATGTCCAGCATGGCCACTGTGGCGTATATCCAGCAGGGCCACAGTGGCGTATGTCCAGCAGCGCCACTGCGGCGTATGTCCAGCATGGCCACTGTGGCGTATATCCAGCAGGGCCACTGTGGCGTATATCCAGCATGGCCACGGTGGCGTATGTCCAGCAGGGCCACTGTGGCGTATGTCCAGCAGGGCCACTGTGGCGTATGTCCAGCAGGGCCACTGTGGCGTATGTCCAGCAGGGCCACAGTGGCGTATGTCCTGCATGGCCACGGTGGCGTATGTCCAGCAGGGCCACTGTGGCGTATGTCCAGCAGGGCCACTGTGGCGTATGTCCAGCAGGGCCACTGTGGCGTATGTCCAGCAGGGCCACAGTGGCGTATGTCCTGCATGGCCACGGTGGCGTATGTCCAGCAGGGCCACTGTGGCGTATGTCCAGCATGGCCACTGTGGCGTATATCCAGCATGGCCACGGTGGCGTATGTCCAGCAGGGCCACTGTGGCGTATGTCCAGCAGGGCCACAGTGGCGTATGTCCTGCATGGCCACGGTGGCGTATGTCCAGCAGGGCCACTGTGGCGTATGTCCAGCATGGCCACTGTGGCGTATATCCAGCATGGCCACGGTGGCGTATGTCCAGTAGGGCCACTGTGGCGTATGTCCAGCATGGCCACTGTGGCGTATATCCAGCAGGGCCACAGTGACGTATGTCCTGCATGGCCACGGTGGCGTATGTCCAGCAGGGCCACTGCGGCGTATGTCCAGCAGGGCCACAGTGGCGTATGTCTAGCATGGCCACTGTGGCGTATGCCCAGCAGGGCCACAGTGGCGTATGTCCTGCAGGGCCACTGTGGCGTATGCGTAACATTTTTCGTATGGTAGAGGAGGCAGTCTTGAGAATTGTCCTGCATGGCAACTGTGGCGTATGTCCAGCATGGGCCAATGTGGCGTATGTCCAGCAGGGCCACTGTGGCGTATGTCCAGCAGGGCCACTGTGGCGTATGTCCAGCAGGGCCACAGTGTTGTATGTCTAGCATGGCCACTGTGGCGTATGTCCAGCAGGGCCACAGTGACGTATGTCCTGCATGGCCACGGTGGCGTATGTCCAGCAGGGCCACTGTGGCGTATGTCTAGCATGGCCACTGTGGCGTATGTCCGGCAGGGCCACTGCGGCGTATGTCCAGCAGGGCCACAGTGGCGTATGTCTAGCATGGCCACTGTGGCGTATGCCCAGCAGGGCCACAGTGGCGTATGTCCTGCAGGGCCACTGTGGCGTATGCGTAACATTTTTCGTATGGTAGAGGAGGCAGTCTTGAGAATTGTCCTGCATGGCAACTGTGGCGTATGTCCAGCATGGGCCAATGTGGCGTATGTCCAGCAGGGCCACTGTGGCGTATGTCTAGCAGTCCTGCAGCGCCACTGTCGCGTATGTCCAGCAGGGCCACTGTGGCGTATGCGTAACATTTTTCGTATGGTAGAGGAGGCAGTCTTGAGAATTGTCCTGCATGACAACTGTGGCGTATGTCCAGCATGGGCCAATGTGGCGTATGTCCAGCAGGGCCACTGTGGCGTATGTCCAGCAGGGCCACTGTGGCGTATGTCCAGCAGGGCCACTGTGGCGTATGCCCAGCAGGGCCACTGTGGCGTATGTCCGGCAGGGCCACTGCGGCGTGTGTCCAGCAGGGCCACTGTGGCGTATGTCTAGCAGTCCTGCAGCGCCACTGTGGCGTATGTCCAGCATGGCCACTGTGGCGTATATCCAGCAGGGCCACAGTGACGTATGTCCTGCATGGCCACGGTGGCGTATGTCCAGCAGGGCCACAGTGGCGTATGTCTAGCATGGCCACTGTGGCGTATGTCCAGCAGGGCCACTGTGGCGTATGTCTAGCAGTCCTGCAGCGCCACTGTGGCGTATGTCCAGCAGGGCCACTGTGGCGTATGCGTAACATTTTTCGTATGGTAGAGGAGGCAGTCTTGAGAATTGTCCTGCATGACAACTGTGGCGTATGTCCAGCATGGGCCAATGTGGCGTATGTCCAGCAGGGCCACTGTGGCGTATGTCCAGCAGGGCCACTGTGGCGTATGTCCAGCAGGGCCACTGTGGCGTATGCCCAGCAGGGCCACTGTGGCGTATGTCCGGCAGGGCCACTGCGGCGTGTGTCCAGCAGGGCCACAGGGGCGTATGTCCAGCAGGGCCACTGTGGCGTATGTCTAGCATGGCCACTGTGGCGTATGTCTAGCATGGCCACTGTGGCGTATGTCTAGCATGGCCACTGTGGCGTATGTCCTGCAGGGCCACTGTGGCGTGTGTCCAGAAGGGCCACTGTGGCGTATGCGTTACATTTTTCGTATGGTAGAGGAGGCAGTCGTGAGAATTGTCCTGCATGGCAACTGTGGCGTATGTCCAGCATGGCCACTGTGGTGTATGTCCTGCAGCGCCGCTGCGGCGTATGTCCAGCATGGCCACTGTGGCGTATGTCCAGCAGGGCCACTGTGGCGTATGTCCTGCAGGGCCACTGCGGCGTGTGTCCAGCAGGGCCACAGTGGCGTATGTCTAGCATGGCCACAGTGGCGTATGTCCTGCAGCGCCACTGCGGCGTATGTCGAGCATGGCCACTGTGGCGTATGTCCAGCAGGGCCACTGTGGCGTATGTCCAGCATGGCCACTGTGGCGTATGTCCAGCAGGGCCACTGTGGCGTATGTCCAGCATGGCCACTGTGGCGTATGCGTAACACTTTTCGTATGGTAGAGGAGGCAGTCTTGAGAGCTGTCCTGCATGGCCACGGTGGCATACGTCCAGCAGGGCCACTGTGGCGTATGTCCTGCAGCGCCACTGCGGCGTATGTCGAGCATGGCCACTGTGGCGTATGTCCAGCAGGGCCACTGTGGCGTATGTCCAGCATGGCCACTGTGGCGAATATCCAGCAGGGCCACTGTGGCGTATGTCCAGCATGGCCACTGTGGCGTATGTCCAGCATGGCCACTGTGGCGTATGTCTAGCATGGCCACTGTGGCGTATGTCTAGCATGGCCACTGTGGCGTATGTCCTGCAGGGCCACTGTGGCGTGTGTCCAGAAGGGCCACTGTGGCGTATGCGTTACATTTTTCGTATGGTAGAGGAGGCAGTCGTGAGAATTGTTCTGCATGGCAACTACGGCGCATGTCCAGCATGGCCACTGTGGCGTATGTCCAGCAGGGCCACTGTGGCGCATATCCAGCAGGGCCACTGTGGCCTATGTCCAGCATGGCCACTGTGGCGTTTGTCCAGCAGGGCCACAGTGGCGTATGTCCAGCATGGCCACTGTGGCGTATGTCCAGCATGGCCACAGTGGCGTATGTCCAGCAGGGCCACTGTGGCGTATGTCCAGCATGGCCACTGTGGCGTATGTCCTGCATGGCCACTGTGGCGTATGTGCAGCATGGCCACTGTGGCGTATGTCCAGCAGGGCCACAGTGGCGTATGTCCTGCAGGGCCACTGTGGCGTATGCGTAACATTTTTCGTATGGTAGAGGAGGCAGTCTTGAGAGTTGTTCTGCATGGCAACTACGGCGTATGTCCAGCATGGCCACTGTGGCGTATGTCTATCAGGGCCACTGTGGCGTATGTCCAGCAGGGCCACTGTGGCGTATGTCCAGCAGGGCCACAGTGGCGTATGTCCAGCATGGCCACTGTGGCGTATGTCCGGCACGGCCACTGCGGCGTATGTCCAGCAGGGCCACAGTGGCGTATGTCCAGCAGGGCCACTGTGGCGTATGTCCAGCAGGGCCACTGTGGCGTATGCCCAGCAGGGCCACTGTGGCGTATGTCCAGTAGGGCCACAGTGGCGTATGTCCTGCATGGCCACGGTGGCGTATGTCCCGCAGGGCCACAGTGGCGTATGTCCTGCATGGCCACGGTGGCGTATGTCCAGCAGGGCCACTGTGGCGTATGTCCAGCATGGCCACTGTGGCGTATGTCCAGCAGGGCCACTGTGGCGTATGTCCAGCATGGCCACTGTGGCGAATATCCAGCAGGGCCACTGTGGCGTATGTCCAGCATGGCCACTGTGGCGTATGCGTAACACTTTTCGTATGGTAGAGGAGGCAGTCTTGAGAGCTGTCCTGCATGGCCACGGTGGCATACGTCCAGCAGGGCCACTGTGGCGTATGTCCTGCAGCGCCACTGCGGCGTATGTCGAGCATGGCCACTGTGGCGTATGTCCAGCAGGGCCACTGTGGCGTATGTCCAGCAGGGCCACTGTGGCGTATGTCCAGCAGGGCCACTGTGGCGTATGCCCAGCAGGGCCACTGTGGCGTATGTCCAGTAGGGCCACAGTGGCGTATGTCCTGCATGGCCACGGTGGCGTATGTCCCGCAGGGCCACAGTGGCGTATGTCCTGCATGGCCACGGTGGCGTATGTCCAGCAGGGCCACTGTGGCGTATGTCCAGCATGGCCACTGTGGCGTATGTCCAGCATGGCCACTGTGGCGTATGTCCAGCAGGGCCACTGTGGCGTATGTCCAGCATGGCCACTGTGGCGAATATCCAGCAGGGCCACTGTGGCGTATGTCCAGCATGGCCACTGTGGCGAATATCCAGCAGGGCCACTGTGGCGTATGTCCAGCATGGCCACTGTGGCGTATGTCCAGCAGGGCCACTGTGGCGTATGTCCAGCATGGCCACTGTGGCGAATATCCAGCACGGCCACTGCGGCGTATGTCGAGCATGGCCACTGTGGCGTATGTCCAGCAGGGCCACTGTGGCGTATGTCCAGCATGGCCACTGTGGCGTATGTCCAGCAGGGCCACTGTGGCGTATGTCCAGCATGGCCACTGTGGCGAATATCCAGCAGGGCCACTGTGGCGTATGTCCCGCAGGGCCACAGTGGCGTATGTCCTGCATGGCCACGGTGGCGTATGTCCAGCAGGGCCACTGTGGCGTATGTCCAGCATGGCCACTGTGGCGTATGTCCAGCATGGCCACTGTGGCGTATGTCCAGCAGGGCCACTGTGGCGTATGTCCAGCATGGCCACTGTGGCGAATATCCAGCAGGGCCACTGTGGCGTATGTCCAGCATGGCCACTGTGGCGAATATCCAGCAGGGCCACTGTGGCGTATGTCCAGCATGGCCACTGTGGCGTATGTCCAGCAGGGCCACTGTGGCGTATGTCCAGCATGGCCACTGTGGCGAATATCCAGCACGGCCACTGCGGCGTATGTCGAGCATGGCCACTGTGGCGTATGTCCAGCAGGGCCACTGTGGCGTATGTCCAGCATGGCCACTGTGGCGTATGTCCAGCATGGCCACTGTGGCGTATGCGTAACACTTTTCGTATGGTAGAGGAGGCAGTCTTGAGAGCTGTCCTGCATGGCCACGGTGGCATACGTCCAGCAGGGCCACTGTGGCGTATGTCCTGCAGCGCCACTGCGGCGTATGTCGAGCATGGCCACTGTGGCGTATGTCCAGCAGGGCCACTGTGGCGTATGTCCAGCAGGGCCACTGTGGCGTATGTCCAGCAGGGCCACTGTGGCGTATGCCCAGCAGGGCCACTGTGGCGTATGTCCAGTAGGGCCACAGTGGCGTATGTCCTGCATGGCCACGGTGGCGTATGTCCCGCAGGGCCACAGTGGCGTATGTCCTGCATGGCCACGGTGGCGTATGTCCAGCAGGGCCACTGTGGCGTATGTCCAGCATGGCCACTGTGGCGTATGTCCAGCATGGCCACTGTGGCGTATGTCCAGCAGGGCCACTGTGGCGTATGTCCAGCATGGCCACTGTGGCGAATATCCAGCAGGGCCACTGTGGCGTATGTCCAGCATGGCCACTGTGGCGAATATCCAGCAGGGCCACTGTGGCGTATGTCCAGCATGGCCACTGTGGCGTATGTCCAGCAGGGCCACTGTGGCGTATGTCCAGCATGGCCACTGTGGCGAATATCCAGCACGGCCACTGCGGCGTATGTCGAGCATGGCCACTGTGGCGTATGTCCAGCAGGGCCACTGTGGCGTATGTCCAGCATGGCCACTGTGGCGTATGTCCAGCAGGGCCACTGTGGCGTATGTCCAGCATGGCCACTGTGGCGAATATCCAGCAGGGCCACTGTGGCGTATGTCCAGCATGGCCACTGTGGCGTATGCGTAACACTTTTCGTATGGTAGAGGAGGCAGTCTTGAGAGCTGTCCTGCATGGCCACGGTGGCATACGTCCAGCAGGGCCACTGTGGCGTATGTCCTGCAGCGCCACTGCGGCGTATGTCGAGCATGGCCACTGTGGCGTATGTCCAGCAGGGCCACTGTGGCGTATGTCCAGCATGGCCACTGTGGCGTATGTCCAGCAGGGCCACTGTGGCGTATGTCCAGCATGGCCACTGTGGCGAATATCCAGCAGGGCCACTGTGGCGTATGTCCAGCATGGCCACTGTGGCGTATGTCTAGCATGGCCACTGTGGTGTATGTCCTGCAGGGCCACTGTGGCGTGTGTCCAGCATGGCCACTGTGGCGTATGCGTTACATTTTTCGTATGGTAGAGGAGGCAGTCGTGAGAATTGTCCTGCATGGCAACTGTGGCGTATGTCCAGCATGGCCACTGTGGCGTATGTCCAGAAGGGCCACTGTGGCGTATGCGTTACATTTTTCGTATGGTAGAGGAGGCAGTCTTGAGAGTTATCCTGCATGGCAACTGTGGCGTATGTCCAGCATGGCCACTGTGGCGTATGTCCTGCAGCGCCGCTGCGGCGTATGTCCAGCATGGCCACTGTGGCGTATGTCCAGCAGGGCCACTGTGGCGTATGCGTTACATTTTTCGTATGGTAGAGGAGGCAGTCTTGAGAGTTATCCTGCATGGCCACTGTGGCGTATGTCCAGCAGGGCCACAGTGGCGTATGTCCTGCATGGCCACGGTGGCGTATGTCCAGCAGGGCCACAGTGGCGTATGTCCTGCAGCGCCACTGTGGCGTATGTCCAGCAGTGCCACCGTGGCGTATGTCTAACATGGCCACTGTGGCGTATGTCTAGCATGGCCACTGTGGCGTATGTCCGGCACGGCCACTGCGGCGTATGTCGAGCATGGCCACTGTGGCGTATGTCCAGCAGGGCCACTGTGGCGTATGTCCAGCATGGCCACTGTGGCGTATGTCCAGCAGGGCCACTGTGGCGTATGTCCAGCATGGCCACTGTGGCGAATATCCAGCAGGGCCACTGTGGCGTATGTCCAGCATGGCCACTGTGGCGTATGCGTAACACTTTTCGTATGGTAGAGGAGGCAGTCTTGAGAGCTGTCCTGCATGGCCACGGTGGCATACGTCCAGCAGGGCCACTGTGGCGTATGTCCTGCAGCGCCACTGCGGCGTATGTCGAGCATGGCCACTGTGGCGTATGTCCAGCAGGGCCACTGTGGCGTATGTCCAGCATGGCCACTGTGGCGTATGTCCAGCAGGGCCACTGTGGCGTATGTCCAGCATGGCCACTGTGGCGAATATCCAGCAGGGCCACTGTGGCGTATGTCCAGCATGGCCACTGTGGCGTATGTCTAGCATGGCCACTGTGGTGTATGTCCTGCAGGGCCACTGTGGCGTGTGTCCAGCATGGCCACTGTGGCGTATGCGTTACATTTTTCGTATGGTAGAGGAGGCAGTCGTGAGAATTGTCCTGCATGGCAACTGTGGCGTATGTCCAGCATGGCCACTGTGGCGTATGTCCAGAAGGGCCACTGTGGCGTATGCGTTACATTTTTCGTATGGTAGAGGAGGCAGTCTTGAGAGTTATCCTGCATGGCAACTGTGGCGTATGTCCAGCATGGCCACTGTGGCGTATGTCCTGCAGCGCCGCTGCGGCGTATGTCCAGCATGGCCACTGTGGCGTATGTCCAGCAGGGCCACTGTGGCGTATGCGTTACATTTTTCGTATGGTAGAGGAGGCAGTCTTGAGAGTTATCCTGCATGGCCACTGTGGCGTATGTCCAGCAGGGCCACAGTGGCGTATGTCCTGCATGGCCACGGTGGCGTATGTCCAGCAGGGCCACAGTGGCGTATGTCCTGCAGCGCCACTGTGGCGTATGTCCAGCAGTGCCACCGTGGCGTATGTCTAACATGGCCACTGTGGCGTATGTCCAGCAGGGCCACAGTGGCGTATGTCTAGCATGGCCACTGTGGCGTATGTCCTGCAGCGCCACTGTGGCGTATGTCCAGCATGGCCACTGTGGCGTATATCCAGCAGAGCCACTGTGGCGTATGTCCAGCAGGGCCGCAGTGGCGTATGCGTTACATTTTTCGTATGGTAGAGGAGGCAGTCTTGAGAGTTATCCTGCATGGCAACTGTGGCGAATATCCAGCAGGGCCACTGTGGCGTATGTCCAGCATGGCCACTGTGGCGTATGTCTAGCATGGCCACTGTGGTGTATGTCCTGCAGGGCCACTGTGGCGTGTGTCCAGCATGGCCACTGTGGCGTATGCGTTACATTTTTCGTATGGTAGAGGAGGCAGTCGTGAGAATTGTCCTGCATGGCAACTGTGGCGTATGTCCAGCATGGCCACTGTGGCGTATGTCCAGAAGGGCCACTGTGGCGTATGCGTTACATTTTTCGTATGGTAGAGGAGGCAGTCTTGAGAGTTATCCTGCATGGCAACTGTGGCGTATGTCCAGCATGGCCACTGTGGCGTATGTCCTGCAGCGCCGCTGCGGCGTATGTCCAGCATGGCCACTGTGGCGTATGTCCAGCAGGGCCACTGTGGCGTATGCGTTACATTTTTCGTATGGTAGAGGAGGCAGTCTTGAGAGTTATCCTGCATGGCCACTGTGGCGTATGTCCAGCAGGGCCACAGTGGCGTATGTCTAGCATGGCCACTGTGGCGTATGCCCAGCAGGGCCACTGTGGCGTATGTCCAGCAGGGCCACTGTGGCGTATGTTTAGCAGGGCCACAGTGGCGTATGTCCTGCATGGCCACGGTGGCGTATGTCCAGCAGGGCCACAGTGGCGTATGTCCTGCAGCGCCACTGTGGCGTATGTCCAGCAGTGCCACCGTGGCGTATGTCTAACATGGCCACTGTGGCGTATGTCCAGCAGGGCCACAGTGGCGTATGTCTAGCATGGCCACTGTGGCGTATGTCCTGCAGCGCCACTGTGGCGTATGTCCAGCATGGCCACTGTGGCGTATGTCCAGCAGGGCCGCAGTGGCGTATGTCCAGAATGGCCACTGTGGCGTATGTCCTGCATGGCCACGGTGGCGTATGTCTAGCACGGCCACTGTGGCGTATGTCCTGCATGGCCACGGTGGCGTATGTCCAGCAGGGCCACAGTGGCGTATGTCTAGCATGGCCACTGTGGCGTATGTCCGGCAGGGCCACTGCGGCGTATGTCCAGCAGGGCCACAGTGGCGTATGTCTAGCATGGCCACTGTGGCGTATGCCCAGCAGGGCCACTGTGGCGTATGTCCAGCATGGCCACTGTGGCGTATGTCCAGCAGGGCCACAGTGGCGTATGTCCTGCATGGCCACTGTGGCGTATGTCCAGCATGGCCACTGTGGCGTATGTCCAGCAGGGCCACAGTGGCGTATGTCCGGCAGGGCCACTGTGGCGTATGTCCAGCAGGACCGCAGTGGCGTATGTCCAGAATGGCCACTGTGGCGTATGTCTAGCAGGGCCACTGTGGCGTATGTCCGGCAGGGCCACTGCGGCGTATGTCCAGCAGGGCCACAGTGGCGTATGTCTAGCATGGCCACTGTGGCGTATGCCCAGCAGGGCCACTGTGGTGTATGTCCAGAATGGCCACTGTGGCGTATGTCTAGCAGGGCCACAGTGGCGTATGTCTAGCATGGCCACTGTGGCGTATGTCCGGCAGGGCCACTGCGGCGTATGTCCAGCAGGGCCACAGTGGCGTATGTCTAGCATGGCCACTGTGGCGTATGCCCAGCAGGGCCACTGTGGCGTATGTCCAGAATGGCCACTGTGGCGTATGTCTAGCAGGGCCACTGTGGCGTATGTCCGGCAGGGCCACTGCGGCGTATGTCCAGCAGGGCCACAGTGGCGTATGTCTAGCAGGGCCACTGTGGCGTATGTCCGGCAGGGCCACTGCGGCGTATGTCCAGCAGGGCCACAGTGGCGTATGTCTAGCATGGCCACTGTGGCGTATGCCCAGCAGGGCCACTGTGGCGTATGTCCAGAATGGCCACTGTGGCGTATGTCTAGCAGGGCCACAGTGGCGTATGTCCGGCAGGGCCACTGCGGCGTATGTCCAGCAGGGCCACAGTGGCGTATGTCTAGCATGGCCACTGTGGCGTATGCCCAGCAGGGCCACTGTGGCGTATGTCCAGAATGGCCACTGTGGCGTATGTCTAGCAGGGCCACTGTGGCGTATGTCCTGCATGGCCACGGTGGCGTATGTCCAGCAGGGCCACAGTGGCGTATGTCTAGCATGGCCACTGTGGCGTATGCCCAGCAGGGCCACTGTGGCGTATGTCTAGCATGGCCACTGTGGCGTATGTCTAGCACGGCCACTGTGGCGTATGTCCTGCATGGCCACGGTGGCGTATGTCCAGCAGGGCCACAGTGGCGTATGTCTAGCATGGCCACTGTGGCGTATGTCCGGCAGGGCCACTGCGGCGTATGTCCAGCAGGGCCACAGTGGCGTATGTCCAGCAGGGCCACAGTGGCGTATGTCTAGCATGGCCACTGTGGCGTATGTCCGGCAGGGCCACTGCGGCGTATGTCCAGCAGGGCCATAGTGGCGTATGTCCAGCAGGGCCACAGTGGCGTATGTCTAGCATGGCCACTGTGGCGTATGTCCGGCAGGGCCACTGCGGCGTATGTCCAGCAGGGCCACAGTGGCGTATGTCTAGCATGGCCACTGTGGCGTATGCCCAGCAGGGCCACTGTGGCGTATGTCCAGCAGGGCCACTGTGGCGTATGTCTAGCATGGCCACTGTGGCGTATGTCCGGCAGGGCCACTGCGGCGTATGTCCAGCAGGGCCACAGTGGCGTATGTCTAGCATGGCCACTGTGGCGTATGCCCAGCAGGGCCACTGTGGCGTATGTCCAGCAGGGCCACTGTGGCGTATGTCCTGCATGGCCACGGTGGCGTATGTCCAGCAGGGCCACAGTGGCGTATGTCCTGCATGGCCACTGTGGCGTATGTCTAGCATGGCCACTGTGGCGTATGCCCAGCAGGGCCACTGTGGCGTATGTCTAGCATGGCCACTGTGGCGTATGTCCAGCAGGGCCACTGTGGCGTATGTCCTGCATGGCCACGGTGGCGTATGTCCAGCAGGGCCACAGTGGCGTATGTCCTGCATGGCCACGGTGGCGTATGTCCAGCAGGGCCACAGTGGCGTATGTCTAACATGGCCACTGTGGCGTATGTCCAGCAGGGCCACAGTGGCGTATGTCTAGCATGGCCACTGTGGCGTATGTCCTGCAGCGCCACTGTGGCGTATGTCCAGCATGGCCACTGTGGCGTATGTCCTGCATGGCCACGGTGGCGTATGTCCAGCAGGGCCACAGTGGCGTATGTCCTGCATGGCCACTGTGGCGTATGTCTAGCATGGCCACTGTGGCGTATGCCCAGCAGGGCCACTGTGGCGTATGTCCAGCAGGGCCACAGTGGCGTATGTCCAGCAGGGCCACTGTGGCGTATGTCCTGCATGGCCACGGTGGCGTATGTCCAGCAGGGCCACAGTGGCGTATGTCCTGCATGGCCACTGTGGCGTATGTCTAGCATGGCCACTGTGGCGTATGCCCAGCAGGGCCACTGTGGCGTATGTCCAGCAGGGCCACAGTGGCGTATGTCCAGCAGGGCCACAGTGGCGTATGTCCTGCATGGCCACGGTGGCGTATGTCCAGCAGGGCCACAGTGGCGTATGTCCTGCAGCGCCACTGTGGCGTATGTCCAGCAGTGCCACCGTGGCGTATGTCTAACATGGCCACTGTGGCGTATGTCCAGCAGGGCCACAGTGGCGTATGTCTAGCATGGCCACTGTGGCGTATGTCCTGCAGCGCCACTGTGGCGTATGTCCAGCATGGCCACTGTGGCGTATATCCAGCAGAGCCACTGTGGCGTATGTCCAGCAGGGCCGCAGTGGCGTATGTCCAGAATGGCCACTGTGGCGTATGTCCTGCATGGCCACGGTGGCGTATGTCCAGCAGGGCCACAGTGGCGTATGTCCTGCAGGGCCACTGTGGCGTATGCGTAACATTTTTCGTATGGTAGAGGAGGCAGTCTTGAGAGTTGTTCTGCATGGCAACTACGGCGTATGTCCAGCATGGCCACTGTGGCGTATGTCTATCAGGGCCACTGTGGCGTATGTCCAGCAGGGCCACTGTGGCGTATGTCCTGCAGCGCCACTGCGGCGTATGTCGAGCATGGCCACTGTGGCGTATGTCCAGCAGGGCCACTGTGGCGTATGTCCAGCATGGCCACTGTGGCGTATGTCCAGCAGGGCCACTGTGGCGTATGTCCAGCATGGCCACTGTGGCGTATGCGTAACACTTTTCGTATGGTAGAGGAGGCAGTCTTGAGAGCTGTCCTGCATGGCCACGGTGGCATACGTCCAGCAGGGCCACTGTGGCGTATGTCCTGCAGCGCCACTGCGGCGTATGTCGAGCATGGCCACTGTGGCGTATGTCCAGCAGGGCCACTGTGGCGTATGTCCAGCATGGCCACTGTGGCGAATATCCAGCAGGGCCACTGTGGCGTATGTCCAGCATGGCCACTGTGGCGTATGTCCAGCATGGCCACTGTGGCGTATGTCTAGCATGGCCACTGTGGCGTATGTCTAGCATGGCCACTGTGGCGTATGTCCTGCAGGGCCACTGTGGCGTGTGTCCAGAAGGGCCACTGTGGCGTATGCGTTACATTTTTCGTATGGTAGAGGAGGCAGTCGTGAGAATTGTCCTGCATGGCAACTGTGGCGTATGTCCAGCATGGCCACTGTGGCGTATGTCCTGCAGGGCCACTGTGGCGTATGCGTAACATTTTTCGTATGGTAGAGGAGGCAGTCTTGAGAGTTGTTCTGCATGGCAACTACGGCGCATGTCCAGCAGTGCCACCGTGGCGTATGTCTAACATGGCCACTGTGGCGAATATCCAGCAGGGCCACAGTGGCGTATGTCCAGCATGGCCACTGTGGCGTATGTCCAGCATGGCCACAGTGGCGTATGTCCAGCAGGGCCACTGTGGCGTATGTCCAGCATGGCCACTGTGGCGTATGTCCTGCATGGCCACTGTGGCGTATGTGCAGCATGGCCACTGTGGCGAATATCCAGCAGGGCCACTGTGGCGTATGTCCAGCATGGCCACTGTGGCGTATGCGTAACACTTTTCGTATGGTAGAGGAGGCAGTCTTGAGAGCTGTCCTGCATGGCCACGGTGGCATACGTCCAGCAGGGCCACTGTGGCGTATGTCCTGCAGCGCCACTGCGGCGTATGTCGAGCATGGCCACTGTGGCGTATGTCCAGCAGGGCCACTGTGGCGTATGTCCAGCATGGCCACTGTGGCGTATGTCCAGCAGGGCCACTGTGGCGTATGTCCAGCATGGCCACTGTGGCGTATGTCCTGCAGCGCCACTGCGGCGTATGTCGAGCATGGCCACTGTGGCGTATGTCCAGCATGGCCACTGTGGCGAATATCCAGCAGGGCCACTGTGGCGTATGTCCAGCATGGCCACTGTGGCGTATGTCTAGCATGGCCACTGTGGTGTATGTCCTGCAGGGCCACTGTGGCGTGTGTCCAGCATGGCCACTGTGGCGTATGCGTTACATTTTTCGTATGGTAGAGGAGGCAGTCTTGAGAGTTATCCTGCATGGCCACTGTGGCGTATGTCTAGCACGGCCACTGTGGCGTATGTCCTGCATGGCCACGGTGGCGTATGTCCAGCAGGGCCACAGTGGCGTATGTCTAGCATGGCCACTGTGGCGTATGTCCGGCAGGGCCACTGCGGCGTATGTCCAGCAGGGCCACAGTGGCGTATGTCCTGCAGCGCCGCTGCGGCGTATGTCCAGCATGGCCACTGTGGCGTATGTCCAGCAGGGCCACTGTGGCGTATGCGTTACATTTTTCGTATGGTAGAGGAGGCAGTCTTGAGAGTTATCCTGCATGGCCACTGTGGCGTATGTCCTGCATGGCCACGGTGGCGTATGTCCAGCAGGGCCACAGTGGCGTATGTCTAGCATGGCCACTGTGGCGTATGCCCAGCAGGGCCACTGTGGCGTATGTCCAGCAGGGCCACAGTGGCGTATGTCTAGCATGGCCACTGTGGCGTATGCCCAGCAGGGCCACTGTGGCGTATGTCCAGCAGGGCCACTGTGGCGTATGTCCAGCAGGGCCACAGTGGCGTATGTCCTGCAGGGCCACTGTGGCCTATGCGTTACATTTTTCGTATGGTAGAGGAGGCAGTCTTGAGAGTTATCCTGCATGGCCACTGTGGCGTATGTCCAGCAGGGCCACTGTGGCGTATGCGTTACATTTTTCGTATGGTAGAGGAGGCAGTCTTGAGAGTTATCCTGCATGGCCACTGTGGCGTATGTCTAGCACGGCCACTGTGGCGTATGTCCTGCATGGCCACGGTGGCGTATGTCCAGCAGGGCCACAGTGGCGTATGTCTAGCATGGCCACTGTGGCGTATGTCCGGCAGGGCCACTGCGGCGTATGTCCAGCAGGGCCACAGTGGCGTATGTCCTGCAGCGCCGCTGCGGCGTATGTCCAGCATGGCCACTGTGGCGTATGTCCAGCAGGGCCACTGTGGCGTATGCGTTACATTTTTCGTATGGTAGAGGAGGCAGTCTTGAGAGTTATCCTGCATGGCCACTGTGGCGTATGTCTAGCACGGCCACTGTGGCGTATGTCCTGCATGGCCACGGTGGCGTATGTCCAGCAGGGCCACAGTGGCGTATGTCTAGCATGGCCACTGTGGCGTATGTCCGGCAGGGCCACTGCGGCGTATGTCCAGCAGGGCCACAGTGGCGTATGTCCAGCAGGGCCACAGTGGCGTATGTCTAGCATGGCCACTGTGGCGTATGTCCGGCAGGGCCACTGCGGCGTATGTCCAGCAGGGCCACAGTGGCGTATGTCCAGCAGGGCCACAGTGGCGTATGTCTAGCATGGCCACTGTGGCGTATGTCCGGCAGGGCTACTGCGGCGTATGTCCAGCAGGGCCACAGTGGCGTATGTCTAGCATGGCCACTGTGGCGTATGCCCAGCATGGCCACTGTGGCGTATGTCCTGCAGCGCCGCTGCGGCGTATGTCCAGCATGGCCACTGTGGCGTATGTCCAGCAGGGCCACTGTGGCGTATGCGTTACATTTTTCGTATGGTAGAGGAGGCAGTCTTGAGAGTTATCCTGCATGGCCACTGTGGCGTATGTCTAGCACGGCCACTGTGGCGTATGTCCTGCATGGCCACGGTGGCGTATGTCCAGCAGGGCCACAGTGGCGTATGTCTAGCATGGCCACTGTGGCGTATGTCCGGCAGGGCCACTGCGGCGTATGTCCAGCAGGGCCACAGTGGCGTATGTCCAGCAGGGCCACAGTGGCGTATGTCTAGCATGGCCACTGTGGCGTATGTCCGGCAGGGCCACTGCGGCGTATGTCCAGCAGGGCCACAGTGGCGTATGTCCAGCAGGGCCACAGTGGCGTATGTCTAGCATGGCCACTGTGGCGTATGTCCGGCAGGGCCACTGCGGCGTATGTCCAGCAGGGCCACAGTGGCGTATGTCTAGCATGGCCACTGTGGCGTATGCCCAGCAGGGCCACTGTGGCGTATGTCCAGCAGGGCCACTGTGGCGTATGTCTAGCATGGCCACTGTGGCGTATGTCCGGCAGGGCCACTGCGGCGTATGTCCAGCAGGGCCACAGTGGCGTATGTCTAGCATGGCCACTGTGGCGTATGCCCAGCAGGGCCACTGTGGCGTATGTCCTGCATGGCCACGGTGGCGTATGTCCAGCAGGGCCACAGTGGCGTATGTCCAGCATGGCCACTGTGGCGTATGTCCAGCAGGGCCACAGTGGCGTATGTCCGGCAGGGCCACTGTGGCGTATGTCCAGCAGGACCGCAGTGGCGTATGTCCAGAATGGCCACTGTGGCGTATGTCCTGCAGGGCCACAGTGGCGTATGTCTAGCATGGCCACTGTGGCGTATGCCCAGCAGGGCCACTGTGGCGTATGTCCAGCAGGGCCACAGTGGCGTATGTCTAGCATGGCCACTGTGGCGTATGCCCAGCAGGGCCACTGTGGCGTATGTCCAGCAGGGCCACTGTGGCGTATGTTCAGCAGGGCCACAGTGGCGTATGTCCTGCATGGCCACGGTGGCGTATGTCCAGCAGGGCCACAGTGGCGTATGTCCTGCAGCGCCACTGTGGCGTATGTCCAGCAGTGCCACCGTGGCGTATGTCTAACATGGCCACTGTGGCGTATGTCCAGCAGGGCCACAGTGGCGTATGTCTAGCATGGCCACTGTGGCGTATGTCCTGCAGCGCCACTGTGGCGTATGTCCAGCATGGCCACTGTGGCGTATATCCAGCAGAGCCACTGTGGCGTATGTCCAGCAGGGCCGCAGTGGCGTATGTCCAGAATGGCCACTGTGGCGTATGTCCTGCATGGCCACGGTGGCGTATGTCCAGCAGGGCCACAGTGGCGTATGTCTAGCATGGCCACTGTGGCGTATGTCCGGCAGGGCCACTGCGGCGTATGTCCAGCAGGGCCACAGTGGCGTATGTCTAGCATGGCCACTGTGGCGTATGCCCAGCAGGGCCACTGTGGCGTATGTCCAGCAGGGCCACAGTGGCGTATGTCTAGCATGGCCACTGTGGCGTATGTCTAGCACGGCCACTGTGGCGTATGTCCTGCATGGCCACGGTGGCGTATGTCCAGCAGGGCCACAGTGGCGTATGTCTAGCATGGCCACTGTGGCGTATGTCCGGCAGGGCCACTGCGGCGTATGTCCAGCAGGGCCACAGTGGCGTATGTCCAGCAGGGCCACAGTGGCGTATGTCTAGCATGGCCACTGTGGCGTATGTCCGGCAGGGCCACTGTGGCGTATGTCCAGCAGGGCCACTGTGGCGTATGTCCTGCATGGCCACGGTGGCGTATGTCCAGCAGGGCCACAGTGGCGTATGTCCTGCATGGCCACTGTGGCGTATGTCCAGCATGGCCACTGTGGCGTATGTCCAGCAGGGCCACAGTGGCGTATGTCCGGCAGGGCCACTGTGGCGTATGTCCAGCAGGACCGCAGTGGCGTATGTCCAGAATGGCCACTGTGGCGTATGTCTAGCAGGGCCACTGTGGCGTATGTCCTGCATGGCCACGGTGGCGTATGTCCAGCAGGGCCACAGTGGCGTATGTCTAGCATGGCCACTGTGGCGTATGCCCAGCAGGGCCACTGTGGCGTATGTCTAGCATGGCCACTGTGGCGTATGTCCAGCAGGGCCACTGTGGCGTATGTCCAGCAGGGCCACTGTGGCGTATGTCCAGCAGGGCCACAGTGGCGTATGTCCTGCATGGCCACGGTGGCGTATGTCCAGCAGGGCCACAGTGGCGTATGTCCTGCAGCGCCACTGTGGCGTATGTCCAGCAGTGCCACCGTGGCGTATGTCTAACATGGCCACTGTGGCGTATGTCCTGCAGCGCCACTGTGGCGTATGTCCAGCATGGCCACTGTGGCGTATATCCAGCAGAGCCACAGTGGCGTATGTCTAGCATGGCCACTGTGGCGTATGCCCAGCAGGGCCATTGTGGCGTATGTCCAGCAGGGCCACTGTGGCGTATGTCCTGCATGGCCACTGTGGCGTATGTCCAGCATGGCCACTGTGGCGTATGTCCAGAATGGCCACTGTGGCGTATGTCCTGCATGGCCACGGTGGCGTATGTCTAGCACGGCCACTGTGGCGTATGTCCTGCATGGCCACGGTGGCGTATGTCCAGCAGGGCCACAGTGGCGTATGTCTAGCATGGCCACTGTGGCGTATGTCCGGCAGGGCCACTGCGGCGTATGTCCAGCAGGGCCACAGTGGCGTATGTCTAGCATGGCCACTGTGGCGTATGCCCAGCAGGGCCATTGTGGCGTATGTCCAGCAGGGCCACTGTGGCGTATGTCCTGCATGGCCACTGTGGCGTATGTCCAGCAGGGCCACAGTGGCGTATGTCCTGCATGGCCACTGTGGCGTATGTCCAGCATGGCCACTGTGGCGTATGTCCAGCAGGGCCACAGTGGCGTATGTCCGGCAGGGCCACTGTGGCGTATGTCCAGCAGGACCGCAGTGGCGTATGTCCAGAATGGCCACTGTGGCGTATGTCTAGCAGGGCCACTGTGGCGTATGTCCTGCATGGCCACTGTGGCGTATGTCTAGCAGGGCCACTGTGGCGTATGTCCTGCATGGCCACGGTGGCGTATGTCCAGCAGGGCCACAGTGGCGTATGTCTAGCATGGCCACTGTGGCGTATGCCCAGCAGGGCCACTGTGGCGTATGTCCAGCAGGGCCACTGTGGCGTATGTCCAGCAGGGCCACAGTGGCGTATGTCCTGCAGCGCCACTGTGGCGTATGTCCAGCAGTGCCACCGTGGCGTATGTCTAACATGGCCACTGTGGCGTATGTCTAGCATGGCCACTGTGGCGTATGTCTAGCAGGGCCACTGTGGCGTATGTCCTGCATGGCCACGGTGGCGTATGTCCAGCAGGGCCACAGTGGCGTATGTCCTGCAGCGCCACTGTGGCGTATGTCCAGCAGTGCCACCGTGGCGTATGTCTAACATGGCCACTGTGGCGTATGTCCAGCAGGGCCACAGTGGCGTATGTCTAGCATGGCCACTGTGGCGTATGTCCTGCAGCGCCACTGTGGCGTATGTCCAGCATGGCCACTGTGGCGTATATCCAGCAGAGCCACTGTGGCGTATGTCCTGCAGCGCCACTGCGGCGTATGTCCAGCAGGGCCACAGTGGCGTATGTCCAGCAGGGCCACAGTGGCGTATGTCCTGCAGCGCCACTGTGGCGTATGTCCAGCAGGGCCACAGTGGCGTATGTCCTGCATGGCCACTGTGGCGTATGCGTAACATTTTTCGTATGGTAGAGGAGTTGTATGTCCAGCAGGGCCACAGTGGCGTATGTCCTGCATGGCCACTGTGGCGTATGCGTAACATTTTTCGTATGGTAGAGGAGTTGTATGCCCAGCAGGGCCACTGTGGCGTATGTCCAGCAGGGCCACTGTGGCGTATGTCCTGCATGGCCACGGTGGCGTATGTCCAGCAGGGCCACAGTGGCGTATGTCCTGCAGCGCCACTGTGGCGTATGTCCAGCAGTGCCACCGTGGCGTATGTCTAACATGGCCACTGTGGCGTATGTCCAGCAGGGCCACAGTGGCGTATGTCTAGCATGGCCACTGTGGCGTATGTCCTGCAGCGCCACTGTGGCGTATGTCCAGCATGGCCACTGTGGCGTATATCCAGCAGAGCCACTGTGGCGTATGTCCTGCAGCGCCACTGCGGCGTATGTCCAGCAGGGCCACAGTGGCGTATGTCCAGCAGGGCCACAGTGGCGTATGTCCTGCAGCGCCACTGTGGCGTATGTCCAGCAGGGCCACAGTGGCGTATGTCCTGCATGGCCACTGTGGCGTATGCGTAACATTTTTCGTATGGTAGAGGAGTTGTATGTCCAGCAGGGCCACAGTGGCGTATGTCCTGCATGGCCACTGTGGCGTATGCGTAACATTTTTCGTATGGTAGAGGAGTTGTATGTCCAGCAGGGCCACAGTGGCGTATGTCCTGCATGGCCACGGTGGCGTATGTCCAGCAGGGCCACAGTGGCGTATGTCCTGCAGCGCCACTGTGGCGTATGTCCAGCAGTGCCACCGTGGCGTATGTCTAACATGGCCACTGTGGCGTATGTCCAGCAGGGCCACAGTGGCGTATGTCTAGCATGGCCACTGTGGCGTATGTCCTGCAGCGCCACTGTGGCGTATGTCCAGCATGGCCACTGTGGCGTATATCCAGCAGAGCCACTGTGGCGTATGTCCTGCAGCGCCACTGCGGCGTATGTCCAGCAGGGCCACAGCGGCGTATGTCCAGCAGGGCCACAGTGGCGTATGTCCTGCAGCGCCACTGTGGCGTATGTCCAGCAGGGCCACAGTGGCGTATGTCCTGCATGGCCACTGTGGCGTATGCGTAACATTTTTCGTATGGTAGAGGAGTTGTATGTCCAGCAGAGCCACTGTGGCGTATGTCCTGCAGCGCCACTGCGGCGTATGTCCAGCAGGGCCACAGTGGCGTATGTCCAGCAGGGCCACAGTGGCGTATGTCCTGCAGCGCCACTGTGGCGTATGTCCAGCAGTGCCACCGTGGCGTATGTCTAACATGGCCACTGTGGCGTATGTCCAGCAGGGCCACAGTGGCGTATGTCTAGCATGGCCACTGTGGCGTATGTCCTGCAGCGCCACTGTTGCGTATGTCCAGCATGGCCACTGTGGCGTATATCCAGCAGAGCCACTGTGGCGTATGTCCTGCAGCGCCACTGCGGCGTATGTCCAGCAGGGCCACAGTGGCGTATGTCCAGCAGGGCCACAGTGGCGTATGTCCTGCAGCGCCACTGTGGCGTATGTCCAGCAGGGCCACAGTGGCGTATGTCTAGCATGGCCACTGTGGCGTATGTCCGGCAGGGCCACTGCGGCGTATGTCCAGCAGGGCCACAGTGGCATATGTCTAGCATGGCCACTGTGGCGTATGCCCAGCAGGGCCACTGTGGCGTATGTCCAGCAGGGCCACTGTGGCGTATGTCCAGCAGGGCCACAGTGGCGTATGTCCTGCATGGCCACTGTGGCGTATGCGTAACATTTTTCGTATGGTAGAGGAGGCAGTCTTGAGAGTTGTCCTGCATGGCAACTGTGGCGTATATCCAGCAGGGCCACTGTGGCGTATGTCCAGCAGGGCCACTGTGGCGTATGTCCAGCAGGGCCACTGTGGCGTATGTCCAGCAGGGCCACAGTGGCGTATGTATTGCATGGCCACGGTGGCGTATGTCCAGCAGGGCCACAGTGGCGTATGTCCTGCAGCGCCACTGTGGCGTATGTCCAGCAGTGCCACAGTGGCGTATGTCTAACATGGCCACTGTGGCGTATGTCCAGCAGGGCCACAGTGGCGTATGTCTAGCATGGCCACTGTGCCGTATGTCCTGCAGCGCCACTGTGGCGTATGTCCAGCATGGCCACTGTGGCGTATATCCAGCAGAGCCACTGTGGCGTATGTCCAGCAAGGCCACAGTGGCGTATGTCCAGCAGCGCCACTGTGGCGTTTGTCCAGCATGGCCACTGTGGCGTATGTCCAGCATGGCCACAGTGGCGTATGTCTAGCATGGCCACTGTGCCGTATGTCCTGCAGCGCCACTGTGGCGTATGTCCAGCATGGCCACTGTGGCGTATGTCCAGCATGGCCACTGTGGCGTATGTCCTGCAGCGCCACTGCGGCGTATGTCCAGCGGGGCCACAGTGGCGTATGTCCTGCAGGGCCACTGTGGCGTATGTCCTGCATGGCCACTGTGGCTTATGTTCAGCAGGGCCACAGTGGCGTATGTCCAGCATGGCCACTGTGGCGTATGTCCAGCATGGCCACTGTGGCGTATGTCCAGCAGGGCCACAGTGGCGTATGTCCTGCATGGCCACTGTGGCGTATGCGTAACATTTTTCGTATGGTAGAGGAGGCAGTTTTGAGAGTTGTCCTGCATGGCAACTGTGGCGTATGTCCAGCATGGCCACTGTGGCATATGTCCTGCAGGGCCACAGTGGCGTATGTCCAGCAGGGCCACAGTGGCGTATGTCCTGCATGGCCACTGTGGCGTATGCGTAACATTTTTCGTATGGTAGAGGAGGCAGTCTTGAGAGTTGTCCTGCATGGCAACTGTGGCGTATGTCCAGCATGGTCACTGTGGCGTATGTCCAGCATGGCCACTGTGGCGTATGTCCAGCATGGCCACTGTGGCGTATGTCCTGCATGGCCACTGTGGCTTATGTTCAGCAGGGCCACAGTGGCGTATGTCCAGCATGGCCACTGTGGCGTATGTCCAGCATGGCCACTGTGGCGTATGTCCAGCAGGGCCACAGTGGCGTATGTCCTGCAGGGCCACAGTGGCGTATGTCCTGCATGGCCACTGTGGCGTATGCGTAACATTTTTCGTATGGTAGAGGAGGCAGTTTTGAGAGTTGTCCTGCATGGCAACTGTGGCGTATGTCCAGCATGGCCACTGTGGCATATGTCCTGCAGGGCCACAGTGGCGTATGTCCAGCAGGGCCACAGTGGCGTATGTCCTGCATGGCCACTGTGGCGTATGCGTAACATTTTTCGTATGGTAGAGGAGGCAGTCTTGAGAGTTGTCCTGCATGGCAACTGTGGCGTATGTCCAGCATGGTCACTGTGGCGTATGTCCAGCATGGCCACTGTGGCGTATGTCCAGCATGGCCACTGTGGCGTATGTCCAGCATGGCCACTGTGGCGTATGTCCAGCATGGCCACTGTGGCGTATGTCCAGCATGGCCACTGTGGCGTATGTCCAGCATGGCCACTGTGGCGTATGTCCAGCAGGGCCACAGTGGCGTATGTCCTGCAGGGCCACAGTGGCGTATGTCCTGCATGGCCACTGTGGCGTATGTCCAGCATGGCCACTGTGGCGTATGTCCAGCATGGCCACTGTGGCGTATGTCCAGCATGGCCACTGTGGCGTATGTCCAGCATGGCCGCGGTGGCATATGTCCATCAGGGCCACTGTGGCGTATGTCCAGCAGGGCCACAGTGGCGTATGTCCTGCAGCGCCACTGCGGCGTATGTCCAGCAGGGCCACTGTGGCGTATGTCCAGCATGGCCACTGTGGCGTATGTCCTGCATGGCCACTGTGGCGTGTGTCCAGCATGGCCACTGTGGCGTATGCGTAACATTTTTCGTATGGTAGAGGAGGCAGTCTTGAGAGTTATCCTGCATGGCAACTGTGGCGTATGTCCAGCAGGGCCACTGTGGCGTATGTCTAGCATGGCCACTGTGGCGTATGTCCAGCAGGGCCACTGTGGCGTATGTCTAGCATGGCCACTGTGCCGTATGTCCAGCATGGCCACTGTGGCGTATGTCCAGCAGGGCCACTGTGGCGTATGTCTAGCATGGCCACTGTGGCGTATGTCCAGCAGGGCCACTGTGGCGTATGTCTAGCATGGCCACTGTGCCGTATGTCCAGCAGGGCCACTTTGGCGTATGTCCAGCATGGCCACTGTGGCGTATGTCCTGCAGCGCCACTGCGGCGTATGTCCAGCAGGGCCACAGTGGCGTATGTCCAGCAGGGCCACTGTGGCGTATGTCTAGCATGGCCACTGTGGCGTATGTCCAGCAGGGCCACAGTGGCGTATGTCCAGCATGGCCACTGTGGCGTATGTCCAGCAGGGCCACTGTGGCGTATATCCAGCAGGGCCACAGTGGCGTATGTCCAGCATGGCCACTGTGGCGTATGTCCAGCAGGGCCACTGTGGCCTATGTCTAGCATGGCCACTGTGGCGTATGTCCAGCAGGGCCACTGTGGCGTATGTCTAGCATGGCCACTGTGCCGTATGTCCAGCAGGGCCACTTTGGCGTATGTCCAGCAGGGCCACTGTGGCGTATGTCCAGCATGGCCACTGTGGCGTATGTCCTGCAGGGCCACTGTGGCGTATGTCTGGCATGGCCACTGTGGCGTATGTCCAGCATGGCCACTGTGGCGTATGTCCAGCATGGCCGCGGTGGCATATGTCCATCAGGGCCACTGTGGCGTATGTCCAGCATGGCCACTGTGGCGCATATCCAGCAGGGCCACTGTGGCCTATGTCCAGCATGCCCACTGTGGCGTATGTCCAGCAGGGCCACAGTGGCGTTTGTCCAGCAGGGCCACAGTGGCGTATGTCCAGCATGGCCACTGTGGCGTATGTCCAGCATGGCCACTGTGGCGTATGTCCAGCATGGCCACTGTGGCGTATGTCCAGCATGGCCACTGTGGCGTATGTCCTGCAGGGCCACTGTGGCGTATGTCTGGCATGGCCACTGTGGCGTATGTCCAGCATGGCCACTGTGGCGTATGTCCTGCAGGGCCACTGCGGCGTATGTCCAGCAGGGCCACTGTGGCGTATGTCCAGCATGGCCACTGTGGCGTATGTCCTGCAGGGCCACTGTGGCGTATGTCTGGCATGGCCACTGTGGCGTATGTCCAGCATGGCCACTGTGGCGTATGTCCAGCATGGCCGCGGTGGCATATGTCCATCAGGGCCACTGTGGCGTATGTCCAGCATGGCCACTGTGGCGCATATCCAGCAGGGCCACTGTGGCCTATGTCCAGCATGCCCACTGTGGCGTATGTCCAGCAGGGCCACAGTGGCGTTTGTCCAGCAGGGCCACAGTGGCGTATGTCCAGCATGGCCACTGTGGCGTATGTCCAGCATGGCCACTGTGGCGTATGTCCTGCAGCGCCACTGCGGCGTATGTCCAGCAGGGCCACAGTGGCGTATGTCCAGCAGGGCCACTGTGGCGTATGTCCAGCAGGGCCACAGTGACGTATGTCCTGCAAGGCCACGGTGGCGTATGTCCAGCAGGGCCACAGTGACGTATGTCCTGCAAGGCCACGGTGGCGTATGTCCAGCAGGGCCACAGCGGCGTATGTCTAGCATGGCTACTGTGGCGTATGTCCGGCAGGGCCACTGCGGCGTATGTCCAGCAGGGCCACTGTGGCGTATGTCCAGCAGGGCCACTGTGGCGTATGTCCAGCAGGGCCACTGTGGCGTATGTCCAGCAGGGCCACTGTGGCGTATGTCCAGCAGGGCCACTGTGGCGTATGTCCAGCAGGGCCACTGTGGCGTATGTCCAGCATGGCCACTGTGGCGTATATCCAGCAGGGCCACTGTGGCGTATGTCCAGCATGGCCACTGTGGCGTATGTCCAGCATGGCCACTGTGGCGTATATCCAGCAGGGCCACAGTGGCGTATGTCCAGCATGGCCACTATGGCGTATGTCTAGCATGGCCACTGTGGCGTATGTCCAGCATGGCCACTGTGGCGTATGTCCAGCATGGCCACTGTGGCGTATGTCCAGCATGGCCGCGGTGGCATATGTCCATCAGGGCCACTGTGGCGTATGTCCAGCAGGGCCACAGTGGCGTATGTCCTGCAGCGCCACTGCGGCGTATGTCCAGCAGGGCCACAGTGGCGTATGTCCAGCATGGCCACTGTGGCGTATGTCCTGCATGGCCACTGTGGCGTGTGTCCAGCATGGCCACTGTGGCGTATGTCCTGCAGGGCCACTGTGGCGTGTGTCCAGCATGGCCACTGTGGCGTATGCGTAACATTTTTCGTATGGTAGAGGAGGCAGTCTTGAGAGTTATCCTGCATGGCAACTGTGGCGTATGTCCAGCATGGCCACTGTGGCGTATGTCCAGCAGGGCCACTGTGGCGTATGTCCAGCAGGGCCACTGTGGCGTATGTCCAGCAGGGCCACAGTGACGTATGTCCTGCAAGGCCACGGTGGCGTATGTCCAGCAGGGCCACAGTGGCGTATGTCTAGCATGGCTACTGTGGCGTATGTCCGGCAGGGCCACTGCGGCGTATGTCCAGCAGGGCCACAGTGGCGTATGTCTAGCATGGCCACTGTGGCGTATGTCCCGCATGGCCACTGTGGCGTATGTCCTGCAGGGCCTCTGTGGCGTATGTCCAGCATGGCCACTGTGGCGTATGTCCAGCAGGGCCACTGTGGCGTATGTCCAGCATGGCCACTGTGGCGTATATCCAGCAGGGCCACAGTGGCGTATGTCCAGCATGGCCACAGTGGCGTATGTCCTGCAGCGCCACTGCGGCGTATGTCCAGCAGGGCCACAGTGGCGTATGTCCAGCATGGCCACTGTGGCGTATGTCCAGCATGGCCACTGTGGCGTATGTCCAGCATGGCCGCGGTGGCATATGTCCATCAGGGCCACTGTGGCGTATGTCCAGCATGGCCACTGTGGCGTATATCCAGCAGGGCCACAGTGGCGTATGTCCAGCATGGCCACTGTGGCGTATCTCTAGCATGGCCACTGTGGCGTATGTCCTGCAGGGCCACTGTGGCGTGTGTCCAGCATGGTCACTGTGGCGTATGTCCAGCATGGCCACTGTGGCGTATGTCCAATAGGGCCACTGTGGCGTATGTCCTGCAGGGCCACTGTGGCGTATGCGTAACATTTTTCGTATGGTAGAGGAGGCAGTCTTGAGAATTGTCCAGCATGGCAACTGTGGCGTATGTCCAGCATGGCCACTGTGGCGTATGTCCAGCATGGCCACTGTGGCGTATGTCCAGCATGGCCACTGTGGCGTATATCCAGCAGGGCCACAGTGGCGTATGTCCAGCATGGCCACTGTGGCGTATGTCTAGCATGGCCACTGTGGCGTATGTCCTGCAGGGCCACTGTGCCGTGTGTCCAGCATGGCCACTGTGGCGTATGCGTTACATTTTTCGTATGGTAGAGGAGGCAGTCTTGAGAGTTATCCTGCATGGCAACTGTGGCGTATGTCCAGCATGGCCACTGTGGCGTATGTCCAGCAGGGCCACTGTGGCGTATGTCCTGCAGGGCCACAGTGGCGTATGTCCAGCATGGCCACAGTGGCGTATGTCCTGCAGCGCCACTGCGGCGTATGTCCAGCAGGGCCACAGTGGCGTATGTCCAGCATGGCCACTGTGGCGTATGTCCAGCATGGCCACTGTGGCGTATGTCCAGCATGGCCGCGGTGGCATATGTCCATCAGGGCCACTGTGGCGTATGTCCAGCATGGCCACTGTGGCGTATATCCAGCAGGGCCACAGTGGCGTATGTCCAGCATGGCCACTGTGGCGTATCTCTAGCATGGCCACTGTGGCGTATGTCCTGCAGGGCCACTGTGGCGTGTGTCCAGCATGGCCACTGTGGCGTATGTCCAGCATGGCCACTGTGGCGTATGTCCAATAGGGCCACTGTGGCGTATGTCCTGCAGGGCCACTGTGGCGTATGCGTAACATTTTTCGTATGGTAGAGGAGGCAGTCTTGAGAATTGTCCAGCATGGCAACTGTGGCGTATGTCCAGCATGGCCACTGTGGCGTATGTCCAGCATGGCCACTGTGGCGTATGTCCAGCATGGCCACTGTGGCGTATATCCAGCAGGGCCACAGTGGCGTATGTCCAGCATGGCCACTGTGGCGTATGTCTAGCATGGCCACTGTGGCGTATGTCCTGCAGGGCCACTGTGCCGTGTGTCCAGCATGGCCACTGTGGCGTATGCGTTACATTTTTCGTATGGTAGAGGAGGCAGTCTTGAGAGTTATCCTGCATGGCAACTGTGGCGTATGTCCAGCATGGCCACTGTGGCGTATGTCCAGCAGGGCCACTGTGGCGTATGTCCTGCAGGGCCACAGTGGCGTATGTCCAGCATGGCCACTGTGGCGTATGTCTAGCATGGCCACTGTGGCGTATGTCCTGCAGGGCCACTGTGGCGTGTGTCCAGCATGGCCACTGTGGCGTATGCGTTACATTTTTCGTATGGTAGAGGAGGCAGTCTTGAGAATTGTCCTGCATGGCAACTGCGGCGTATGTCCAGCATGGCCACTTTGGCGTATGTCCAGCAGGGCCACTGTGGCGTATGTCCAGCATGGCCACTGTGGCGTATGTCCAGCATGGCCACTGTGGCGTATATCCAGCAGGGCCACAGTGGCGTATGTCCAGCATGGCCACTGTGGCGTATGTCTAGCATGGCCACTGTGGCGTATGTCCTGCAGGGCCACTGTGGCGTGTGTCCAGCATGGCCACTGTGGCGTATGCGTTACATTTTTCGTATGGTAGAGGAGGCAGTCTTGAGAGTTATCCTGCATGGCAACTGTGGCGTATTTCCAGCAGGGCCACAGTGGCGTTTGTCCAGCAGGGCCACTGTGGCGTATGTCCAGCATGGCCACTGTGGCGTATGTCCAGCATGGCCACTGTGGCGTATGTCCAGCATGGCCGCGGTGGCATATGTCCATCAGGGCCACTGTGGCGTATGTCCAGCAGGGCCACAGTGGCGTATGTCCTGCAGCGCCACTGCGGCGTATGTCCAGCAGGGCCACAGTGGCGTATGTCCAGCATGGCCACTGTGGCGTATGTCCTGCATGGCCACTGTGGCGTGTGTCCAGCATGGCCACTGTGGCGTATGCGTTACATTTTTCGTATGGTAGAGGAGGCAGTCTTGAGAGTTATCCTGCATGGCAACTGTGGCGTATGTCCAGCATGGCCACTGTGGCGTATGTCCAGCAGGGCCACTGTGGCGTATGTCCAGCAGGGCCACTGTGGCGTATGTCCAGCAGGGCCACAGTGACGTATGTCCTGCAAGGCCACGGTGGCGTATGTCCAGCAGGGCCACAGTGGCGTATGTCTAGCATGGCTACTGTGGCGTATGTCCGGCAGGGCCACTGCGGCGTATGTCCAGCAGGGCCACAGTGGCGTATGTCTAGCATGGCCACTGTGGCGTATGTCCAGCATGGCCACTGTGGCGTATGTCCTGCAGGGCCTCTGTGGCGTATGTCCAGCAGGGCCACTGTGGCGTATGTCCAGCATGGCCACTGTGGCGTATATCCAGCAGGGCCACAGTGGCGTATGTCCCGCATGGCCACTGTGGCGTATGCGTAACATTTTTCGTATGGTAGAGGAGGCAGTCTTGAGAGTTGTCCTGCATGGCAACTGCGGCGTATGTCCAGCAGGGCCACTGTGGCGTATGTCCAGCATGGCCACTGTGGCGTATATCCAGCAGGGCCACAGTGGCGTATGTCCAGCATGGCCACTGTGGCGTATCTCTAGCATGGCCACTGTGGCGTATGTCCTGCAGGGCCACTGTGGCGTGTGTCCAGCATGGCCACTGTGGCGTATGTCCAGCATGGCCACTGTGGCGTATGTCCAATAGGGCCACTGTGGCGTATGTCCTGCAGGGCCACTGTGGCGTATGCGTAACATTTTTCGTATGGTAGAGGAGGCAGTCTTGAGAATTGTCCAGCATGGCAACTGTGGCGTATGTCCAGCATGGCCACTGTGGCGTATGTCCAGCATGGCCACTGTGGCGTATGTCCAGCATGGCCACTGTGGCGTATATCCAGCAGGGCCACAGTGGCGTATGTCCAGCATGGCCACTGTGGCGTATGTCTAGCATGGCCACTGTGGCGTATGTCCTGCAGGGCCACTGTGCCGTGTGTCCAGCATGGCCACTGTGGCGTATGCGTTACATTTTTCGTATGGTAGAGGAGGCAGTCTTGAGAGTTATCCTGCATGGCAACTGTGGCGTATGTCCAGCATGGCCACTGTGGCGTATGTCCAGCAGGGCCACTGTGGCGTATGTCTAGCATGGCCACTGTGGCGTATGTCCAGCAGGGCCACTGTGGCGTATGTCTAGCATGGCCACTGTGCCGTATGTCCAGCAGGGCCACTTTGGCGTATGTCCAGCAGGGCCACTGTGGCGTATATCCAGCAGGGCCACAGTGGCGTATGTCCAGCATGGCCACTGTGGCGTATGTCCAGCAGGGCCACTGTGGCGTATGTCTAGCATGGCCACTGTGGCGTATGTCCAGCATGGCCACTGTGGCGTATATCCAGCAGGGCCACAGTGGCGTATGTCCAGCATGGCCACTGTGGCGTATGTCTAGCATGGCCACTGTGGCGTATGTCCTGCAGGGCCACTGTGGCGTATGTCTAGCATGGCCACTGTGGCGTATGTCCAGCAGGGCCACTGTGGCGTATGTCCAGCATGGCCACTATGGCGTATGTCTAGCATGGCCACTGTGGCGTATGTCCAGCAGGGCCACTGTGGCGTATGTCCAGCATGGCCACTATGGCGTATATCCAGCAGGGCCACAGTGGCGTATGTCCAGCATGGCCACTGTGGCGTATGTCTAGCATGGCCACTGTGGCGTATGTCCAGCATGGCCACTGTGGCGTATGTCCAGCATGGCCACTATGGCGTATATCCAGCAGGGCCACAGTGGCGTATGTCCAGCATGGCCACTGTGGCGTATGTCTAGCATGGCCACTGTGGCGTATGTCCAGCAGGGCCACTGTGGCGTATGTCCAGCATGGCCACTATGGCGTATGTCTAGCATGGCCACTGTGGCGTATGTCCAGCAGGGCCACTGTGGCGTATGTCCAGCATGGCCACTATGGCGTATATCCAGCAGGGCCACAGTGGCGTATGTCCAGCATGGCCACTGTGGCGTATGTCTAGCATGGCCACTGTGGCGTATGTCCAGCATGGCCACTGTGGCGTATGTCCAGCATGGCCACTATGGCGTATATCCAGCAGGGCCACAGTGGCGTATGTCCAGCATGGCCACTGTGGCGTATGTCTAGCATGGCCACTGTGGCGTATGTCCTGCAGGGCCACTGTGGCGTATGTCTAGCATGGCCACTGTGGCGTATGTCCAGCAGGGCCACTGTGGCGTATGTCCAGCATGGCCACTATGGCGTATATCCAGCAGGGCCACAGTGGCGTATGTCCAGCATGGCCACTGTGGCGTATGTCTAGCATGGCCACTGTGGCGTATGTCCAGCAGGGCCACTGTGGCGTATGTCCAGCATGGCCACTATGGCGTATATCCAGCAGGGCCACAGTGGCGTATGTCCAGCATGGCCACTGTGGCGTATGTCTAGCATGGCCACTGTGGCGTATGTCCAGCATGGCCACTGTGGCGTATGTCCAGCATGGCCACTATGGCGTATATCCAGCAGGGCCACAGTGGCGTATGTCCAGCATGGCCACTGTGGCGTATGTCTAGCATGGCCACTGTGGCGTATGTCCAGCAGGGCCACTGTGGCGTATGTCCAGCATGGCCACTATGGCGTATGTCTAGCATGGCCACTGTGGCGTATGTCCAGCAGGGCCACTGTGGCGTATGTCCAGCATGGCCACTATGGCGTATATCCAGCAGGGCCACAGTGGCGTATGTCCAGCATGGCCACTGTGGCGTATGTCTAGCATGGCCACTGTGGCGTATGTCCAGCATGGCCACTGTGGCGTATGTCCAGCATGGCCACTATGGCGTATATCCAGCAGGGCCACAGTGGCGTATGTCCAGCATGGCCACTGTGGCGTATGTCTAGCATGGCCACTGTGGCGTATGTCCTGCAGGGCCACTGTGGCGTATGTCTAGCATGGCCACTGTGGCGTATGTCCAGCAGGGCCACTGTGGCGTATGTCCAGCATGGCCACTATGGCGTATATCCAGCAGGGCCACAGTGGCGTATGTCCAGCATGGCCACTGTGGCGTATGTCTAGCATGGCCACTGTGGCGTATGTCCAGCAGGGCCACTGTGGCGTATGTCTAGCATGGCCACTGTGGCGTATGTCCAGCATGGCCACTGTGGCGTATATCCAGCAGGGCCACTTTGGCGTATGTCCAGCATGGCCACTTTGGCGTATGTCCAGCATGGCCACTGTGGCGTATATCCAGCAGGGCCACAGTGGCGTATGTCCAGCATGGCCACTGTGGCGTATGTCTAGCATGGCCACTGTGGCGTATGTCCTGCAGGGCCACTGTGGCGTATGTCTAGCATGGCCACTGTGGCGTATGTCCAGCATGGCCACTATGGCGTATATCCAGCAGGGCCACAGTGGCGTATGTCCAGCATGGCCACTGTGGCGTATGTCTAGCATGGCCACTGTGGCGTATGTCCAGCATGGCCACTGTGGCGTATGTCCAGCAGGGCCACTGTGGCGTATGTCTAGCATGGCCACTGTGGCGTATGTCCAGCAGGGCCACTGTGGCGTATGTCTAGCATGGCCACTGTGGCGTATGTCCAGCATGGCCACTGTGGCGTATATCCAGCAGGGCCACTTTGGCGTATGTCCAGCATGGCCACTTTGGCGTATGTCCAGCATGGCCACTGTGGCGTATATCCAGCAGGGCCACAGTGGCGTATGTCCAGCATGGCCACTGTGGCGTATGTCTAGCATGGCCACTGTGGCGTATGTCCTGCAGGGCCACTGTGGCGTATGTCTGGCATGGCCACTGTGGCGTATGTCCAGCATGGCCACTGTGGCGCATATCCAGCAGGGCCACTGTGGCCTATGTCCAGCATGCCCACTGTGGCGTATGTCCAGCAGGGCCACAGTGGCGTTTGTCCAGCAGGGCCACAGTGGCGTATGTCCAGCATGGCCACTGTGGCGTATGTCCAGCATGGCCACTGTGGCGTATGTCCAGCATGGCCACTGTGGCGTATGTCCTGCATGGCCACTGTGGCGTGTGTCCAGCATGGCCACTGTGGCGTATGCGTAACATTTTTCGTATGGTAGAGGAGGCAGTCTTGAGAGTTATCCTGCATGGCAACTGTGGCGTATGTCCAGCATGGCCACTGTGGCGTATGTCCAGCAGGGCCACTGTGGCGTGTGTCCAGCATGGCCACTGTGGCGTATGCGTTACATTTTTCGTATGGTAGAGGAGGCAGTCTTGAGAGTTGTCCTGCATGGCAACTGTGGCGTATGTCCAGCATGGCCACTGTGGCTTATGTCCAGCATGGCCACTGTGGCGCATATCCAGCAGGGCCACTGTGGCCTATGTCCAGCATGGGCACTGTGGCGTATGTCCAGCAGGGCCACAGTGGCGTTTGTCCAGCAGGGCCACAGTGGCGTATGTCCAGCATGGCCACAGTGGCGTATGTCCTGCAGGGCCACTGTGGCGTATGTCCAGCAGGGCCACAGTGACGTATGTCCTGCAGGGCCACTGTGGCGTATGTCCAGCATGGCCACTGTGGCGTATGTCCAGCATGGCCACTGTGGCGTATGTCCAGCATGGCCGCGGTGGCATATGTCCATCAGGGCCACTGTGGCGTATGTCCAGCAGGGCCACAGTGGCGTATGTCCTGCAGCGCCACTGCGGCGTATGTCCAGCAGGGCCACAGTGACGTATGTCCTGCAGGGCCACTGTGGCGTATGTCCAGCATGGCCACTGTGGCGTATGTCCAGCATGGCCACTGTGGCGTATGTCCAGCATGGCCGCGGTGGCATATGTCCATCAGGGCCACTGTGGCGTATGTCCAGCAGGGCCACAGTGGCGTATGTCCTGCAGCGCCACTGCGGCGTATGTCCAGCAGGGCCACAGTGGCGTATGTCCAGCATGGCCACTGTGGCGTATGCGTTACATTTTTCGTATGGTAGAGGAGGCAGTCTTGAGAGTTATCCTGCATGGCAACTGTGGCGTATGTCCAGCATGGCCACTGTGGCGTATGTCCAGCAGGGCCACTGTGGCGTATGTCTAGCATGGCCACTGTGCCGTATGTCCAGCAGGGCCACTTTGGCGTATGTCCAGCAGGGCCACTGTGGCGTATGTCCAGCATGGCCACTGTGGCGTATATCCAGCAGGGCCACTGTGGCGTATGTCCAGCATGGCCACTTTGGCGTATGTCCAGCATGGCCACTGTGGCGTATATCCAGCAGGGCCACAGTGGCGTATGTCCAGCATGGCCACTGTGGCGTATGTCTAGCATGGCCACTGTGGCGTATGTCCTGCAGGGCCACTGTGGCGTATGTCTGGCATGGCCACTGTGGCGTATGTCCAGCATGGCCACTGTGGCGTATGTCCTGCAGCGCCGCTGCGGCGTATGTCCAGCATGGCCACTGTGGCGTATGTCCAGCAGGGCCACTGTGGCGTATGTCCAGCATGGCCACTGTGGCGTATGTCCAGCAGGGCCACAGTGGCGTATGTGCTGCATGGCCACTGTGGCGTATGCGTAACATTTTTCGTATGGTAGAGGAGGCAGTCTTGAGAGTTGTCCTGCATGGCAACTGCGGCGTATGTCCAGCATGGCCACTGCGGCGTATGTCCAGCATGGCCACTGTGGCGTATGTCCAGCAGGGCCACTGTGGCGTATGTCCAGCATGGCCACTGTGGCGTATGTCCAGCATGGCCACTGTGGCGTATGTCCAGCAGGGCCACTGTGGCGTATGTCCAGCATGGCCACTGTGGCGTATGTCCAGCAGGGCCACAGTGGCGTATGTGCTGCATGGCCACTGTGGCGTATGCGTAACATTTTTCGTATGGTAGAGGAGGCAGTCTTGAGAGTTGTCCTGTATGGCAACTGCGGCGTATGTCCAGCATGGCCACTTTGGCGTATGTCCAGCAGGGCCACTGTGGCGTATGTCCAGCATGGCCACTGTGGCGTATATCCAGCAGGGCCACTGTGGCGTATGTCCAGCATGGCCACTGTGGCGTATGTCCAGCATGGCCACTGTGGCGTATATCCAGCAGGGCCACAGTGGCGTATGTCCAGCATGGCCACTGTGGCGTATGTCTAGCATGGCCACTGTGGCATATGTCCTGCAGGGCCACTGTGGCGTGTGTCCAGCACGGCCACTGTGGCGTATGCGTAACATTTTTCGTATGGTAGAGGAGGCAGTCTTGAGAGTTGTCCTGTATGGCAACTGCGGCGTATGTCCAGCATGGCCACTTTGGCGTATGTCCAGCAGGGCCACTGTGGCGTATGTCCAGCATGGCCACTGTGGCGTATATCCAGCAGGGCCACTGTGGCGTATGTCCAGCATGGCCACTGTGGCGTATGTCCAGCATGGCCACTGTGGCGTATGTCCAGCATGGCCACTGTGGCGTATATCCAGCAGGGCCACTGTGGCGTATGTCCAGCATGGCCACTGTGGCGTATGTCCAGCATGGCCACTGTGGCGTATATCCAGCAGGGCCACTGTGGCGTATGTCCTGCAGCGCCACTGTGGCGTATGTCCAGCATGGCCACTGTGGCGTATATCCAGCAGGGCCACTGTGGCGTATGTCCAGCATGGCCACTGTGGCGTATGTCCAGCATGGCCACTGTGGCGTATATCCAGCAGGGCCACAGTGGCGTATGTCCAGCATGGCCACTGTGGCGTATGTCCTGCAGCGCCACTGCGGCGTATGTCCAGCATGGCCACTGTGGCGTATGTCTGGCATGGCCACTGTGGCGTATGTCCAGCATGGCCACTGTGGCGTATGTCCTGCAGCGCCGCTGCGGCGTATGTCCAGCATGGCCACTGTGGCGTATGTCCAGCATGGCCACTGTGGCGTATGTCCAGCAGGGCCACTGTGGCGTATGTCCAGCATGGCCACTGTGGCGTATGTCCTGCAGGGCCACTGTGGCGTATGTCTGGCATGGCCACTGTGGCGTATGTCCAGCATGGCCACTGTGGCGTATGTCCTGCAGCGCCGCTGCGGCGTATGTCCAGCATGGCCACTGTGGCGTATGTCCAGCAGGGCCACTGTGGCGTATGTCCAGCATGGCCACTGTGGCGTATATCCAGCAGGGCCACTGTGGCGTATGTCCAGCATGGCCACTGTGGCGTATGTCCAGCATGGCCACTGAGGCGTATATCCAGCAGGGCCACAGTGGCTTATGTCCAGCATGGCCACTGTGGCGTATGTCCAGCATGGCCACTGTGGCGTATGTCCAGCAGGGCCACTGTGGCGTATGCGTAACATTTTTCGTATGGTAGAGGAGGCAGTCTTGAGAATTGTCCTGCATGGCAACTGCGGCGTATGTCCAGCATGGCCACTTTGGCGTATGTCCAGCAGGGCCACTGTGGCGTATGTCCAGCATGGCCACTGTGGCGTATGTCTAGCATGGCCACTGTGGCGTATGTCCTGCAGGGCCACTGTGGCGTGTGTCCAGCATGGCCACTGTGGCGTATGCGTTACATTTTTCGTATGGTAGAGGAGGCAGTCTTGAGAGTTATCCTGCATGGCAACTGTGGCGTATGTCCAGCATGGCCACTGTGGCGTATATCCAGCAGGGCCACAGTGGCGTATGTCCAGCATGGCCACTGTGGCGTATGTCTAGCATGGCCACTGTGGCGTATGTCCTGCAGGGCCACTGTGGCGTATGTCCAGCATGGCCACTGTGGCGTATGTCCTGCAGGGCCACTGTGGCGTATGTCCAGCATGGCCACTGTGGCGTATGTCTAGCACGGCCACTGTGGCGTATGTCCAGCAGGGCCACTGTGGCGTATGCGTAACATTTTTCGTATGGTAGAGGAGGCAGTCTTGAGAATTGTCCTGCATGGCAACTGTGGCGTATGTCCAGCATGGCCACTGTGGCGTATGTCCAGCAGGGCCACAGTGACGTATGTCCTGCATGGCCACGGTGGCGTATGTCCAGCAGGGCCACAGTGGCGTATGTCTAGCATGGCTACTGTGGCGTATGTCCGGCAGGGCCACTGCGGCGTATGTCCAGCAGGGCCACAGTGGCGTATGTCTAGCATGGCCACTGTGGCGTATGCCCAGCAGGGCCACTGTGGCGTATGTCCAGCATGGCCACAGTGGCGTATGTCTAGCATGGCCACTGTGACGTATGTCCAGCATGGCCACTGTGGCGTATGTCCAGCAGGGCCACTGTGGCGTATGTCCAGCAGGACCACAGTGGCGTATGTCCTGCATGGCCACTGTGGCGTATGCCCAGCAGGGCCACTGTGGCGTATGTCCAGCAGGACCACAGTGGCGTATGTCCTGCATGGCCACGGTGGCGTATGTCCAGCAGGGCCACAGTGGCGTATGTCCAGCATGGCCACTGTGGCGTATGTCCAGCATGGCCACTGTGGCGTATGTCCAGCATGGCCACTGTGGCGTATATCCAGCAGGGCCACAGTGGCGTATGTCCAGCATGGCCACTGTGGCGTATGTCTAGCATGGCCACTGTGGCATATGTCCTGCAGGGCCACTGTGGCGTGTGTCCAGCACGGCCACTGTGGCGTATGCGTTACATTTTTCGTATGGTAGAGGAGGCAGTCTTGAGAGTTATCCTGCATGGCAACTGTGGCGTATGTCCTGCATGGCAACTGTGGCGTATGTCCAGCAGGGCCACTGTGGCGTATGTCCAGCATGGCCACTGTGGCGTATGTCCAGCAGGGCCACTGTGGCGTATGTCCAGCATGGCCACTGTGGCGTATGTCTAGCAGGGCCACTGTGGCGTATGTCCTGCAGGGCCACTGTGGCGTGTGTCCAGCAGGGCCACAGTGGCGTATGTCCTGCATGGCCACTGTGGCGTATATCCAGCAGGGCCACTGTGGCGTATGTCCAGCATGGCCACTGTGGCGTATGTCTAGCAGGGCCACTGTGGCGTATGTCCTGCAGGGCCACTGTGGCGTGTGTCCAGCAGGGCCACAGTGGCGTATGTCCTGCATGGCCACTGTGGCGTATATCCAGCAGGGCCACTGGGGCGTATGTCCAGCAGGGCCACTGTGGCGTATGTCCATAAGCGTAACATTTTTCGTATGGTAGAGGAGACAGTCTTGAGAGTTGGCCTGCATGGCAACTGCGGCGTATGTCCAGCATGGCCACTGTGGCGTATGTCCAGCAGGGCCACTGTGGCGTATGTCCAGCATGGCCACTCTGGCGTATGTCCAGCATGGCCACTGTGGCGTATATCCAGCAGGGCCACTGTGGCGTATGTCCAGCATGGCCACTCTGGCGTATGTCCAGCATGGCCACTGTGGCGTATATCCAGCAGGGCCACTGTGGCGTATGTCCAGCATGGCCACTGTGGCGTATGTCTAGCATGGCCACTGTGGCGTATGTCCTGCAGGGCCACTGTGGCGTGTGTCCAGCATGGCCACTGTGGCGTATGTCCAGCAGGGCCACTGTGGCGTATGTCCATAAGCGTAACATTTTTCGTATGGTAGAGGAGACAGTCTTGAGAGTTGGCCTGCATGGCAACTGCGGCGTATGTCCAGCAGGGCCACTGTGGCGTATGTCCAGCATGGCCACTGTGGCGTATGTCCAGCAGGGCCACTGTGGCGTATGTCCAGCAGGGCCACTGTGGCGTATGTCCAGCAGGGCCACAGTGGCGTATGTCCTGCAGGGCCACTGTGGCGTATGCGTAACATTTTTCATATGGTAGAGGAGGCAGTCTTGAGAGTTGTCCTGCATGGCAACTGCGGCGTATGTCCAGCAGGGCCACTGTGGCGTATGTCCAGCATGGCCACTGTGGCGTATGTCCAGCAGGGCCACTGTGGCGTATGTCCAGCAGGGCCACTGTGGCGTATGTCCAGCATGGCCACTGTGGCGTATATCCAGCAGGGCCACTGTGGCGTATGTCCAGCATGGCCACTGTGGCGTATGTCCAGCAGGGCCACTGTGGCGTGTGTCCAGCATGGCCACTGTGGCGTATGCGTTACATTTTTCGTATGGTAGAGGAGGCAGTCTTGAGAGTTGTCCTTCATGGCAACTGCGGCGTATGTCCAGCATGGCCACTGTGGCGTATGTTCAGCAGGGCCACTGTGGCGTATGTCCAGCAGGGCCACTGTGGCGTATGTCCAGCAGGGCCACTGTGGCGTATGTCCTGCAATGCCACTGTGGCGTATGTCCAGCAGGGCCACAGTGGCGTATGTCCTGCAATGCCACTGTGGCGTATGTCCAGCAGGGCCACAGTGGCGTATGTCCTGCATGGCCACGTATGTCCAGCAGGGCCACAGTGGCGTATGTCCTGCAGCGCCACTGTGGCGTATGTCCAGCAGTGCCACAGTGGCGTGTGTCCTGCAGCGCCACTGTGGCGTATGTCCAGCAGGGCCACTGTGGCGTATGTCCAGCATGGCCACTGTGGCGTATGTCCAGCAGGGCCACAGTGGCGTATGTGCTGCATGGCCACTGTGGCGTATGCGTAACATTTTTCGTATGGTAGAGGAGGCAGTCTTGAGAGTTGTCCTGCATGGCAACTGCGGCGTATGTCCAGCATGGCCACTGCGGCGTATGTCCAGCATGGCCACAGTGGCGTATGTCCTGCATGGCCACGGTGGCATATGTCCAGCAGGGCCACAGTGGCGTATGTCCAGCATGGCCACTGTGGCGTATGTCCAGCAGGGCCACTGTGGCGTATGTCCAGCAGGGCCGCAGTGACGTATGTCCTGCATGGCCACGGTGGCGTATGTCCAGCAGGGCCATAGTGGCGTATGTCCGACAAGGCCACTGCGGCGTATGTCCAGCAGGGCCACATTGGCGTATGTCTATCATGGCCACTGTGGCGTATGCCCAGCAGGGCCACTGTGGCGTATGTCCAGCAGGGCCACAGTGGCGTATGTCCTGCATGGCCACGGTGGCGTATGTCCAGCAGGGCCACAGTGGCGTATGTCCTGCATGGCCACAGTGGCATATGTCCTGCATGGCCACTGTGGCGTATGTCCAGCAGGGCCACTGTGGCGTATGTCCAGCATGGCCACTGTGGCGTATGCGTAACATTTTTCGTATGGTAGAGGAGGCAGTCTTGAGAGTTATCCTGCATGGCAACTGTGGCGTATGTCCAGCATGGCCACTGTGGCGTATGTCCAGCAGGGCCACTGTGGCGTATGTCCAGCAGGGCCACAGTGGCTAATGTCCTGCATGGCCACTGTGGCGTATGTCCAGCAGGGCCACATTGGCGTATGTCTATCATGGCCACTGTGGCGTATGCCCAGCAGGGCCACTGTGGCGTATGTCCAGCAGGGCCACAGTGGCGTATGTCCTGCATGGCCACAGTGGCATATGTCCTGCATGGCCACTGTGGCGTATGCGTAACTTTTCGTATGGTAGAGGAGGCAGTCTTGAGAGTTGTCCTGCATGGCCACAGTGGCGTATGTCCAGCAGGGCCACTGTGGCGTATGTCCAGCAGGGCCACAGTGGCGTATGTCCTGCATGGCCACGGTGGCGTATGTCCAGCAGGGCCACAGTGGCGTATGTCCTGCATGGCCACAGTGGCATATGTCCTGCATGGCCACTGTGGCGTATGTCCAGCAGGGCCACTGTGGCGTATGTCCAGCATGGCCTCTGTGGCGTATGCGTAACATTTTTCGTATGGTAGAGGAGGCAGTCTTGAGAGTTATCCTGCATGGCAACTGTGGCGTATGTCCAGCATGGCCACTGTGGCGTATGTCGAGCAGGGCCACTGTGGCGTATATCCAGCAGGGCCACTGTGGGGTATGTCCAGCAGGGCCACAGTGGCGTATGTCGTGCATGGCCACTGTGGCTTATGTCCAGCAGGGCCACAGTGGCGTATGTCCTGCAGCGCCACTGTGGCGTATGTCCTGCAGCGCCACTGCGGCGTATGTCCAGCATGGCCACTGTGGCGTATGTCCAGCAGGGCCACAGTGGCGTATGTCGTGCATGGCCACTGTGGCGTATGTCCAGCAGGGCCACAGTGGCGTATGTCCTGCAGCGCCACTGTGGCGTATGTCCTGCATGGCCACGGTGGCGTATGTCCAGCAGGGCCACAGTGGCGTATGTCCTGCAGCGCCACGGTGGCGTATGTCCTGCAGCGCCACTGTGGCGTATGTCCTGCAGCGCCACTGCGGCGTATGTCCAGCATGGCCACTGTGGCGTAAGTTCAGCAGGGCCACTGTGGCGTATGTCCTGCATGACCACGGTGGCGTATGCGTAACATTTTTCGTATGGTAGAGGAGGCAGTCTTGAGAACTGTCCTGCATGGCCACTGTGGCGTATGTCCAGCAGGGCCACAGTGGCGTATGTCCTGCATGGCCACGGTGGCGTATGTCCAGCAGGGCCACAGTGGCGTATGCCCAGCAGGGCCACTGTGGCGTATGTCCTGCAGCGCCACTGTGGCGTATGTCCTGCATGGCCACAGTGGCGTATGTCCTGCATGGCCACGGTGGCGTATGTACAGCAGGGCCACAGTGGCGTATGCCCAGCAGGGCCACTGTGGCGTATGTCCAGCATGGCCACTGTGGCGTATGTCTAGCATGGCCACTGTGGCGTATGTCCATCAGGGCCACTGTGGCGTATGCGTTACATTTTTCGTATGGTAGAGAAGGCAGTCTTGAGAATTGTCCTGCATGGCAACTGTGGCGTATGTCCAGCATGGCCACTGTGGCGTATGTCCAGCAGGGCCACAGTGGCGTATGTCCAGCATGGCCACTGTGGCGTATGTCCAGCAGGGCCACAGTGGCGTATGTCCTGCATGGCCACTGTGGCGTATGTCCTGCAGCGCCACAGTGGCGTATGTCCTGCATGGCCACTGTATCGTATGTCCTACAGGGCCACTGTGGCGTATGTCCTACATGGCCACTGTATCGTATGTCCAGCAGGGCCACTGTGCCGTGTGTCCAGCATGGCCACTGTGGCGTATGCGTTACATTTTTCGTATGGTAGAGGAGGCAGTCTTGAGAGTTATCCTGCATGGCAACTGTGGCGTATGTCCAGCATGGCCACTGTGGCGTATGTCCAGCAGGGCCACTGTGGCGTATGCGTAACTATTTTCGTATGGTAGAGGAGGCAGTCTTGAGAGTTGTCCTGCATGGCAACTGTGGCGTATGTCCTGCATGGCCACGGTGGCGTATGTCCAGCAGGGCCACAGTGGCGTATGTCCTGCAATGCCACTGTGGCGTATGTCCAGCAGGGCCACAGTGGCGTATGTCCTGTATGGCCACTGTGGCATATGTCCAGGAGGGCCACAGTGGCGTATGTTCTGCAGCGCCACTGTGGCGTATGTCCAGCAGCGCCACTGCGGCGTATGTCCAGCAGGGCCACTGTGGTGTATGTCCAGCAGGGCCACAGTGGCGTATGTCCTGCATGGCCACGGTGGAGTATGTCCAGCAGGGCCACAGTGGCGTATGCCCAGCAGGGCCACAGTGGCGTATGTCCAACATGGCCACTGTGGCGTATGTCCAGCAGGGCCACAGTGGCGTATGTCCTGCATGGCCACTGTGGCGTATGCGTAACATTTTTCGTATGGGAGAGGAGGCAGTCTTGCGAGTTGTCCTGCATGGCAACTGTGGCGTACGTCCAGCATGGCCACTGTGGCGTATGTCGAGCAGGGCCACAGTGGCGTATGTCCTGCATGGCCACGGTGGCGTATGTCCAGCAGGGCCACAGTGGCGTATGTCCAGCATGGCCACTGTGGCGTATGCGTAACATTTTTCGTATGGTAGAGGAGGCAGTCTTGAGAGTTATCCTGCATGGCAACTGTAGCGTATGTCCAGCATGGCCACTGTGGCGTATGTCCTGCAGCACCACTGCGGCGTATGTCCAGCATGGCCACTGTGGCGTATTTCCAGCAGGGCCACTGTGGAGTATGTCCTGCATGGCCACGGTGGCGTATGCGTAACATTTTTCGTATGGGAGAGGAGGCAGTCTTGAGAGTTGTCCTGCATGGCAACTGTGGCGTATGTCCAGCAGGGCCACTGTGGCGTATGTCCAGCATGGCCACTGTGGCGTATGTCCAGCATGGCCACAATGGCGTATGTCCTACAGGGCCACTGTGGCGTATGTCCAGCAGGGCCACAGTGGCGTATGTCCTGCAGGGCCACTGTGGCGTATGTCCAGCATGGCCACAGTGGCGTATGTCCTGCAGCGCCACTGTGGCGTATGTCCAGCAGGGCCACTGTGGCGTATGTCCAGCATGGCCACTGTGGCGTATGTCCTGCAGGGCCACTGTGGCGTATGTCCAGCAGGGCCACTGTGGCGTATGTCCTGCATGGCCACTGTGCCGTATGCGTAACATTTTTCGTTTGGTAGAGGAGGCAGTCTTGAGAGTTGTCCTGCATGGCAACTGTGGCGTACGTCTAGCATGGCCACTGTGGCGTATGTCCAGCAGGGCCACTGCGGCGTATGTCCAGCAGGGCCACAGTGGCGTATGTCCTGCATGGCCACTGTGGCGTATGCGTAACATTTTTCGTATGGTAGAGGAGGCAGTCTTGAGAGTTGTCCTGCATGCCAACTGTGGCGTACGTCCAGCATGGCCACAGTGGCGTATGTCCTGCAGCGCCACTGCGGAGGTAGAGGAGGCAGTCTTGAGAGCTGTCCTGCATGGCCACGGTGGCATATGTCCTGCAGGGCCACTGTGGCGTATGCGTAAAATTGTTCGTTTGGTAGAGGAGGCAGTCTTGAGAGTTGTCCTGCATGGCAACTGTGGCGTACGTCCAGGATGGACACAGTGGCGTATGTCCTGCATGGCCACTGTGGCGTATGCGTAACATTTTTCGTATGGTAGAGGAGGCAGTCTTGAGAGTTGTCCTGCATGGCCACTGTGGCGTATGTAAAGCAGGGCCACAGTGGCGTATGTCCTGCATAGCCACAGTGGCGTATGTCCTCCATGGCCACTGTGGCGTATGCGTAACATTTTTCGTATGGTAGAGGAGGCAGTCTTGAGAGTTGTATTGCATGGCAACTGTGGCGTACGTCCAGCAGGGCCACAGTGGCGTATGTCCTGCATGGCCACTGTGGCGTATGCGTAACATTTTTCGTATGGTAGAGGAGGCAGTCTTGAGAGTTGTCCTGCATGGCCACGGGGGCATATGTCCTGCAGGGCCACTGCGGCGTATGTCCAGCAGGGCCACAGTGGCGTATGTCCTGCATGGCCACTGTGGCGTATGCGTAACATTTTTCGTATGGTAGAGGAGGCAGTCTTGAGAGCTGTCCTGCATGGCCACGGGGGAATATGTCCTGCAGGGCCACTGCGGCGTATGTCCAGCAGGGCCACAGTGGCGTATGTCCTGCATGGCCACTGTGGCGTATGCGTAACATTTTTCGTATGGTAGAGGAGGCAGTCTTAAGAGCTGTCCTGCATGGCCACGGGGGCATATGTCCTGCAGGGCCACTGCGGCGTATGTCAAGCAGGGCCACAGTGGCGTATGTCCTGCATGGCCACTGTGGCGTATGCGTAACATTTTTCGTATGGTAGAGGAGGCAGTCTTGAGAGTTGTCCTGCATGGCAACTGTGGCGTACGTCCAGCATGGTCACTGTGGCGAATGTCCTGCAGGGCCACTGCGGCGTATGTCCAGCAGGGCCACAGTGGCGTATGTCCTGCATGGCCACTGTGGGGTATACGTAACATTTTTCGTATGGTAGAGGAGGCAGTCTTGAGAGTTGTCCTGCATGGCCACGGAGGCATATGTCCTGCAGGGCCACTGCGGCGTATGTCCAGCAGGGCCACAGTGGCGTATGTCCTGCATGGCCACTGTGGCGTATGCGTAACATTTTTCGTATGGTAGAGGAGGCAGTCTTGAGAGTTGTCCTGCATGGCAACTGTGGCGTACGTCCTGCAGCGCCACTGTGGCGTATGTCCAGCAGGGCCACAGTGGCGTATGTCCTGCATGGCCACTGTGGCGTATGCGTAACATTTGTCGTATGGTAGAGGAGGCAGTCTTGAGAGCTGTCCTGCATGGCCACGGAGGCATATGTCCTGCAGGGCCACTGCGGCGTATGTCCAGCAGGGCCACAGTGGCGTATGTCCTGCATGGCCACTGTGGTGTATGCGTAACATTTTTCGTATGGTAGAGGAGGCAGTCTTGAGAGTTGTCCTGCATGGCAACTGTGGCGTACGTCCTGCAGCGCCACTGTGGCGTATGTCCAGCAGGGCCACAGTGGCGTATGTCCTGCATGGCCACTGTGGCGTATGCGTAACATTTGTCGTATGGTAGAGGAGGCAGTCTTGAGAGCTGTCCTGCATGGCAACTGTGGCGTACGTCCAGCATGGCCACTGTGGCGTATGTCCTGCATGGCCACTGTGGCGTATGCGTAACATTTTTCGTATGGTAGAGGAGGCAGTCTTGAGAGTTGTCCTGCATGGCAACTGTGGCGTACGTCCTGCAGCGCCACTGTGGCGTATGTCCAGCAGGGCCACAGTGGCGTATGTCCTGCATGGCCACTGTGGCGTATGCGTAACATTTGTCGTATGGTAGAGGAGGCAGTCTTGAGAGCTGTCCTGCATGGCCACGGAGGCATATGTCCTGCAGGGCCACTGCGGCGTATGTCCAGCAGGGCCACAGTGGCGTATGTCCTGCATGGCCACTGTGGCGTATGCGTAACATTTTTGGTATGGTAGAGGAGGCAGTCTTGAGAGCTGTCCTGCATGGCCACGGGGGCATATGTCCTGCAGGGCCACTGCGGCGTATGTCAAGCAGGGCCACAGTGGCGTATGTCCTGCATGGCCACTGTGGCGTATGCGTAACATTTTTCGTATGGTAGAGGAGGCAGTCTTGAGAGTTGTCCTGCATGGCAACTGTGGCGTACGTCCAGCATGGTCACTGTGGCGAATGTCCTGCAGGGCCACTGCGGCGTATGTCCAGCAGGGCCACAGTGGCGTATGTCCTGCATGGCCACTGTGGCGTATGCGTAACATTTTTCGTATGGTAGAGGAGGCAGTCTTGAGAGTTGTCCTGCATGGCAACTGTGGCGTACGTCCTGCAGCGCCACTGTGGCGTATGTCCAGCAGGGCCACAGTGGCGTATGTCCTGCATGGCCACTGTGGCGTATGCGTAACATTTGTCGTATGGTAGAGGAGGCAGTCTTGAGAGCTGTCCTGCATGGCCACGGAGGCATATGTCCTGCAGGGCCACTGCGGCGTATGTCCAGCAGGGCCACAGTGGCGTATGTCCTGCATGGCCACTGTGGTGTATGCGTAACATTTTTCGTATGGTAGAGGAGGCAGTCTTGAGAGTTGTCCTGCATGGCAACTGTGGCGTACGTCCTGCAGCGCCACTGTGGCGTATGTCCAGCAGGGCCACAGTGGCGTATGTCCTGCATGGCCACTGTGGCGTATGCGTAACATTTTTCGTATGGTAGAGGAGGCAGTCTTGAGAGCTGTCCTGCATGGCAACTGTGGCGTACGTCCAGCATGGCCACTGTGGCGTATGTCCTGCACGGCCACTGTGGCGTATGCGTAACATTTGTCGTATGGTAGAGGAGGCAGTCTTGAGAGCTGTCCTGCATGGCCACGGAGGCATATGTCCTGCAGGGCCACTGCGGCGTATGTCCAGCAGGGCCACAGTGGCGTATGTCCTGCATGGCCACTGTGGTGTATGCGTAACATTTTTCGTATGGTAGAGGAGGCAGTCTTGAGAGTTGTCCTGCATGGCAACTGTGGCATACGTCCTGCAGCGCCACTGTGGCGTATGTCCAGCAGGGCCACAGTGGCGTATGTCCTGCATGGCCACTGTGGCGTATGCGTAACATTTTTCGTATGGTAGAGGAGGCAGTCTTGAGAGCTGTCCTGCATGGCCACGGTGGCATACGTCCAGCAGGGCCACAGTGGCGTATGTCCAGCAGGGCCACTGTGGCGTATGTCCAGCAGGGCCACAGTGGCGTATGTCCTGCATGGCCACTGTGGCGTATGCGTAACATTTTTGGTATGGGAGAGGAGGCAGTCTTGAGAGCTGTCCTGCGTGGCCACTGTGGCGTATGTCCAGCAGGGCCACAGTGGCGTATGTCCAGCAGGGCCACTGTGGCGTATGTCCAGCAGGGCCACAGTGGCGTATGTCCTGCATGGCCACTGTGGCGTATGCGTAACATTTTTGGTATGGGAGAGGAGGCAGTCTTGAGAGCTGTCCTGCGTGGCCACTGTGGCGTATGTCCAGCAGGGCCACAGTGGCGTATGTCCTGCAGCGCCACTGTGGCGTATGTCCAGCAGGGCCACAGTGGCGTATGTCCCGCATGGCCACTGTGGCGTATGCGTAACATTTTTGGTATGGGAGAGGAGGCAGTCTTGAGAGTTGTCCTGCATGGCAACTGTGGCGTACGTCCAGCATGGCCACTGTGGCGTATGTCCTGCAGGGCCACTGCGGCGTATGTCCAGCAGGGCCACAGTGGCGTATGTCCTGCATGGCCACTGTGGCGTATGTCCAGCAGGGCCACAGTGGCGTATGTCCTGCATGCCCACAGTGGCGTATGTCCTCCATGGCCACTGTGGCGTATGCTTAACATTTTTCGTATGGTAGAGGAGGCAGTCTTGAAAGTTGTATTGCATGGCAACTGTGGCGTACGTCCAGCATGGCCACAGTGGCGTATGTCCTGCAGCGCCACTGCGGCGTATGTCCAGTAGGGCCACAGTGGCGGATGTCCTGCACGGCCACTGTGGCGTATGCGTAACATTTTTCGTATGGTAGAGGAGGCAGTCTTGAGAGTTGTCCTGCATGGCAAGTGTGGCGTACGTCCAGCATGGCCACTGTGGCGTATGTCCAGCATGGCCACAGTGGCGTATGTCCTGCATGGCCACTGTGGCGTATGCGTAACATTTTTTGTATGGTAGAGGAGGCAATCTTGAGAGTTGTCCTGCATGGCAAGTGTGTTGTACGTCCAGCATGGCCACTGTGGCGTATGTCCAGCAGGGCGACAGTGGCGTATGTCCTGCATGGCCACTGTGGCGTATGCGTAACATTTTTTGTATGGTAGAGGAGGCAGTCTTGAGAGTTGTCCTGCATGGCAAGTGTGGCGTACGTCCAGCATGGCCACTGTGGCGTATGTCCAGCAGGGCCACAGTGGCGTATGTCCTGCATGGCCACTGTGGCGTATGCGTAACATTTTTCGTTTGGTAGAGGAGGCAGTCTTGAGAGTTGTCCTGCATGGCAACTGTGGCGTACGTCTAGCATGGCCACTGTGGCGTATGTCCAGCAGGGCCACTGCGGCGTATGTCCAGCAGGGCCACAGTGGCGTATGTCCTGCATGGCCACAGTGGCGTATGTCCTCCATGGCCACTGTGGCGTATGCTTAACATTTTTCGTATGGTAGAGGAGGCAGTCTTGAGAGTTGTCCTGCATGGCCACGGGGGCATATGTCCTGCAGGGCCACTGCGGCGTATGTCAAGCAGGGCCACAGTGGCGTATGTCCTGCATGGCCACAGTGGCGTATGTCCTCCATGGCCACTGTGGCGTATGCTTAACATTTTTCGTATGGTAGAGGAGGCAGTCTTGAGAGTTGTATTGCATGGCAACTGTGGCGTACGTCCAGCATGGCCACAGTGGAGCTGTCCTGCATGGCCACGGGGGCATATGTCCTGCAGGGCCACTGCGGCGTATGTCCAGCAGGGCCACAGTGGCGTATGTCCTGCATGGCCACTGTGGCGTATGCGTAACATTTTTCGTATGGTAGAGGAGGCAGTCTTGAGAGTTGTCCTGCATGGCCACGGGGGCATATGTCCTGCAGGGCCACTGCGGCGTATGTCCAGCAGGGCCACAGTGGCGTATGTCCTGCATGGCCACTGTGGCGTATGCGTAACATTTTTCGTATGGTAGAGGAGGCAGTCTTGAGAGTTGTCCTGCATGGCCACGGGGGCATATGTCCTGCAGGGCCACTGCGGCGTATGTCCAGCAGGGCCACAGTGGCGTATGTCCTGCAGGGCCACTGCGGCGTATGTCCAGCAGGGCCACAGTGGCGTATGTCCTGCATGGCCACTGTGGCGTATGCGTAACATTTTTCGTATGGTAGAGGAGGCAGTCTTGAGAGCTGTCCTGCATGGCCACGGTGGCATACGTCCAGCAGGGCCACAGTGGCGTATGTCCAGCAGGGCCACTGTGGCGTATGTCCAGCAGGGCCACAGTGGCGTATGTCCTGCAGCGCCACTTTGGCGTATGTCCAGCAGGGCCACAGTGGCGTATGTCCCGCATGGCCACTGTGGCGTATGCGTAACATTTTTGGTATGGTAGAGGAGGCAGTCTTGAGAGCTGTCCTGCGTGGCCACTGTGGCGTATGTCCAGCAGGGCCACAGTGGCGTATGTCCTGCATGGCCACAGTGGCGTATGTCCTACATGGCCACTGTGGCGTATGCGTAAAATTTTTCGTATGGTAGAGGAGGCAGTCTTGAGAGTTGTCCTTCATGGCAACTGTGGCGTACGTCCAGCATGGCCACTGTGGCGTGTGTCCTGCAGGGCCACTGCGGCGTATGTCCAGCAGGGCCACAGTGGCGTATGTCCTGCATGGCCACTGTGGCGTATGCGTAACATTTTTCGTATGGTAGAGGAGGCAGTCTTGAGAGTTGTCCTGCATGGCCACTGTGGCGTATGTTCAGCAGGGCCACAGTGGCGTATGTCCTGCATGGCCACTGTGGCGTATGCGTAACATTTTTCGTATGGTAGAGGAGGCAGTCTTGAGAGTTGTCCTGCATGGCCACTGTGGCGTATGTCCAGCAGGGCCACAGTGGCGTATGTCCTGCATGGCCACTGTGGCGTATGCGTAACATTTTTTGTATGGTAGAGGAGGCAATCTTGAGAGTTGTCCTGCATGGCAACTGTGGCGTACGTCTAGCATGGCCACTGTGGCGTATGTCCAGCAGGGCCACAGTGGCGTATGTCCTGCATGGCCACTGTGGCGTCTGCGTAACATTTTTCGTATGGTAGAGGAGGCAGTCTTGAGAGTTGTCCTGATTGGCAAGTGTGGCGTACGTCCAGCATGGCCACTGTGGCGTATGTCCAGCAGGGCCACAGTGGCGTATGTCCTGCATGGCCACTGTGGCGTATGCGTAACATTTTTGTATGGTAGAGGAGGCAATCTTGAGAGTTGTCCTGCATGGCAAGTGTGGCGTACGTCCAGCATGGCCACTGTGGCGTATGTCCTGCAGGGCCACAGTGGCGTATGTCCTGCATGGCCACTGTGGCGTATGCGTAACATTTTTTGTATGGTAGAGGAGGCAATCTTGAGAGTTGTCCTGCATGGCAAGTGTGGCGTACGTCCAGCATGGCCACAGTGGCGTATGTCCTGCAGCGCCACTGCGGCGTATGTCCAGTAGGGCCACAGTGGCGGATGTCCTGCACGGCCACTGTGGCGTATGCGTAACATTTTTCGTATGGTAGAGGAGGCAGTCTTGAGAGTTGTCCTGATTGGCAAGTGTGGCGTACGTCCAGCATGGCCACTGTGGCGTATGTCCTGCAGGGCCACAGTGGCGTATGTCCTGCATGGCCACTGTGGCGTATGCGTAACATTTTTCGTATGGTAGAGGAGGCAGTCTTGAGAGTTGTCCTGCATGGCAACTGTGGCGTACGTCTAGCATGGCCACTGTGGCGTATGTCCAGCAGGGCCACTGCGGCGTATGTCCAGCAGGGCCACAGTGGCGTATGTCCTGCATGGCCACTGTGGCGTATGCGTAACATTTTTCGTATGGTAGAGGAGGCAGTCTTGAGAGTTGTCCTGCATGCCAACTGTGGCGTACGTCCAGCATGGCCACAGTGGCGTATGTCCTGCAGCGCCACTGCGGAGGTAGAGGAGGCAGTCTTGAGAGCTGTCCTGCATGGCCACGGTGGCATATGTCCTGCAGGGCCACTGTGGCGTATGCGTAAAATTTTTCGTATGGTAGAGGAGGCAGTCTTGAGAGTTGTCCTGCATGGCAACTGTGGCGTACGCCCAGGATGGACACAGTGGCGTATGTCCTGCATGGCCACTGTGGCGTATGCGTAACATTTTTCGTATGGTAGAGGAGGCAGTCTTGAGAGTTGTCCTGCATGGTCACTGTGGCGTATGTAAAGCAGGGCCACAGTGGCGTATGTCCTGCAGCGCCACTGCGGCGTATGTCCAGTAGGGCCACAGTGGCGGATGTCCTGCACGGCCACTGTGGCGTATGCGTAACATTTTTCGTATGGTAGAGGAGGCAGTCTTGAGAGTTGTCCTGCATGGCAACTGTGGCGTACGTCCAGGATGGACACAGTGGCGTATGTCCTCCATGGCCACAGTGGCGTATGTCCTGCAGCGCCACTGCGGAGGTAGAGGAGGCAGTCTTGAGAGCTGTCCTGCATGGCCACGGTGGCATATGTCCTGCAGGGCCACTGTGGCGTATGCGTAAAATTTTTCGTATGGTAGAGGAGGCAGTCTTGAGAGTTGTCCTGCATGGCAACTGTGGCGTACGTCCAGGATGGACACAGTGGCGTATGTCCTCCATGGCCACTGTGGCGTATGCTTAACATTTTTCGTATGGTAGAGGAGGCAGTCTTGAGAGTTGTATTGCATGGCAACTGTGGCGTACGTCCAGCATGGCCACAGTGGCGTATGTCCTGCAGCGCCACTGCGGCGTATGTCCAGTAGGGCCACAGTGGCGGATGTCCTGCACGGCCACTGTGGCGTATGCGTAACATTTTTCGTATGGTAGAGGAGGCAGTCTTGAGAGTTGTCCTGCATGGCAACTGTGGCGTACGTCCAGGATGGACACAGTGGCGTATGTCCTCCATGGCCACAGTGGCGTATGTCTTGCAGCGCCACTGCGGAGGTAGAGGAGGCAGTCTTGAGAGCTGTCCTGCATGGCCACGGTGGCATATGTCCTGCAGGGCCACTGTGGCGTATGCGTAAAATTTTTCGTATGGTAGAGGAGGCAGTCTTGAGAGTTGTCCTGCATGGCAAGTGTGGCGTACGTCCAGCATGGCCACTGTGGCGTATGTCCAGCAGGGCCACAGTGGCGTATGTCCTGCATGGCCACTGTGGCGTATGCGTAACATTTTTTGTATGGTAGAGGAGGCAGTCTTGAAAGCTGTCCTGCATGGCCACTGTGGCGTACGTCCAGCATGGCCACTGTGGCGTATGTCCAGCAGGGCCACTGTGGCGTATGCGTAACATTTTTCGTATGGTAGAGGAGGCAGTCTTGAGAGTTGTCCTGCATGGCAACTGTGGCGTACGTCTAGCATGGCCACTGTGGCGTATGTCCAGCAGGGCCACTGCGGCGTATGTCCAGCAGGGCCACTGTGGCGTATGCGTAGCATTTTTCGTATGGTAGAGGAGGCAGTCTTGAGAGTTGTCCTGCATGGCAACTGTGGCGTACGTCCTGCAGCGCCACTGTGGCGTATGTCCAGCAGGGCCACAGTGGCGTATGTCCAGCAGGGCCACAGTGGCGTATGTCCTGCATGGCAACTGTGGCGTACGTCCAGCATGGCCACTGTGGCATATGTCCTGCAGGGCCACTGCGGCGTATGTCCAGCAGGGCCACAGTGGCGTATGTCCTGCATGGCCACTGTGGCGTATGCGTAACATTTTTCGTATGGTAGAGGAGGCAGTCTTGAGAGTTGTCCTGCATGGCCACGGGGGCATATGTCCTGCAGGGCCACTGCGGCGTATGTCCAGCAGGGCCACAGTGGCGTATGTCCTGCATGGCCACTGTGGCGTATGCGTAACATTTTTCGTATGGTAGAGGAGGCAGTCTTGAGAGCTGTCCTGCATGGCCACGGGGGCATATGTCCTGCAGGGCCACTGCGGCGTATGTCCAGCAGGGCCACAGTGGCGTATGTCCTGCATGGCCACTGTGGCGTATGCGTAACATTTTTCGTATGGTAGAGGAGGCAGTCTTGAGAGTTGTCCTGCATGGCAACTGTGGCGTACGTCCTGCAGCGCCACTGTGGCGTATGTCCAGCAGGGCCACAGTGGCGTATGTCCAGCAGGGCCACAGTGGCGTATGTCCTGCAGCGCCACTGTGGCGTATGCGTAACATTTTTCGTATGGTAGAGGAGGCAGTCTTGAGAGCTGTCCTGCATGGCCACGGAGGCATATGTCCTGCAGGGCCACTGCGGCGTATGTCCAGCAGGGCCACAGTGGCGTATGTCCTGCATGGCCACTGTGGCGTATGCGTAACATTTTTCGTATGGTAGAGGAGGCAGTCTTGAGAGTTGTCCTGCATGGCAACTGTGGCGTACGTCCTGCAGCGCCACAGTGGCGTATGTCCAGCAGGGCCACAGTGGCGTATGTCCTGCAGCGCCACTGTGGCGTATGCGTAACATTTTTCGTATGGTAGAGGAGGCAGTCTTGAGAGCTGTCCTGCATGGCCACGGAGGCATATGTCCTGCAGGGCCACTGCGGCGTATGTCCAGCAGGGCCACTGTGGCGTATGTCCTGCAGGGCCACTGTGCCGTGTGTCCAGCATGGCCACTGTGGCGTATGCGTTACATTTTTCGTATGGTAGAGGAGGCAGTCTTGAGAGTTATCCTGCATGGCAAGTGTGGCGTACGTCCAGCATGGCCACTGTGGCGTATGTCCAGCAGGGCCACAGTGGCGTATGTCCTGCATGGCCACTGTGGCGTATGCGTAACATTTTTTGTATGGTAGAGGAGGCAGTCTTGAAAGCTGTCCTGCATGGCCACTGTGGCGTACGTCCAGCATGGCCACTGTGGCGTATGTCCAGCAGGGCCACTGTGGCGTATGCGTAACATTTTTCGTATGGTAGAGGAGGCAGTCTTGAGAGCTGTCCTGCATGGCCACGGGGGCATATGTCCTGCAGGGCCACTGCGGCGTATGTCAAGCAGGGCCACAGTGGCGTATGTCCTGTATGGCCACTGTGGCGTATGCGTAACATTTTTCGTATGGTAGAGGAGGCAGTCTTGAGAGTTGTCCTGCATGGCAACTGTGGCGTACGTCCTGCAGCGCCACTGTGGCGTATGTCCAGCAGGGCCACAGTGGCGTATGTCCTGCATGGCCACTGTGGCGTATGCGTAACATTTTTCGTATGGTAGAGGAGGCAGTCTTGAGAGCTGTCCTGCATGGCCACGGTGGCATACGTCCAGCAGGGCCACAGTGGCGTATGTCCAGCAGGGCCACAGTGGCGTATGTCCAGCAGGGCCACTGTGGCGTATGTCCTGCAGCGCCACTTTGGCGTATGTCCAGCAGGGCCACAGTGGCGTATGTCCCGCATGGCCACTGTGGCGTATGCGTAACATTTTTGGTATGGTAGAGGAGGCAGTCTTGAGAGCTGTCCTGCGTGGCCACTGTGGCGTATGTCCAGCAGGGCCACAGTGGCGTATGTCCTGCATGGCCACAGTGGCGTATGTCCTACATGGCCACTGTGGCGTATGCGTAAAATTTTTCGTATGGTAGAGGAGGCAGTCTTGAGAGTTGTCCTTCATGGCAACTGTGGCGTACGTCCAGCATGGCCACTGTGGCGTGTGTCCTGCAGGGCCACTGCGGCGTATGTCCAGCAGGGCCACAGTGGCGTATGTCCTGCATGGCCACTGTGGCGTATGCGTAACATTTTTCGTATGGTAGAGGAGGCAGTCTTGAGAGTTGTCCTGCATGGCCACTGTGGCGTATGTTCAGCAGGGCCACAGTGGCGTATGTCCTGCATGGCCACTGTGGCGTATGCGTAACATTTTTCGTATGGTAGAGGAGGCAGTCTTGAGAGTTGTCCTGCATGGCCACTGTGGCGTATGTCCAGCAGGGCCACAGTGGCGTATGTCCTGCATGGCCACTGTGGCGTATGCGTAACATTTTTTGTATGGTAGAGGAGGCAATCTTGAGAGTTGTCCTGCATGGCAACTGTGGCGTACGTCTAGCATGGCCACTGTGGCGTATGTCCAGCAGGGCCACAGTGGCGTATGTCCTGCATGGCCACTGTGGCGTATGCGTAACATTTTTCGTATGGTAGAGGAGGCAGTCTTGAGAGTTGTCCTGATTGGCAAGTGTGGCGTACGTCCAGCATGGCCACTGTGGCGTATGTCCAGCAGGGCCACAGTGGCGTATGTCCTGCATGGCCACTGTGGCGTATGCGTAACATTTTTTGTATGGTAGAGGAGGCAATCTTGAGAGTTGTCCTGCATGGCAAGTGTGGCGTACGTCCAGCATGGCCACTGTGGCGTATGTCCTGCAGGGCCACAGTGGCGTATGTCCTGCATGGCCACTGTGGCGTATGCGTAACATTTTTCGTATGGTAGAGGAGGCAGTCTTGAGAGTTGTCCTGCATGGCAACTGTGGCGTACGTCTAGCATGGCCACTGTGGCGTATGTCCAGCAGGGCCACTGCGGCGTATGTCCAGCAGGGCCACAGTGGCGTATGTCCTGCATGGCCACTGTGGCGTATGCGTAACATTTTTCGTATGGTAGAGGAGGCAGTCTTGAGAGTTGTCCTGCATGCCAACTGTGGCGTACGTCCAGCATGGCCACAGTGGCGTATGTCCTGCAGCGCCACTGCGGAGGTAGAGGAGGCAGTCTTGAGAGCTGTCCTGCATGGCCACGGTGGCATATGTCCTGCAGGGCCACTGTGGCGTATGCGTAAAATTTTTCGTATGGTAGAGGAGGCAGTCTTGAGAGTTGTCCTGCATGGCAACTGTGGCGTACGTCCAGGATGGACACAGTGGCGTATGTCCTGCATGGCCACTGTGGCGTATGCGTAACATTTTTCGTATGGTAGAGGAGGCAGTCTTGAGAGTTGTCCTGCATGGCCACTGTGGCGTATGTAAAGCAGGGCCACAGTGGCGTATGTCCTGCATGGCCACAGTGGCGTATGTCCTCCATGGCCACTGTGGCGTATGCTTAACATTTTTCGTATGGTAGAGGAGGCAGTCTTGAGAGTTGTATTGCATGGCAACTGTGGCGTACGTCCAGCATGGCCACAGTGGCGTATGTCCTGCAGCGCCACTGCGGCGTATGTCCAGTAGGGCCACAGTGGCGGATGTCCTGCACGGCCACTGTGGCGTATGCGTAACATTTTTCGTATGGTAGAGGAGGCAGTCTTGAGAGTTGTCCTGCATGGCAAGTGTGGCGTACGTCCAGCATGGCCACTGTGGCGTATGTCCAGCAGGGCCACAGTGGCGTATGTCCTGCATGGCCACTGTGGCGTATGCGTAACATTTTTCGTATGGTAGAGGAGGCAGTCTTGAGAGTTGTCCTGCATGGCAACTGTGGCGTACGTCTAGCATGGCCACTGTGGCGTATGTCCAGCAGGGCCACTGCGGCGTATGTCCTGCATGGCCACTGTGGCGTACGTCCAGCATGGCCACTGTGGCGTATGTCCAGCAGGGCCACTGTGGCGTATGCGTAACATTTTTCGTATGGTAGAGGAGGCAGTCTTGAGAGTTGTCCTGCATGGCAACTGTGGCGTACGTCTAGCATGGCCACTGTGGCGTATGTCCAGCAGGGCCACTGCGGCGTATGTCCAGCAGGGCCACTGTGGCGTATGCGTAGCATTTTTCGTATGGTAGAGGAGGCAGTCTTGAGAGTTGTCCTGCATGGCAACTGTGGCGTACGTCCTGCAGCGCCACTGTGGCGTATGTCCAGCAGGGCCACTATGGCGTATGTCCAGCAGGGCCACAGTGGCGTATGTCCAGCAGGGCCACAGTGGCGTATGTCCTGCATGGCAACTGTGGCGTACGTCCAGCATGGCCACTGTGGCATATGTCCTGCAGGGCCACTGCGGCGTATGTCCAGCAGGGCCACAGTGGCGTATGTCCTGCATGGCCACTGTGGCGTATGCGTAACATTTTTCGTATGGTAGAGGAGGCAGTCTTGAGAGTTGTCCTGCATGGCCACGGGGGCATATGTCCTGCAGGGCCACTGCGGCGTATGTCCAGCAGGGCCACAGTGGCGTATGTCCTGCATGGCCACTGTGGCGTATGCGTAACATTTTTCGTATGGTAGAGGAGGCAGTCTTGAGAGCTGTCCTGCATGGCCACGGGGGCATATGTCCTGCAGGGCCACTGCGGCGTATGTCCAGCAGGGCCACAGTGGCGTATGTCCTGCATGGCCACTGTGGCGTATGCGTAACATTTTTCGTATGGTAGAGGAGGCAGTCTTGAGAGTTGTCCTGCATGGCAACTGTGGCGTACGTCCAGCATGGTCACTTTGGCGAATGTCCTGCAGGGCCACTGCGGCGTATGTCCAGCAGGGCCACAGTGGCGTATGTCCTGCATGGCCACTGTGGGGTATACGTAACATTTTTCGTATGGTAGAGGAGGCAGTCTTGAGAGTTGTCCTGCATGGCAACTGTGGCGTACGTCCTGCAGCGCCACTGTGGCGTATGTCCAGCAGGGCCACAGTGGCGTATGTCCAGCAGGGCCACAGTGGCGTATGTCCTGCAGCGCCACTGTGGCGTATGCGTAACATTTTTCGTATGGTAGAGGAGGCAGTCTTGAGAGCTGTCCTGCATGGCCACGGAGGCATATGTCCTGCAGGGCCACTGCGGCGTATGTCCAGCAGGGCCACAGTGGCGTATGTCCTGCATGGCCACTGTGGCGTATGCGTAACATTTTTCGTATGGTAGAGGAGGCAGTCTTGAGAGTTGTCCTGCATGGCAACTGTGGCGTACGTCCTGCAGCGCCACTGTGGCGTATGTCCAGCAGGGCCACAGTGGCGTATGTCCTGCATGGCCACTGTGGCGTATGCGTAACATTTTTCGTATGGTAGAGGAGGCAGTCTTGAGAGTTGTCCTGCATGGCAACTGTGGCGTACGTCCAGCATGGTCACTTTGGCGAATGTCCTGCAGGGCCACTGCGGCGTATGTCCAGCAGGGCCACAGTGGCGTATGTCCTGCATGGCCACTGTGGGGTATACGTAACATTTTTCGTATGGTAGAGAAGGCAGTCTTGAGAGTTGTCCTGCATGGCAACTGTGGCGTACGTCCAGCATGGCCACTGTGGCGTATGTCCAGCAGGGCCACAGTGTTGTATGTCCAGCAGGGCCACTGAGGCGTATGCGTAATATTTTTCGTATGGTAGAGGAGGCAGTCTTGAGAGCTGTCCTGCATGGCCACTGTGGCATATGTCCTGGAGGGCCACTGTGACGTTTGTCCTGCAGCGCCACAGTGGCGTATGTCCTGCATGGCCACTGTGGCGTATGCGTAACATTTTTCGTATGGTAGAGGAGGCAGTCTTGAGAGTTGTCCTGCACGGCAACTGTGGCGTACGTCCAGCATGGCCACTGTGGCGTATGTCCTGCATGGCCACTGTGGCGTACGCGTAACATTTTTCGTATGGTAGAGGAGGCAGTCTTGAGAGTTGTCCTGCATGGCAACTGTGGCGTACGTCCTGCAGCGCCACTGTGGCGTATGTCCAGCAGGGCCACAGTGGCGTATGTCCTGCATGGCCACTGTGGCGTATGCGTAACATTTTTCGTATGGTAGAGGAGGCAGTCTTGAGAGTTGTCCTGCATGGCAACTGTGGCGTACGTCCTGCAGCGCCACTGTGGCGTATGTCCAGCAGGGCCACAGTGGCGTATGTCCTGCATGGCCACTGTGGCGTATGCGTAACATTTTTCGTATGGTAGAGGAGGCAGTCTTGAGAGTTGTCCTGCATGGCAACTGTGGCGTACGTCCTGCAGCGCCACTGTGGCGTATGTCCAGCAGGGCCACAGTGGCGTATGTCCTGTAGCGCCACTGCGGCGTATGTCCAGCAGGGCCACAGTGGCGTATGTCCTGCATGGCCACTGTGGCGTATGCGTAACATTTTTCGTATGGTAGAGGAGGCAGTCTTGAGAGCTGTCCTGCATGGCAACTGTGGCGTACGTCCTGCAGCGCCACTGTGGCGTATGTCCAGCAGGGCCACAGTGGCGTATGTCCTGTAGCGCCACTGCGGCGTATGTCCAGCAGGGCCACAGTGGCGTATGTCCTGCATGGCCACTGTGGCGTATGCGTAACATTTTTCGTATGGTAGAGGAGGCAGTCTTGAGAGCTGTCCTGCATGGCAACTGTGGCGTACGTCCTGCAGCGCCACTGTGGCGTATGTCCAGCAGGGCCACAGTGGCGTATGTCCTGCATGGCCACTGTGGCGTATGCGTAACATTTTTCGTATGGTAGAGGAGGCAGTCTTGAGAGTTGTCCTGCATGGCAACTGTGGCGTACGTCCAGCATGGCCACTGTGGCGTATGTCCAGCAGGGCCACAGTGTTGTATGTCCAGCAGGGCCACTGAGGCGTATGCGTAATATTTTTCGTATGGTAGAGGAGGCAGTCTTGAGAGCTGTCCTGCATGGCCACTGTGGCATATGTCCTGGAGGGCCACTGTGACGTTTGTCCTGCAGCGCCACAGTGGCGTATGTCCTGCATGGCCACTGTGGCGTATGCGTAACATTTTTCGTATGGTAGAGGAGGCAGTCTTGAGAGTTGTCCTGCACGGCAACTGTGGCGTACGTCCAGCATGGCCACTGTGGCGTATGTCCTGCATGGCCACTGTGGCGTACGCGTAACATTTTTCGTATGGTAGAGGAGGCAGTCTTGAGAGTTGTCCTGCATGGCAACTGTGGCGTACGTCCTGCAGCGCCACTGTGGCGTATGTCCAGCAGGGCCACAGTGGCGTATGTCCTGCATGGCCACTGTGGCGTATGCGTAACATTTTTCGTATGGTAGAGGAGGCAGTCTTGAGAGTTGTCCTGCATGGCAACTGTGGCGTACGTCCTGCAGCGCCACTGTGGCGTATGTCCAGCAGGGCCACAGTGGCGTATGTCCTGTAGCGCCACTGCGGCGTATGTCCAGCAGGGCCACAGTGGCGTATGTCCTGCATGGCCACTGTGGCGTATGCGTAACATTTTTCGTATGGTAGAGGAGGCAGTCTTGAGAGCTGTCCTGCATGGCAACTGTGGCGTACGTCCTGCAGCGCCACTGTGGCGTATGTCCAGCAGGGCCACAGTGGCGTATGTCCTGCATGGCCACTGTGGCGTATGCGTAACATTTTTCGTATGGTAGAGGAGGCAGTCTTGAGAGTTGTCCTGCATGGCAACTGTGGCGTACGTCCTGCAGCGCCACTGTGGCGTATGTCCAGCAGGGCCACAGTGGCGTATGTCCTGCATGGCCACTGTGGCGTATGCGTAACATTTTTCGTATGGTAGAGGAGGCAGTCTTGAGAGTTGTCCTGCATGGCAACTGTGGCGTACGTCCTGCAGCGCCACTGTGGCGTATGTCCAGCAGGGCCACAGTGGCGTATGTCCTGCATGGCCACTGTGGCGTATGCGTAACATTTTTCGTATGGTAGAGGAGGCAGTCTTGAGAGTTGTCCTGCATGGCAACTGTGGCGTACGTCCTGCAGCGCCACTGTGGCGTATGTCCAGCAGGGCCACAGTGGCGTATGTCCAGCAGGGCCACAGTGGCGTATGTCCTGCAGCGCCACTTTGGCGTATGTCCAGCAGGGCCACAGTGGCGTATGTCCTGCAGCGCCACTGTGGCGTATGTCCAGCAGGGCCACAGTGGCGTATGTCCCGCATGGCCACTGTGGCGTATGCGTAACATTTTTGGTATGGTAGAGGAGGCAGTCTTGAGAGCTGTCCTGCGTGGCCACGGTGGCATACGTCCAGCAGGGCCACTGTGGCGTATGTCCAGCAGAGCCACAGTGGCGTATGTTCTGCAGCGCCACTGTGGCGTATGTCCAGCAGGGCCACAGTGGCGTATGTCCCGCATGGCCACTGTGGCGTATGCGTAACATTTTTGGTATGGTAGAGGAAGCAGTCTTGAGAGATGTCCTGCGTGGCCACGGTGGCATACGTCCAGCAGGGCCACTGTGGCGTATGTCCAGTATGGCCACTGTGGCGTATGTCCAGCAGGGCCACTGTGGTGTATGTCCTGCAGCGCCACTTTGGCGTATGTCCAGCAGGGCCACAGTGGCGTATGTCCTGCAGCGCCACTGTGGCGTATGTCCAGCAGGGCCACAGTGGCGTATGTCCCGCATGGCCACTGTGGCGTATGCGTAACATTTTTGGTATGGTAGAGGAGGCAGTCTTGAGAGCTGTCCTGCGTGGCCACGGTGGCATACGTCCAGCAGGGCCACTGTGGCGTATGTCCATTATGGCCACTGTGGCGTATGTCCAGCAGGGCCACTGTGGCGTATGTCCAGTATGGCCACTGTGGCGTATGTCCAGCAGGGCCACTGTGGCGTATGTCGTGCATGGCCACTGTGGCGTATGTCCAGCAGGGCCACAGTGGCGTATGTCCTGCAGCGCCACTTTGGCGTATGTCCAGCAGGGCCACAGTGGCGTATGTCCAGCAGGGCCACAGTGGCGTATGTCCCGCATGGCCACTGTGGCGTATGCGTAACATTTTTGGTATGGTAGAGGAGGCAGTCTTGAGAGCTGTCCTGCGTGGCCACGGTGGCATACGTCCAGCAGGGCCACTGTGGCGTATGTCCAGTATGGCCACTTTGGCGTATGTCCAGCAGAGCCACAGTGGCGTATGTTCTGCAGCGCCACTGCGGCGTATGTCCAGCAGGGCCACAGTGGCGTATGTCCTGCATGGCCACTGTGGCGTATGCGTAACATTTTTCGTATGGTAGAGGAGGCAGTCTTGAGAGCTGTCCTGCATGGCCACGGTGGCATACGTCCAGCAGGGCCACAGTGGCGTATGTCCAGCAGGGCCACAGTGGCGTATGTCCAGCAGGGCCACAGTGGCGTATATCCTGCATGGCCACTGTGGCGTATGCGTAACATTTTTCGTATGGTGGAGGAGGCAGTCTTGAGAGTTGTCCTGCATGGCAACTGTGACGTATGTCCAGCATGGCCACTGTGGCGTATGTCCAGCAGGGCCACAGTGGCGTATGTCCTGCAGCACCACTGCGGCGAATGTCCAGCAGGGCCACAGTGGCGTATGTCCAGCATGGCCACTGTGGCGTATGTCCAGCAGGGCCACTGTGGCGTATGTCAAGCATGGCCACTTTGGCGTATGTCCAGCAGGGCCAAAGTGGCGTATGTCTTGCAGCGCCACTGTGGCGTATGTCCAGCAGGGCCACAGTGGCGTATGCGTAACATTTTTCGTATGGTAGAGGAGGCAGTCTCGAGAGCTGTCCTGCATGGCCACTGCGGCGTATGTCCAGCAGGGCCACAGTGGCGTATGTCCAGCAGGGCCACAGTGGCGTATGTCCAGCATGGCCACTGTGGCGTATGTCCTGCATGGCCACAGTGGCGTACGTCCAGCAGCGCCACTGTGGCGTATGTCCAGCAGGGCCACAGTGGCGTATGTCCTGTAGCGCCACTGCGGCGTATGTCCAGCAGGGCCACAGTGGCGTATGTCCTGCATGGCCACTGTGGCGTATGCGTAACATTTTTCGTATGGTAGAGGAGGCAGTCTTGAGAGCTGTCCTGCATGGCAACTGTGGCGTACGTCCTGCAGCGCCACTGTGGCGTATGTCCAGCAGGGCCACAGTGGCGTATGTCCTGTAGCGCCACTGCGGCGTATGTCCAGCAGGGCCACAGTGGCGTATGTCCTGCATGGCCACTGTGGCGTATGCGTAACATTTTTCGTATGGTAGAGGAGGCAGTCTTGAGAGCTGTCCTGCATGGCAACTGTGGCGTACGTCCTGCAGCGCCACTGTGGCGTATGTCCAGCAGGGCCACAGTGGCGTATGTCCTGCATGGCCACTGTGGCGTATGCGTAACATTTTTCGTATGGTAGAGGAGGCAGTCTTGAGAGTTGTCCTGCATGGCAACTGTGGCGTACGTCCAGCATGGCCACTGTGGCGTATGTCCAGCAGGGCCACAGTGTTGTATGTCCAGCAGGGCCACTGAGGCGTATGCGTAATATTTTTCGTATGGTAGAGGAGGCAGTCTTGAGAGCTGTCCTGCATGGCCACTGTGGCATATGTCCTGGAGGGCCACTGTGACGTTTGTCCTGCAGCGCCACAGTGGCGTATGTCCTGCATGGCCACTGTGGCGTATGCGTAACATTTTTCGTATGGTAGAGGAGGCAGTCTTGAGAGTTGTCCTGCACGGCAACTGTGGCGTACGTCCAGCATGGCCACTGTGGCGTATGTCCTGCATGGCCACTGTGGCGTACGCGTAACATTTTTCGTATGGTAGAGGAGGCAGTCTTGAGAGTTGTCCTGCATGGCAACTGTGGCGTACGTCCTGCAGCGCCACTGTGGCGTATGTCCAGCAGGGCCACAGTGGCGTATGTCCTGCATGGCCACTGTGGCGTATGCGTAACATTTTTCGTATGGTAGAGGAGGCAGTCTTGAGAGTTGTCCTGCATGGCAACTGTGGCGTACGTCCTGCAGCGCCACTGTGGCGTATGTCCAGCAGGGCCACAGTGGCGTATGTCCTGTAGCGCCACTGCGGCGTATGTCCAGCAGGGCCACAGTGGCGTATGTCCTGCATGGCCACTGTGGCGTATGCGTAACATTTTTCGTATGGTAGAGGAGGCAGTCTTGAGAGCTGTCCTGCATGGCAACTGTGGCGTACGTCCTGCAGCGCCACTGTGGCGTATGTCCAGCAGGGCCACAGTGGCGTATGTCCTGCATGGCCACTGTGGCGTATGCGTAACATTTTTCGTATGGTAGAGGAGGCAGTCTTGAGAGTTGTCCTGCATGGCAACTGTGGCGTACGTCCTGCAGCGCCACTGTGGCGTATGTCCAGCAGGGCCACAGTGGCGTATGTCCTGCATGGCCACTGTGGCGTATGCGTAACATTTTTCGTATGGTAGAGGAGGCAGTCTTGAGAGTTGTCCTGCATGGCAACTGTGGCGTACGTCCTGCAGCGCCACTGTGGCGTATGTCCAGCAGGGCCACAGTGGCGTATGTCCTGCATGGCCACTGTGGCGTATGCGTAACATTTTTCGTATGGTAGAGGAGGCAGTCTTGAGAGTTGTCCTGCATGGCAACTGTGGCGTACGTCCTGCAGCGCCACTGTGGCGTATGTCCAGCAGGGCCACAGTGGCGTATGTCCAGCAGGGCCACAGTGGCGTATGTCCTGCAGCGCCACTTTGGCGTATGTCCAGCAGGGCCACAGTGGCGTATGTCCTGCAGCGCCACTGTGGCGTATGTCCAGCAGGGCCACAGTGGCGTATGTCCCGCATGGCCACTGTGGCGTATGCGTAACATTTTTGGTATGGTAGAGGAGACAGTCTTGAGAGCTGTCCTGCGTGGCCACGGTGGCATACGTCCAGCAGGGCCACTGTGGCGTATGTCCAGCAGAGCCACAGTGGCGTATGTTCTGCAGCGCCACTGTGGCGTATGTCCAGCAGGGCCACAGTGGCGTATGTCCCGCATGGCCACTGTGGCGTATGCGTAACATTTTTGGTATGGTAGAGGAAGCAGTCTTGAGAGATGTCCTGCGTGGCCACGGTGGCATACGTCCAGCAGGGCCACTGTGGCGTATGTCCAGTATGGCCACTGTGGCGTATGTCCAGCAGGGCCACTGTGGTGTATGTCCTGCAGCGCCACTTTGGCGTATGTCCAGCAGGGCCACAGTGGCGTATGTCCTGCAGCGCCACTGTGGCGTATGTCCAGCAGGGCCACAGTGGCGTATGTCCCGCATGGCCACTGTGGCGTATGCGTAACATTTTTGGTATGGTAGAGGAGGCAGTCTTGAGAGCTGTCCTGCGTGGCCACGGTGGCATACGTCCAGCAGGGCCACTGTGGCGTATGTCCATTATGGCCACTGTGGCGTATGTTCAGCAGGGCCACTGTGGCGTATGTCCAGTATGGCCACTGTGGCGTATGTCCAGCAGGGCCACTGTGGCGTATGTCGTGCATGGCCACTGTGGCGTATGTCCAGCAGGGCCACAGTGGCGTATGTCCTGCAGCGCCACTTTGGCGTATGTCCAGCAGGGCCACAGTGGCGTATGTCCAGCAGGGCCACAGTGGCGTATGTCCCGCATGGCCACTGTGGCGTATGCGTAACATTTTTGGTATGGTAGAGGAGGCAGTCTTGAGAGCTGTCCTGCGTGGCCACGGTGGCATACGTCCAGCAGGGCCACTGTGGCGTATGTCCAGTATGGCCACTTTGGCGTATGTCCAGCAGAGCCACAGTGGCGTATGTTCTGCAGCGCCACTGCGGCGTATGTCCAGCAGGGCCACAGTGGCGTATGTCCTGCATGGCCACTGTGGCGTATGCGTAACATTTTTCGTATGGTAGAGGAGGCAGTCTTGAGAGCTGTCCTGCATGGCCACGGTGGCATACGTCCAGCAGGGCCACAGTGGCGTATGTCCAGCAGGGCCACAGTGGCGTATGTCCTGCATGGCCACTGTGGCGTATGCGTAACATTTTTCGTATGGTGGAGGAGGCAGTCTTGAGAGTTGTCCTGCATGGCAACTGTGACGTATGTCCAGCATGGCCACTGTGGCGTATGTCCAGCAGGGCCACAGTGGCGTATGTCCTGCAGCACCACTGCGGCGAATGTCCAGCAGGGCCACAGTGGCGTATGTCCAGCATGGCCACTGTGGCGTATGTCCAGCAGGGCCACTGTGGCGTATGTCCAGCATGGCCACTTTGGCGTATGTCCAGCAGGGCCAAAGTGGCGTATGTCTTGCAGCGCCACTGTGGCGTATGTCCAGCAGGGCCACAGTGGCGTATGCGTAACATTTTTCGTATGGTAGAGGAGGCAGTCTCGAGAGCTGTCCTGCATGGCCACTGCGGCGTATGTCCAGCAGGGCCACAGTGGCGTATGTCCAGCAGGGCCACAGTGGCGTATGTCCAGCATGGCCACTGCGGCGTATGTCCAGCAGGGCCACAGTGGCGTATGTCCAGCAGGGCCACAGTGGCGTATGTCCTGCAGCGCCACTGCGGCGTATGTCCAGTATGGCCACTGTGGCGTATGTCCAGCAGGGCCACTGTGGCGTATGTCGTGCATGGCCACTGTGGCGTATGTCCAGCAGGGCCACAGTGGCGTATGTCCTGCAGCGCCACTTTGGCGTATGTCCAGCAGGGCCACAGTGGCGTATGTCCAGCAGGGCCACAGTGGCGTATGTCCCGCATGGCCACTGTGGCGTATGCGTAACATTTTTGGTATGGTAGAGGAGGCAGTCTTGAGAGCTGTCCTGCGTGGCCACGGTGGCATACGTCCAGCAGGGCCACTGTGGCGTATGTCCAGTATGGCCACTTTGGCGTATGTCCAGCAGAGCCACAGTGGCGTATGTTCTGCAGCGCCACTGCGGCGTATGTCCAGCAGGGCCACAGTGGCGTATGTCCTGCATGGCCACTGTGGCGTATGCGTAACATTTTTCGTATGGTAGAGGAGGCAGTCTTGAGAGCTGTCCTGCAAGGCCACGGTGGCATACGTCCAGCAGGGCCACAGTGGCGTATGTCCAGCAGGGCCACAGTGGCGTATGTCCAGCAGGGCCACAGTGGCGTATATCCTGCATGGCCACTGTGGCGTATGCGTAACATTTTTCGTATGGTGGAGGAGGCAGTCTTGAGAGTTGTCCTGCATGGCAACTGTGACGTATGTCCAGCATGGCCACTGTGGCGTATGTCCAGCAGGGCCACAGTGGCGTATGTCCTGCAGCACCACTGCGGCGAATGTCCAGCAGGGCCACAGTGGCGTATGTCCAGCATGGCCACTGTGGCGTATGTCCAGCAGGGCCACTGTGGCGTATGTCCAGCATGGCCACTTTGGCGTATGTCCAGCAGGGCCACAGTGGCGTATGTCTTGCAGCGCCACTGTGGCGTATGTCCAGCAGGGCCACAGTGGCGTATGTCCTGCATGGCCACTGTGGCGTATGCGTAACATTTTTCGTATGGTAGAGGAGGCAGTCTTGAGAGCTGTCCTGCATGGCCACTGCGGCGTATGTCCAGCAGGGCCACAGTGGCGTACGTCCAGCAGGGCCACAGTGGCGTATGTCCAGCAGGGCCACAGTGGCGTATGTCCTGCAGCGCCACTGCGGCGTATGTCCAGCAGGGCCACAGTGGCGTATGTCCAGCATGGCCACTGTGGCGTATGTCCTGCATGGCCACTGTGGCGTATGTCCAGCATGGCCACAGTGGCGTATGTCCAGCATGGCCACTGTGGCGTATGTCCTGCATGGCCACTGTGGCGTATGTCCAGCATGGCCACTGTGGCGTATGTCCTGCATGGCGCTGTGGCGTATGTCCAGCATGGCCACTGTGGCGTATGTCCTGCATGGCCACTGTGGCGTATGCGTAACACTTTTCGTAAGGTAGAGGAGGCAGTCTTGAGAGCTGTCCTGCATGGCCACGGTGGCATACGTCCAGCAGGGCCACAGTGGCGTATGTCCTGCAGCGCCACTGCGGCGTATGTCCAGCAGGGCCACAGTGGCGTATGTCCAGCATGGCAACTGTGGCGTATGCGTAACACTTTTCGTAAGGTATAGGAGGCAGTCTTGAGAGCTGTCCTGCATGGCCACGGTGGCATACGTCCAGCAGGGCCACAGTGGCGTATGTCCAGCATGGCAACTGTGGCGTATGTCCAGCAGGGCCACAGTGGCGTATGTCCTGCAGCGCCACTGCGGCGTATGTTCAGCAGGGCCACAGTGGCGTATGTCCAGCATGGCCACAGTGGCGTATGTCCAGCATGGCCACAGTGGCGTATGTCCTGCAGCGCCACTGCGGCGTATGTTCAGCAGGGCCACAGTGGCGTATGTCCAGCATGGCCACAGTGGCGTATGTCCAGCATGGCCACAGTGGCGTATGTCCAGCAGGGCCACAGTGGCGTATGTCCAGCATGGCCACTGTGGCGTATGTCCAGCATGGCCACTGTGGCGTATGCGTAACATTTTTCGTATGGTAGAGGAGGCAGTCTTGAGAGCTGTCCTGCATGGCCACGGTGGCATATGTCCAGTAGGGCCACAGTGGCGTATGTCCAGCAGGGCCACAGTGGCGTATGTCCTGCATGGCCACAGTGGCGTATGTCCAGCAGGGCCACAGTGGCGTATGTCCTGCAGCGCCACAGTGGCGTATGTCCAGCATGGCCACGGTGGCATATGTCCAGCAGGGCCACTGTGGCGTATGTCCAGCATGGCCACAGTGGCGTATGTCCAGCATGGCCACTGTGGCGTATGTCCAGCATGGCCACTGTGGCGTATGCGTAGCATTTTTCGTATGGTAGAGGAGGCAGTCTTGAGAGCTGTCCTGCATGGCCACGGAGGCATATGTCCTGCAGGGCCACTGCGGCGTATGTCCAGCAGGGCCACAGTGGCGTATGTCCAGCAGGGCCACAGTGGCGAATGTCCAGCATGGCCACTGTGGCGTATGTCCTGCAGCGCCACTGCGGCGTATGTCCAGTAGGGCCACAGTGGCGGATGTCCTGCACGGCCACTGTGGCGTATGCGTAACATTTTTCGTATGGTAGAGGAGGCAGTCTTGAGAGTTGTCCTGATTGGCAAGTGTGGCGTACGTCCAGCATGGCCACTGTGGCGTATGTCCAGCAGGGCCACAGTGGCGTATGTCCTGCATGGCCACTGTGGCGTATGCGTAACATTTTTTGTATGGTAGAGGAGGCAATCTTGAGAGTTGTCCTGCATGGCAAGTGTGGCGTACGTCCAGCATGGCCACAGTGGCGTATGTCCTGCAGCGCCACTGCGGCGTATGTCCAGTAGGGCCACAGTGGCGGATGTCCTGCACGGCCACTGTGGCGTATGCGTAACATTTTTCGTATGGTAGAGGAGGCAGTCTTGAGAGTTGTCCTGATTGGCAAGTGTGGCGTACGTCCAGCATGGCCACTGTGGCGTATGTCCAGCAGGGCCACAGTGGCGTATGTCCTGCATGGCCACTGTGGCGTATGCGTAACATTTTTTGTATGGTAGAGGAGGCAATCTTGAGAGTTGTCCTGCATGGCAAGTGTGGCGTACGTCCAGCATGGCCACTGTGGCGTATGTCCTGCAGGGCCACAGTGGCGTATGTCCTGCATGGCCACTGTGGCGTATGCGTAACATTTTTCGTATGGTAGAGGAGGCAGTCTTGAGAGTTGTCCTGCATGCCAACTGTGGCGTACGTCCAGCATGGCCACAGTGGCGTATGTCCTGCAGCGCCACTGCGGAGGTAGAGGAGGCAGTCTTGAGAGCTGCATGTCCACGGTGGCATATGTCCTGCAGGGCCACTGTGGCGTATGCGTAAAATTTTTCGTATGGTAGAGGAGGCAGTCTTGAGAGTTGTCCTGCATGGCAACTGTGGCGTACGTCCAGGATGGACACAGTGGCGTATGTCCTGCATGGCCACTGTGGCGTATGCGTAACATTTTTCGTATGGTAGAGGAGGCAGTCTTGAGAGTTGTCCTGCATGGCCACTGTGGCGTATGTAAAGCAGGGCCACAGTGGCGTATGTCCTGCATGGCCACAGTGGCGTATGTCCTCCATGGCCACTGTGGCGTATGCTTAACATTTTTCGTATGGTAGAGGAGGCAGTCTTGAGAGTTGTATTGCATGGCAACTGTGGCGTACGTCCAGCATGGCCACAGTGGCGTATGTCCTGCAGCGCCACTGCGGAGGTAGAGGAGGCAGTCTTGAGAGCTGTCCTGCATGGCCACGGTGGCATATGTCCTGCAGGGCCACTGTGGCGTATGCGTAAAATTTTTCGTATGGTAGAGGAGGCAGTCTTGAGAGTTGTCCTGCATGGCAACTGTGGCGTACGTCCAGGATGGACACAGTGGCGTATGTCCTGCATGGCCACTGTGGCGTATGCGTAACATTTTTCGTATGGTAGAGGAGGCAGTCTTGAGAGTTGTCCTGCATGGCCACTGTGGCGTATGTAAAGCAGGGCCACAGTGGCGTATGTCCTGCATGGCCACAGTGGCGTATGTCCTCCATGGCCACTGTGGCGTATGCTTAACATTTTTCGTATGGTAGAGGAGGCAGTCTTGAGAGTTGTCCTGCATGCCAACTGTGGCGTACGTCCAGCATGGCCACAGTGGCGTATGTCCTGCAGCGCCACTGCGGAGGTAGAGGAGGCAGTCTTGAGAGCTGTCCTGCATGGCCACGGTGGCATATGTCCTGCAGGGCCACTGTGGCGTATGCGTAAAATTTTTCGTATGGTAGAGGAGGCAGTCTTGAGAGTTGTCCTGCATGGCAACTGTGGCGTACGTCCAGGATGGACACAGTGGCGTATGTCCTGCATGGCCACTGTGGCGTATGCGTAACATTTTTCGTATGGTAGAGGAGGCAGTCTTGAGAGTTGTCCTGCATGGCCACTGTGGCGTATGTAAAGCAGGGCCACAGTGGCGTATGTCCTGCATGGCCACAGTGGCGTATGTCCTCCATGGCCACTGTGGCGTATGCTTAACATTTTTCGTATGGTAGAGGAGGCAGTCTTGAGAGTTGTATTGCATGGCAACTGTGGCGTACGTCCAGCATGGCCACAGTGGCGTATGTCCTGCAGCGCCACTGTGGCGTATGTAAAGCAGGGCCACAGTGGCGTATGTCCTGCATGGCCACAGTGGCGTATGTCCTCCATGGCCACTGTGGCGTATGCGTAACATTTTTCGTATGGTAGAGGAGGCAGTCTTGAGAGTTGTCCTGCATGGCAAGTGTGGCGTACGTCCAGCATGGCCACTGTGGCGTATGTCCAGCAGGGCCACAGTGGCGTATGTCCTGCATGGCCACTGTGGCGTATGCGTAACATTTTTTGTATGGTAGAGGAGGCAGTCTTGAGAGTTGTCCTGCATGGCAACTGTGGCGTACGTCTAGCATGGCCACTGTGGCGTATGTCCAGCAGGGCCGCTGCGGCGTATGTCCAGCAGGGCCACAGTGGCGTATGTCCAGCAGGGCCACAGTGGCGTATGTCCTGCGTGGCCACTGTGGCGTATGCGTAACATTTTTCGTATGGTAGAGGAGGCAGTCTTGAGAGTTGTCCTGCATGGCCACGGGGGCATATGTCCTGCAGGGCCACTGCGGCGTATGTCCAGCAGGGCCACAGTGGCGTATGTCCTGCATGGCCACTGTGGCGTATGCGTAACATTTTTCGTATGGTAGAGGAGGCAGTCTTGAGAGCTGTCCTGCATGGCCACGGGGGCATATGTCCTGCAGGGCCACTGCGGCGTATGTCCAGCAGGGCCACAGTGGCGTATGTCCTGCATGGCCACTGTGGCGTATGCGTAACATTTTTCGTATGGTAGAGGAGGCAGTCTTGAGAGTTGTCCTGCATGGCAACTGTGGCGTACGTCCTGCAGCGCCACTGTGGCGTATGTCCAGCAGGGCCACAGTGGCGTATGTCCAGCAGGGCCACAGTGGCGTATGTCCTGCAGCGCCACTGTGGCGTATGCGTAACATTTTTCGTATGGTAGAGGAGGCAGTCTTGAGAGCTGTCCTGCATGGCCACGGAGGCATATGTCCTGCAGGGCCACTGCGGCGTATGTCCAGCAGGGCCACAGTGGCGTATGTCCTGCATGGTCACTGTGGCGTATGCGTAACATTTTTCGTATGGTAGAGGAGGCAGTCTTGAGAGTTGTCCTGCATGGCAACTGTGGCGTACGTCCTGCAGCGCCACTGTGGCGTATGTCCAGCAGGGCCACAGTGGCGTATGTCCTGCATGGCCACTGTGGCGTATGCGTAACATTTTTCGTATGGTAGAGGAGGCAGTCTTGAGAGTTGTCCTGCATGGCAACTGTGGCGTACGTCCAGCATGGTCACTTTGGCGAATGTCCTGCAGGGCCACTGCGGCGTATGTCCAGCAGGGCCACAGTGGCGTATGTCCTGCATGGCCACTGTGGGGTATACGTAACATTTTTCGTATGGTAGAGAAGGCAGTCTTGAGAGTTGTCCTGCATGGCAACTGTGGCGTACGTCCAGCATGGCCACTGTGGCGTATGTCCAGCAGGGCCACAGTGTTGTATGTCCAGCAGGGCCACTGAGGCGTATGCGTAATATTTTTTGTATGGTAGAGGAGGCAGTCTTGAGAGCTGTCCTGCATGGCCACTGTGGCATATGTCCTGGAGGGCCACTGTGACGTTTGTCCTGCAGCGCCACAGTGGCGTATGTCCTGCATGGCCACTGTGGCGTATGCGTAACATTTTTCGTATGGTAGAGGAGGCAGTCTTGAGAGTTGTCCTGCATGGCAACTGTGGCGTACGTCCAGCATGGCCACTGTGGCGTTTGTCCTGCATGGCCACTGTGGCGTACGCGTAACATTTTTCGTATGGTAGAGGAGGCAGTCTTGAGAGTTGTCCTGCATGGCAACTGTGGCGTACGTCCAGCATGGCCACAGTGGCGTATGTCCTGTAGCGCCACTGCGGCGTATGTCCAGCAGGGCCACAGTGGCGTATGTCCTGCATGGCCACTGTGGCGTATGCGTAACATTTTTCGTATGGTAGAGGAGGCAGTCTTGAGAGCTGTCCTGCATGGCCACGGAGGCATATGTCCTGCAGGGCTACTGCGGCGTATGTCCAGCAGGGCCACAGTGGCGTATGTCCTGCATGGCCACTGTGGCGTATGCGTAACATTTTTCGTATGGTAGAGGAGGCAGTCTTGAGAGTTGTCCTGCATGGCAACTGTGGCGTACGTCCTGCAGCGCCACTGTGGCGTATGTCCAGCAGGGCCACAGTGGCGTATGTCCTGCATGGCCACTGTGGCGTATGCGTAACATTTTTCGTATGGTAGAGGAGGCAGTCTTGAGAGTTGTCCTGCATGGCAACTGTGGCGTACGTCCTGCAGCGCCACTGTGGCGTATGTCCAGCAGGGCCACAGTGGCGTATGTCCAGCAGGGCCACAGTGGCGTATGTCCTGCAGCGCCACTTTGGCGTATGTCCAGCAGGGCCACAGTGGCGTATGTCCTGCAGCGCCACTGTGGCGTATGTCCAGCAGGACCACAGTGGCGTATGTCCCGCATGGCCACTGTGGCGTATGCGTAACATTTTTGGTATGGTAGAGGAGGCAGTCTTGAGAGCTGTCCTGCGTGGCCACGGTGGCATACGTCCAGCAGGGCCACTGTGGCGTATGTCCAGTATGGCCACTTTGGCGTATGTCCAGCAGAGCCACAGTGGCGTATGTTCTGCAGCGCCACTGCGGCGTATGTCCAGCAGGGCCACAGTGGCGTATGTCCTGCATGGCCACTGTGGCGTATGCGTAACATTTTTCGTATGGTAGAGGAGGCAGTCTTGAGAGCTGTCCTGCATGGCCACGGTGGCATACGTCCAGCAGGGCCACAGTGGCGTATGTCCAGCAGGGCCACAGTGGCGTATGTCCAGCAGGGCCACAGTGGCGTATGTCCAGCAGGGCCACTGTGGCGTATGTCCAGCATGGCCACAGTGGCGTATGTCCAGCATGGCCACAGTGGCGTATGTCCTGCAGCGCCACTGCGGCGTATGTTCAGCAGGGCCACAGTGGCGTATGTCCAGCATGGCCACAGTGGCGTATGTCCAGCATGGCCACAGTGGCGTATGTCCTGCAGCGCCACTGCGGCGTATGTTCAGCAGGGCCACAGTAGCGTATGTCCTGCATGGCCACTGTGGCGTATGCGTAACATTTTTCGTATGGTAGAGGAGGCAGTCTTGAGAGCTGTCCTGCATGGCCACGGTGGCATATGTCCAGCAGGGCCACAGTGGCGTATGTCCTGCATGGCCACAGTGGCGTATGTCCAGCAGGGCCACAGTGGCGTATGTCCTGCATGGCCACAGTGGCGTATGTCCAGCAGGGCCACAGTGGCGTATGTCCTGCAGCGCCACAGTGGCGTATGTCCAGCATGGCCACGGTGGCATATGTCCAGCAGGGCCACTGTGGCGTATGTCCAGCATGGCCACTGTGGCGTATGCGTAGCATTTTTCGTATGGTAGAGGAGGCAGTCTTGAGAGCTGTCCTGCATGGCCACGGAGGCATATGTCCTGCAGGGCCACTGCGGCGTATGTTCAGCATGGCCACAGTGGCGTATGTCCAGCATGGCCACTGTGGCGTATGTCCAGCAGGGGAACAGTGGCGTATGTCCTGCAGCGCCACTGCTGCGTATGTCCAGCATGGCCACTGTGGCGTATGTCCAGTAGGGCCACAGTGGCGTATGTCCAGCAGGGCCACAGTGGCGTATGTCCTGCATGGCCACAGTGGCGTATGTCCAGCATGGCCACTGTGGCGTATGTCCAGTAGGGCCACAGTGGCGTATGTCCAGCAGGGCCACAGTGGCGTATGTCCTGCATGGCCACAGTGGCGTATGTCCAGCAGGGCCACAGTGGCGTATGTCCTGCATGGCCACTGTGGCGTATGCGTAGCATTTTTCGTATGGTAGAGGAGGCAGTCTTGAGAGCTGTCCTGCATGGCCACGGAGGCATATGTCCTGCAGGGCCACTGCGGCGTATGTCCAGCAGGGCCACAGTGGCGTATGTCCAGCAGGGCCACAGTGGCGAATGTCCAGCATGGCCACTGTGGCGTATGTCCTGCATGGCCACTGTGGCGTATGTCCAGCATGGCCACAGTGGCGTATGTCCAGCATGGCCACAGTGGCGTATGTCCAGCATGGCCACTGTGGCGTATGTCCAGCATGGCCACTGTGGCGTATGTCCAGCATGGCCACTGTGGCGTATGCGTAGCATTTTTCGTATGGTAGAGGAGGCAGTCTTGAGAGCTGTCCTGCATGGCCACGGAGGCATATGTCCTGCAGGGCCACTGCGGCGTATGTCCAGCAGGGCCACAGTGGCGTATGTCCAGCAGGGCCACAGTGGCGAATGTCCAGCATGGCCACTGTGGCGTATGTCCTGCATGGCCACTGTGGCGTATGTCCAGCATGGCCACGGTGGCGTATGTCCAGCAGGGCCACAGTGGCGTATGTCCTGCAGCGCCACTGTGGCGTATGTCCAGCAGGGCCACAGTGGCGTATGTCCTGTAGCGCCACTGCGGCGTATGTCCAGCAGGGCCACAGTGGCGTATGTCCAGCATGGCCACAGTGGCGTATGTCCAGCAGGGCCACAGTGGCGTATGTCCTGCAGCGCCACAGTGGCGTATGTCCAGCATGGCCACGGTGGCATATGTCCAGCAGGGCCACTGTGGCGTATGTCCAGCATGGCCACAGTGGCGTATGTCCAGCATGGCCACTGTGGCGTATGTCCAGCATGGCCACTGTGGCGTATGCGTAGCATTTTTCGTATGGTAGAGGAGGCAGTCTTGAGAGCTGTCCTGCATGGCCACGGAGGCATATGTCCTGCAGGGCCACTGCGGCGTATGTCCAGCAGGGCCACAGTGGCGTATGTCCAGCAGGGCCACAGTGGCGTATGTCCTGCAGCGCCACTTTGGCGTATGTCCAGCAGGGCCACAGTGGCGTATGTCCAGCAGGGCCACTGTGGCGTATGTCCAGCAGGGCCACAGTGGCGTATGTCCTGCAGCGCCACTTTGGCGTATGTCCAGCAGGGCCACAGTGGCGTATGTCCTGCATGGCCACTGTGGCGTATGCGTAACATTTTTCGTATGGTAGAGGAGGCAGTCTTGAGAGCTGTCCTGCATGGCCACGGTGGCATACGTCCAGCAGGGCCACAGTGGCGTATGTCCAGCAGGGCCACTGTGGTGTATGTCCAGCAGGGCCACAGTGGCGTATGTCCTGCAGCGCCACTTTGGCGTATGTCCAGCAGGGCCACAGTGGCGTATGTCCTGCAGCGCCACTGTGGCGTATGTCCAGCAGGGCCACAGTGGCGTATGTCCTGCAGCGCCACAGTGGCGTATGTCCAGCATGGCCACGGTGGCATATGTCCTGCAGCGCCACTGTGGCGTATGTCCAGCAGGGCCACAGTGGCGTATGTCCAGCATGGCCACGGTGGCGTATGTCCAGCAGGGCCACAGTGGCGTATGTCCTGCAGCGCCACAGTGGCGTATGTCCAGCATGGCCACGGTGGCGTATGTCCAGCAGGGCCACAGTGGCGTATGTCCAGCATGGCCACGGTGGCATATGTCCAGCAGGGCCACTGTGGCGTATGTCCAGCATGGCCACAGTGGCGTATGTCCAGCATGGCCACTGTGGCGTATGTCCAGCATGGCCACTGTGGCGTATGCGTAGCATTTTTCGTATGGTAGAGGAGGCAGTCTTGAGAGCTGTCCTGCATGGCCACGGAGGCATATGTCCTGCAGGGCCACTGCGGCGTATGTCCAGCAGGGCCACAGTGGCGTATGTCCAGCAGGGCCACAGTGGCGTATGTCCTGCAGCGCCACTTTGGCGTATGTCCAGCAGGGCCACAGTGGCGTATGTCCAGCAGGGCCACTGTGGCGTATGTCCAGCAGGGCCACAGTGGCGTATGTCCTGCAGCGCCACTTTGGCGTATGTCCAGCAGGGCCACTGTGGTGTATGTCCAGCAGGGCCACAGTGGCGTATGTCCTGCAGCGCCACTTTGGCGTATGTCCAGCAGGGCCACAGTGGCGTATGTCCTGCAGCGCCACTTTGGCGTATGTCCAGCAGGGCCACTGTGGTGTATGTCCAGCAGGGCCACAGTGGCGTATGTCCTGCAGCGCCACTTTGGCGTATGTCCAGCAGGGCCACAGTGGCGTATGTCCCGCAGCGCCACTGTGGCGTGTGTCCAGCAGGGCCACAGTGGCGTATGTCCCGCATGGCCACTGTGGCGTATGCGTAACATTTTGGGTATGGTAGAGAAGGCAGTCTTGAGAGCTGTCCTGCGTGGCCACGGTGGCATACGTCCAGCAGGGCCACAGTGGCGTATGTCCAGCAGGGCCACTGTGGTGTATGTCCAGCAGGGCCACAGTGGCGTATGTCCTGCAGCGCCACTTTGGCGTATGTCCAGCAGGGCCACAGTGGCGTATGTCCTGCAGCGCCACTGTGGCGTATGTCCAGCAGGGCCACAGTGGCGTATGTCCCGCATGGCCACTGTGGCGTATGCGTAACATTTTTGGTATGGTAGAGAAGGCAGTCTTGAGAGTTGTCCTGCGTGGCCACGGTGGCATACGTCCAGCAGGGCCACTGTGGCGTATGTCCAGTATGGCCACTGTGGCGTATGTCCAGCAGGGCCACTGTGGCGTATGTCCTGCAGCGCCACTTTGGCGTATGTCCAGCAGGGCCACAGTGGCGTATGTCCTGCAGCGCCACTGTGGCGTATGTCCAGCAGGGCCACAGTGGCGTATGTCCCGCATGGCCACTGTGGCGTATGCGTAACATTTTTGGTATGGTAGAGAAGGCAGTCTTGAGAGCTGTCCTGCGTGGCCACGGTGGCATACGTCCAGCAGGGCCACTGTGGCGTATGTCCAGTATGGCCACTGTGGCGTATGTCCAGCAGGGCCACTGTGGCGTATGTCGTGCATGGCCACTGTGGCGTATGTCCAGCAGGGCCACAGTGGCGTATGTCCAGCAGGGCCACTGTGGCGTATGTCCAGCAGGGCCACAGTAGCGTATGTCCTGCAGGGCCACAGTGGCGTATGTCCCGCATGGCCACTGTGGCGTATGTCGTGCATGGCCACTGTGGCGTATGTCCAGTATGGCCACTGTGGCGTATGTCCAGCAGGGCCACTGTGGCGTATGTCCTGCAGCGCCACTTTGGCGTATGTCCAGCAGGGCCACAGTGGCGTATGTCCTGCAGCGCCACTGTGGCGTATGTCCAGCAGGGCCACAGTGGCGTATGTCCCGCATGGCCACTGTGGCGTATGCGTAACATTTTTGGTATGGTAGAGGAGGCAGTCTTGAGAGCTGTCCTGCGTGGCCACGGTGGCATACGTCCAGCAGGGCCACTGTGGCGTATGTCCAGTATGGCCACTGTGGCGTATGTCCAGCAGGGCCACTGTGGCGTATGTCGTGCATGGCCACTGTGGCGTATGTCCAGCAGGGCCACAGTGGCGTATGTCCAGCAGGGCCACTGTGGCGTATGTCCAGCAGGGCTACAGTGGCGTATGTCCTGCAGCGCCACTTTGGCGTATGTCCAGCAGGGCCACAGTGGCGTATGTCGCGCATGGCCACTGTGGCGTATGTCGTGCATGGCCACTGTGGCGTATGTCCAGCAGGGCCACAGTGGCGTATGTCCTGCAGCTCCACTTTGGCGTATGTCCAGCAGGGCCACAGTGGCGTATGTCCTGCAGCGCCACTTTGGCGTATGTCCAGCTGGGCCACAGTGGCGTATGTCCTGCAGCGCCACTGTGGCGTATGTCCAGCAGGGCCACAGTGGCGTATGTCCCGCATGGCCACTGTGGCGTATGCGTAACATTTTTGGTATGGTAGAGGAGGCAGTCTTGAGAGCTGTCCTGCTTGGCGAATGTCCAGCATGGCCACTGTGGCGTATGTCCTGCATGGCCACTGTGGCGTATGTCCAGCATGGCCACTGTGGCGTATGTCCAGCAGGGCCACAGTGGCGTATGTCCTGCAGCGCCACTGTGGCGTATGTCCAGCAGGGCCACAGTGGCGTATGTCCTGTAGCGCCACTGCGGCGTATGTCCAGCAGGGCCACAGTGGCGTATGTCCTGCATGGCCACAGTGGCGTATGTCCAGCAGGGCCACAGTGGCGTATGTCCTGCAGCGCCACAGTGGCGTATGTCCAGCATGGCCACGGTGGCATATGTCCAGCAGGGCCACTGTGGCGTATGTCCAGCATGGCCACAGTGGCGTATGTCCAGCATGGCCACTGTGGCGTATGTCCAGCATGGCCACTGTGGCGTATGCGTAGCATTTTTCGTATGGTAGAGGAGGCAGTCTTGAGAGCTGTCCTGCATGGCCACGGAGGCATATGTCCTGCAGGGCCACTGCGGCGTATGTCCAGCAGGGCCACAGTGGCGTATGTCCAGCAGGGCCACAGTGGCGAATGTCCAGCATGGCCACTGTGGCGTATGTCCTGCATGGCCACTGTGGCGTATGTCCAGCATGGCCACGGTGGCGTATGTCCAGCAGGGCCACAGTGGCGTATGTCCAGCATGGCCACTGTGGCGTATGTCCAGCAGGGCCACAGTGGCGTATGTCCTGCAGCGCCACTGTGGCGTATGTCCAGCAGGGCCACAGTGGCGTATGTCCTGTAGCGCCACTGCGGCGTATGTCCAGCAGGGCCACAGTGGCGTATGTCCTGCATGGCCACTGTGGCGTATGCGTAACATTTTTCGTATGGTAGAGGAGGCAGTCTTGAGAGCTGTCCTGCATGGCCACGGAGGCATATGTCCTGCAGGGCCACTGCGGCGTATGTCCAGCAGGGCCACAGTGGCGTATGTCCAGCAGGGCCACAGTGGCGTATGTCCTGCAGCGCCACTTTGGCGTATGTCCAGCAGGGCCACAGTGGCGTATGTCCAGCAGGGCCACTGTGGCGTATGTCCAGCAGGGCCACAGTGGCGTATGTCCTGCAGCGCCACTTTGGCGTATGTCCAGCAGGGCCACAGTGGCGTATGTCCAGCAGGGCCACAGTGGCGTATGTCCTGCATGGCCACTGTGGCGTATGCGTAACATTTTTCGTATGGTAGAGGAGGCAGTCTTGAGAGCTGTCCTGCATGGCCACGGTGGCATACGTCCAGCAGGGCCACAGTGGCGTATGTCCAGCAGGGCCACTGTGGTGTATGTCCAGCAGGGCCACAGTGGCGTATGTCCTGCAGCGCCACTTTGGCGTATGTCCAGCAGGGCCACTGTGGCGTATGTCCAGCAGGGCCACAGTGGCGTATGTCCAGCAGGGCCACTGTGGTGTATGTCCAGCAGGGCCACAGTGGCGTATGTCCAGCAGGGCCACTGTGGCGTATGTCCAGCAGGGCCACAGTGGCGTATGTCCTGCAGCGCCACTTTGGCGTATGTCCAGCAGGGCCACAGTGGCGTATGTCCTGCAGCGCCACTGCGGCGTATGTCCAGTATGGCCACTGTGGCGTATGTCCAGCAGGGCCACTGTGGCGTATGTCGTGCATGGCCACTGTGGCGTATGTCCAGCAGGGCCACAGTGGCGTATGTCCTGCAGCGCCACTTTGGCGTATGTCCAGCAGGGCCACAGTGGCGTATGTCCAGCAGGGCCACAGTGGCGTATGTCCCGCATGGCCACTGTGGCGTATGCGTAACATTTTTGGTATGGTAGAGGAGGCAGTCTTGAGAGCTGTCCTGCGTGGCCACGGTGGCATACGTCCAGCAGGGCCACTGTGGCGTATGTCCAGTATGGCCACTTTGGCGTATGTCCAGCAGAGCCACAGTGGCGTATGTTCTGCAGCGCCACTGCGGCGTATGTCCAGCAGGGCCACAGTGGCGTATGTCCTGCATGGCCACTGTGGCGTATGCGTAACATTTTTCGTATGGTAGAGGAGGCAGTCTTGAGAGCTGTCCTGCAAGGCCACGGTGGCATACGTCCAGCAGGGCCACAGTGGCGTATGTCCAGCAGGGCCACAGTGGCGTATGTCCAGCAGGGCCACAGTGGCGTATATCCTGCATGGCCACTGTGGCGTATGCGTAACATTTTTCGTATGGTGGAGGAGGCAGTCTTGAGAGTTGTCCTGCATGGCAACTGTGACGTATGTCCAGCATGGCCACTGTGGCGTATGTCCAGCAGGGCCACAGTGGCGTATGTCCTGCAGCACCACTGCGGCGAATGTCCAGCAGGGCCACAGTGGCGTATGTCCAGCATGGCCACTGTGGCGTATGCCCAGCAGGGCCACTGTGGCGTATGTCCAGCATGGCCACTTTGGCGTATGTCCAGCAGGGCCACAGTGGCGTATGTCTTGCAGCGCCACTGTGGCGTATGTCCAGCAGGGCCACAGTGGCGTATGTCCTGCATGGCCACTGTGGCGTATGCGTAACATTTTTCGTATGGTAGAGGAGGCAGTCTTGAGAGCTGTCCTGCATGGCCACTGCGGCGTATGTCCAGCAGGGCCACAGTGGCGTACGTCCAGCAGGGCCACAGTGGCGTATGTCCAGCAGGGCCACAGTGGCGTATGTCCTGCAGCGCCACTGCGGCGTATGTCCAGCAGGGCCACAGTGGCGTATGTCCAGCATGGCCACTGTGGCGTATGTCCTGCATGGCCACTGTGGCGTATGTCCAGCATGGCCACAGTGGCGTATGTCCAGCATGGCCACTGTGGCGTATGTCCTGCATGGCCACTGTGGCGTATGTCCAGCATGGCCACTGTGGCGTATGTCCTGCAGCGCCACTGTGGCGTATGTCCAGCATGGCCACTGTGGCGTATGTCCTGCATGGCGCTGTGGCGTATGTCCAGCATGGCCACTGTGGCGTATGTCCTGCATGGCCACTGTGGCGTATGCGTAACACTTTTCGTAAGGTAGAGGAGGCAGTCTTGAGAGCTGTCCTGCATGGCCACGGTGGCATACGTCCAGCAGGGCCACAGTGGCGTATGTCCTGCAGCGCCACTGCGGCGTATGTCCAGCAGGGCCACAGTGGCGTATGTCCAGCATGGCAACTGTGGCGTATGCGTAACACTTTTCGTAAGGTATAGGAGGCAGTCTTGAGAGCTGTCCTGCATGGCCACGGTGGCATACGTCCAGCAGGGCCACAGTGGCGTATGTCCAGCATGGCAACTGTGGCGTATGTCCAGCAGGGCCACAGTGGCGTATGTCCTGCAGCGCCACTGCGGCGTATGTTCAGCAGGGCCACAGTGGCGTATGTCCAGCATGGCCACAGTGGCGTATGTCCAGCATGGCCACAGTGGCGTATGTCCTGCAGCGCCACTGCGGCGTATGTTCAGCAGGGCCACAGTGGCGTATGTCCAGCATGGCCACAGTGGCGTATGTCCAGCATGGCCACAGTGGCGTATGTCCAGCAGGGCCACAGTGGCGTATGTCCAGCATGGCCACTGTGGCGTATGTCCAGCATGGCCACTGTGGCGTATGCGTAACATTTTTCGTATGGTAGAGGAGGCAGTCTTGAGAGCTGTCCTGCATGGCCACGGTGGCATATGTCCAGTAGGGCCACAGTGGCGTATGTCCAGCAGGGCCACAGTGGCGTATGTCCTGCATGGCCACAGTGGCGTATGTCCAGCAGGGCCACAGTGGCGTATGTCCTGCAGCGCCACAGTGGCGTATGTCCAGCATGGCCACGGTGGCATATGTCCAGCAGGGCCACTGTGGCGTATGTCCAGCATGGCCACAGTGGCGTATGTCCAGCATGGCCACTGTGGCGTATGTCCAGCATGGCCACTGTGGCGTATGCGTAGCATTTTTCGTATGGTAGAGGAGGCAGTCTTGAGAGCTGTCCTGCGAATGTCCAGCATGGCCACTGTGGCGTATGTCCTGCAGCGCCACTGCGGCGTATGTCCAGTAGGGCCACAGTGGCGGATGTCCTGCACGGCCACTGTGGCGTATGCGTAACATTTTTCGTATGGTAGAGGAGGCAGTCTTGAGAGTTGTCCTGATTGGCAAGTGTGGCGTACGTCCAGCATGGCCACTGTGGCGTATGTCCAGCAGGGCCACAGTGGCGTATGTCCTGCATGGCCACTGTGGCGTATGCGTAACATTTTTTGTATGGTAGAGGAGGCAATCTTGAGAGTTGTCCTGCATGGCAAGTGTGGCGTACGTCCAGCATGGCCACAGTGGCGTATGTCCTGCAGCGCCACTGCGGCGTATGTCCAGTAGGGCCACAGTGGCGGATGTCCTGCACGGCCACTGTGGCGTATGCGTAACATTTTTCGTATGGTAGAGGAGGCAGTCTTGAGAGTTGTCCTGATTGGCAAGTGTGGCGTACGTCCAGCATGGCCACTGTGGCGTATGTCCAGCAGGGCCACAGTGGCGTATGTCCTGCATGGCCACTGTGGCGTATGCGTAACATTTTTGGTATGGTAGAGGAGGCATTCTTGAGAGCTGTCCTGCGTGGCCACGGTGGCATACGTCCAGCAGGGCCACTGTGGCGTATGTCGTGCATGGCCACTGTGGCGTATGTCCTGCAGGGCCACTGCGGCGTATGTCCAGCAGGGCCACAGTGGCGTATGTCCTGCATGGCCACTGTGGAGTATGCGTAACATTTTTCGTATGGTAGAGGAGGCAGTCTTGAGAGTTGTCCTGCATGGCAACTGTGGCGTACGTCCTGCAGCGCCACTGTGGCGTATGTCCAGCAGGGCCACAGTGGCGTATGTCCAGCAGGGCCACAGTGGCGTATGTCCTGCAGCGCCACTGTGGCGTATGCGTAACATTTTTCGTATGGTAGAGGAGGCAGTCTTGAGAGCTGTCCTGCATGGCCACGGAGGCATATGTCCTGCAGGGCCACTGCGGCGTATGTCCAGCAGGGCCACAGTGGCGTATGTCCTGCATGGCCACTGTGGCGTATGCGTAACATTTTTCGTATGGTAGAGGAGGCAGTCTTGAGAGTTGTCCTGCATGGCAACTGTGGCGTACGTCCTGCAGCGCCACTGTGGCGTATGTCCAGCAGGGCCACAGTGGCGTATGTCCTGCATGGCCACTGTGGCGTATGCGTAACATTTTTCGTATGGTAGAGGAGGCAGTCTTGAGAGTTGTCCTGCATGGCAACTGTGGCGTACGTCCAGCATGGTCACTTTGGCGAATGTCCTGCAGGGCCACTGCGGCGTATGTCCAGCAGGGCCACAGTGGCGTATGTCCTGCATGGCCACTGTGGCGTATGCGTAACATTTTTCGTATGGTAGAGAAGGCAGTCTTGAGAGTTGTCCTGCATGGCAACTGTGGCGTACGTCCAGCATGGCCACTGTGGCGTATGTCCAGCAGGGCCACAGTGTTGTATGTCCAGCAGGGCCACTGAGGCGTATGCGTAATATTTTTCGTATGGTAGAGGAGGCAGTCTTGAGAGTTGTCCTGCATGGCAACTGTGGCGTACGTCCAGCATGGCCACTGTGGCGTTTGTCCTGCATGGCCACTGTGGCGTACGCGTAACATTTTTCGTATGGTAGAGGAGGCAGTCTTGAGAGTTGTCCTGCATGGCAACTGTGGCGTACGTCCAGCATGGCCACAGTGGCGTATGTCCTGTAGCGCCACTGCGGCGTATGTCCAGCAGGGCCACAGTGGCGTATGTCCTGCATGGCCACTGTGGCGTATGCGTAACATTTTTCGTATGGTAGAGGAGGCAGTCTTGAGAGTTGTCCTGCATGGCAACTGTGGCGTACGTCCTGCAGCGCCACTGTGGCGTATGTCCAGCAGGGCCACAGTGGCGTATGTCCAGCAGGGCCACAGTGGCGTATGTCCTGCAGCGCCACTTTGGCGTATGTCCAGCAGGGCCACAGTGGCGTATGTCCTGCAGCGCCACTGTGGCGTATGTCCAGCAGGACCACAGTGGCGTATGTCCCGCATGGCCACTGTGGCGTATGCGTAACATTTTTCGTATGGTAGAGGAGGCAGTCTTGAGAGTTGTCCTGCATGGCAACTGTGGCGTACGTCCAGCATGGTCACTTTGGCGAATGTCCTGCAGGGCCACTGCGGCGTATGTCCAGCAGGGCCACAGTGGCGTATGTCCTGCATGGCCACTGTGGGGTATACGTAACATTTTTCGTATGGTAGAGAAGGCAGTCTTGAGAGTTGTCCTGCATGGCAACTGTGGCGTACGTCCAGCATGGCCACTGTGGCGTATGTCCAGCAGGGCCACAGTGTTGTATGTCCAGCAGGGCCACTGAGGCGTATGCGTAATATTTTTCGTATGGTAGAGGAGGCAGTCTTGAGAGTTGTCCTGCATGGCAACTGTGGCGTACGTCCAGCATGGCCACTGTGGCGTTTGTCCTGCATGGCCACTGTGGCGTACGCGTAACATTTTTCGTATGGTAGAGGAGGCAGTCTTGAGAGTTGTCCTGCATGGCAACTGTGGCGTACGTCCAGCATGGCCACAGTGGCGTATGTCCTGTAGCGCCACTGCGGCGTATGTCCAGCAGGGCCACAGTGGCGTATGTCCTGCATGGCCACTGTGGCGTATGCGTAACATTTTTCGTATGGTAGAGGAGGCAGTCTTGAGAGTTGTCCTGCATGGCAACTGTGGCGTACGTCCTGCAGCGCCACTGTGGCGTATGTCCAGCAGGGCCACAGTGGCGTATGTCCAGCAGGGCCACAGTGGCGTATGTCCTGCAGCGCCACTTTGGCGTATGTCCAGCAGGGCCACAGTGGCGTATGTCCTGCAGCGCCACTGTGGCGTATGTCCAGCAGGACCACAGTGGCGTATGTCCCGCATGGCCACTGTGGCGTATGCGTAACATTTTTGGTATGGTAGAGGAGGCAGTCTTGAGAGCTGTCCTGCGTGGCCACGGTGGCATACGTCCAGCAGGGCCACTGTGGCGTATGTCCAGTATGGCCACTTTGGCGTATGTCCAGCAGAGCCACAGTGGCGTATGTTCTGCAGCGCCACTGCGGCGTATGTCCAGCAGGGCCACAGTGGCGTATGTCCTGCATGGCCACTGTGGCGTATGCGTAACATTTTTCGTATGGTAGAGGAGGCAGTCTTGAGAGCTGTCCTGCATGGCCACGGTGGCATACGTCCAGCAGGGCCACAGTGGCGTATGTCCAGCAGGGCCACAGTGGCGTATGTCCAGCAGGGCCACAGTGGCGTATATCCTGCATGGCCACTGTGGCGTATGCGTAACATTTTTCGTATGGTGGAGGAGGCAGTCTTGAGAGTTGTCCTGCATGGCAACTGTGACGTATGTCCAGCATGGCCACTGTGGCGTATGTCCAGCAGGGCCACAGTGGCGTATGTCCTGCAGCACCACTGCGGCGAATGTCCAGCAGGGCCACAGTGGCGTATGTCCTGCATGGCCACTGTGGCGTATGCGTAACATTTTTCGTATGGTAGAGGAGGCAGTCTTGAGAGCTGTCCTGCATGGCCACGGTGGCATACGTCCAGCAGGGCCACAGTGGCGTATGTCCAGCAGGGCCACAGTGGCGTATGTCCAGCAGGGCCACAGTGGCGTATATCCTGCATGGCCACTGTGGCGTATGCGTAACATTTTTCGTATGGTGGAGGAGGCAGTCTTGAGAGTTGTCCTGCATGGCAACTGTGACGTATGTCCAGCATGGCCACTGTGGCGTATGTCCAGCAGGGCCACAGTGGCGTATGTCCTGCAGCACCACTGCGGCGAATGTCCAGCAGGGCCACAGTGGCGTATGTCCAGCATGGCCACTGTGGCGTATGTCCAGCAGGGCCACTGTGGCGTATGTCCAGCATGGCCACTTTGGCGTATGTCCAGCAGGGCCACAGTGGCGTATGTCTTGCAGCGCCACTGTGGCGTATGTCCAGCAGGGCCACAGTGGCGTATGTCCTGCATGGCCACTGTGGCGTATGCGTAACATTTTTCGTATGGTAGAGGAGGCAGTCTTGAGAGCTGTCCTGCATGGCCACTGCGGCGTATGTCCAGCAGGGCCACAGTGGCGTACGTCCAGCAGGGCCACAGTGGCGTATGTCCAGCAGGGCCACAGTGGCGTATGTCCAGCATGGCCACTGTGGCGTATGTCCTGCATGGCCACTGTGGCGTATGTCCAGCATGGCCACTGTGGCGTATGTCCTGCAGCGCCACTGTGGCGTATGTCCTGCATGGCCACTGTGGCGTATGTCCAGCATGGCCACTGTGGCGTATGTCCTGCAGCGCCACTGTGGCGTATGTCCAGCATGGCCACTGTGGCGTATGTCCTGCATGGCCACTGTGGCGTATGCGTAACACTTTTCGTAAGGTAGAGGAGGCAGTCTTGAGAGCTGTCCTGCATGGCCACGGTGGCATACGTCCAGCAGGGCCACAGTGGCGTATGTCCTGCAGCGCCACTGCGGCGTATGTCCAGCAGGGCCACAGTGGCGTATGTCCAGCATGGCAACTGTGGCGTATGTCCAGCATGGCCACTGTGGCGTATGCGTAACACTTTTCGTATGGTAGAGGAGGCAGTCTTGAGAGCTGTCCTGCATGGCCACTGCGGCGTATGTCCAGCAGGGCCACAGTGGCGTACGTCCAGCAGGGCCACAGTGGCGTATGTCCAGCAGGGCCACAGTGGCGTATGTCCTGCAGCGCCACTGCGGCGTATGTTCAGCAGGGCCACAGTGGCGTATGTCCAGCATGGCCACAGTGGCGTATGTCCAGCATGGCCACAGTGGCGTATGTCCTGCAGCGCCACTGCGGCGTATGTTCAGCAGGGCCACAGTGGCGTATGTCCAGCATGGCCACAGTGGCGTATGTCCAGCATGGCCACAGTGGCGTATGTCCTGCAGCGCCACTGCGGCGTATGTCCAGCAGGGCCACAGTGGCGTATGTCCTGCATGGCCACAGTGGCGTATGTCCAGCAGGGCCACAGTGGCGTATGTCCTGCAGCGCCACAGTGGCGTATGTCCAGCATGGCCACTGTGGCGTATGTCCAGCATGGCCACTGTGGCGTATGCGTAGCATTTTTCGTATGGTAGAGGAGGCAGTCTTGAGAGCTGTCCTGCATGGCCACGGAGGCATATGTCCTGCAGGGCCACTGCGGCGTATGTTCAGCATGGCCACAGTGGCGTATGTCCAGCATGGCCACTGTGGCGTATGTCCAGCAGGGGAACAGTGGCGTATGTCCTGCAGCGCCACTGCGGCGTATGTTCAGCAGGGCCACAGTGGCGTATGTCCAGCATGGCCACAGTGGCGTATGTCCAGCATGGCCACAGTGGCGTATGTCCTGCATGGCCACTGTGGCGTATGTCCAGCATGGCCACTGTGGCGTATGTCCAGTAGGGCCACAGTGGCGTATGTCCAGCAGGGCCACAGTGGCGTATGTCCTGCATGGCCACAGTGGCGTATGTCCAGCAGGGCCACAGTGGCGTATGTCCTGCATGGCCACTGTGGCGTATGCGTAGCATTTTTCGTATGGTAGAGGAGGCAGTCTTGAGAGCTGTCCTGCATGGCCACGGAGGCATATGTCCTGCAGGGCCACTGCGGCGTATGTCCAGCAGGGCCACAGTGGCGTATGTCCAGCAGGGCCACAGTGGCGAATGTCCAGCATGGCCACTGTGGCGTATGTCCTGCATGGCCACTGTGGCGTATGTCCAGCATGGCCACAGTGGCGTATGTCCAGCAGGGCCACAGTGGCGAATGTCCAGCATGGCCACTGTGGCGTATGTCCTGCATGGCCACTGTGGCGTATGTCCAGCATGGCCACGGTGGCGTATGTCCAGCAGGGCCACAGTGGCGTATGTCCAGCAGGGCCACAGTGGCGTATGTCCTGCAGCGCCACTGTGGCGTATGTCCAGCAGGGCCACAGTGGCGTATGTCCTGTAGCGCCACTGCGGCGTATGTCCAGCAGGGCCACAGTGGCGTATGTCCAGCATGGCCACAGTGGCGTATGTCCTGCATGGCCACTGTGGAGTATGCGTAACATTTTTCGTATGGTAGAGGAGGCAGTCTTGAGAGTTGTCCTGCATGGCAACTGTGGCGTACGTCCTGCAGCGCCACTGTGGCGTATGTCCAGCAGGGCCACAGTGGCGTATGTCCAGCAGGGCCACAGTGGCGTATGTCCTGCAGCGCCACTGTGGCGTATGCGTAACATTTTTCGTATGGTAGAGGAGGCAGTCTTGAGAGCTGTCCTGCATGGCCACGGAGGCATATGTCCTGCAGGGCCACTGCGGCGTATGTCCAGCAGGGCCACAGTGGCGTATGTCCTGCATGGCCACTGTGGAGTATGCGTAACATTTTTCGTATGGTAGAGGAGGCAGTCTTGAGAGTTGTCCTGCATGGCAACTGTGGCGTACGTCCTGCAGCGCCACTGTGGCGTATGTCCAGCAGGGCCACAGTGGCGTATGTCCAGCAGGGCCACAGTGGCGTATGTCCTGCAGCGCCACTGTGGCGTATGCGTAACATTTTTCGTATGGTAGAGGAGGCAGTCTTGAGAGCTGTCCTGCATGGCCACGGAGGCATATGTCCTGCAGGGCCACTGCGGCGTATGTCCAGCAGGGCCACAGTGGCGTATGTCCTGCATGGCCACTGTGGCGTATGCGTAACATTTTTCGTATGGTAGAGGAGGCAGTCTTGAGAGTTGTCCTGCATGGCAACTGTGGCGTACGTCCTGCAGCGCCACTGTGGCGTATGTCCAGCAGGGCCACAGTGGCGTATGTCCTGCATGGCCACTGTGGCGTATGCGTAACATTTTTCGTATGGTAGAGGAGGCAGTCTTGAGAGTTGTCCTGCATGGCAACTGTGGCGTACGTCCAGCATGGTCACTTTGGCGAATGTCCTGCAGGGCCACTGCGGCGTATGTCCAGCAGGGCCACAGTGGCGTATGTCCTGCATGGCCACTGTGGGGTATACGTAACATTTTTCGTATGGTAGAGAAGGCAGTCTTGAGAGTTGTCCTGCATGGCAACTGTGGCGTACGTCCAGCATGGCCACTGTGGCGTATGTCCAGCAGGGCCACAGTGTTGTATGTCCAGCAGGGCCACTGAGGCGTATGCGTAATATTTTTCGTATGGTAGAGGAGGCAGTCTTGAGAGCTGTCCTGCATGGCCACTGTGGCATATGTCCTGGAGGGCCACTGTGACGTTTGTCCTGCAGCGCCACAGTGGCGTATGTCCTGCATGGCCACTGTGGCGTATGCGTAACATTTTTCGTATGGTAGAGGAGGCAGTCTTGAGAGTTGTCCTGCATGGCAACTGTGGCGTACGTCCAGCATGGCCACTGTGGCGTTTGTCCTGCATGGCCACTGTGGCGTACGCGTAACATTTTTCGTATGGTAGAGGAGGCAGTCTTGAGAGTTGTCCTGCATGGCAACTGTGGCGTACGTCCAGCATGGCCACAGTGGCGTATGTCCTGTAGCGCCACTGCGGCGTATGTCCAGCAGGGCCACAGTGGCGTATGTCCTGCATGGCCACTGTGGCGTATGCGTAACATTTTTCGTATGGTAGAGGAGGCAGTCTTGAGAGCTGTCCTGCATGGCCACGGAGGCATATGTCCTGCAGGGCTACTGCGGCGTATGTCCAGCAGGGCCACAGTGGCGTATGTCCTGCATGGCCACTGTGGCGTATGCGTAACATTTTTCGTATGGTAGAGGAGGCAGTCTTGAGAGTTGTCCTGCATGGCAACTGTGGCGTACGTCCTGCAGCGCCACTGTGGCGTATGTCCAGCAGGGCCACAGTGGCGTATGTCCAGCAGGGCCACAGTGGCGTATGTCCTGCAGCGCCACTTTGGCGTATGTCCAGCAGGGCCACAGTGGCGTATGTCCTGCAGCGCCACTGTGGCGTATGTCCAGCAGGACCACAGTGGCGTATATCCCGCATGGCCACTGTGGCGTATGCGTAACATTTTTGGTATGGTAGAGGAGGCAGTCTTGAGAGCTGTCCTGCGTGGCCACGGTGGCATACGTCCAGCAGGGCCACTGTGGCGTATGTCCAGTATGGCCACTTTGGCGTATGTCCAGCAGAGCCACAGTGGCGTATGTTCTGCAGCGCCACTGCGGCGTATGTCCAGCAGGGCCACAGTGGCGTATGTCCTGCATGGCCACTGTGGCGTATGCGTAACATTTTTCGTATGGTAGAGGAGGCAGTCTTGAGAGCTGTCCTGCATGGCCACGGTGGCATACGTCCAGCAGGGCCACAGTGGCGTATGTCCAGCAGGGCCACAGTGGCGTATGTCCAGCAGGGCCACAGTGGCGTATATCCTGCATGGCCACTGTGGCGTATGCGTAACATTTTTCGTATGGTGGAGGAGGCAGTCTTGAGAGTTGTCCTGCATGGCAACTGTGACGTATGTCCAGCATGGCCACTGTGGCGTATGTCCAGCAGGGCCACAGTGGCGTATGTCCTGCAGCACCACTGCGGCGAATGTCCAGCAGGGCCACAGTGGCGTATGTCCTGCATGGCCACTGTGGCGTATGCGTAACATTTTTCGTATGGTAGAGGAGGCAGTCTTGAGAGCTGTCCTGCATGGCCACGGTGGCATACGTCCAGCAGGGCCACAGTGGCGTATGTCCAGCAGGGCCACAGTGGCGTATGTCCAGCAGGGCCACAGTGGCGTATATCCTGCATGGCCACTGTGGCGTATGCGTAACATTTTTCGTATGGTGGAGGAGGCAGTCTTGAGAGTTGTCCTGCATGGCAACTGTGACGTATGTCCAGCATGGCCACTGTGGCGTATGTCCAGCAGGGCCACAGTGGCGTATGTCCTGCAGCACCACTGCGGCGAATGTCCAGCAGGGCCACAGTGGCGTATGTCCAGCATGGCCACTGTGGCGTATGTCCAGCAGGGCCACTGTGGCGTATGTCCAGCATGGCCACTTTGGCGTATGTCCAGCAGGGCCACAGTGGCGTATGTCTTGCAGCGCCACTGTGGCGTATGTCCAGCAGGGCCACAGTGGCGTATGTCCTGCATGGCCACTGTGGCGTATGCGTAACATTTTTCGTATGGTAGAGGAGGCAGTCTTGAGAGCTGTCCTGCATGGCCACTGCGGCGTATGTCCAGCAGGGCCACAGTGGCGTACGTCCAGCAGGGCCACAGTGGCGTATGTCCAGCAGGGCCACAGTGGCGTATGTCCAGCATGGCCACTGTGGCGTATGTCCTGCATGGCCACTGTGGCGTATGTCCAGCATGGCCACTGTGGCGTATGTCCTGCAGCGCCACTGTGGCGTATGTCCTGCATGGCCACTGTGGCGTATGTCCAGCATGGCCACTGTGGCGTATGTCCTGCAGCGCCACTGTGGCGTATGTCCAGCATGGCCACTGTGGCGTATGTCCTGCATGGCCACTGTGGCGTATGCGTAACACTTTTCGTAAGGTAGAGGAGGCAGTCTTGAGAGCTGTCCTGCATGGCCACGGTGGCATACGTCCAGCAGGGCCACAGTGGCGTATGTCCTGCAGCGCCACTGCGGCGTATGTCCAGCAGGGCCACAGTGGCGTATGTCCAGCATGGCAACTGTGGCGTATGTCCAGCATGGCCACTGTGGCGTATGCGTAACACTTTTCGTATGGTAGAGGAGGCAGTCTTGAGAGCTGTCCTGCATGGCCACTGCGGCGTATGTCCAGCAGGGCCACAGTGGCGTACGTCCAGCAGGGCCACAGTGGCGTATGTCCAGCAGGGCCACAGTGGCGTATGTCCTGCAGCGCCACTGCGGCGTATGTTCAGCAGGGCCACAGTGGCGTATGTCCAGCATGGCCACAGTGGCGTATGTCCAGCATGGCCACAGTGGCGTATGTCCTGCAGCGCCACTGCGGCGTATGTTCAGCAGGGCCACAGTGGCGTATGTCCAGCATGGCCACAGTGGCGTATGTCCTGCAGCGCCACTGCGGCGTATGTCCAGCAGGGCCACAGTGGCGTATGTCCTGCATGGCCACAGTGGCGTATGTCCAGCAGGGCCACAGTGGCGTATGTCCTGCAGCGCCACAGTGGCGTATGTCCAGCATGGCCACGGTGGCATATGTCCAGCAGGGCCACTGTGGCGTATGTCCAGCATGGCCACTGTGGCGTATGCGTAGCATTTTTCGTATGGTAGAGGAGGCAGTCTTGAGAGCTGTCCTGCATGGCCACGGAGGCATATGTCCTGCAGGGCCACTGCGGCGTATGTTCAGCATGGCCACAGTGGCGTATGTCCAGCATGGCCACTGTGGCGTATGTCCAGCAGGGGAACAGTGGCGTATGTCCTGCAGCGCCACTGCGGCGTATGTTCAGCAGGGCCACAGTGGCGTATGTCCAGCATGGCCACAGTGGCGTATGTCCAGCATGGCCACTGTGGCGTATGTCCTGCATGGCCACTGTGGCGTATGTCCAGCATGGCCACTGTGGCGTATGTCCAGTAGGGCCACAGTGGCGTATGTCCAGCAGGGCCACAGTGGCGTATGTCCTGCATGGCCACAGTGGCGTATGTCCAGCAGGGCCACAGTGGCGTATGTCCTGCATGGCCACTGTGGCGTATGCGTAGCATTTTTCGTATGGTAGAGGAGGCAGTCTTGAGAGCTGTCCTGCATGGCCACGGAGGCATATGTCCTGCAGGGCCACTGCGGCGTATGTCCAGCAGGGCCACAGTGGCGTATGTCCAGCAGGGCCACAGTGGCGAATGTCCAGCATGGCCACTGTGGCGTATGTCCTGCATGGCCACTGTGGCGTATGTCCAGCATGGCCACAGTGGCGTATGTCCAGCATGGCCACAGTGGCGTATGTCCAGCATGGCCACTGTGGCGTATGTCCAGCATGGCCACTGTGGCGTATGTCCAGCATGGCCACTGTGGCGTATGCGTAGCATTTTTCGTATGGTAGAGGAGGCAGTCTTGAGAGCTGTCCTGCATGGCCACGGAGGCATATGTCCTGCAGGGCCACTGCGGCGTATGTCCAGCAGGGCCACAGTGGCGTATGTCCAGCAGGGCCACAGTGGCGAATGTCCAGCATGGCCACTGTGGCGTATGTCCTGCATGGCCACTGTGGCGTATGTCCAGCATGGCCACGGTGGCGTATGTCCAGCAGGGCCACAGTGGCGTATGTCCAGCAGGGCCACAGTGGCGTATGTCCTGCAGCGCCACTGTGGCGTATGTCCAGCAGGGCCACAGTGGCGTATGTCCTGTAGCGCCACTGCGGCGTATGTCCAGCAGGGCCACAGTGGCGTATGTCCAGCATGGCCACAGTGGCGTATGTCCAGCAGGGCCACAGTGGCGTATGTCCTGCAGCGCCACAGTGGCGTATGTCCAGCATGGCCACGGTGGCATATGTCCAGCAGGGCCACTGTGGCGTATGTCCAGCATGGCCACAGTGGCGTATGTCCAGCATGGCCACTGTGGCGTATGTCCAGCATGGCCACTGTGGCGTATGCGTAGCATTTTTCGTATGGTAGAGGAGGCAGTCTTGAGAGCTGTCCTGCATGGCCACGGAGGCATATGTCCTGCAGGGCCACTGCGGCGTATGTCCAGCAGGGCCACAGTGGCGTATGTCCAGCAGGGCCACAGTGGCGTATGTCCTGCAGCGCCACTTTGGCGTATGTCCAGCAGGGCCACAGTGGCGTATGTCCAGCAGGGCCACTGTGGCGTATGTCCAGCAGGGCCACAGTGGCGTATGTCCTGCAGCGCCACTTTGGCGTATGTCCAGCAGGGCCACAGTGGCGTATGTCCTGCATGGCCACTGTGGCGTATGCGTAACATTTTTCGTATGGTAGAGGAGGCAGTCTTGAGAGCTGTCCTGCATGGCCACGGTGGCATACGTCCAGCAGGGCCACAGTGGCGTATGTCCAGCAGGGCCACTGTGGTGTATGTCCAGCAGGGCCACAGTGGCGTATGTCCTGCAGCGCCACTTTGGCGTATGTCCAGCAGGGCCACAGTGGCGTATGTCCTGCAGCGCCACTGTGGCGTATGTCCAGCAGGGCCACAGTGGCGTATGTCCTGCAGCGCCACAGTGGCGTATGTCCAGCATGGCCACGGTGGCATATGTCCTGCAGCGCCACAGTGGCGTATGTCCAGCATGGCCACGGTGGCGTATGTCCAGCAGGGCCACAGTGGCGTATGTCCAGCATGGCCACAGTGGCGTATGTCCAGCAGGGCCACAGTGGCGTATGTCCTGCAGCGCCACAGTGGCGTATGTCCAGCATGGCCACGGTGGCATATGTCCAGCAGGGCCACTGTGGCGTATGTCCAGCATGGCCACAGTGGCGTATGTCCAGCATGGCCACTGTGGCGTATGTCCAGCATGGCCACTGTGGCGTATGCGTAGCATTTTTCGTATGGTAGAGGAGGCAGTCTTGAGAGCTGTCCTGCATGGCCACGGAGGCATATGTCCTGCAGGGCCACTGCGGCGTATGTCCAGCAGGGCCACAGTGGCGTATGTCCAGCAGGGCCACAGTGGCGTATGTCCTGCAGCGCCACTTTGGCGTATGTCCAGCAGGGCCACAGTGGCGTATGTCCAGCAGGGCCACTGTGGCGTATGTCCAGCAGGGCCACAGTGGCGTATGTCCTGCAGCGCCACTTTGGCGTATGTCCAGCAGGGCCACAGTGGCGTATGTCCTGCATGGCCACTGTGGCGTATGCGTAACATTTTTCGTATGGTAGAGGAGGCAGTCTTGAGAGCTGTCCTGCATGGCCACGGTGGCATACGTCCAGCAGGGCCACAGTGGCGTATGTCCAGCAGGGCCACTGTGGTGTATGTCCAGCAGGGCCACAGTGGCGTATGTCCTGCAGCGCCACTTTGGCGTATGTCCAGCAGGGCCACAGTGGCGTATGTCCCGCAGCGCCACTGTGGCGTGTGTCCAGCAGGGCCACAGTGGCGTATGTCCCGCATGGCCACTGTGGCGTATGCGTAACATTTTGGGTATGGTAGAGAAGGCAGTCTTGAGAGCTGTCCTGCGTGGCCACGGTGGCATACGTCCAGCAGGGCCACAGTGGCGTATGTCCAGCAGGGCCACTGTGGTGTATGTCCAGCAGGGCCACAGTGGCGTATGTCCTGCAGCGCCACTTTGGCGTATGTCCAGCAGGGCCACAGTGGCGTATGTCCTGCAGCGCCACTGTGGCGTATGTCCAGCAGGGCCACAGTGGCGTATGTCCCGCATGGCCACTGTGGCGTATGCGTAACATTTTTGGTATGGTAGAGAAGGCAGTCTTGAGAGTTGTCCTGCGTGGCCACGGTGGCATACGTCCAGCAGGGCCACTGTGGCGTATGTCCAGTATGGCCACTGTGGCGTATGTCCAGCAGGGCCACTGTGGCGTATGTCCTGCAGCGCCACTTTGGCGTATGTCCAGCAGGGCCACAGTGGCGTATGTCCTGCAGCGCCACTGTGGCGTATGTCCAGCAGGGCCACAGTGGCGTATGTCCCGCATGGCCACTGTGGCGTATGCGTAACATTTTTGGTATGGTAGAGAAGGCAGTCTTGAGAGCTGTCCTGCGTGGCCACGGTGGCATACGTCCAGCAGGGCCACTGTGGCGTATGTCCAGTATGGCCACTGTGGCGTATGTCCAGCAGGGCCACTGTGGCGTATGTCGTGCATGGCCACTGTGGCGTATGTCCAGCAGGGCCACAGTGGCGTATGTCCAGCAGGGCCACTGTGGCGTATGTCCAGCAGGGCCACAGTAGCGTATGTCCTGCAGGGCCACAGTGGCGTATGTCCCGCATGGCCACTGTGGCGTATGTCGTGCATGGCCACTGTGGCGTATGTCCAGTATGGCCACTGTGGCGTATGTCCAGCAGGGCCACTGTGGCGTATGTCCTGCAGCGCCACTTTGGCGTATGTCCAGCAGGGCCACAGTGGCGTATGTCCTGCAGCGCCACTGTGGCGTATGTCCAGCAGGGCCACAGTGGCGTATGTCCCGCATGGCCACTGTGGCGTATGCGTAACATTTTTGGTATGGTAGAGGAGGCAGTCTTGAGAGCTGTCCTGCGTGGCCACGGTGGCATACGTCCAGCAGGGCCACTGTGGCGTATGTCGTGCATGGCCACTGTGGCGTATGTCCAGCAGGGCCACAGTGGCGTATGTCCAGCAGGGCCACTGTGGCGTATGTCCAGCAGGGCTACAGTGGCGTATGTCCTGCAGCGCCACTTTGGCGTATGTCCAGCAGGGCCACAGTGGCGTATGTCGCGCATGGCCACTGTGGCGTATGTCGTGCATGGCCACTGTGGCGTATGTCCAGCAGGGCCACAGTGGCGTATGTCCTGCAGCTCCACTTTGGCGTATGTCCAGCAGGGCCACAGTGGCGTATGTCCTGCAGCGCCACTTTGGCGTATGTCCAGCTGGGCCACAGTGGCGTATGTCCTGCAGCGCCACTGTGGCGTATGTCCAGCAGGGCCACAGTGGCGTATGTCCCGCATGGCCACTGTGGCGTATGCGTAACATTTTTGGTATGGTAGAGGAGGCAGTCTTGAGAGCTGTCCTGCTTGGCGAATGTCCAGCATGGCCACTGTGGCGTATGTCCTGCATGGCCACTGTGGCGTATGTCCAGCATGGCCACTGTGGCGTATGTCCAGCAGGGCCACAGTGGCGTATGTCCTGCAGCGCCACTGTGGCGTATGTCCAGCAGGGCCACAGTGGCGTATGTCCTGTAGCGCCACTGCGGCGTATGTCCAGCAGGGCCACAGTGGCGTATGTCCTGCATGGCCACAGTGGCGTATGTCCAGCAGGGCCACAGTGGCGTATGTCCTGCAGCGCCACAGTGGCGTATGTCCAGCATGGCCACGGTGGCATATGTCCAGCAGGGCCACTGTGGCGTATGTCCAGCATGGCCACAGTGGCGTATGTCCAGCATGGCCACTGTGGCGTATGTCCAGCATGGCCACTGTGGCGTATGCGTAGCATTTTTCGTATGGTAGAGGAGGCAGTCTTGAGAGCTGTCCTGCATGGCCACGGAGGCATATGTCCTGCAGGGCCACTGCGGCGTATGTCCAGCAGGGCCACAGTGGCGTATGTCCAGCAGGGCCACAGTGGCGAATGTCCAGCATGGCCACTGTGGCGTATGTCCTGCATGGCCACTGTGGCGTATGTCCAGCATGGCCACGGTGGCGTATGTCCAGCAGGGCCACAGTGGCGTATGTCCAGCATGGCCACTGTGGCGTATGTCCAGCATGGCCACGGTGGCGTATGTCCAGCAGGGCCACAGTGGCGTATGTCCTGTAGCGCCACTGCGGCGTATGTCCAGCAGGGCCACAGTGGCGTATGTCCTGCATGGCCACTGTGGCGTATGCGTAACATTTTTCGTATGGTAGAGGAGGCAGTCTTGAGAGCTGTCCTGCATGGCCACGGAGGCATATGTCCTGCAGGGCCACTGCGGCGTATGTCCAGCAGGGCCACAGTGGCGTATGTCCAGCAGGGCCACAGTGGCGTATGTCCTGCAGCGCCACTTTGGCGTATGTCCAGCAGGGCCACAGTGGCGTATGTCCAGCAGGGCCACAGTGGCGTATGTCCTGCATGGCCACTGTGGCGTATGCGTAACATTTTTCGTATGGTAGAGGAGGCAGTCTTGAGAGCTGTCCTGCATGGCCACGGTGGCATACGTCCAGCAGGGCCACAGTGGCGTATGTCCAGCAGGGCCACTGTGGTGTATGTCCAGCAGGGCCACAGTGGCGTATGTCCTGCAGCGCCACTTTGGCGTATGTCCAGCAGGGCCACAGTGGCGTATGTCCCGCATGGCCACTGTGGCGTATGCGTAACATTTTTGGTATGGTAGAGAAGGCAGTCTTGAGAGTTGTCCTGCGTGGCCACGGTGGCATACGTCCAGCAGGGCCACAGTGGCGTATGTCCTGCATGGCCACTGTGGCGTATGTCCAGCAGGGCCACAGTGGCGTATGTCCTGCAGCGCCACTTTGGCGTATGTCCAGCAGGGCCACAGTGGCGTATGTCCAGCAGGGCCACTGTGGTGTATGTCCAGCAGGGCCACAGTGGCGTATGTCCCGCATGGCCACTGTGGCGTATGCGTAACATTTTTGGTATGGTAGAGAAGGCAGTCTTGAGAGTTGTCCTGCGTGGCCACGGTGGCATACGTCCAGCAGGGCCACAGTGGCGTATGTCCTGCATGGCCACTGTGGCGTATGTCCAGCAGGGCCACAGTGGCGTATGTCCCGCATGGCCACTGTGGCGTATGCGTAACATTTTTGGTATGGTAGAGAAGGCAGTCTTGAGAGCTGTCCTGCGTGGCCACGGTGGCATACGTCCAGCAGGGCCACTGTGGCGTGTGTCCTGCAGCGCCACTTTGGCGTATGTCCAGCAGGGCCACAGTGGCGTATGTCCAGCAGGGCCACTGTGGCGTATGTCCAGCAGGGCCACAGTGGCGTATGTCCTGCATGGCCACTGTGGCGTATGCGTAACATTTTTCGTATGGTAGAGGAGGCAGTCTTGAGAGCTGTCCTGCATGGCCACGGTGGCATACGTCCAGCAGGGCCACAGTGGCGTATGTCCAGCAGGGCCACAGTGGCGTATGTCCTGCATGGCCACTGTGGCGTATGCGTAACATTTTTCGTATGGTAGAGGAGGCAGTCTTGAGAGCTGTCCTGCATGGCCACGGTGGCATACGTCCAGCAGGGCCACAGTGGCGTATGTCCAGCAGGGCCACTGTGGTGTATGTCCAGCAGGGCCACAGTGGCGTATGTCCTGTAGCGCCACTGCGGCGTATGTCCAGCAGGGCCACAGTGGCGTATGTCCTGCATGGCCAGTGTGGCGTATGCGTAACATTTTTCGTATGGTAGAGGAGGCAGTCTTGAGAGCTGTCCTGCATGGCCACTGTGGCGTATGTCCTGCAGCGCCACTTTGGCGTATGTCCAGCAGGGCCACAGTGGCGTATGTCCTGCATGGCCACTGTGGCGTATGTCCAGCAGGGCCACAGTGGCGTATGTCCCGCATGGCCACTGTGGCGTATGCGTAACATTTTTGGTATGGTAGAGAAGGCAGTCTTGAGAGCTGTCCTGCGTGGCCACGGTGGCATACGTCCAGCAGGGCCACTGTGGCGTATGTCCAGTATGGCCACTGTGGCGTATGTCCAGCAGGGCCACTGTGGCGTATGTCGTGCATGGCCACTGTGGCGTATGTCCAGTATGGCCACTGTGGCGTATGTCCAGCAGGGCCACTGTGGCGTATGTCCTGCAGCGCCACTTTGGCGTATGTCCAGCAGGGCCACAGTGGCGTATGTCCTGCAGCGCCACTGTGGCGTATGTCCAGCAGGGCCACAGTGGCGTATGTCCCGCATGGCCACTGTGGCGTATGCGTAACATTTTTGGTATGGTAGAGGAGGCAGTCTTGAGAGCTGTCCTGCGTGGCCACGGTGGCATACGTCCAGCAGGGCCACTGTGGCGTATGTCCAGTATGGCCACTGTGGCGTATGTCCAGCAGGGCCACTGTGGCGTATGTCGTGCATGGCCACTGTGGCGTATGTCCAGCAGGGCCACAGTGGCGTATGTCCAGCAGGGCCACTGTGGCGTATGTCCAGCAGGGCTACAGTGGCGTATGTCCTGCAGCGCCACTTTGGCGTATGTCCAGCAGGGCCACAGTGGCGTATGTCCCGCATGGCCACTGTGGCGTATGTCCTGCAGCGCCACTTTGGCGTATGTCCAGCTGGGCCACAGTGGCGTATGTCCTGCAGCGCCACTGTGGCGTATGTCCAGCAGGGCCACAGTGGCGTATGTCCCGCATGGCCACTGTGGCGTATGCGTAACATTTTTGGTATGGTAGAGGAGGCAGTCTTGAGAGCTGTCCTGCTTGGCGAATGTCCAGCATGGCCACTGTGGCGTATGTCCTGCATGGCCACTGTGGCGTATGTCCAGCATGGCCACGGTGGCGTATGTCCAGCAGGGCCACAGTGGCGTATGTCCAGCATGGCCACTGTGGCGTATGTCCTGCAGCGCCACTGTGGCGTATGTCCAGCAGGGCCACAGTGGCGTATGTCCTGTAGCGCCACTGCGGCGTATGTCCAGCAGGGCCACAGTGGCGTATGTCCTGCATGGCCAGTGTGGCGTATGCGTAACATTTTTCGTATGGTAGAGGAGGCAGTCTTGAGAGCTGTCCTGCATGGCCACGGAGGCATATGTCCTGCAGGGCCACTGCGGCGTATGTCCAGCAGGGCCACAGTGGCGTATGTCCTGCATGGCCACTGTGGCGTATGCGTAACATTTTTCGTATGGTAGAGGAGGCAGTCTTGAGAGCTGTCCTGCATGGCCACGGTGGCATACGTCCAGCAGGGCCACTGCGGCGTATGTCCAGCAGGGCCACAGTGGCGTATGTCCTGCATGGCCACTGTGGCGTATGCGTAACATTTTTCGTATGGTAGAGGAGGCAGTCTTGAGAGCTGTCCTGCATGGCCACGGTGGCATACGTCCAGCAGGGCCACTGTGGCGTATGTCCAGCAGGGCCACAGTGGCGTATGTCCTGCATGGCCACTGTGGCGTATGCGTAACATTTTTCGTATGGTAGAGGAGGCAGTCTTGAGAGCTGTCCTGCATGGCCACGGTGGCATACGTCCAGTGGCGTATGTCCTGTAGCGCCACTGCGGCGTATGTCCAGCAGGGCCACAGTGGCGTATGTCCTGCATGGCCACAGTGGCGTATGTCCAGCAGGGCCACAGTGGCGTATGTCCTGCAGCGCCACAGTGGCGTATGTCCAGCATGGCCACTGTGGCGTATGTCCAGCAGGGCCACAGTGGCGTATGTCCTGCAGCGCCACTGTGGCGTATGTCCAGCAGGGCCACAGTGGCGTATGTCCTGTAGCGCCACTGCGGCGTATGTCCAGCAGGGCCACAGTGGCGTATGTCCTGCATGGCCACTGTGGCGTATGCGTAACATTTTTCGTATGGTAGAGGAGGCAGTCTTGAGAGCTGTCCTGCATGGCCACGGAGGCATATGTCCTGCAGGGCCACTGCGGCGTATGTCCAGCAGGGCCACAGTGGCGTATGTCCAGCAGGGCCACAGTGGCGAATGTCCAGCATGGCCACTGTGGCGTATGTCCTGCATGGCCACTGTGGCGTATGTCCAGCATGGCCACGGTGGCGTATGTCCAGCAGGGCCACAGTGGCGTATGTCCAGCATGGCCACTGTGGCGTATGTCCAGCAGGGCCACAGTGGCGTATGTCCTGCAGCGCCACTGTGGCGTATGTCCAGCAGGGCCACAGTGGCGTATGTCCTGTAGCGCCACTGCGGCGTATGTCCAGCAGGGCCACAGTGGCGTATGTCCTGCATGGCCACTGTGGCGTATGCGTAACATTTTTCGTATGGTAGAGGAGGCAGTCTTGAGAGCTGTCCTGCATGGCCACGGAGGCATATGTCCTGCAGGGCCACTGCGGCGTATGTCCAGCAGGGCCACAGTGGCGAATGTCAAGCATGGCCACAGTGGCGTATGTCCAGCATGGCCACTGTGGCGTATGTCCAGCATGGCCACTGTGGCGTATGCGTAGCATTTTTCGTATGGTAGAGGAGGCAGTCTTGAGAGCTGTCCTGCATGGCCACGGAGGCATATGTCCTGCAGGGCCACTGCGGCGTATGTCCAGCAGGGCCACAGTGGCGTATGTCCAGCAGGGCCACAGTGGCGAATGTCCAGCATGGCCACTGTGGCGTATGTCCTGCATGGCCACTGTGGCGTATGTCCAGCATGGCCACGGTGGCGTATGTCCAGCAGGGCCACAGTGGCGTATGTCCAGCATGGCCACTGTGGCGTATGTCCAGCAGGGCCACAGTGGCGTATGTCCTGCAGCGCCACTGTGGCGTATGTCCAGCAGGGCCACAGTGGCGTATGTCCTGTAGCGCCACTGCGGCGTATGTCCAGCAGGGCCACAGTGGCGTATGTCCTGCATGGCCACTGTGGCGTATGCGTAACATTTTTCGTATGGTAGAGGAGGCAGTCTTGAGAGCTGTCCTGCATGGCCACGGAGGCATATGTCCTGCAGGGCCACTGCGGCGTATGTCCAGCAGGGCCACAGTGGCGTATGTCCAGCAGGGCCACAGTGGCGTATGTCCTGCAGCGCCACTTTGGCGTATGTCCAGCAGGGCCACAGTGGCGTATGTCCAGCAGGGCCACTGTGGCGTATGTCCAGCAGGGCCACAGTGGCGTATGTCCTGCAGCGCCACTTTGGCGTATGTCCAGCAGGGCCACAGTGGCGTATGTCCAGCAGGGCCACAGTGGCGTATGTCCTGCATGGCCACTGTGGCGTATGCGTAACATTTTTCGTATGGTAGAGGAGGCAGTCTTGAGAGCTGTCCTGCATGGCCACGGTGGCATACGTCCAGCAGGGCCACAGTGGCGTATGTCCAGCAGGGCCACTGTGGTGTATGTCCAGCAGGGCCACAGTGGCGTATGTCCTGCAGCGCCACTTTGGCGTATGTCCAGCAGGGCCACAGTGGCGTATGTCCCGCATGGCCACTGTGGCGTATGCGTAACATTTTTGGTATGGTAGAGAAGGCAGTCTTGAGAGTTGTCCTGCGTGGCCACGGTGGCATACGTCCAGCAGGGCCACTGTGGCGTATGTCCAGTATGGCCACTGTGGCGTATGTCCAGCAGGGCCACTGTGGCGTATGTCCTGCAGCGCCACTTTGGCGTATGTCCAGCAGGGCCACAGTGGCGTATGTCCTGCATGGCCACTGTGGCGTATGTCCAGCAGGGCCACAGTGGCGTATGTCCCGCATGGCCACTGTGGCGTATGCGTAACATTTTTGGTATGGTAGAGAAGGCAGTATTGAGAGCTGTCCTGCGTGGCCACGGTGGCATACGTCCAGCAGGGCCACTGTGGCGTATGTCCAGTATGGCCACTGTGGCGTATGTCCAGCAGGGCCACTGTGGCGTATGTCGTGCATGGCCACTGTGGCGTATGTCCAGCAGGGCCACAGTGGCGTATGTCCAGCAGGGCCACTGTGGCGTATGTCCAGCAGGGCCACAGTAGCGTATGTCCTGCAGGGCCACAGTGGCGTATGTCCCGCATGGCCACTGTGGCGTATGTCGTGCATGGCCACTGTGGCGTATGTCCAGTATGGCCACTGTGGCGTATGTCCAGCAGGGCCACTGTGGCGTATGTCCTGCAGCGCCACTTTGGCGTATGTCCAGCAGGGCCACAGTGGCGTATGTCCTGCAGCGCCACTGTGGCGTATGTCCAGCAGGGCCACAGTGGCGTATGTCCCGCATGGCCACTGTGGCGTATGCGTAACATTTTTGGTATGGTAGAGGAGGCAGTCTTGAGAGCTGTCCTGCGTGGCCACGGTGGCATACGTCCAGCAGGGCCACTGTGGCGTATGTCCAGTATGGCCACTGTGGCGTATGTCCAGCAGGGCCACTGTGGCGTATGTCGTGCATGGCCACTGTGGCGTATGTTCAGCAGGGCCACAGTGGCGTATGTCCAGCAGGGCCACTGTGGCGTATGTCCAGCAGGGCTACAGTGGCGTATGTCCTGCAGCGCCACTTTGGCGTATGTCCAGCAGGGCCACAGTGGCGTATGTCCCGCATGGCCACTGTGGCGTATGTCCTGCAGCGCCACTTTGGCGTATGTCCAGCTGGGCCACAGTGGCGTATGTCCTGCAGCGCCACTGTGGCGTATGTCCAGCAGGGCCACAGTGGCGTATGTCCCGCATGGCCACTGTGGCGTATGCGTAACATTTTTGGTATGGTAGAGGAGGCAGTCTTGAGAGCTGTCCTGCTTGGCGAATGTCCAGCATGGCCACTGTGGCGTATGTCCTGCATGGCCACTGTGGCGTATGTCCAGCATGGCCACGGTGGCGTATGTCCAGCAGGGCCACAGTGGCGTATGTCCAGCATGGCCACTGTGGCGTATGTCCTGCAGCGCCACTGTGGCGTATGTCCAGCAGGGCCACAGTGGCGTATGTCCTGTAGCGCCACTGCGGCGTATGTCCAGCAGGGCCACAGTGGCGTATGTCCTGCATGGCCACTGTGGCGTATGCGTAACATTTTTCGTATGGTAGAGGAGGCAGTCTTGAGAGCTGTCCTGCATGGCCACGGTGGCATACGTCCAGCAGGGCCACAGTGGCGTATGTCCAGCAGGGCCACAGTGGCGTATGTCCTGCATGGCCACTGTGGCGTATGCGTAACATTTTTCGTATGGTAGAGGAGGCAGTCTTGAGAGCTGTCCTGCATGGCCACGGTGGCATACGTCCAGCAGGGCCACAGTGGCGTATGTCCAGCAGGGCCACTGTGGCGTATGTCCAGCAGGGCCACTGTGGCGTATGTCCTGCAGCGCCACTTTGGCGTATGTCCAGCAGGGCCACAGTGGCGTATGTCCTGCAGCGCCACTGCGGCGTATGTCCAGCAGGGCCACAGTGGCGTATGTCCTGCATGGCCACTGTGGCGTATGCGTAACATTTTTCGTATGGTAGAGGAGGCAGTCTTGAGAGCTGTCCTGCATGGCCACGGTGGCATACGTCCAGCAGGGCCACAGTGGCGTATGTCCAGCAGGGCCACAGTGGCGTATGTCCTGCATGGCCACTGTGGCGTATGCGTAACATTTTTCGTATGGTAGAGGAGGCAGTCTTGAGAGCTGTCCTGCATGGCCACGGTGGCATACGTCCAGCAGGGCCACAGTATCGTATGTCCAGCAGGGCCACTGTGGCGTATGTCCAGCAGGGCCACAGTGGCGTATGTCCTGCAGGGCCACTGTGGCGTATGTCCAGCAGGGCCACTGTGGCGTATGTCCAGCAGGGCCACTGTGGCGTATGTCCTGCAGCGCCACTTTGGCGTATGTCCAGCAGGGCCACAGTGGCGTATGTCCTGCAGCGCCACTGTGGCGTATGTCCAGCAGGGCCACAGTGGCGTATGTCCCGCATGGCCACTGTGGCGTATGCGTAACATTTTTGGTATGGTAGAGAAGGCAGTCTTGAGAGCTGTCCTGCGTGGCCACGGTGGCATACGTCCAGCAGGGCCACTGTGGCGTATGTCCAGTATGGCCACTGTGGCGTATGTCCAGCAGGGCCACTGTGGCGTATGTCCTGCAGCGCCACTTTGGCGTATGTCCAGCAGGGCCACAGTGGCGTATGTCCTGCAGGGCCACTGTGGCGTATGTCCAGCAGGGCCACAGTGGCGTATGTCCTGCAGCGCCACTTTGGCGTATGTCCAGCAGGGCCACAGTGGCGTATGTCCCGCATGGCCACTGTGGCGTATGTCGTGCATGGCCACTGTGGCGTATGTCCAGTATGGCCACTGTGGCGTATGTCCAGCAGGGCCACTGTGGCGTATGTCCTGCAGCGCCACTTTGGCGTATGTCCAGCAGGGCCACAGTGGCGTATGTCCTGCAGCGCCACTGTGGCGTATGTCCAGCAGGGCCACAGTGGCGTATGTCCCGCATGGCCACTGTGGCGTATGCGTAACATTTTTGGTATGGTAGAGGAGGCAGTCTTGAGAGCTGTCCTGCGTGGCCAAGGTGGCATACGTCCAGCAGGGCCACTGTGGCGTATGTCCAGTATGGCCACTGTGGCGTATGTCCAGCAGGGCCACTGTGGCGTATGTCGTGCATGGCCACTGTGGCGTATGTCCAGCAGGGCCACTGTGGCGTATGTCCAGCAGGGCTACAGTGGCGTATGTCCAGCAGGGCCACAGTGGCGTATGTCCCGCATGGCCACTGTGGCGTATGTCGTGCATGGCCACTGTGGCGTATGTCCAGCAGGGCCACAGTGGCGTATGTCCTGCAGCGCCACTTTGGCGTATGTCAAGCAGGGCCACAGTGGCGTATGTCCTGCAGCGCCACTGTGGCGTATGTCCAGCAGGGCCACAGTGGCGTATGTCCCGCATGGCCACTGTGGCGTATGCGTAACATTTTTGGTATGGTAGAGAAGGCAGTCTTGAGAGCTGTCCTGCGTGGCCACGGTGGCATACGTCCAGCAGGGCCACTGTGGCGTATGTCCAGCAGGGCCACTGTGGCGTATGTCGTGCATGGCCACTGTGGCGTATGTCCAGCAGGGCCACAGTGGCGTATGTCCTGCAGCGCCACTTTGGCGTATGTCCAGCAGGGCCACAGTGGCGTATGTCCTGCAGCGCCACTGTGGCGTATGTCCAGCAGGGCCACAGTGGCGTATGTCCCGCATGGCCACTGTGGCGTATGCGTAACATTTTTGGTATGGTAGAGGAGGCAGTCTTGAGAGCTGTCCTGCGTGGCCACGGTGGCATACGTCCAGCAGGGCCACTGTGGCGTATGTCCAGTATGGCCACTTTGGCGTATGTCCAGCAGAGCCACAGTGGCGTATGTCCTGCAGCGCCACTGCGGCGTATGTCCAGCAGGGCCACAGTGGCGTATGTCCTGCATGGCCACTGTGGCGTATGCGTAACATTTTTCGTATGGTAGAGGAGGCAGTCTTGAGAGTTGTCCTGCATGGCAACTGTGACGTATGTCCAGCATGGCCACTTTGGCGTATGTCCAGCAGAGCCACAGTGGCGTATGTCCTGCAGCGCCACTGCGGCGTATGTCCAGCAGGGCCACAGTGGCGTATGTCCTGCATGGCCACTGTGGCGTATGCGTAACATTTTTCGTATGGTAGAGGAGGCAGTCTTGAGAGCTGTTCTGCATGGCCACGGTGGCATACGTCCAGCAGGGCCACAGTGGCGTATGTCCAGCAGGGCCACAGTGGCGTATATCCTGCATGGCCACTGTGGCGTATGCGTAACATTTTTCGTATGGTAGAGGAGGCAGTCTTGAGAGTTGTCCTGCATGGCAACTGTGACGTATGTCCAGCATGGCCACTTTGGCGTATGTCCAGCAGAGCCACAGTGGCGTATGTCCTGCATGGCCACTGTGGCGTATGCGTAACATTTTTCGTATGGTAGAGGAGGCAGTCTTGAGAGCTGTCCTGCATGTCCACGGTGGCATACGTCCAGCAGGGCCACAGTGGCGTATGTCCAGCAGGGCCACAGTGGCGTATGTCCAGCAGGGCCACAGTGGCGTATATCCTGCATGGCCACTGTGGCGTATGCGTAACATTTTTCGTATGGTAGAGGAGGCAGTCTTGAGAGCTGTCCTGCATGGCCACGGTGGCATATGTCCAGCAGGGCCACTGTGACGTATGTCCAGCATGGCCACTGTGGCGTATGTCCAGCAGGGGAACAGTGGCGTATGTCCTGCAGCGCCACTGCGGCGTATGTCCAGCAGGGCCACAGTGGCGTATGTCCTGCATGGCCACTGTGGCGTATGCGTAACATTTTTCGTATGGTAGAGGAGGCAGTCTTGAGAGCTGTCCTGCATGGCCACGGTGGCATATGTCCAGCAGGGCCACTGTGACGTATGTCCAGCATGGCCACTGTGGCGTATGTCCAGCAGGGGAACAGTGGCGTATATCCTGCATGGCCACTGTGGCGTATGCGTAACATTTTTCGTATGGTAGAGGAGGCAGTCTTGAGAGCTGTCCTGCATGGCCACGGTGGCATATGTCCAGCAGGGCCACTGTGACGTATGTCCAGCATGGCCACTGTGGCGTATGTCCAGCAGGGGAACAGTGGCGTATGTCCTGCAGCGCCACTGCGGCGTATGTCCAGCAGGGCCACAGTGGCGTATGTCCAGCAGGGCCACAGTGGCGTATATCCTGCATGGCCACTGTGGCGTATGCGTAACATTTTTCGTATGGTAGAGGAGGCAGTCTTGAGAGCTGTCCTGCATGGCCACGGTGGCATATGTCCAGCAGGGCCACTGTGACGTATGTCCAGCATGGCCACTGTGGCGTATGTCCAGCAGGGGAACAGTGGCGTATGTCCTGCAGCGCCACTGCGGCGTATGTCCAGCAGGGCCACAGTGGCGTATGTCCTGCATGGCCACTGTGGCGTATGCGTAACATTTTTCGTATGGTAGAGGAGGCAGTCTTGAGAGCTGTCCTGCATGTCCACGGTGGCATACGTCCAGCAGGGCCACAGTGGCGTATGTCCAGCAGGGCCACAGTGGCGTATGTCCAGCAGGGCCACAGTGGCGTATGTCCTGCATGGCCACTGTGGCGTATGTCCAGCAGGGCCACAGTGGCGTATGTCCTGCAGCACCACTGCGGCGAATGTCCAGCAGGGCCACAGTGGCGTATATCCTGCATGGCCACTGTGGCGTATGTCCAGCAGGGCCACAGTGGCGTATGTCCTGCATGGCCACTGTGGCGTATGTCCAGCAGGGCCACTGTGGCGTATGTCCTGCAGCACCACTGCGGCGAATGTCCAGCAGGGCCACAGTGGCGTATATCCTGCATGGCCACTGTGGCGTATGTCCAGCAGGGCCACAGTGGCGTATGTCCTGCAGCACCACTGCGGCGAATGTCCAGCAGGGCCACAGTGGCGTATATCCTGCATGGCCACTGTGGCGTATGTCCAGCAGGGCCACAGTGGCGTATGTCCTGCAGCACCACTGCGGCGAATGTCCAGCAGGGCCACAGTGGCGTATGTCCAGCATGGCCACTGTGGCGTATGTCCAGCAGGGCCACTGTGGCGTATGTCCAGCATGGCCACTTTGGCGTATGTCCAGCAGGGCCACAGTGGCGTATGTCCTGCAGCGCCACTATGGCGTATGTCCAGCAGGGCCACAGTGGCGTATGTCCTGCATGGCCACTGTGGCGTATGCGTAACATTTTTCGTATGGTAGAGGAGGCAGTCTTGAGAGCTGTCCTGCATGGCCACGGTGGCATATGTCCAGCAGGGCCACTGTGACGTATGTCCAGCAGCGGCACAGTGGCGTATGTCCAGCATGACCACTGCGGCGTATGTTCAGCAGGGCCACAGTGGCGTATGTCCAGCATGGCCACGGTGGCATATGTCCAGCAGGGCCACTGTGGCGTATGTCCAGCATGGCCACAGTGGCGTACGTCCAGCATGGCCACTGTGGCGTATGTCCAGCATGGCCACAGTGGCGTACGTCCAGCATGGCCACTGTGGCGTATGTCCAGCATGGCCACTGTGGCGTATGTCCAGCATGGCCACTGTGGCGTATGTCCAGCAGGGGAACAGTGGCGTATGTCCTGCAGCGCCACTGCGGCGTATGTTCAGCAGGGCCACAGTGGCGTACGTCCAGCATGGCCACTGTGGCGTATGTCCAGCATGGCCACTGTGGCGTATGTCCAGCATGGCCACTGTGGCGTATGTCCAGCAGGGCCACAGTGGCGTATGTCCTGCATGGCCACAGTGGCGTATGTCCTGCAGGGCCACAGTGGCGTATGTCCTGCAGCGCCACTGTGGCGTATGTCCAGCAGGGCCACAGTGGCGTATGTCCTGCATGGCCACAGTGGCGTATGTCCTGCAGCGCCACTGTGGCGTATGTCCAGCAGGGCCACAGTGGCGTATGTCCTGCATGGCCACAGTGGCGTATGTCCAGCAGGGCCACAGTGGCGTATGTCCTGCAGCGGCACAGTGGCGTATGTCCAGCATGACCACTGCGGCGTATGTTCAGCAGGGCCACAGTGGCGTATGTCCAGCATGGCCACGGTGGCATATGTCCAGCAGGGCCACTGTGGCGTATGTCCAGCATGGCCACAGTGGCGTACGTCCAGCATGGCCACTGTGGCGTATGTCCAGCATGGCCACTGTGGCGTATGTCCAGCATGGCCACTGTGGCGTATGTCCAGCAGGGCCACAGTGGCGAATGTCCAGCATGGCCACTGTGGCGTATGTCCTGTATGGCCACTGTGGCGTATGTCCAGCATGGCCACTGGTGCGTATGTCCAGCAGGGCCACAGTGGCGTATGTCCAGCATGGCCACTGTGGCGTATGTCCAGCAGGGCCACAGTGGCGTATGTCCTGCAGCGCCACTGTGGCGTATGTCCAGCCGGGCCACAGTGGCGTATGTCCTGCATGGCCACAGTGGCGTATGTCCTGCAGCGCCACTGTGGCGTATGTCCAGCAGGGCCACAGTGGCGTATGTCCAGCATGGCCACTGTGGCGTATGTCCAGCATGGCCACTGTGGCGTATGTCCAGCATGGCCACTGTGGCGTAGGTCCAGCAGGGCCACAGTGGCGTATGTCCTGCATGGCCACTGTGGCGTATGTCCTGCATGGCCACTGTGGCGTATGCGTAATACTTTTCGTATGGTAGAGGAGGCAGTCTTGAGAGCTGTCCTGCATGGCCACGGTGGCATACGTCCAGCAGGGCCACAGTGGCGTACGTCCAGCATGGCCACTGTGGCGTATGTCCAGCATGGCCACTGTGGCGTATGTCCAGCATGGCCACTGGTGCGTATGTCCAGCATGGCCACTGTGGCGTATGTCGAGCAGGGCCACAGTGGCGAATGTCCAGCATGGCCACTGTGGCGTATGTCCTGCATGGCCACTGTGGCGTATGTCCAGCATGCCCACTGTGGCGTATGTCCATGTATGGTAGAGGAGGCAGTCTTGAGAGCTGTCCTGCATGGCCACGGTGGCATACGTCCAGCAGGGCCACAGTGGCGTACGTCCAGCATGGCCACTGTGGCGTATGTCCAGCATGGCCACTGTGGCGTATGTCCAGCATGGCCACTGTGGCGTATGTCCAGCATGGCCACTGTGGCGTATGTCCAGCAGGGCCACAGTGGCGAATGTCCAGCATGGCCACTGTGGCGTATGTCCTGTATGGCCACTGTGGCGTATGTCCAGCATGGCCACTGGTGCGTATGTCCAGCATGGCCACTGTGGCGTATGCGTAACACTTTTCGTATGGTAGAGGAGGCAGTCTTGAGAGCTGTCCTGCATGGCCACGGTGGCATACGTCCAGCAGGGCCACAGTGGCGTACGTCCAGCATGGCCACTGTGGCGTATGTCCAGCATGGCCACTGTGGCGTATGTCCAGCATGGCCACTGTGGCGTATGTCCAGCATGGCCACTGTGGCGTATGTCCAGCAGGGCCACAGTGGCGAATGTCCAGCATGGCCACAGTGGCGTATGTCCTGCAGGGCCACTGTGGCGTATGTCCAGCAGGGCCACTGTGGCGTATGTCCAGCATGGCCACTGTTTCGTATGTCCAGCATGGCCACTGTGGCGTATGTCCAGCAGGGCCACTGTGGCGTACGTCCAGCATGGCCACTGTGGCGTATGTCCAGCATGGCCACTGTGGCGTATGTCCAGCATGGCCACTGTGGCGTATGTCCAGTAGGGCCACTGTGGCGTATGTCCAGCATGGCCACTGTTTCGTATGTCCAGCATGGCCACTGTGGCGTATGTCCAGCAGGGCCACTGTGGCGTACGTCCAGCATGGCCACTGTGGCGTATGTCCAGCATGGCCACTGTGGCGTATGTCCAGCATGGCCACTGTGGCGTATGTCCAGCATGGCCACTGTGGCGTATGTCCAGCAGGGCCACAGTGGCGAATGTCCAGCATGGCCACTGTGGCGTATGTCCTGTATGGCCACTGTGGCGTATGTCCAGCATGGCCACTGGTGCGTATGTCCAGCATGGCCACTGTGGCGTATGTCCAGTAGGGCCACTGTGGCGTATGTCCAGCAGGGCCACAGTGGCGTATGTCCTGCATGGCCACTGTGGCGTATGCGTAACATTTTTCGTATGGTAGAGGAGGCAGTCTTGAGAGCTGTCCTGCATGTCCACGGTGGCATACGTCCAGCAGGGCCACAGTGGCGTATGTCCAGCAGGGCCACAGTGGCGTATGTCCAGCAGGGCCACAGTGGCGTATGTCCTGCATGGCCACTGTGGCGTATGTCCAGCAGGGCCACAGTGGCGTATGTCCTGCAGCACCACTGCGGCGAATGTCCAGCAGGGCCACAGTGGCGTATATCCTGCATGGCCACTGTGGCGTATGTCCAGCAGGGCCACAGTGGCGTATGTCCTGCATGGCCACTGTGGCGTATGTCCAGCAGGGCCACTGTGGCGTATGTCCTGCAGCACCACTGCGGCGAATGTCCAGCAGGGCCACAGTGGCGTATATCCTGCATGGCCACTGTGGCGTATGTCCAGCAGGGCCACAGTGGCGTATGTCCTGCAGCACCACTGCGGCGAATGTCCAGCAGGGCCACAGTGGCGTATATCCTGCATGGCCACTGTGGCGTATGTCCAGCAGGGCCACAGTGGCGTATGTCCTGCAGCACCACTGCGGCGAATGTCCAGCAGGGCCACAGTGGCGTATGTCCAGCATGGCCACTGTGGCGTATGTCCAGCAGGGCCACTGTGGCGTATGTCCAGCATGGCCACTTTGGCGTATGTCCAGCAGGGCCACAGTGGCGTATGTCCTGCAGCGCCACTGTGGCGTATGTCCAGCAGGGCCACAGTGGCGTATGTCCTGCATGGCCACTGTGGCGTATGCGTAACATTTTTCGTATGGTAGAGGAGGCAGTCTTGAGAGCTGTCCTGCATGGCCACGGTGGCATATGTCCAGCAGGGCCACTGTGACGTATGTCCAGCAGCGGCACAGTGGCGTATGTCCAGCATGACCACTGCGGCGTATGTTCAGCAGGGCCACAGTGGCGTATGTCCAGCATGGCCACGGTGGCATATGTCCAGCAGGGCCACTGTGGCGTATGTCCAGCATGGCCACAGTGGCGTACGTCCAGCATGGCCACTGTGGCGTATGTCCAGCATGGCCACAGTGGCGTACGTCCAGCATGGCCACTGTGGCGTATGTCCAGCATGGCCACTGTGGCGTATGTCCAGCATGGCCACTGTGGCGTATGTCCAGCAGGGGAACAGTGGCGTATGTCCTGCAGCGCCACTGCGGCGTATGTTCAGCAGGGCCACAGTGGCGTATGTCCTGCATGGCCACTGTGGCGTATGTCCTGCATGGCCACTGTGGCGTATGTCCAGCAGGGCCACTGTGGCGTATGTCCTGCAGCACCACTGCGGCGAATGTCCAGCAGGGCCACAGTGGCGTATATCCTGCATGGCCACTGTGGCGTATGTCCAGCAGGGCCACAGTGGCGTATGTCCTGCAGCACCACTGCGGCGAATGTCCAGCAGGGCCACAGTGGCGTATATCCTGCATGGCCACTGTGGCGTATGTCCAGCAGGGCCACAGTGGCGTATGTCCTGCAGCACCACTGCGGCGAATGTCCAGCAGGGCCACAGTGGCGTATGTCCAGCATGGCCACTGTGGCGTATGTCCAGCAGGGCCACTGTGGCGTATGTCCAGCATGGCCACTTTGGCGTATGTCCAGCAGGGCCACAGTGGCGTATGTCCTGCAGCGCCACTGTGGCGTATGTCCAGCAGGGCCACAGTGGCGTATGTCCTGCATGGCCACTGTGGCGTATGCGTAACATTTTTCGTATGGTAGAGGAGGCAGTCTTGAGAGCTGTCCTGCATGGCCACGGTGGCATACGTCCAGCAGGGCCACAGTGGCGTATGTCCAGCATGGCCACAGTGGCGTATGTCCAGCATGGCCACTGTGGCGTATGTCCAGCAGGGCCACAGTGGCGTATGTCCTGCATGGCCACAGTGGCGTATGTCCTGCAGGGCCACAGTGGCGTATGTCCTGCAGCGCCACTGTGGCGTATGTCCAGCAGGGCCACAGTGGCGTATGTCCTGCATGGCCACAGTGGCGTATGTCCTGCAGCGCCACTGTGGCGTATGTCCAGCAGGGCCACAGTGGCGTATGTCCTGCATGGCCACAGTGGCGTATGTCCAGCAGGGCCACAGTGGCGTATGTCCTGCAGCGGCACAGTGGCGTATGTCCAGCATGACCACTGCGGCGTATGTTCAGCAGGGCCACAGTGGCGTATGTCCAGCATGGCCACGGTGGCATATGTCCAGCAGGGCCACTGTGGCGTATGTCCAGCATGGCCACAGTGGCGTACGTCCAGCATGGCCACTGTGGCGTATGTCCAGCATGGCCACTGTGGCGTATGTCCAGCATGGCCACTGTGGCGTATGTCCAGCAGGGCCACAGTGGCGAATGTCCAGCATGGCCACTGTGGCGTATGTCCTGTATGGCCACTGTGGCGTATGTCCAGCATGGCCACTGGTGCGTATGTCCAGCAGGGCCACAGTGGCGTATGTCCAGCATGGCCACTGTGGCGTATGTCCAGCAGGGCCACAGTGGCGTATGTCCTGCAGCGCCACTGTGGCGTATGTCCAGCCGGGCCACAGTGGCGTATGTCCTGCATGGCCACAGTGGCGTATGTCCTGCAGCGCCACTGTGGCGTATGTCCAGCAGGGCCACAGTGGCGTATGTCCAGCATGGCCACTGTGGCGTATGTCCAGCATGGCCACTGTGGCGTATGTCCAGCATGGCCACTGTGGCGTAGGTCCAGCAGGGCCACAGTGGCGTATGTCCTGCATGGCCACTGTGGCGTATGTCCTGCATGGCCACTGGTGCGTATGTCCAGCATGGCCACTGTGGCGTATGTCCATGTATGGTAGAGGAGGCAGTCTTGAGAGCTGTCCTGCATGGCCACGGTGGCATACGTCCAGCAGGGCCACAGTGGCGTACGTCCAGCATGGCCACTGTGGCGTATGTCCAGCATGGCCACTGTGGCGTATGTCCAGCATGGCCACTGGTGCGTATGTCCAGCATGGCCACTGTGGCGTATGTCGAGCAGGGCCACAGTGGCGAATGTCCAGCATGGCCACTGTGGCGTATGTCCTGCATGGCCACTGTGGCGTATGTCCAGCATGGCCACTGTGGCGTATGTCCATGTATGGTAGAGGAGGCAGTCTTGAGAGCTGTCCTGCATGGCCACGGTGGCATACGTCCAGCAGGGCCACAGTGGCGTACGTCCAGCATGGCCACTGTGGCGTATGTCCAGCATGGCCACTGTGGCGTATGTCCAGCATGGCCACTGTGGCGTATGTCCAGCATGGCCACTGTGACGTATGTCCAGCAGGGCCACAGTGGCGAATGTCCAGCATGGCCACTGTGGCGTATGTCCTGTATGGCCACTGTGGCGTATGTCCAGCATGGCCACTGGTGCGTATGTCCAGCATGGCCACTGTGGCGTATGCGTAACACTTTTCGTATGGTAGAGGAGGCAGTCTTGAGAGCTGTCCTGCATGGCCACGGTGGCATACGTCCAGCAGGGCCACAGTGGCGTACGTCCAGCATGGCCACTGTGGCGTATGTCCAGCATGGCCACTGTGGCGTATGTCCAGCATGGCCACTGTGGCGTATGTCCAGCATGGCCACTGTGGCGTATGTCCAGCATGGCCACTGTGGCGTATGTCCAGCATGGCCACTGGTGCGTATGTCCAGCATGGCCACTGTGGCGTATGTCCAGTAGGGCCACTGTGGCGTATGTCCAGCATGGCCACTGTTTCGTATGTCCAGCATGGCCACAGTGGCGTATGTCCTGCAGGGCCACTGTGGCGTATGTCCAGCAGGGCCACTGTGGCGTATGTCCAGCATGGCCACTGTGTCCAGCAGGGCCACAGTGGCGTATGTCCAGCAGGGCCACAGTGGCGTATGTCCTGCAGGGCCACAGTGGCGTATGTCCTGCAGGGCCACAGTGGCGTATGTCCTGCAGGGCCACAGTGGCGTATGTCCAGCATGGCCACTGTGTCCAGCAGGGCCACAGTGGCGTATGTCCAGCAGGGCCACAGTGGCGTATGTCCTGCAGGGCCACTGTGGCGTATGTCCAGCATGGCCACTGTGGCGTATGTCCAGCAGGGCCACAGTGGCGTATGTCCTGCAGGGCCACAGTGGCGTATGTCCAGCAGGGCCACTGTGGCGTATGTCCAGCATGGCCACAGTGGCGCATGTCCAGCAGGGCCACACTGGCGTATGTCCTGCAGGGCCACTGTGGCGTATGTCCAGCAGGGCCACTGTGGCGTATGTCCTGCATGGCCACAGTGGCGTATGTCCTGAATGGCCACGGTGGCGTATGTCCAGCAGGGCCACTGTGGCGTATGTCCTGCAGGGCCACAGTGGCGTATGTCCTGCAGGGCCACTGTGGAGTATGTCCAGCATGGCCACTGTGGCGTATGTCCAGCAGGGCCACAGTGGCGTATGTCCTGCAGGGCCCCTGTGGCGTATGTCCAGCAGGGCCACTGTGGCGTATGTCCAGCATGGCCACTGTGGCGTATGTCCAGCAGGGCCACAGTGGCGTATGTCCTGCAGGGCCACAGTGGCGTATGTCCAGCAGGGCCACTGTGGCGTATGTCCTGCAGGGCCCCTGTGGCGTATGTCCAGCATGGCCACTGTTTCGTATGTCCAGCATGGCCACAGTGGCGTATGTCCTGCAGGGCCACTGTGGCGTATGTCCAGCAGGGCCACTGTGGCGTATGTCCAGCATGGCCACTGTGTCCAGCAGGGCCACAGTGGCGTATGTCCAGCAGGGCCACAGTGGCGTATGTCCTGCAGGGCCACAGTGGCGTATGTCCTGCAGGGCCACAGTGGCGTATGTCCAGCATGGCCACTGTGTCCAGCAGGGCCACAGTGGCGTATGTCCTGCAGGGCCACAGTGGCGTATGTCCAGCAGGGCCACTGTGGCGTATGTCCTGCATGGCCACAGTGGCGTATGTCCTGAATGGCCACGGTGGCGTATGTCCAGCAGGGCCACAGTGGCGTATGTCCTGCAGGGCCACTGTGGCGTATGTCCAGCAGGGCCACTGTGGCGTATGTCCTGCATGGCCACAGTGGCGTATGTCCTGAATGGCCACGGTGGCGTATGTCCAGCATGGCCACAGTGGCGTATGTCCTGCAGGGCCACTGTGGCGTATGTCCAGCAGGGCCACTGTGGCGTATGTCTAGCATGGCCACTGTGGCGTATGTCCAGCATAGCCACAGTAGCGTATGTCCTGCATGACCACAGTGGCGTATGTCCTGCATGGCCACTGTGGCGTATGTCCAGCAGGGCCACTGTGGCGTATGTCCATCATGGCAACTGTGACGTATGTCCAGCAGGGCCACTGTGGCGTATGTCCAGCAGGGCCACTGCGGCGTATGTCCTGAATGGCCACGGTGGCGTATGTCCAGCAGGGCCACAGTGGCGTATGTCCTGCAGCGCCACTGTGGAGTATGTCCAGCAGGGCCACAGTGGCGTATGTCCTGCATGGCCACAGTGGCGTATGTCCTGAATGGCCACGGTGGCGTATGTCCAGCAGGGCCACAGTGGCGTATGTCCTGCAGCGCCACTGTGGAGTATGTCCAGCAGGGCCACAGTGGCGTATGTCCTGCATGGCCACAGTGGCGTATGTCCTGCATGGCCACAGTGGCGTATGTCCTGCATGGCCACTGTGGCGTATGTCCAGCAGGGCCACAGTAGCGTATGTCCTGCATGGCCACTGTGGCGTATGTCCAGCATAGCCACAGTAGCGTATGTCCTGCATGACCACAGTGGCGTATGTCCTGCATGACCACAGTGGCGTATGTCCTGCATGGCCACAGTGGCGTATGTCCTGAATGGCCACGGTGGCGTATGTCCAGCAGGGCCACAGTGGCGTATGTCCTGCAGCGCCACTGTGGAGTATGTCCAGCAGGGCCACAGTGGCGTATGTCCTGCATGGCCACAGTGGCGTATGTCCTGAATGGCCACGGTGGCGTATGTCCAGCAGGGCCACAGTGGCGTATGTCCTGCAGCGCCACTGTGGAGTATGTCCAGCAGGGCCACAGTGGCGTATGTCCTGCATGGCCACAGTGGCGTATGTCCTGCATGGCCACAGTGGCGTATGTCCTGCATGGCCACTGTGGCGTATGTCCAGCAGGGCCACAGTAGCGTATGTCCTGCATGGCCACTGTGGCGTATGTCCAGCAGAGCCACTGTGGCGTATGTCCAGCAGAGCCACTGTGGCGTATGTCTAGCATGGCCACTGTGGCGTATGTCCAGCATAGCCACAGTAGCGTATGTCCTGCATGACCACAGTGGCGTATGTCCTGCATGGCCACTGTGGCGTATGTCCAGCAGGGCCACAGTGGCGTATGTCCCGCATGGCAACTGTGGCGTACGCCCAGCATGGCCACTGTGGCGTATGTCCTGAATGGCCACGGTGGCGTATGTCCAGCAGGGCCACAGTGGCGTATGTCCTGCAGCGCCACTGTGGAGTATGTCCAGCAGGGCCACAGTGGCGTATGTCCTGCATGGCCACAGTGGCGTATGTCCTGCATGGCCACAGTGGCGTATGTCCTGCATGGCCACAGTGGCGTATGTCCTGCATGGCCACTGTGGCGTATGTCAAGCAGGGCCACTGTGGCGTATGTCTAGCATGGCCACTGTGGCGTATGTCCAGCATAGCCACAGTAGCGTATGTCCTGCATGACCACAGTGGCGTATGTCCTGCATGGCCACTGTGGCGTATGTCCAGCAGGGCCACAGTGGCGTATGTCCCGCATGGCAACTGTGGCGTACGCCCAGCATGGCCACTGTGGCGTATGTCCAGCAGGGCCACTGTGGCGTATGTCCAGCAGGGCCACAGTGGCGTATGTCCCGCATGGCCACTGTGGCGTATGTCCAGCAGGGCCACTGTGGCGTATGTCCAGCAGGGCCACTGTGGCGTATGGGTTACATTTTTCGTATGGTAGAGGAGGCAGTCTTCAGAGTTATCCTGCATGGCAACTGTGGCGTATGTCCAGCATGGCCACTGTGGCGTATGTCCAGCAGGGCCACTGTGGCGTATGCGTAACATTTTTCGTATGGTAGAGGAGGCAGTCTTGAGAATTGTCCTGCATGGCAACTGTGGCGTATGTCCAGCATGGCCACTGTGGCGTATGTCCAGAAGGGCCACTGTGGCGTATGCGTTACATTTTTCGTATGGTAGAGGAGGCAGTCTTGAGAGTTATCCTGCATGGCAACTGTGGCGTATGTCCAGCAGGGCCACTGTGGCGTATGTCCTGCAGCGCCACTGCGGCGTATGTCCAGCATGGCCACTGTGGCGTATGTCCAGCAGGGCCACTGTGGCGTATGTCCTGCAGCGCCACTGCGGCGTATGTCCTGCATGGCAACTGTGGCGTATGTCCAGCATGGCCACTGTGGCGTATGTCCTGCAGCGCCACTGCGGCGTATGTCCTGCATGGCCACTGTGGCGTATGTCCAGCAGGGCCACTGTGGCGTATGTCCAGCATGGCCACTGTGGCGCATATCCAGCAGGGCCACTGTGGCCTATGTCCAGCATGGCCACTGTGGCGTATGTCCAGCAGGGCCACAGTGGCGTATGTCCAGCAGGGCACAGTGGCGTATGTCCTGCATGGCCACGGTGGCGTATGTCCAGCATGGCCACTGTGGCGTATGTCTAGCAGGGCCACTGTGGCGTATGTCCAGCAGGGCCACAGTGGCGTATGTCTAGCATGGCCACTGTGGCGTATGCGTTACATTTTTCGTATGGTAGAGGAGGCAGTCTTGAGAGTTATCCTGCATGGCAACTGTGGCGTATGTCCAGCATGGCCACTGTGGCGTATGTCCAGCAGGGCCACTGTGGCGTATGCGTAACATTTTTCGTATGGTAGAGGAGGCAGTCTTGAGAATTGTCCTGCATGGCAACTGTGGCGTATGTCCAGCATGGCCACTGTGGCGTATGTCTAGCAGGGCCACTGTGGCGTATGTCCAGCAGGGCCACTGTGGCGTATGTCCAGCATGGCCACTGTGGCGCATATCCAGCAGGGCCACTGTGGCCTATGTCCAGCATGGCCACTGTGGCGCATATCCAGCAGGGCCACTGTGGCCTATGTCCAGCATGGCCACTGTGGCGTATGTCCAGCAGGGCCACAGTGGCGTATGTCCAGCAGGGCACAGTGGCGTATGTCCTGCATGGCCACGGTGGCGTATGTCCAGCAGGGCCACAGTGGCGTATGTCTAGCATGGCCACTGTGGCGTATGCGTTACATTTTTCGTATGGTAGAGGAGGCAGTCTTGAGAGTTATCCTGCATGGCAACTGTGGCGTATGTCCAGCATGGCCACTGTGGCGTATGTCCAGCAGGGCCACTGTGGCGTATGCGTAACATTTTTCGTATGGTAGAGGAGGCAGTCTTGAGAGTTATCCTGCATGGCAACTGTGGCGTATGTCCAGCATGGCCACTGTGGCGTATGTCTAGCAGGGCCACTGTGGCGTATGTCCAGCACGGCCACTGTGGCGTATGTCCAGCAGGGCCACTGTGGCGTATGTCCAGCATGGCCACTGTGGCGCATATCCAGCAGGGCCACTGTGGCGTATGTCCAGCAGGGCCACTGTGGCGTATGTCCAGCAAAACCACTGTGGCGTATGTCCTGCATGTCCACTGTGGCGTATGTCCTGCATGGCCACTGTGGCGTATGTCCAGCAGGGCCACTGTGGCGTATGTCCAGCAGGGCCACTGTGGCGTGTGTCCAGCATGGCCACTGTGGCGTATGTCCAGCAGGGCCACTGTGGCGTATGTCCAGCATGGCCACTGTGGCGCATATCCAGCAGGGCCACTGTGGCCTATGTCCAGCATGGCCACTGTGGCGTATGTCCAGCAGGGCCACAGTGGCGTATGTCCTGCATGGCCACGGTGGCGTATGTCCAGCAGGGCCACAGTGGCGTATGTCTAGCATGGCCACTGTGGCGTATGCGTTACATTTTTCGTATGGTAGAGGAGGCAGTCTTGAGAGTTATCCTGCATGGCAACTGTGGCGTATGTCCAGCATGGCCACAGTGGCGTATGTCTAGCATGGCCACTGTGGCGTATGCGTTACATTTTTCGTATGGTAGAGGAGGCAGTCTTGAGAGTTATCCTGCATGGCAACTGTGGCGTATGTCCAGCATGGCCACTGTGGCGTATATCCAGCAGAGCCACTGTGGCGTATGTCCAGCAGGGCCACAGTGGCGTATGTCCAGCAGGGCCACTGTGGCGTATGTCCAGCAGGGCCACTGTGGCGTATGTCCAGCATGGCCACTGTGGCGCATATCCAGCAGGGCCACTGTGGCGTATGTCCAGCAGGGCCACTGTGGCGTATGTCCAGCAGGGCCACTGTGGCGTATGTCCAGCATGGCCACTGTGGCGCATATCCAGCAGGGCCACTGTGGCGTATGTCCAGCAGGGCCACTGTGGCGTATGTCCAGCAGGGCCACAGTGGCGTATGTCCTGCATGGCCACGGTGGCGTATGTCCAGCAGGGCCACAGTGGCGTATGTCTAGCATGGCCACTGTGGCGTATGCGTTACATTTTTCGTATGGTAGAGGAGGCAGTCTTGAGAGTTATCCTGCATGGCAACTGTGGCGTATGTCCAGCATGGCCACAGTGGCGTATGTCTAGCATGGCCACTGTGGCGTATGCGTTACATTTTTCGTATGGTAGAGGAGGCAGTCTTGAGAGTTATCCTGCATGGCAACTGTGGCGTATGTCCAGCATGGCCACTGTGGCGTATATCCAGCAGAGCCACTGTGGCGTATGTCCAGCAGGGCCACAGTGGCGTATGTCCAGCATGGCCACTGTGGCGTATATCCAGCAGGGCCACAGTGGCGTATGTCCAGCAGGGCCACTGTGGCGTATGTCCAGCAGGGCCACAGTGGCGTATGTCCAGCAGGGCCACTGTGGCGTATGTCCAGCATGGCCACTGTGGCGTATGCGTAACATTTTTCGTATGGTAGAGGAGGCAGTCTTGAGAGTTATCCTGCATGGCAACTGTGGCGTATGTCCTGCAGCGCCACTGCGGCGTATGTCCAGCAGGGCCACAGTGGCGTATGTCCAGGAGGGCCACAGTGGCGTATGTCCTGCAGCGCCACTGTGGCGTATGTCCAGCAGTGCCACTGTGGCGTATGTCCAGCAGTGCCACTGTGGCGTATGTCCAGCAGGGGCACTGTGGCGTATGCCCAGCAGGGCCACTGTGGCGTATGTCCAGCAGGGCCACAGTGGCGTATGTCCTGCATGGCCACGGTGGCGTATGTCCGGCAGGGCCACAGTGGCGTATGTCCTGCAGCGCCACTGTGGCGTATGTCCAGCATGGCCACTGTGGCGTATGTCCAGCAGGGCCACTGTGGCGTATGCGTAACATTTTTCGTATGGTAGAGGAGGCCGTCTTGAGAATTGTCCTGCTTTGCAACTGTGGCGTATGTCCAGCATGGCCACGGTGGCGTATGTCCAGCAGGGCCACTGTGGCGTATGTCTAGCATGGCCACTGTGGCGTATGCCCAGCAGGGCCACAGTGGCGTATGTCTAGCATGGCCACTGTGGCGTATGTCCAGCAGGGCCACTGTGGCGTATGTCTAGCATGGCCACTGTGGCGTATGTTTAGCAGGGCCACTGTGGCGTATGTCTAGCATGGCCACTGTGGCGTATGTCCGGCAGGGCCACTGCGGCGTATGTCCAGCAGGGCCACAGTGGCGTATGTCTAGCATGGCCACTGTGGCGTATGCCCAGCAGGGCCACAGTGGCGTATGTCCAGCAGGGCCACTGTGGCGTATGCGTAACATTTTTCGTATGGTAGAGGAGGCAGTCTTGAGAATTGTCCTGCATGGCAACTGTGGCGTATGTCCAGCATGGCCACAGTGGCGTATGTCTAGCATGGCCACAGTGGCGTATGTCTAGCATGGCCACTGTGGCGTATGTCCAGCAGGGCCACTGTGGCGTATGCGTAACATTTTTCGTATGGTAGAGGAGGCAGTCTTGAGAATTGTCCAGCAGGGCCACTGTGGCGTATGTCTAGCATGGCCACTGTGGCGTATGCCCAGCAGGGCCACAGTGGCGTATGTCTAGCATGGCCACTGTGGCGTATGTCCAGCAGGGCCACTGTGGCGTATGTCTAGCATGGCCACTGTGGCGTATGTCCAGCATGGCCACGGTGGCGTATGTCCAGCAGGGCCACTGTGGCGTATGTCTAGCATGGCCACTGTGGCGTATGCCCAGCAGGGCCACAGTGGCGTATGTCTAGCATGGCCACTGTGGCGTATGTCCAGCAGGGCCACTGTGGCGTATGTCTAGCATGGCCACTGTGGCGTATGTCCAGCAGGGCCACGGTGGCGTATGTCCAGCAGGGCCACAGTGGCGTATGTCTAGCATGGCCACTGTGGCGTATGTCCAGCAGGGCCACTGTGGCGTATGTCTAGCATGGCCACTGTGGCGTATGTCCGGCAGGGCCACTGCGGCGTATGTCCAGCAGGGCCACAGTGGCGTATGTCTAGCATGGCCACTGTGGCGTATGCCCAGCAGGGCCACAGTGGCGTATGTCCAGCAGGGCCACTGTGGCGTATGCCTAACATTTTTCGTATGGTAGAGGAGGCAGTCTTGAGAGATATCCAGCAGGGCCACAGTGGCGTATGTCCAGCAGGGCCACTGTGGCGTATGTCCAGCAGGGCCACTGTGGCGTATGCCCAGCAGGGCCACGGTGGCGTATGTCCAGCAGGGCCACAGTGGCGTATGTCCTGCATGGCCACGGTGGCGTATGTCCCGCAGGGCCACAGTGGCGTATGTCCGGCACGGCCACTGCGGCGTATGTCCAGCAGGGCCACAGTGGCGTATGTCCAGCAGGGCCACTGTGGCGTATGTCCAGCAGGGCCACAGTGGCGTATGTCCAGCAGGGCCACTGTGGCGTATGTCCAGCAGGGCCACTGTGGCGTATGTCCAGCATGGCCACTGTGGCGTATGCGTAACATTTTTCGTATGGTAGAGGAGGCCGTCTTGAGAATTGTCCTGCTTTGCAACTGTGGCGTATGTCCAGCATGGCCACTGTGGCGTATGTCCAGCAAGGCCACTGTGGCGTATGTCCAGCAGGGCCACTGTGGCGTATGTCCAGCAGGGCCACTGTGGCGTATGCCCAGCAGGGCCACGGTGGCGTATGTCCAGCAGGGCCACAGTGGCGTATGTCTAGCATGGCCACTGTGGCGTATGTCCGGCAGGGCCACTGCGGCGTATGTCCAGCAGGGCCACAGTGGCGTATGTCTAGCATGGCCACTGTGGCGTATGTCCAGCAGGGCCACAGTGGCGTATGTCCTGCATGGCCACGGTGGCGTATGTCCAGCAGGGCCACAGTGGCGTATGTCCTGCAGCGCCACTGTGGCGTATGTCCAGCAGTGCCACAGTGGCGTATGTCCAGCATGGCCACTGTGGCGTATGTCCAGCAGGGCCACTGTGGCGTATGTCTAACATGGCCACTGTGGCGTATGTCCAGCAGGGCCACAGTGGCGTATGTCTAGCATGGCCACTGTGCCGTATGTCCTGCAGCGCCACTGTGGCGTATGTCCAGCATGGCCACTGTGGCGTATATCCAGCAGAGCCACTGTGGCGTATGTCCAGCAGGGCCACAGTGGCGTATGTCCAGCAGGGCCACTGTGGCGTATGTCCAGCATGGCCACTGTGGCGTATGTCCAGCATGGCCACTGTGGCGTATGTCCAGCAGGGCCACAGTGGCGTATGTCCAGCAGGGCCACTGTGGCGTATGTCCAGCATGGCCACTGTGGCGTATGCGTAACATTTTTCGTATGGTAGAGGAGGCAGTCTTGAGAGTTATCCTGCATGGCAACTGTGGCGTATGTCCTGCAGCGCCACTGCGGCGTATGTCCAGCAGGGCCACAGTGGCGTATGTCCAGCAGGGCCACAGTGGCGTATGTCCTGCAGCGCCACTGTGGCGTATGTCCAGCAGTGCCACTGTGGCGTATGTCCAGCAGTGCCACTGTGGCGTATGTCCAGCAGGGGCACTGTGGCGTATGCCCAGCAGGGCCACTGTGGCGTATGTCCAGCAGGGCCACAGTGGCGTATGTCCTGCATGGCCACGGTGGCGTATGTCCGGCAGGGCCACAGTGGCGTATGTCCTGCAGCGCCACTGTGGCGTATGTCCAGCATGGCCACTGTGGCGTATGTCCAGCAGGGCTACTGTGGCGTATGCGTAACATTTTTCGTATGGTAGAGGAGGCCGTCTTGAGAATTGTCCTGCTTTGCAACTGTGGCGTATGTCCAGCATGGCCACTGTGGCGTATTTCCAGCAAGGCCACTGTGGCGTATGTCCAGCAGGGCCACTGTGTTGTATGTCCAGCAGGGCCACAGTGACGTATGTCCTGCATGGCCACGGTGGCGTATGTCTAGCATGGCCACTGTGGCGTATGTCCAGCAGGGCCACTGTGGCGTATGTCTAGCATGGCCACTGTGGCGTATGCCCAGCAGGGCCACAGTGGCGTATGTCCAGCAGGGCCACTGTGGCGTATGTCCGGCACGGCCACTGCGGCGTATGTCCAGTAGGGCCACTGCGGCGTATGTCCAGTAGGGCCACTGTGGCGTATGCCCAGCAGGGCCACGGTGGCGTATGTCCAGCAGGGCCACAGTGGCGTATGTCCTGCATGGCCACGGTGGCGTATGTCCCGCAGGGCCACAGTGGCGTATGTCCGGCACGGCCACTGCGGCGTATGTCCAGCAGGGCCACTGCGGCGTATGTCCAGGAGGGCCACTGTGGCGTATGTCCAGCAGGGCCACAGTGACGTATGTCCAGCAGGGCCACTGTGGCGTATGTCCAGCAGGGCCACTGTGGCGTATGCCCAGCAGGGCCACGGTGGCGTATGTCCAGCAGGGCCACAGTGGCGTATGTCCTGCATGGCCACGGTGGCGTATGTCCCGCAGGGCCACAGTGGCGTATGTCCGGCACGGCCACTGCGGCGTATGTCCAGCAGGGCCACTGCGGCGTATGTCCAGCATGGCCACTGTGGCGTATGCGTAACATTATTCGTATTGTAGAGGAGGCAGTCTTGAGAGATATCCAGCAGGGCCACAGTGGCGTATGTCCAGCAGGGCCACTGTGGCGTATGTCCAGCAGGGCCACTGTGGCGTATGTCCAGCATGGCCACTGTGGCGTATGCGTAACATTTTTCGTATGGTAGAGGAGGCAGTCTTGAGAATTGTCCTGCTTTGCAACTGTGGCGTATGTCCAGCATGGCCACTGTGGCGTATGTCCAGCAAGGCCACTGTGGCGTATGTCCAGCAGGGCCACTGTGGCGTATGTCCAGCAGGGCCACTGTGGCGTATATCTAGCATGGCCACTGTGGCGTATGTCCGGCAGGGCCACTGCGGCGTATGTCCAGCAGGGCCACAGTGGCGTATGTCTAGCATGGCCACTGTGGCGTATGCCCAGCAGGGCCACAGTGGCGTATGTCCAGCAGGGCCACTGTGGCGTATGCGTAACATTTTTCGTATGGTAGAGGAGGCAGTCTTGAGAATTGTCCTGCATGGCAACTGTGGCGTATGTCCAGCATGGCCACTGTGGCGTATGTCCAGCAGGGCCACTGTGGCGTATGTCCAGCAGGGCCACTGTGGCGTATGTCCAGCAGGGCCACAGTGACGTATGTCCTGCATGGCCACGGTGGCGTATGTCCAGCAGGGCCACAGTGGCGTATGTCTAGCATGGCCACGGTGGCGTATGTCCCGCAGGGCCACAGTGGCGTATGTCCGGCACGGCCACTGCGGCGTATGTTCAGCAGGGCCACAGTGGCGTATGTCCAGCAGGGCCACTGTGGCGTATGTCCAGCAGGGCCACTGTGGCGTATGCCCAGCAGGGCCACGGTGGCGTATGTCCAGCAGGGCCACAGTGGCGTATGTCCTGCATGGCCACGGTGGCGTATGTCCCGCAGGGCCACAGTGGCGTATGTCCGGCACGGCCACTGCAGCGTATGTCCAGCAGGGCCACTGCGGCGTATGTCCAGCATGGCCACTGTGGCGTATGCGTAACATTTTTCGTATGGTAGAGGAGGCAGTCTTGAGAGTTATCCTGCATGGCAACTGTGGCGTATGTCCTGCAGCGCCACTGCGGCGTATGTCCAGCAGGGCCACAGTGGCGTATGTCCAGCAGGGCCACTGTGGCGTATGTCCAGCAGGGCCACAGTGGCGTATGTCCAGCAGGGCCACTGTGGCGTATGTCCAGCATGGCCACTGTGGCGTATGTCCAGCAGGGCCACAGTGGCGTATGTCCAGCAGGGCCACTGTGGAGTATGTCCAGCATGGCCACTGTGGCGTATGCGTAACATTTTTCGTATGGTAGAGGAGGCAGTCTTGAGAGTTATCCTGCATGGCAACTGTGGCGTATGTCCTGCAGCGCCACTGCGGCGTATGTCCAGCAGGGCCACAGTGGCGTATGTCCAGCAGGGCCACAGTGGCGTATGTCCTGCAGCGCCACTGTGGCGTATGTCCAGCAGTGCCACTGTGGCGTATGTCCAGCAGTGCCACTGTGGCGTATGTCCAGCAGGGGCACTGTGGCGTATGCCCAGCAGGGCCACTGTGGCGTATGTCCAGCAGGGCCACAGTGGCGTATGTCCTGCATGGCCACGGTGGCGTATGTCCGGCAGGGCCACAGTGGCGTATGTCCTGCAGCGCCACTGTGGCGTATGTCCAGCATGGCCACTGTGGCGTATGTCCAGCAGGGCCACTGTGGCGTATGTCCAGCAGGGCCACTGTGTTGTATGTCCAGCAGGGCCACAGTGACGTATGTCCTGCATGGCCACGGTGGCGTATGTCCAGCAGGGCCACAGTGGCGTATGTCTAGCATGGCCACTGTGGCGTATGTCCGGCACGGCCACTGCGCCGTTTGTCCAGCAGTGCCACTGTGGCGTGTGCCCAGCAGGGCCACAGTGGCGTATGTCCTGCATGGCCACGGTGGCGTATGTCCCGCAGGGCCACAGTGGCGTATGCGTAACATTTTTCGTATGGTAGAGGAGGCAGTCTTGAGAGTTATCCTGCATGGCAACTGTGGCGTATGTCCTGCAGCGCCACTGCGGCGTATGTCCAGCAGGGCCACAGTGGCGTATGTCCAGCAGGGCCACTGTGGCGTATGTGCAGCAGGGCCACAGTGACGTATGTCCTGCATGGCCACGGTGGCGTATGTCCCGCAGGGCCACAGTGGCGTATGTCCTGCAGCGCCACTGTGGCGTATGTCCAGCATTGCCACTGTGGCGTATGTCCAGCAGGGCCACTGTGGCGTATGCGTAACATTTTGCGTATGGTAGAGGAGGCAGTCTTGAGAATTGTCCTGCTTTGCAACTGTGGCGTATGTCCAGCATGGCCACTGTGGCGTATGTCCAGCAGGGCCACTGTGTTGTATGTCCAGCAGGGCCACAGTGACGTATGTCCTGCATGGCCACGGTGGCGTATGTCCAGCAGGGCCACAGTGGCGTATGTCTAGCATGGCAACTGTGGCGTATGTCCTGCAGCGCCACTGCGGCGTATGTCCAGCAGGGCCACTGTGGCGTATGTCCAGCATGGCCACGGTGGCGTATGTCCAGCAGGGCCACAGTGACGTATGTCCTGCATGGCCACGGTGGTGTATGTCCCGCAGGGCCACAGTGGCGTATGTCCTGCAGCGCCACAGTGACGTATGTCCTGCATGGCCACGGTGGCGTATGTCCAGCAGGGCCACAGTGGCGTATGTCTAGCATGGCCACTGTGGCGTATGTCCGGCACGGCCACTGCGGCGTATGTCCAGCAGTGCCACTGTGGCGTGTGCCCAGCAGGGCCACAGTGGCGTATGTCCTGCATGGCCACGGTGGCGTCTGTCCCGCAGGGCCACAGTGGCGTATGTCCGGCACGGCCACTGCGGCGTATGTCCAGCAGGGCCACTGCGGCGTATGTCCAGCATGGCCACTGTGGCGTATGCGTAACATTTTTCGTATGGTAGAGGAGGAAGTCTTGAGAATTGTCCTGCTTTGCAACTGTGGCGTATGTCCAGCAGGGCCACTGTGTTGTATGTCCAGCAGGGCCACGGTGGCGTATGTCCAGCAGGGCCACAGTGGCGTATGTCTAGCATGGCCACAGTGGCGTATGTCTAGCATGGCCACTGTGTTGTATGTCCAGCAGGGCCACGGTGGCGTATGTCCTGCAGCGCCACTGCGGCGTATGTCCAGCAGGGCCACAGTGGCGTGTGTCCAGCAGGGCCACTGTGGCGTATGCCCAGCAGGGCCACTGTGGCGTATGTCCAGCAGGGCCACAGTGGCGTATGTCCTGCATGGCCACGGTGGCGTATGTCCCGCAGGGCCACAGTGGCGTATGTCCTGCAGCGCCACTGTGGCGTATGTCCAGCATGGCCACTGTGGCGTATGTCCAGCAGGGCCACTGTGGCGTATGCGTAACATTTTTCGTATGGTAGAGGAGGAAGTCTTGAGAATTGTCCTGCTTTGCAACTGTGGCGTATGTCCAGCAGGGCCACTGTGTTGTATGTCCAGCAGGGCCACGGTGGCGTATGTCCAGCAGGGCCACAGTGGCGTATGTCTAGCATGGCCACTGTGGCGTATGTCCTGCATGGCCACGGTGGCGTATGTCCAGCAGGGCCACAGTGGCGTATGTCTAGCATGGCCACTGTGGCGTATGCCCAGCAGGGCCACTGTGGCGTATGTCCAGCAGGGCCACTGTGGCGTATGCGTAACATTTTTCGTATGGTAGAGGAAGCAGTCTTGAGAATTGTCCTGCATGGCAACTGTGGCGTATGTCCAGCAGGGCCACAGTGGCGTATGTCTAGCATGGCCACTGTGGCGTATGCCCAGCAGGGCCACTGTGGCGTATGTCCAGCAGGGCCACTGTGGCGTATGCGTAACATTTTTCGTATGGTAGAGGAAGCAGTCTTGAGAATTGTCCTGCATGGCAACTGTGGCGTATGTCCAGCATGGCCACTGTGGCGTATGTCCAGCAGGGCCACTGTGGCGTATGCGTAACATTTTTCGTATGGTAGAGGAGGCAGTCTTGAGAGATATCCAGCAGGGCCACAGTGGCGTATGTCCTGCATGGCCACGGTGGCGTATGTCCAGCAGGGCCACAGTGGCGTATGTCTAGCATGGCCACTGCGGCGTATGTCCAGCAGGGCCACAGTGGCGTATGTCCAGCAGGGCCACTGTGGCGTATGTGCAGCAGGGCCACAGTGACGTATGTCCTGCATGGCCACGGTGGCGTATGTCCCGCAGGGCCACAGTGGCGTATGTCCTGCAGCGCCACTGTGGCGTATGTCCAGCATGGCCACTGTGGCGTATGTCCAGCAGGGCCACTGTGGCGTATGTCCTGCATGGCCACGGTGGCGTATGTCCAGCAGGGCCACAGTGGCGTATGTCCAGCAGGGCCACAGTGGCGTATGTCCAGCAGGGCCACTGTGGCGTATGTGCAGCAGGGCCACAGTGACGTATGTCCTGCATGGCCACGGTGGCGTATGTCCAGCAGGGCCACAGTGGCGTATGTCCTGCATGGCCACAGTGACGTATGTCCTGCATGGCCACGGTGGCGTATGTCCAGCAGGGCCACAGTGGCGTATGTCTAGCATGGCCACTGCGGCGTATGTCCAGCAGGGCCACAGTGGCGTATGTCCAGCAGGGCCACTGTGGCGTATGTGCAGCAGGGCCACAGTGACGTATGTCCTGCATGGCCACGGTGGCGTATGTCCCGCAGGGCCACAGTGGCGTATGTCCTGCAGCGCCACAGTGACGTATGTCCTGCATGGCCACGGTGGCGTATGTCCCGCAGGGCCACAGTGGCGTATGTCCTGCAGCGCCACTGTGGCGTATGTCCAGCATGGCCACTGTGGCGTATGTCCAGCAGGGCCACTGTGGCGTATGCGTAACATTTTTCGTATGGTAGAGGAGGAAGTCTTGAGAATTGTCCTGCTTTGCAACTGTGGCGTATGTCCAGCAGGGCCACTGTGTTGTATGTCCAGCAGGGCCACAGTGGCGTATGTCCTGCATGGCCACGGTGGCGTATGTCCAGCAGGGCCACAGTGGCGTATGTCTAGCATGGCCACTGCGGCGTATGTCCAGCAGGGCCACAGTGGCGTATGTCCAGCAGGGCCACTGTGGCGTATGTGCAGCAGGGCCACAGTGACGTATGTCCTGCATGGCCACGGTGGCGTATGTCCAGCAGGGCCACAGTGGCGTATGTCCAGCATGGCCACTGTGGCGTATGTCCAGCAGGGCCACTGTGGCGTATGCGTAACATTTTTCGTATGGTAGAGGAAGCAGTCTTGAGAATTGTCCTGCATGGCAACTGTGGCGTATGTCCAGCATGGCCACGGTGGCGTATGTCCCGCAGGGCCACAGTGGCGTATGTCCTGCAGCGCCACTGTGGCGTATGTCCAGCATGGCCACTGTGGCGTATGTCCAGCAGGGCCACTGTGGCGTATGCGTAACATTTTTCGTATGGTAGAGGAAGCAGTCTTGAGAATTGTCCTGCATGGCAACTGTGGCGTATGTCCTGCATGGCCACGGTGGCGTATGTCCAGCAGGGCCACAGTGGCGTATGTCTAGCATGGCCACTGCGGCGTATGTCCAGCAGGGCCACAGTGGCGTATGTCCAGCAGGGCCACTGTGGCGTATGTGCAGCAGGGCCACAGTGACGTATGTCCTGCATGGCCACGGTGGCGTATGTCCAGCAGGGCCACAGTGGCGTATGTCTAGCATGGCCACTGTGGCGTATGTCCTGCATGGCCACGGTGGCGTATGTCCAGCAGGGCCACAGTGGCGTATGTCTAGCATGGCCACTGTGGCGTATGCCCAGCAGGGCCACTGTGGCGTATGTCCAGCAGGGCCACTGTGGCGTATGCGTAACATTTTTCGTATGGTAGAGGAAGCAGTCTTGAGAATTGTCCTGCATGGCAACTGTGGCGTATGTCCAGCATGGCCACTGTGGCGTATGTCCAGCAGGGCCACTGTGGCGTATGTCTAGCATGGCCACTGTGGCGTATGCCCAGCAGGGCCACTGTGGCGTATGTCCAGCAGGGCCACTGTGGCGTATGCGTAACATTTTTCGTATGGTAGAGGAAGCAGTCTTGAGAATTGTCCTGCATGGCAACTGTGGCGTATGTCCAGCAGGGCCACAGTGGCGTATGTCTAGCATGGCCACTGTGGCGTATGCCCAGCAGGGCCACTGTGGCGTATGTCCAGCAGGGCCACTGTGGCGTATGCGTAACATTTTTCGTATGGTAGAGGAAGCAGTCTTGAGAATTGTCCTGCATGGCAACTGTGGCGTATGTCCAGCATGGCCACTGTGGCGTATGTCCAGCAGGGCCACTGTGGCGTATGCGTAACATTTTTCGTATGGTAGAGGAGGCAGTCTTGAGAGATATCCAGCAGGGCCACAGTGGCGTATGTCCAGCAGGGCCACTGTGGCGTATGTCCAGCAGGGCTACTGTGGCGTATGTCCAGCATGGCCACTGTGGCGTATGCGTAACATTTTTCGTATGGTAGAGGAGGAAGTCTTGAGAATTGTCCTGCTTTGCAACTGTGGCGTATGTCCAGCAGGGCCACTGTGTTGTATGTCCAGCATGGCCACAGTGGCGTATGTCCTGCATGGCCACGGTGGCGTATGTCCAGCAGGGCCACAGTGGCGTATGTCTAGCATGGCCACTGCGGCGTATGTCCAGCAGGGCCACAGTGGCGTATGTCCAGCAGGGCCACTGTGGCGTATGTGCAGCAGGGCCACAGTGACGTATGTCCTGCATGGCCACGGTGGCGTATGTCCCGCAGGGCCACAGTGGCGTATGTCCTGCAGCGCCACTGTGGCGTATGTCCAGCATGGCCACTGTGGCGTATGTCCAGCAGGGCCACTGTGGCGTATGCGTAACATTTTTCGTATGGTAGAGGAGGAAGTCTTGAGAATTGTCCTGCTTTGCAACTGTGGCGTATGTCCAGCAGGGCCACTGTGTTGTATGTCCAGCAGGGCCACAGTGGCGTATGTCCTGCATGGCCACGGTGGCGTATGTCCAGCAGGGCCACAGTGGCGTATGTCTAGCATGGCCACTGTGGCGTATGTCCAGCAGGGCCACTGTGGCGTATGTCTAGCATGGCCACTGTGGCGTATGTCCGGCAGGGCCACTGCGGCGTATGTCCAGCAGGGCCACAGTGGCGCATGTCTACCATGGCCACTGTGGCGTATGCCCAGCAGGGCCACTGTGGCGTATGTCCAGCAGGGCCACTGTGGCGTATGTCCAGCAGGGCCACAGTGACGTATGTCCTGCATGGCCACGGTGGCGTATGTCCAGCAGGGCCACAGTGGCGTATGTCTAGCATGGCCACTGTGGCGTATGTCCGGCACGGCCACTGCGGCGTATGTCCAGCAGGGCCACAGTGGCGTATGTCCAGCAGGGCCACTGTGGCGTATGTCCAGCAGGGCCACAGTGACGTATGTCCTGCATGGCCACGGTGGCGTATGTCCAGCAGGGCCACAGTGGCGTATGTCTAGCATGGCCACTGTGGCGTATGTCCGGCACGGCCACTGCGGCGTATGTCCAGCAGGGCCACTGCGGCGTATGTCCAGCAGGGCCACAGTGGCGTATGTCCAGCAGGGCCACTGTGGCGTATGTCCAGCAGGGCCACTGTGGCGTATGCCCAGCAGGGCCACTGTGGCGTATGTCCAGCAGGGCCACAGTGGCGTATGTCTAGCATGGCCACTGTGGCGTATGTCCGGCACGGCCACTGCGGCGTATGTCCAGCAGGGCCACTGTGGCGTATGTCCTGCAGCGCCACTGCGGCGTATGTCGAGCATGGCCACTGTGGCGTATGTCCAGCAGGGCCACTGTGGCGTATGTCCAGCATGGCCACTGTGGCGTATGTCCAGCAGGGCCACTGTGGCGTATGTCCAGCATGGCCACTGTGGCGTATGTCCTGCATGGCCACTGTGGCGTATATCCAGCATGGCCACTGTGGCGTATGTCCAGCATGGCCACTGTGGCGTTTGTCTAGCATGGCCACTGTGGCGTATGTCTAGCATGGCCACTGTGGCGTATGTCCTGCAGGGCCACTGTGGCGTATGTCCTGCAGGGCCACTGTGGCGTGTGTCCAGCATGGCCACTGTGGCGTATGCGTTACATTTTTCGTATGGTAGAGGAGGCAGTCTTGAGAGTTATCCTGCATGGCAACTGTGGCGCATATCCAGCAGGGCCACTGTGGCGTATGTGCAGCATGGCCACTGTGGCGTATGTCCAGCAGGGCCACTGTGGCGTGTGTCCAGCATGGCCACTGTGGCGTATGCGTTACATTTTTCGTATGGTAGAGGAGGCAGTCTTGAGAGTTATCCTGCATGGCAACTGTGGCGCATATCCAGCAGGGCCACTGCGGCGTATGTCCAGCAGGGCCACTGTGGCGTATGTCCTGCAGCGCCACTGCGGCGTATGTCGAGCATGGCCACTGTGGCGTATGTCCTGCAGGGCCACTGTGGCGTATGTCCAGCATGGCCACTGTGGCGCATATCCAGCAGGGCCACTGTGGCGTATGTGCAGCATGGCCACTGTGGCGTATGTCCAGCAGGGCCACTGTGGCGTATGTCCTGCATGGCCACGGTGGCGTATGTCCCGCAGGGCCACAGTGGCGTATGTCCTGCATGGCCACTGTGGCGTATGTCCAGCAGGGCCACTGTGGCGTATGTCGAGCATGGCCACTGTGGCGTATGTCCTGCAGGGCCACTGTGGCGTGTGTCCAGCATGGCCACTGTGGCGTATGCGTTACATTTTTCGTATGGTAGAGGAGGCAGTCTTGAGAGTTATCCTGCATGGCAACTGTGGCGCATATCCAGCAGGGCCACTGTGGCGTATGTGCAGCATGGCCACTGTGGCGTATGTCCAGCAGGGCCACTGTGGCGTGTGTCCAGCATGGCCACTGTGGCGTATGCGTTACATTTTTCGTATGGTAGAGGAGGCAGTCTTGAGAGTTATCCTGCATGGCAACTGTGGCGCATATCCAGCAGGGCCACTGTGGCGTATGTCCAGCAGGGCCACTGTGGCGTATGTCCAGCATGGCCACTGTGGCGCATATCCAGCAGGGCCACTGTGGCCTATGTCCAGCATGGCCACTGTGGCGTATGTCCAGCATGGCCACTGTGGCGTATGTCCAGCATGGCCACTGTGGCGTATGTCCAGCATGGCCACTGTGGCGTATGTCCTGCAGGGCCACTGTGGCGTGTGTCCAGCATGGCCACTGTGGCGTATGCGTTACATTTTTCGTATGGTAGAGGAGGCAGTCTTGAGAGTTATCCTGCATGGCAACTGTGGCGCATATCCAGCAGGGCCACTGTGGCGTATGTGCAGCATGGCCACTGTGGCGTATGTCCAGCAGGGCCACTGTGGCGTATGTCCAGCAGGGCCACTGTGGCGTATGTGCAGCATGGCCACTGTGGCGTATGTCCAGCATGGCCACTGTGGCGTATATCCAGCAGGGCCACTGTGGCGTATGTCCAGCATGGCCACAGTGGCGTATGTCCAGCATGGCCACTGTGGCGTATGTCCTGCAGGGCCACTGTGGCGTGTGTCCAGCATGGCCACTGTGGCGTATGCGTTACATTTTTCGTATGGTAGAGGAGGCAGTCTTGAGAGTTATCCTGCATGGCAACTGTGGCGCATATCCAGCAGGGCCACTGTGGCGTATGTGCAGCATGGCCACTGTGGCGTATGTCCAGCAGGGCCACTGTGGCGTGTGTCCAGCATGGCCACTGTGGCGTATGCGTTACATTTTTCGTATGGTAGAGGAGGCAGTCTTGAGAGTTATCCTGCATGGCAACTGTGGCGCATATCCAGCAGGGCCACTGTGGCGTATGTCCAGCAGGGCCACAGTGGCGTTTGTCCAGCAGGGCCACAGTGGCGTATGTCTAGCATGGCCACTGTGGCGTATGCCCAGCAGGGCCACTGTGGCGTATGTCCAGCAGGGCCACTGTGGCGTATGTCCAGCAGGGCCACAGTGGCGTATGTCCAGCAGGGCCACTGTGGCGTATGTCCAGCAGGGCCACTGTGGCGTATGTCCAGCAGGGCCACAGTGACGTATGTCCTGCATGGCCACGGTGGCGTATGTCCAGCAGGGCCACAGTGGCGTATGTCTAGCATGGCCACTATGGCGTATGTCCGGCACGGCCACTGCGGCGTATGTCCAGTAGAGCCACAGTGGCGTATGTCCAGCAGGGCCACTGTGGCGTATGTCCAGCAGGGCCACTGTGGCGTATGTCCAGCATGGCCATTGTGGCGTATGTCCAGCAGGGCCACAGTGACGTATGTCCTGCATGGCCACGGTGGCGTATGTCCAGCAGGGCCACAGTGGCGTATGTCTAGCATGGCCACTATGGCGTATGTCCGGCACGGCCACTGCGGCGTATGTCCAGCAGAGCCACAGTGGCGTATGTCCAGCAGGGCCACTGTGGCGTATGTCCAGCAGGGCCACTGTGGCGTATGTCCAGCATGGCCACTGTGGCGTATGTCCAGCATGGCCACTATGGCGTATGTCCGGCACGGCCACTGCGGCGTATGTCCAGCAGAGCCACAGTGGCGTATGTCCTGCATGGCCACTGTGGCGTATGTCCAGCAGGGCCACTGTGGCGTATGTCCAGCAGGGCCACTGTGGCGTATGTCCAGCAGGGCCACAGTGACGTATGTCCTGCATGGCCACGGTGGCGTATGTCCAGCAGGGCCACAGTGGCGTATGTCTAGCATGGCCACTATGGCGTATGTCCGGCACGGCCACTGCGGCGTATGTCCAGCAGGGCCACTGTGGCGTATGTCCAGCATGGCCACTGCGGCGTATGTCCAGCAGGGCCACAGTGGCGTATGTCCAGCAGGGCCACTGTGGCGTATGTCCAGCAGGGCCACAGTGACGTATGTCCTGCATGGCCACGGTGGCGTATGTCCAGCAGTGCCACTGTGGCGTATGTCCAGCAGTGCCACTGTGGCGTGTGTCCAGCAGGGCCACTGTGGCGTATGCCCAGCAGGGCCACTGTGGCGTATGTCCAGCAGGGCCACAGTGGCGTATGTCCTGCATGGCCACGGTGGCGTATGTCCAGCAGGGCCACAGTGGCGTATGTCTAGCATGGCCACTGTGGCGTATGTCCAGCAGGGCCACTGTGGCGTATGTCCTGCATGGCCACTGTGGCGTATGTCCAGCAGTGCCACTGTGGCGTGTGTCCAGCAGGGCCACTGTGGCGTATGCCCAGCAGGGCCACTGTGGCGTATGTCCAGCAGGGCCACAGTGGCGTATGTCCTGCATGGCCACGGTGGCGTATGTCCCGCAGGGCCACAGTGGCGTATGTCCTGCAGCGCCACTGTGGCGTATGGCCAGCATGGCCACTGTGGCGTATGTCCAGCAGGGCCACTGTGGCGTGTGTCCAGCAGGGCCACTGTGGCGTATGCCCAGCAGGGCCACTGTGGCGTATGTCCAGCAGGGCCACAGTGGCGTATGTCCTGCATGGCCACGGTGGCGTATGTCCCGCAGGGCCACAGTGGCGTATGTCCTGCAGCGCCACTGTGGCGTATGGCCAGCATGGCCACTGTGGCGTATGTCCAGCAGGGCCACTGTGGCGTATGCGTAACATTTTTCGTATGGTAGAGGAGGCAGTCTTGAGAATTGTCCTGCTTTGCAACTGTGGCGTATGTCCAGCATGGCCACTGTGTTGTATGTCCAGCAGGGCCACAGTGACGTATGTCCTGCATGGCCACGGTGGCGTATGTCCAGCAGGGCCACAGTGGCGTATGTCCAGCAGGGCCACTGTGGCGTATGTCCAGCAGGGCCACAGTGACGTATGTCCTGCATGGCCACGGTGGCGTATGTCCAGCAGTGCCACTGTGGCGTGTGTCCTGCAGCGCCACTGTGGCGTATGGCCAGCATGGCCACTGTGGCGTATGTCCAGCAGGGCCACTGTGGCGTATGCGTAACATTTTTCGTATGGTAGAGGAGGCAGTCTTGAGAATTGTCCTGCTTTGCAACTGTGGCGTATGTCCAGCATGGCCACTGTGTTGTATGTCCAGCAGGGCCACAGTGACGTATGTCCTGCATGGCCACGGTGGCGTATGTCCAGCAGTGCCACTGTGGCGTGTGTCCAGCATGGCCACTGCGGCGTATGTCCAGCAGGGCCACTGTGGCGTATGCCCAGCAGGGCCACTGTGGCGTATGCCCAGCAGGGCCACTGTGGCGTATGCCCAGCAGGGCCACTGTGGCGTATGTCCAGCAGGGCCACTGTGGCGTATGTCCAGCATGGCCACTGCGGCGTATGTCCAGCAGAGCCACAGTGGCGTATGTCCAGCAGGGCCACTGTGGCGTATGTCCAGCAGGGCCACTGTGGCGTATGTCCAGCATGGCCACTGTGTTGTATGTCCAGCAGGGCCACAGTGACGTATGTCCTGCATGGCCACGGTGGCGTATGTCCAGCAGGGCCACAGTGGCGTATGTCTAGCATGGCCACTGTGGCGTATGTCCAGCAGGGCCACTGTGGCGTATGTCCAGCAGGGCCACAGTGGCGTATGTCCAGCATGGCCACTGTGGCGTATGTCCAGCAGGGCCACTGTGGCGTATGTCCAGCAGGGCCACTGTGGCGTATGTCCAGCAGGGCCACTGTGGCGTATGTCCAGCATGGCCACTGTGGCGTATGTCCAGCAGGGCCACTGTGGCGTATGTCCAGCAGGGCCACTGTGTTGTATGTCCAGCAGGGCCACAGTGACGTATGTCCTGCATGGCCACTGTGGCGTATGTCCAGCAGGGCCACAGTGGCGTATGTCTAGCATGGCCACTGTGGCGTATGTCCGGCAGGGCCACTGCGGCGTATGTCCAGCAGGGCCACTGTGGCGTATGTCTAGCATGGCCACTGTGGCGTATGCCCAGCAGGGCCACTGTGGCGTATGTCCAGCAGGGCCACTGTGGCGTATGTCCAGCAGGGCCACAGTGGCGTATGTCCTGCATGGCCACGGTGGCGTATGTTCAGCAGGGCCACAGTGGCGTATGTCCTGCAGCGCCACTGTGGCGTATGTCCAGCAGTGCCACAGTGGCGTATGTCTAACATGGCCACTGTGGCGTATGTCCAGCAGGGCCACAGTGGCGCATGTCTAGCATGGCCACTGTGCCGTATGTCCTGCAGCGCCACTGTGGCGTATGTCCAGCAGGGCCACAGTGGCGTATGTCCAGCAGGGCCACTGTGGCGTATGTCTAGCATGGCCACTGTGGCGTATGTCCAGCAGGGCCACAGTGACGTATGTCCTGCATGGCCACGGTGGCGTATGTCCAGCAGGGCCACAGTGGCGTATGTCTAGCATGGCCACTGTGGCGTATGTCCGGCACGGCCACTGCGGCGTATGTCCAGCAGGGCCACAGTGGCGTATGTCCAGCAGGGCCACTGTGGCGTATGTCCAGCAGGGCCACTGTGGCGTATGTCCAGCAGGGCCACAGTGACGTATGTCCTGCATGGCCACGGTGGCGTATGTCCAGCAGGGCCACAGTGGCGTATGTCTAGCATGGCCACTGTGGCGTATGTCCGGCACGGCCACTGCGGCGTATGTCCAGCAGGGCCACAGTGGCGTATGTCCAGCAGGGCCACTGTGGCGTATGTCCAGCAGGGCCACTGTGGCGTATGCCCAGCAGGGGCACTGTGGCGTATGTCCAGCAGGGCCACAGTGGCGTATGTCCTGCATGGCCACGGTGGCGTATGTCCCGCAGGGCCACAGTGGCGTATGTCCTGCATGGCCACGGTGGCGTATGTCCAGCAGGGCCACAGTGGCGTATGTCTAGCATGGCCACTGTGGCGTATGTCCGGCACGGCCACTGCGGCGTATGTCCAGCAGGGCCACTGTGGCGTATGTCCTGCAGCGCCACTGCGGCGTATGTCGAGCATGGCCACTGTGGCGTATGTCCAGCAGGGCCACTGTGGCGTATGTCCAGCATGGCCACTGTGGCGTATGTCCAGCAGGGCCACTGTGGCGTATGTCCAGCATGGCCACTGTGGCGAATATCCAGTAGGGCCACTGTGGCGTATGTCCAGCATGGCCACTGTGGCGTATGTCCAGCATGGCCACTGTGGCGTATATCCAGCAGGGCCACTGTGGCGTATGTCCAGCATGGCCACTGTGGCGTTTGTCTAGCATGGCCACTGTGGCGTATGTCTAGCATGGCCACTGTGGCGTATGTCCTGCAGGGCCACTGTGGCGTGTGTCCAGCATGGCCACTGTGGCGTATGCGTTACATTTTTCGTATGGTAGAGGAGGCAGTCTTGAGAGTTATCCTGCATGGCAACTGTGGCGCATATCCAGCAGGGCCACTGTGGCGTATGTGCAGCATGGCCACTGTGGCGTAAGTCCAGCAGGGCCACTGTGGCGTGTGTCCAGCATGGCCACTGTGGCGTATGCGTTACATTTTTCGTATGGTAGAGGAGGCAGTCTTGAGAGTTATCCTGCATGGCAACTGTGGCGCATATCCAGCAGGGCCACTGTGGCGTATGAGCAGCATGGCCACAGTGGCGTTTGTCCAGCAGGGCCACAGTGGCGTATGTCTAGCATGGCCACTGTGGCGTATGCCTAGCAGGGCCACTGTGGCGTATGTCCAGCAGGGCCACTGTGGCGTATGTCCAGCATGGCCAATGTGGCGCATATCCAGCAGGGCCACTGTGGCCTATGTCCAGCATGGCCACTGTGGCGTATGTCCAGCAGGGCCACAGTGGCGTTTGTCCAGCAGGGCCACAGTGGCGTATGTCTAGCATGGCCACTGTGGCGTATGCCCAGCAGGGCCACTGTGGCGTATGTCCAGCAGGGCCACTGTGGCGTATGTCCAGCAGGGCCACAGTGGCGTATGTCCAGCAGGGCCACTGTGGCGTATGTCCAGCAGGGCCACTGTGGCGTATGTCCAGCAGGGCCACTGTGGCGTATGTCCAGCATGGCCACTGTGGCGTATGTCCAGCAGGGCCACTGTGGCGTATGTCCAGCATGGCCACTGTGGCGTATGTCCAGCATGGCCACTGTGGCGTATGTCCAGCAGGGCCACTGTGGCGTATGTCCAGCATGGCCACTGTGGCGTATGTCCAGCATGGCCACTGTGGCGTATGTCCAGCAGGGCCACTGTGGCGTATGTCCAGCAGGGCCACTGTGGCGTATGTCCAGCATGGCCACTGTGGCGTATATCCAGCAGGGCCACAGTGGCGTATGTCCAGCAGGGCCACTGTGGCGTATGTCCAGCAGGGCCACAGTGACGTATGTCATGCACGGCCACGGTGGCGTATGTCCAGCAGGGCCACAGTGGCGTATGTCCAGCAGGGCCACTGTGGCGTATGTCCAGCAGGGCCACAGTGGCGTATGTCCTGCATGGCCACGGTGGCGTATGTCCCGCAGGGCCACAGTGGCGTATGTCCGGCACGGCCACTGCGGCGTATGTCCAGCAGGGCCACTGTGGCGTATGTCCAGCATGGCCACTGTGGCGTATGCGTAACATTTTTCGTATGGTAGAGGAGGCAGTCTTGAGAGATATCCAGCAGGGCCACAGTGGCGTATGTCCAGCAGGGCCACTGTGGCGTATGTCCAGCATGGCCACTGTGGCGTATGCGTAACATTTTTCGTATGGTAGAGGAGGCAGTCTTGAGAGATATCCAGCAGGGCCACAGTGGCGTATGTCCAGCAGGGCCACTGTGGCGTATGTCCAGCATGGCCACTGTGGCGTATGTCCAGCAGGGCCACTGTGGCGTATGCGTAACATTTTTCGTATGATAGAGGAGGCAGTCTTGAGAATTGTCCTGCTTTGCAACTGTGGCGTATGTCCAGCATGGCCACTGTGGCGTATGTCCAGCAGTGCCACTGTGGCGTATGTCCGGCAGGGCCACTGCGGCGTATGTCCAGCAGGGCCACAGTGGCGTATGTCTAGCATGGCCACTGTGGCGTGTGTCCAGCAGGGCCACTGTGGCGTATGTCCGGCAGGGCCACTGCGGCGTATGTCCAGCAGGGCTACAGTGGCGTATGTCTAGCATGGCCACTGTGGCGTGTGTCCAGCAGGGCCACTGTGGCGTATGTCCAGCAGGGCGACAGTGACGTATGTCCTGCATGGCCACGGTGGCGTATGTCCAGCAGGGCGACAGTGACGTATGTCCTGCATGGCCACGGTGGCGTATGTCCAGCAGTGCCACTGTGGCGTATGTCCGGCAGGGCCACTGCGGCGTATGTCCAGCAGGGCCACAGTGGCGTATGTCCAGCAGGGCCACTGTGGCGTATGTCCAGCAGGGCCACTGTGGCGTATGTCCAGCAGGGCCACAGTGACGTATGTCCTGCATGGCCACTGTGGCGTATGTCCAGCAGGGCCACTGTGGCGTATGTCCAGCAGGGCCACTGTGGCGTATGTCCAGCATGGCCACTGTGGCGTATGTCCAGCATGGCCACAGTGGCGTATGTCCTGCATGGCCACTGTGGCGTATGTCCAGCAGGGCCACAGTGGCGTATGTCCAGCAGGGCCACTGTGGCGTATGTCCAGCAGGGCCACTGTGGCGTATGTCCAGCATGGCCACAGTGGCGTATGTCCTGCATGGCCACTGTGGCGTATGTCCAGCAGGGCCACTGTGGCGTATGTCCAGCAGGGCCACTGTGGCGTATGTCCAGCATGGCCACTGTGGCGTATGTCCAGCAGGGCCACTGTGGCGTATGTCCAGCAGGGCCACAGTGACGTATGTCCTGCATGGCCACGGTGGCGTATGTCCAGCAGTGCCACTGTGGCGTATGTCCAGCAGTGCCACTGTGGCGTGTGTCCAGCAGGGCCACTGTGGCGTATGCCCAGCAGGGCCACTGTGGCGTATGTCCAGCAGGGCCACAGTGGCGTATGTCCTGCATGGCCACGGTGGCGTATGTCCCGCAGGGCCACAGTGGCGTATGTCCTGCAGCGCCACTGTGGCGTATGTCCAGCATGGCCACTGTGGCGTATGTCCAGCAGGGCCACTGTGGCGTATGCGTAACATTTTTCGTATGGTAGAGGAGGCAGTCTTGAGAATTGTCCTGCTTTGCAACTGTGGCGTATGTCCAGCATGGCCACTGTGTTGTATGTCCAGCAGGGCCACAGTGACGTATGTCCTGCATGGCCACGGTGGCGTATGTCCAGCAGGGCCACTGTGGCGTATGTCCTGCAGGGCCACTGTGGCGTATGTCCAGCATGGCCACTGTGGCGTATGTCCAGCAGGGCCACTGTGGCGTATGTCCAGCAGGGCCACTGTGTTGTATGTCCAGCAGGGCCACAGTGACGTATGTCCTGCATGGCCACGGTGGCGTATGTCCAGCAGGGCCACAGTGGCGTATGTCTAGCATGGCCACTGTGGCGTATGTCCGGCAGGGCCACTGCGGCGTATGTCCAGCAGGGCCACAGTGGCGTATGTCTAGCATGGCCACTGTGGCGTATGTCCAGCAGGGCCACTGTGGCGTATGTCCAGCAGGGCCACTGTGGCGTATGTCCAGCATGGCCACTGTGGCGTATATCCAGCAGGGCCACAGTGGCGTATGTCCAGCAGGGCCACTGTGGCGTATGTCCAGCAGGGCCACAGTGGCGTATGTCCAGCAGGGCCACTGTGGCGTATGTCCAGCATGGCCACTGTGGCGTATATCCAGCAGGGCCACTGTGGCGTATGTCCAGCAGGGCCACTGTGGCGTATGTCCAGCAGGGCCACAGTGACGTATGTCCTGCATGGCCACGGTGGCGTATGTCCAGCAGGGCCACAGTGGCGTATGTCTAGCATGGCCACTGTGGCGTATGCCCGGCACGGCCACTGCGGCGTATGTCCAGCAGGGCCACAGTGGCGTATGTCCAGCAGGGCCACTGTGGCGTATGTCCAGCAGGGCCGCGGTGGCGTATGTCCGGCAGGGCCACAGTGGCGTATGTCCTGCAGCGCCACTGTGGCGTATGTCCAGCATGGCCACTGTGGCGTATGTCCAGCAGGGCCACTGTGGCTTATGCGTAACATTTTTCGTATGGTAGAGGAGGCAGTCTTGAGAATTGTCCTGCTTTGCAACTGTGGCGTATGTCCAGCATGGCCACTGTGGCGTATGTCCAGCAGGGCCACTGTGGCGTATGTCCAGCAGGGCCACTGTGTTGTATGTCCAGCAGGGCCACAGTGACGTATGTCCTGCATGGCCACGGTGGCGTATGTCCAGCAGTGCCACTGTGGCGTATGTCCGGCACGGCCACTGCGGCGTATGTCCAGCAGGGCCACAGTGGCGTATGTCTAGCATGGCCACTGTGGCGTATGTCCAGCAGGGCCACTGTGGCGTATGTCCAGCAGGGCCACTGTGGCGTATGTCCAGCATGGCCACTGTGGCGTATGTCCAGCAGGGCCACTGTGGCGTATGTCCAGCAGGGCCACTGTGTTGTATGTCCAGCAGGGCCACAGTGACGTATGTCCTGCATGGCCACGGTGGCGTATGTCCAGCAGGGCCACAGTGGCGTATGTCTAGCATGGCCACTGTGGCGTATGTCCGGCAGGGCCACTGCGGCGTATGTCCAGCAGGGCCACAGTGGCGTATGTCTAGCATGGCCACTGTGGCGTATGCCCAGCAGGGCCACTGTGGCGTATGTCCAGCAGGGCCACTGTGGCGTATGTCCAGCAGGGCCACTGTGGCGTATGTCCAGCAGGGCCACTGTGGCGTATGTCCAGCATGCCCACTGTGGCGTATGTCCAGCAGGGCCACTGTGGCGTATGTCCAGCAGGGCCACAGTGGCGTATGTCCAGCAGGGCCACTGTGGCGTATGTCCAGCAGGGCCACAGTGGCATGGCCACTGTGGCGTATGTCCAGCAGGGCCACTGTGGCGTATGTCCAGCAGGGCCACAGTGGCGTATGTCCAGCAGGGCCACTGTGGCGTATGTCCAGCATGGCCACTGTGGCGTATGTCCAGCAGGGCCACTGTGGCGTATGTCCAGCATGGCCACTGTGGCGTATGTCCAGCATGGCCACTGTGGCGTATGTCCAGCAGGGCCACTGTGGCGTATGTCCAGCAGGGCCACTGTGGCGTATGTCCAGCATGGCCACTGTGGCGTATGTCCAGCAGGGCCACAGTGACGTATGTCCTGCATGGCCACGGTGGCGTATGTCCAGCAGGGCCACAGTGGCGTATGTCTAGCATGGCCACTGTGGCGTATGTCCAGCAGGGCCACTGTGGCGTATGTCCAGCAGGGCCACTGTGGCGTATGTCCAGCAGGGCCACTGTGGCGTATGTCCAGCATGGCCACTGTGGCGTATGTCCAGCATGGCCACTGTGGCGTATGTCCAGCAGGGCCACTGTGGCGTATGTCCAGCAGGGCCACTGTGGCGTATGTCCAGCATGGCCACTGTGGCGTATATCCAGCAGGGCCACAGTGGCGTATGTCCAGCAGGGCCACTGTGGCGTATGTCCAGCAGGGCCACAGTGACGTATGTCCTGCACGGCCACGGTGGCGTATGTCCAGCAGGGCCACAGTGGCGTATGTCTAGCATGGCCACTGTGGCGTATGTCCGGCACGGCCACTGTGGCGTATGTCCAGCAGGGCCACAGTGGCGTATGTCTAGCATGGCCACTGTGGCGTATGTCCAGCAGGGCCACAGTGGCATGGCCACTGTGGCGTATGTCCAGCAGGGCCACTGTGGCATATGTCCAGCAGGGCCACAGTGGCGTATGTCCAGCAGGGCCACTGTGGCGTATGTCCAGCATGGCCACTGTGGCGTATGTCCAGCAGGGCCACTGTGTTGTATGTCCAGCAGGGCCACTGTGGCGTATGTCCAGCAGGGCCACTGTGGCGTATGTCCAGCATGGCCACTGTGGCGTATGTCCAGCAGGGCCACAGTGACGTATGTCCTGCATGGCCACGGTGGCGTATGTCCAGCAGGGCCACAGTGGCGTATGTCTAGCATGGCCACTGTGGCGTATGTCCAGCAGGGCCACTGTGGCGTATGTCCAGCAGGGCCACTGTGGCGTATGTCCAGCAGGGCCACTGTGGCGTATGTCCAGCATGGCCACTGTGGCGTATGTCCAGCATGGCCACTGTGGCGTATGTCCAGCAGGGCCACTGTGGCGTATGTCCAGCAGGGCCACTGTGGCGTATGTCCAGCATGGCCACTGTGGCGTATATCCAGCAGGGCCACAGTGGCGTATGTCCAGCAGGGCCACTGTGGCGTATGTCCAGCAGGGCCACAGTGACGTATGTCCTGCACGGCCACGGTGGCGTATGTCCAGCAGGGCCACAGTGGCGTATGTCTAGCATGGCCACTGTGGCGTATGTCCGGCACGGCCACTGTGGCGTATGTCCAGCAGGGCCACAGTGGCGTATGTCCAGCAGGGCCACTGTGGCGTATGTCCAGCAGGGCCACAGTGGCGTATGTCCTGCATGGCCACGGTGGCGTATGTCCCGCAGGGCCACAGTGGCGTATGTCCGGCACGGCCACTGCGGCGTATGTCCAGCAGGGCCACTGCGGCGTATGTCCAGCATGGCCACTGTGGCGTATGCGTAACATTTTTCGTATGGTAGAGGAGGCAGTCTTGAGAGATATCCAGCAGGGCCACAGTGGCGTATGTCCAGCAGGGCCACTGTGGCGTATGTCCAGCATGGCCACTGTGGCGTATGTCCAGCAGGGCCACTGTGGCGTATGCGTAACATTTTTCGTATGATAGAGGAGGCAGTCTTGAGAATTGTCCTGCTTTGCAACTGTGGCGTATGTCCAGCATGGCCACTGTGGCGTATGTCCAGCAGGGCCACTGTGTTGTATGTCCAGCAGGGCCACAGTGACGTATGTCCTGCATGGCCACTGTGGCGTATGTCCAGCAGTGCCACTGTGGCGTGTGTCCAGCAGGGCCACTGTGGCGTATGCCCAGCAGGGCCACTGTGGCGTATGTCCGGCAGGGCCACTGCGGCGTATGTCCAGCAGGGCCACAGTGGCGTATGTCTAGCATGGCCACTGTGGCGTGTGTCCAGCAGGGCCACTGTGGCGTATGTCCAGCAGGGCGACAGTGACGTATGTCCTGCATGGCCACGGTGGCGTATGTCCAGCAGTGCCACTGTGGCGTATGTCCGGCAGGGCCACTGCGGCGTATGTCCAGCAGGGCCACAGTGGCGTATGTCTAGCATGGCCACTGTGGCGTGTGTCCAGCAGGGCCACTGTGGCGTATGTCCAGCAGGGCGACAGTGACGTATGTCCTGCATGGCCACGGTGGCGTATGTCCAGCAGTGCCACTGTGGCGTATGTCCGGCAGGGCCACTGCGGCGTATGTCCAGCAGGGCCACAGTGGCGTATGTCTAGCATGGCCACTGTGGCGTGTGTCCAGCAGGGCCACTGTGGCGTATGTCCAGCAGGGCGACAGTGACGTATGTCCTGCATGGCCACGGTGGCGTATGTCCAGCAGTGCCACTGTGGCGTATGTCCAGCAGTGCCACTGTGGCGTGTGTCCAGCAGGGCCACTGTGGCGTATGCCCAGCAGGGCCACTGTGGCGTATGTCCAGCAGGGCCACAGTGGCGTATGTCCTGCAGCGCCACTGTGGCGTATGTCCAGCATGGCCACTGTGGCGTATGTCCAGCAGGGCCACTGTGGCGTATGTCCAGCAGGGCCACAGTGACGTATGTCCTGCATGGCCACGGTGGCGTATGTCCCGCAGGGCCACAGTGGCGTATGTCCTGCAGCGCCACTGTGGCGTATGTCCAGCATGGCCACTGTGGCGTATGTCCAGCAGGGCCACTGTGGCGTATGAGTAACATTTTTCGTATGGTAGAGGAGGAAGTCTTGAGAATTGTCCTGCTTTGCAACTGTGGCGTATGTCCAGCATGGCCACTGTGGCGTATGTCCAGCAGGGCCACTGTGTTGTATGTCCAGCAGGGCCACAGTGACGTATGTCCTGCATGGCCACGGTGGCGTATGTCCAGCAGGGCCACAGTGGCGTATGTCTAGCAGGGCCACTGTGGCGTATGTCTAGCATGGCCACTGTGGCGTATGTCCGGCAGGGCCACTGCGGCGTATGTGCAGCAGGGCCACAGTGGCGTATGTCTAGCATGGCCACTGTGGCGTATGCCCAGCAGGGCCACTGTGGCGTATGTCCAGCAGGGCCACTGTGGCGTATGTCCAGCAGGGCCACTGTGGCGTATGTCCAGCAGGGCCACTGTGGCGTATGTCCAGCAGGGCCACAGTGGCGTATGTCTAGCATGGCCACTGTGGCGTATGTCCGGCACGGCCACTGCGGCGTATGTCCAGCAGGGCCACAGTGGCGTATGTCCAGCAGGGCCACTGTGGCGTATGTCCAGCAGGGCCACAGTGGCGTATGTCCTGCATGGCCACGGTGGCGTATGTCCCGCAGGGCCACAGTGGCGTATGTCATGCATGGCCACGGTGGCGTATGTCCAGCAGGGCCACAGTGGCGTATGTCTAGCATGGCCACTGTGGCGTATGTCCGGCACGGCCACTGCGGCGTATGTCCAGCAGGGCCACTGTGGCGTATGTCCTGCAGCGCCACTGCGGCGTATGTCGAGCATGGCCACTGTGGCGTATGTCCAGCAGGGCCACTGTGGCGTATGTCCAGCATGGCCACTGTGGCGAATATCCAGCAGGGCCACTGTGGCGTATGTCCAGCATGGCCACTGTGGCGTATGTCCAGCAGGGCCACAGTGGCGTATGTCCTGCATGGCCACGGTGGCGTATGTCCCGCAGGGCCACAGTGGCGTATGTCATGCATGGCCACGGTGGCGTATGTCCAGCAGGGCCACAGTGGCGTATGTCTAGCATGGCCACTGTGGCGTATGTCCGGCACGGCCACTGCGGCGTATGTCCAGCAGGGCCACTGTGGCGTATGTCCTGCAGCGCCACTGCGGCGTATGTCGAGCATGGCCACTGTGGCGTATGTCCAGCAGGGCCACTGTGGCGTATGTCCAGCATGGCCACTGTGGCGAATATCCAGCAGGGCCACTGTGGCGTATGTCCAGCATGGCCACTGTGGCGTATATCCAGCAGGGCCACTGTGGCGTATGTCCAGCATGGCCACTGTGGCGTATGTCTAGCATGGCCACTGTGGCGTATGTCTAGCATGGCCACTGTGGCGTATGTCCTGCAGGGCCACTGTGGCGTATGCGTAACATTTTTCGTATGGTAGAGGAGGCAGTCTTGAGAGTTGTTCTGCATGGCAACTACGGCGTATGTCCAGCATGGCCACTGTGGCGTATGTCCAGCAGGGCCACAGTGGCGTTTGTCCAGCAGGGCCACTGTGGCGTATGTCCAGCAGGGCCACTGTGGCGTATGTCCAGCAGGGCCACTGCGGCGTATGTCCAGCAGGGCCACAGTGGCGTATGTCCAGCAGGGCCACTGTGGCGTATGTCCAGCAGGGCCACAGTGGCGTATGTCCTGCATGGCCACGGTGGCGTATGTGCGGCAGGGCCACAGTGGCGTATGTCCAGCAGGGCCACTGTGGCGTATGTCCAGCATGGCCACTGTGGCGTATGTCCAGCATGGCCACTGTGGCGTATGTCCAGCAGGGCCACAGTGGCGTTTGTCCAGCAGGGCCACAGTGGCGTATGTCCAGCATGGCCACAGTGGCGTATGTCCAGCAGGGCCACTGTGGCGTATGTCCAGCATGGCCACTGTGGCGTATGTCCTGCATGGCCACTGTGGCGTATGCGTTACATTTTTCGTATGGTAGAGGAGGCAGTCTTGAGAGTTGTTCTGCATGGCAACTACGGCGTATGTCCAGCATGGCCACTGTGGCGTATGTCCAGCAGGGCCACTGTGGCGTATGTGCAGCATGGCCACTGTGGCGTATGTCCAGCAGGGCCACAGTGGCGTATGTCCTGCAGGGCCACTGTGGCGTATGCGTAACATTTTTCGTATGGTAGAGGAGGCAGTCTTGAGAGTTGTTCTGCATGGCAACTACGGCGTATGTCCAGCATGGCCACTGTGGCGTATGTCCAGCAGGGCCACAGTGGCGTTTGTCCAGCAGGGCCACTGTGGCGTATGTCCAGCAGGGCCACTGCGGCGTATGTCCAGCAGGGCCACAGTGGCGTATGTCCAGCAGGGCCACAGTGACGTATGTCTAGCAGGGCCACTGCGGCGTATGTCCAGCAGGGCCACAGTGGCGTATGTCCAGCAGGGCCACTGTGGCGTATGTCCAGCAGGGCCACTGCGGCGTATGTCCAGCAGGGCCACAGTGGCGTATGTCCAGCAGGGCCACTGTGGCGTATGTCCAGCAGGGCCACAGTGGCGTATGTCCTGCATGGCCACGGTGGCGTATGTGCGGCAGGGCCACAGTGGCGTATGTCCTGCAGCGCCACTGTGGCGTATGTCCAGCATGGCCACTGTGGCGTATGTCCAGCATGGCCACTGTGGCGTATGTCCAGCATGGCCACTGTGGCGTATGTCCAGCAGGGCCACTGTGTTGTATGTCCAGCAGGGCCACAGTGACGTATGTCTAGCATGGCCACTGTGGCGTATGTCCAGCAGGGCCACTGTGGCGTATGTCCTGCATGGCCACGGTGGCGTATGTCCAGCAGGGCCACAGTGGCGTATGTCTAGCATGGCCACTGTGGCGTATGTCCAGCAGGGCCACTGTGGCGTATGTCCAGCAGGGCCACTGTGTTGTATGTCCTGCATGGCCACGGTGGCGTATGTCCAGCAGGGCCACAGTGGCGTATGTCCTGCATGGCCACGGTGGCGTATGTCCGGCAGGGCCACAGTGGCGTATGTCCTGCAGCGCCACTGTGGCGTATGTCCAGCATGGCCACTGTGGCGTATGTCCAGCATGGCCACTGTGGCGTATGTCCAGCAGGGCCACTGTGGCGTATGTCCTGCATGGCCACGGTGGCGTATGTCCAGCAGGGCCACTGTGGCGTATGTCCTGCATGGCCACGGTGGCGTATGTCCAGCAGGGCCACTGTGGCGTATGTCCAGCAGGGCCACTGTGTTGTATGTCCAGCAGGGCCACAGTGACGTATGTCTAGCATGGCCACTGTGGCGTATGTCCAGCATGGCCACTGTGGCGTATGTCCAGCAGGGCCACTGTGGCGTATGTCCTGCATGGCCACGGTGGCGTATGTCCAGCAGGGCCACAGTGGCGTATGTCTAGCATGGCCACTGTGGCGTATGTCCAGCAGGGCCACTGTGGCGTATGTCCAGCAGGGCCACTGTGGCGTATGTCCAGCATGGCCACTGTGGCGTATGTCCAGCAGGGCCACTGTGGCGTATGTCCAGCAGGGCCACTGTGGCGTATGTCCAGCAGGGCCACAGTGACGTATGTCCTGCATGGCCACGGTGGCGTATGTCCAGCAGGGCCAAAGTGGCGTATGTCTAGCATGGCCACTGTGGCGTATGTCCGGCACGGCCACTGCGGCGTATGTCCAGCAGGGCCACAGTGGCGTATGTCCAGCAGGGCCACTGTGGCGTATGTCCAGCAGGGCCACAGTGGCGTATGTCCTGCATGGCCACGGTGGCGTATGTCCGGCAGGGCCACAGTGGCGTATGTCTAGCATGGCCACTGTGGCGTATGTCCGGCACGGCCACTGCGGCGTATGTCCAGCAGGTCCACTGTGGCGTATGTCCAGCAGGGCCACTGTGGCGTATGTCCAGCAGGGCCACTGTGGCGTATGCCCAGCATGGCCACTGCGGCGTATGTCCAGCAGGGCCACAGTGGCGTATGTCCAGCAGGGCCACTGTGGCGTATGTCCAGCAGGGCCACAGTGGCGTATGTCCTGCATGGCCACGGTGGCGTATGTCCCGCAGGGCCACAGTGGCGTATGTCCGGCACGGCCACTGTGGCGTATGTCCAGCAGGGCCACTGCGGCGTATGTCCAGCATGGCCACTGTGGCGTATGCGTAACATTATTCGTATGGTAGAGGAGGCAGTCTTGAGAGATATCCAGCAGGGCCACAGTGGCGTATGTCCAGCAGGGCCACTGTGGCGTATGTCCAGCAGGGCCACTGTGGCGTATGTCCAGCATGGCCACTGTGGCGTATGCGTAACATTTTTCGTATGCTAGAGGAGGCAGTCTTGAGAGTTATCCTGCATGGCAACTGTGGCGTATGTCCTGCAGCGCCACTGCGGCGTATGTCCAGCATGGCCACTGTGGCGTATGTCCGGCACGGCCACTGCGGCGTATGTCCAGCAGGTCCACTGTGGCGTATGTCCAGCAGGGCCACTGTGGCGTATGTCCAGCAGGGCCACTGTGGCGTATGCCCAGCATGGCCACTGCGGCGTATGTCCAGCAGGGCCACAGTGGCGTATGTCCAGCAGGGCCACTGTGGCGTATGTCCAGCAGGGCCACAGTGGCGTATGTCCTGCATGGCCACGGTGGCGTATGTCCCGCAGGGCCACAGTGGCGTATGTCCGGCACGGCCACTGTGGCGTATGTCCAGCAGGGCCACTGCGGCGTATGTCCAGCATGGCCACTGTGGCGTATGCGTAACATTATTCGTATGGTAGAGGAGGCAGTCTTGAGAGATATCCAGCAGGGCCACAGTGGCGTATGTCCAGCAGGGCCACTGTGGCGTATGTCCAGCAGGGCCACAGTGGCGTATGTCCTGCATGGCCACGGTGGCGTATGTCCCGCAGGGCCACAGTGGCGTATGTCCTGCAGCGCCACTGTGGCGTATGCTCAGCAGGGCCACTGTGGCGTATGCTCAGCAGGGCCACTGTGGCGTATGTCCAGCAGGGCCACAGTGGCGTATGTCCTGCATGGCCACGGTGGCGTATGTCCGGCAGGGCCACAGTGGCGTATGTCCTGCAGCGCCACTGTGGCGTATGTCCAGCATGGCCACTGTGGCGTATGTCCAGCAGGGCCACTGTGGCGTATGTCCAACAGGGCCACTGTGGCGTATGTCCAGCATGGCCACTGTGTTGTATGTCCAGCAGGGCCACAGTGACGTATGTCCTGCATGGCCAGGGTGGCGTATGTCCAGCAGGGCCACAGTGGCGTATGTCTAGCATGGCCACTGTGGCGTATGTCCAGCAGGGCCACTGTGGCGTATGTCCAGCAGGGCCACTGTGGCGTATGTCCAGCAGGGCCACTGTGGCGTTTGTCCAGCATGGCCACTGTGGCGTATGTCCAGCAGGGCCACTGTGGCGTATGTCCAGCAGGGCCACTGTGTTGTATGTCCAGCAGGGCCACAGTGGCGTATGTCTAGCATGGCCACTGTGGCGTATGTCCGGCAGGGCCACTGCGGCGTATGTCCAGCAGGGCCACAGTGGCGTATGTCTAGCAGGGCCACTGTGGCGTATGTCCTGCATGGCCACGGTGGCGTATGTCCAGCATGGCCACAGTGGCGTATGTCCAGCAGGGCCACTGTGGCGTATGTCCAGCATGGCCACTGTGGCGTATGCGTAACATTTTTCGTATGGTAGAGGAGGCAGTCTTGAGAGTTATCCTGCATGGCAACTGTGGCGTATGTCCTGCAGCGCCACTGCGGCGTATGTCCAGCAGGGCCACAGTGGCGTATGTCCAGCAGGGCCAAAGTGGCGTATGTCCTGCAGCGCCACTGTGGCGTATGTCCAGCAGGGCCACAGTGACGTATGTCCTGCATGGCCACGGTGGCGTATGTCCAGCAGGGCCACAGTGGCGTATGTCTAGCATGGCCACTGTGGCGTAAGTCCGGCACGGCCACTGCGGCGTATGTCCAGCAGGGCCACAGTGGCGTATGTCCAGCAGGGCCACTGTGGCGTATGTCCAGCAGGGCCACAGTGGCGTATGTCCTGCATGGCCACTGTGGCGTATGTCCAGCAGGGCCACTGTGGCGTATGTCCAGCAGGGCCACTGTGGCGTATGTCCAGCATGGCCACTGTGGCGTATGTCCAGCAGGGCCACTGTGGCGTATGTCCAGCAGGGCCACTGTGGCGTATGTCGTATGTCCAGCAGGGCCACAGTGGCGTATGTCTAGCATGGCCACTGTGGCGTATGTCCGGCACGGCCACTGCGGCGTATGTCCAGCAGGTCCACTGTGGCGTATGTCCAGCAGGGCCACTGTGGCGTATGTCCAGCAGGGCCACTGTGGCGTATGCCCAGCATGGCCACTGCGGCGTATGTCCAGCAGGGCCACAGTGGCGTATGTCCAGCAGGGCCACTGTGGCGTATGTCCAGCAGGGCCACAGTGGCGTATGTCCTGCATGGCCACGGTGGCGTATGTCCCGCAGGGCCACAGTGGCGTATGTCCTGCAGCGCCACTGTGGCGTATGCCCAGCATGGCCACTGCGGCGTATGTCCAGCAGGGCCACAGTGGCGTATGTCCAGCAGGGCCACTGCGGCGTATGTCCAGCATGGCCACTGTGGCGTATGCGTAACATTATTCGTATGGTAGAGGAGGCAGTCTTGAGAGATATCCAGCAGGGCCACAGTGGCGTATGTCCAGCAGGGCCACTGTGGCGTATGTCCAGCAGGGCCACTGTGGCGTATGTCCAGCATGGCCACTGTGGCGTATGCGTAACATTTTTCGTATGGTAGAGGAGGCAGTCTTGAGAGTTATCCTGCATGGCAACTGTGGCGTATGTCCTGCAGCGCCACTGCGGCGTATGTCCAGCATGGCCACTGTGGCGTATGTCCGGCACGGCCACTGCGGCGTATGTCCAGCAGGTCCACTGTGGCGTATGTCCAGCAGGGCCACTGTGGCGTATGTCCAGCAGGGCCACTGTGGCGTATGCCCAGCATGGCCACTGCGGCGTATGTCCAGCAGGGCCACAGTGGCGTATGTCCAGCAGGGCCACTGTGGCGTATGTCCAGCAGGGCCACAGTGGCGTATGTCCTGCATGGCCACGGTGGCGTATGTCCCGCAGGGCCACAGTGGCGTATGTCCGGCACGGCCACTGTGGCGTATGTCCAGCAGGGCCACTGCGGCGTATGTCCAGCATGGCCACTGTGGCGTATGCGTAACATTATTCGTATGGTAGAGGAGGCAGTCTTGAGAGATATCCAGCAGGGCCACAGTGGCGTATGTCCAGCAGGGCCACTGTGGCGTATGTCCAGCAGGGCCACAGTGGCGTATGTCCTGCATGGCCACGGTGGCGTATGTCCCGCAGGGCCACAGTGGCGTATGTCCTGCAGCGCCACTGTGGCGTATGTCCAGCATGGCCACTGTGGCGTATGTCCAGCAGGGCCACTGTGGCGTATGCTCAGCAGGGCCACTGTGGCGTATGCTCAGCAGGGCCACTGTGGCGTATGTCCAGCAGGGCCACAGTGGCGTATGTCCTGCATGGCCACGGTGGCGTATGTCCGGCAGGGCCACAGTGGCGTATGTCCTGCAGCGCCACTGTGGCGTATGTCCAGCATGGCCACTGTGGCGTATGTCCAGCAGGGCCACTGTGGCGTATGTCCAACAGGGCCACTGTGGCGTATGTCCAGCATGGCCACTGTGTTGTATGTCCAGCAGGGCCACAGTGACGTATGTCCTGCATGGCCAGGGTGGCGTATGTCCAGCAGGGCCACAGTGGCGTATGTCTAGCATGGCCACTGTGGCGTATGTCCAGCAGGGCCACTGTGGCGTATGTCCAGCAGGGCCACTGTGGCGTATGTCCAGCAGGGCCACTGTGGCGTTTGTCCAGCATGGCCACTGTGGCGTATGTCCAGCAGGGCCACTGTGGCGTATGTCCAGCAGGGCCACTGTGTTGTATGTCCAGCAGGGCCACAGTGGCGTATGTCTAGCATGGCCACTGTGGCGTATGTCCGGCAGGGCCACTGCGGCGTATGTCCAGCAGGGCCACAGTGGCGTATGTCTAGCAGGGCCACTGTGGCGTATGTCCTGCATGGCCACGGTGGCGTATGTCCAGCATGGCCACAGTGGCGTATGTCCAGCAGGGCCACTGTGGCGTATGTCCAGCATGGCCACTGTGGCGTATGCGTAACATTTTTCGTATGGTAGAGGAGGCAGTCTTGAGAGTTATCCTGCATGGCAACTGTGGCGTATGTCCTGCAGCGCCACTGCGGCGTATGTCCAGCAGGGCCACAGTGGCGTATGTCCAGCAGGGCCACTGTGGCGTATGTCCAGCAGGGCCACTGTGGCGTATGTCCAGCAGGGCCACAGTGGCGTATGTCCTGCATGGCCACGGTGGCGTATGTCCGGCAGGGCCACTGTGGCGTTTGTCCAGCATGGCCACTGTGGCGTATGTCCAGCAGGGCCAAAGTGGCGTATGTCCTGCAGCGCCACTGTGGCGTATGTCCAGCAGGGGCACTGTGGCGTATGCCCAGCAGGGCCACTGTGGCGTATGTCCTGCAGCGCCACTGTGGCGTATGTCCAGCATGGCCACTGTGGCGTATGTCCAGCAGGGCCACTGTGGCGTATGTCCAACAGGGCCACTGTGGCGTATGTCCAGCAGGGCCACTGTGTTGTATGTCCAGCAGGGCCACAGTGACGTATGTCCTGCAGGGCCACTGCGGCGTATGTCCAGCAGGGCCACAGTGGCGTATGTCTAGCATGGCCACTGTGGCGTATGCCCAGCAGGGCCACTGTGGCGTATGTCCAGCAGGGCCACTGTGGCGTATGTCCAGCAGGGCCACAGTGACGTATGTCCTGCATGGCCACGGTGGCGTATGTCCAGCAGGGCCACAGTGGCGTATGTCTAGCATGGCCACTGTGGCGTATGTCCGGCACGGCCACTGCGGCGTATGCGTAACATTTTTCGTATGGTAGAGGAGGCAGTCTTGAGAGTTATCCTGCATGGCAACTGTGGCGTATGTCCTGCAGCACCACTGCGGCGTATGTCCAGCAGGGCCACAGTGGCGTATGTCCAGCAGGGCCACTGTGGCGTATGTCCAGCAGGGCCACTGTGGCGTATGTCCAGCATGGCCACAGTGGCGTATGTCCAGCAGGGCCACTGTGGCGTATGTCCAGCATGGCCACTGTGGCGTATGTCCTGCATGTCCACTGTGGCGTATGCGTTACATTTTTCGTATGGTAGAGGAGGCAGTCTTGAGAGTTGTTCTGCATGGCAACTACGGCGTATGTCCAGCATGGCCACTGCGGCGTATGTCCAGCAGGGCCACTGTGGCGTATGTGCAGCATGGCCACTGTGGCGTATGTCCAGCAGGGCCACAGTGGCGTATGTCCTGCAGGGCCACTGTGGCGTATGCGTAACATTTTTCGTATGGTAGAGGAGGCAGTCTTGAGAGTTGTTCTGCATGGCAACTACGGCGTATGTCCAGCATGGCCACTGTGGCGTATGTCCAGCAGGGCCACTGTGGCGTATGTCCAGCATGGCCACTGTGGCGCATATCCAGCAGGGCCACTGTGGCCTATGTCCAGCATGGCCACTGTGGCGTATGTCCAGCAGGGCCACAGTGGCGTTTGTCCAGCAGGGCCACAGTGGCGTATGTCCAGCGGGGCCACTGTGGCGTATGTCCAGCAGGGCACAGTGGCGTATGTCCTGCATGGCCACGGTGGCGTATGTCCAGCAGGGCCACAGTGGCGTGTGTCTAGCATGGCCACTGTGGCGTATGTCCAGCAGGGCCACTGTGGCGTATGCGTAACATTTTTCGTATGGTAGAGGAGGCAGTCTTGAGAATTGTCCTGCTTTGCAACTGTGGCGTATGTCCAGCATGGCCACTGTGGCGTATGTCCAGCAGGGCCACAGTGGCGTATGTCCTGCAGGGCCACAGTGGCGTATGTCTAGCATGGCCACTGTGGCGTATGTCCGGCAGGGCCACTGTGGCGTATGTCCAGCAGGGCCGCAGTGGCGTATGTCCAGAATGGCCACTGTGGCGTATGTCTAGCAGGGCCACTGTGGCGTATGTCCTGCATGGCCACGGTGGCGTATGTCCAGCAGGGCCACAGTGGCGTATGTCTAGCATGGCCACTGTGGCGTATGTCCGGCAGGGCCACTGTGGCACTATGTCCAGCAGGGCCGCAGTGTCGTATGTCCAGAATGGCCACTGTGGCGTATGTCCTGCATCGCCACTGTGGCGTGTGTCCAGCATGGCCACTGTGGCGTATGTCCAGCATGGCCACTGTGGCGTATGTCCAGCATGGCCACTGTGGCGTATGTCCAGCAGGGCCACAGTGGCGTATGTCCTGCAGGGCCACAGTGGCGTATGTCCAGCATGGCCACTGTGGCGTATGTCCAGCATGGCCACTGTGGCGTATGTCCAGCATGGCCACTGTGGTGTATGTCCAGCATGGCCACTGTGGCGTATGTCCAGCAGGGCCACAGTGGCGTATGTCCTGCAGGGCCACAGTGGCGTATGTCCTGCATGGCCACTGTGGCGTATGTCCAGCATGGCCACTGTGGCGTATGTCCAGCATGGCCACTGTGGCGTATGTCCAGCATGGCCACTGTGGCGTATGTCCAGCAGGGCCGCAGTGGCGTATGTCCAGAATGGCCACTGTGGCGTATGTCTAGCAGGGCCACTGTGGCGTATGTCCTGCATGGCCACGGTGGCGTATGTCCAGCAGGACCACAGTGGCGTATGTCTAGCATGGTCACTGTGGCGTATGTCTAGCAGGGCCACTGTGGCGTATGTCCTGCATGGCCACGGTGGCGTATGTACAGCAGGGCCACAGTGGCGTTTGTCTAGCATGGCCACTGTGGCGTATGTCCGGCAGGGCCACTGCGGCGTATGTCCAGCAGGGCCACTGTGGCGTATGTCCTGCATGGCCACGGTGGCGTATGTCCAGCAGGGCCACAGTGGCGTATGTCCTGCATGGCCACTGTGGCGTATGTCCAGCATGGCCACTGTGGCGTATGTCCAGCATGGCCACTGTGGCGTATGTCCAGCATGGCCACTGTGGCGTATGTCCAGCAGGGCCACAGTGGCGTATGTCCGGCAGGGCCACTGTGGCGTATGTCCAGCAGGGCCGCAGTGGCGTATGTCCAGAATGGCCACTGTGGCGTATGTCTAGCAGGGCCACTGTGGCGTATGTCCTGCATGGCCACGGTGGCGTATGTCCAGCAGGGCCACAGTGGCGTATGTCTAGCATGGCCACTGTGGCGTATGTCTAGCAGGGCCACTGTGGCGTATGTCCTGCATGGCCACGGTGGCGTATGTCCAGCAGGGCCACAGTGGCGTATGTCTAGCATGGCCACTGTGGCGTATGTCCGGCAGGGCCACTGCGGCGTATGTCCAGCAGGGCCACAGTGGCGTATGTCTAGCATGGCCACTGTGGCGTATGCCCAGCAGGGCCACTGTGGCGTATGTCCAGCAGGGCCACTGTGGCGTATGTCCAGCAGGGCCACAGTGGCGTATGTCCTGCAGCGCCACTGTGGCGTATGTCCAGCAGTGCCACTGTGGCGTATGTCCAGCATGGCCACTGTGGCGTATGTCCTGCATGGCCACTGTGGCGTATGCGTAACATTTTTCGTATGGTAGAGGAGGCAGTCTTGAGAGTTATCCTGCATGGCAACTGTGGCGTATGTCCAGCATGGCCACTGTGGCATATGTCCTGCAGGGCCACAGTGGCGTATGTCCAGCAGGGCCACTGTGGCGTGTGTCCAGCAGGGCCACAGTGGCGTATGTCCTGCATGGCCACTGTGGCGTATGCGTAACATTTTTCGTATGGTAGAGGAGGCTGTCTTGAGAGTTATCCTGCATGGCAACTGTGGCGTATGTCCTGCAGCGCCACTGCGGCGTATGTCCAGCAGGGCCACAGTGGCGTATGTCCTGCAGCGCCACTGTGGCGTATGTCCAGCAGTGCCACCGTGGCGTATGTCTATCATGGCCACTGTGGCGTATGTCCAGCAGGGCCACGGTGGCGTATGTCCAGCAGGGCCACAGTGGCGTATGTCTAGCATGGCCACTGTGCCGTATGTCCTGCAGCGCCACTGTGGCGTATGTCCAGTATGGCCACTGTGGCGTATATCCAGCAGAGCCACTGTGGCGTATGTCCAGCAGGGCCACAGTGGCGTATGTCCAGCAGGGCCACTGTGGCGTATGTCCAGCATGGCCACTGTGGCGTATGCGTAACATTTTTCGTATGGTAGAGGAGGCTGTCTTGAGAGTTATCCTGCATGGCAACTGTGGCGTATGTCCTGCAGCGCCACTGGGGCGTATGTCCAGCAGGGCCACAGTGGCGTATGTCCAGCAGGGCCACAGTGGCGTATGTCCTGCAGCGCCACTGTGGCGTATGTCCAGCAGTGCCACTGTGGCGTATGTCCAGCAATGCCACTGTGGCGTATGTCCAGCATGGCCACTGTGGCGTATGTCCTGCATGGCCACTGTGGCGTATGCGTAACATTTTTCGTATGGTAGAGGAGGCAGTCTTGAGAGTTATCCTGCATGGCAACTGTGGCGTATGTCCAGCATGGCCACTGTGGCATATGTCCTGCAGGGCCACAGTGGCGTATGTCCAGCAGGGCCACTGTGGCGTATGTCCAGCAGAGCCACAGTGGCGTATGTCCTGCAGGGCCACTGTGGCGTGTGTCCAGCAGGGCCACAGTGGCGTATGTCCTGCATGGCCACTGTGGCGTATGCGTAACATTTTTCGTATGGTAGAGGAGGCAGTGTTGAGAGTTATCCTGCATGGCAACTGTGGCGTATGTCCAGCATGGTCACTGTGGCGTATGTCCAGCATGGCCACTGTGGCGTATGTCCAGCATGGCCACTGTGGCGTATGTCCAGCATGGCCACTGTGGCGTATGTCCAGCAGGGCCACAGTGGCGTATGTCCAGCATGGCCACTGTGGCGTATGTCCAGCAGGGCCACAGTGGCGTATGTCCAGCAGGGCCACAGTGGCGTATGTCCTGCATGGCCACTGTGGCGTATGCGTAACATTTTTCGTATGGTAGAGGAGTTGTATGTCCAGCAGGGCAACAGCGACGTATGTCCTGCATGGCCACGGTGGCGTATGTCCAGCAGGGCCACAGTGGCGTATGTCTAGCATGGCCACTGTGGCGTATGTCCGGCAGGGCCACTGCGGCGTATGTCCAGCAGGGCCACAGTGGCATATGTCTAGCATGGCCACTGTGGCGTATGCCCAGCAGGGCCACTGTGGCGTATGTCCAGCAGGGCCACTGTGGCGTATGTCCAGCAGGGCCACAGTGGCGTATGCCCAGCAGGGCCACTGTGGCGTATGTCCAGCAGGGCCACTGTGGCGTATGTCCTGCATGGCCACTGTGGCGTATGCGTTACATTTTTCGTATGGTAGAGGAGGCAGTCTTGAGAGTTGTTCTGCATGGCAACTACGGCGTATGTCCAGCATGGCCACTGTGGCGTATGTCCAGCAGGGCCACTGTGGCGTATGTCCAGCATGGCCACTGTGGCGCATATCCAGCAGGGCCACTGTGGCCTATGTCCAGTATGGCCACGTTGGCGTATGTCCAGCAGGGCCACAGTGGCGTTTGTCCAGCAGGGCCACAGTGGCGTATGTCCAGCAGGGCCACAGTGGCGTATGTCCAGCAGGGCACAGTGGCGTATGTCCTGCATGGCCACGGTGGCGTATGTCCAGCAGGGCCACAGTGGCGTGTGTCTAGCATGGCCACTGTGGCGTATGTCCAGCAGGGCCACTGTGTCGTATGCGTTACATTTTTCGTATGGTAGAGGAGGCAGTCTTGAGAGTTATCCTGCATGGCAACTGTGGCGTATGTCCAGCGTGGCCACTGTGGCGTATGTCCAGCAGGGCCACTGTGGCGTATGCGTAACATTTTTCGTATGGTAGAGGAGGCAGTCTTGAGAATTGTCCTGCTTTGCAACTGTGGCGTATGTCCAGCATGGCCACTGTGGCGTATGTCTATCAGACAGCCTCCTCTACCATACGAAAAATGTTACGCATACGCCACAGTGGCCATGCTGGACATACGCCACAGTGGCCCTGCTGGACATACGCCACTGTGGACCTGCTGGACATACGCCACAGTGGCTCTGCTGGATATACGCCACAGTGGCCATGCTGGACATACGCCACAGTGGCGCTGCAGGACATACGCCACAGTGGCCCTGCTAGACATACGCCACAGCGGCCATTCTGGACATACGCCACAGCGGCCATTCTGGACATACGCCACCGTGGCCATGCAGGACATACGCCACAGTGGCCCTGCTAGACATACGCCACAGTGGCCACCGTGGCCACGGCCACAGTGGCGTATGTCCAGCATGGCCACTGTGGCGTATGTCCAGCATGGCCACTGTGGCGTATGTCCTGCATGGCCACTGTGGCGTATGCGTAACATTTTTCGTATGGTAGAGGAGGCTGTCTTGAGAGTTATCCTGCATGGCAACTGTGGCGTATGTCCTGCAGCGCCACTGCGGCGTATGTCCAGCAGGGCCACAGTGGCGTATGTCCTGCAGCGCCACTGTGGCGTATGTCCAGCAGTGCCACCGTGGCGTATGTCTATCATGGCCACTGTGGCGTATGTCCAGCAGGGCCACAGTGGCGTATGTCTAGCATGGCCACTGTGCCGTATGTCCTGCAGCGCCACTGTGGCGTATGTCCAGTATGGCCACTGTGGCGTATATCCAGCAGAGCCACTGTGGCGTATGTCCAGCAGGGCCACTGTGGCGTATGTCCAGCAGGGCCACTGTGGCGTATGTCCTGCAGCGCCACTGTGGCGTATGTCCAGCAGTGCCACCGTGGCGTATGTCTATCATGGCCACTGTGGCGTATGTCCAGCAGGGCCACGGTGGCGTATGTCCAGCAGGGCCACAGTGGCGTATGTCCTGCAGCGCCACTGTGGCGTATGTCCAGCAGTGCCACCGTGGCGTATGTCTATCATGGCCACTGTGGCGTATGTCCAGCAGAGCCACTGTGGCGTATGTCCAGCAGGGCCACAGTGGCGTATGTCCAGCAGGGCCACTGTGGCGTATGCGTAACATTTTTCGTATGGTAGAGGAGGCTGTCTTGAGAGTTATCCTGCATGGCAACTGTGGCGTATGTCCTGCAGCGCCACAGTGGCGTATGTCCTGCAGCGCCACTGTGGCGTATGTCCAGCAGTGCCACTGTGGCGTATGTCCAGCAATGCCACTGTGGCGTATGTCCAGCATGGCCACTGTGGCGTATGTCCTGCATGGCCACTGTGGCGTATGCGTAACATTTTTCGTATGGTAGAGGAGGCAGTCTTGAGAGTTATCCTGCATGGCAACTGTGGCGTATGTCCAGCATGGCCACTGTGGCATATGTCCTGCAGGGCCACAGTGGCGTATGTCCAGCAGGGCCACTGTGGCGTATGTCCAGCAGAGCCACAGTGGCGTATGTCCTGCAGGGCCACTGTGGCGTATGTCCAGCAGGGCCACTGTGGCGTATGTCCAGCAGAGCCACAGTGGCGTATGTCCTGCAGGGCCACTGTGGCGTGTGTCCAGCAGGGCCACAGTGGCGTATGTCCTGCATGGCCACTGTGGCGTATGCGTAACATTTTTCGTATGGTAGAGGAGGCAGTCTTGAGAGTTGTCCTGCATGGCAACTGTGGCGTATGTCCAGCATGGTCACTGTGGCGTATGTCCAGCATGGCCACTGTGGCGTATGTCCAGCATGGCCACTGTGGCGTATGTCCAGCATGGCCACTGTGGCGTATGTCCAGCAGGGCCACAGTGGCGTATGTCCAGCATGGCCACTGTGGCGTATGTCCAGCAGGGCCACAGTGGCGTATGTCCAGCAGGGCCACAGTGGCGTATGTCCTGCATGGCCACTGTGGCGTATGCGTAACATTTTTCGTATGGTAGAGGAGTTGTATGTCCAGCAGGGCAACAGCGACGTATGTCCAGCAGGGCCACAGTGGCGTATGTCTAGCATGGCCACTGTGGCGTATGCCCAGCAGGGCCACTGTGGCGTATGTCCAGCAGGGCCACTGTGGCGTATGTCCAGCAGGGCCACAGTGGCGTATGCCAGCAGGGCCACTGTGGCGTATGTCCAGCAGGGCCACTGTGGCGTATGTCCTGCATGGCCACTGTGGCGTATGCGTTACATTTTTCGTATGGTAGAGGAGGCAGTCTTGAGAGTTGTTCTGCATGGCAACTACGGCGTATGTCCAGCATGGCCACTGTGGCGTATGTCCAGCAGGGCCACTGTGGCGTATGTCCAGCATGGCCACTGTGGCGCATATCCAGCAGGGCCACTGTGGCCTATGTCCAGTATGGCCACTGTGGCGTATGTCCAGCAGGGCCACAGTGGCGTTTGTCCAGCAGGGCCACAGTGGCGTATGTCCAGCAGGGCCACAGTGGCGTATGTCCAGCAGGGCACAGTGGCGTATGTCCTGCATGGCCACGGTGGCGTATGTCCAGCAGGGCCACAGTGGCGTGTGTCTAGCATGGCCACTGTGGCGTATGTCCAGCAGGGCCACTGTGGCGTATGCGTTACATTTTTCGTATGGTAGAGGAGGCAGTCTTGAGAGTTATCCTGCATGGCAACTGTGGCGTATGTCCAGCGTGGCCACTGTGGCGTATGTCCAGCAGGGCCACTGTGGCGTATGCGTAACATTTTTCGTATGGTAGAGGAGGCAGTCTTGAGAATTGTCCTGCTTTGCA